>CAWUFW010001202.1:1854504-3066508 GCA_963921515.1 Calotriton arnoldi | reverse complement strand
ATCAAGGCGAGTAAGTGCCAGATTGGGCAGGGTTCTGTGGTGTACTTGGGACACCAGGTTGGGAGCGGCCAGGTGGCGCCCCTCCAACCGAAAATTGATACCATTCTGGCTTGGGAGCCCCCCAAGACCCAGACAGAGGTGAGAGCCTTCCTAGGACTCACCGGGTATTACCGGAGATTCGTCAAGGGGTATGGCAGCATTGTTGCCCCCTTGACAGAGCTGACTTCCAAGAAGCAGCCCAGGAAAGTGATTTGGACTGACGCCTGTCAAAAAGCTTTTGACACCTTGAAGACTGCCCAGGCACCCAACTTCTCCAATGAGTTCATTGTTTAGACCGACGCTTCAGAGCATGGTGTAGGGGCTGTTCTATCACAGATCAATGAGGAGGGCCTAGACCAACCTGTAGCCTTCATCAGTAGGAGGTTACTTCCCCGGGAACAGAGATGGAGTGCTATTGAGCGGGAGGCATTTGCTGTGGTCTGGGCAATGAAGAAGCTGAGACCATACCTGTTTGGGACTCACTTCCGGGTTCAGACAGACCACAGGCCCCTCAGATGGTTGATGCAGATGAGGGGTGAGAATCCAAAGCTGTTGAGGTGGTCCATTTCCCTACAGGGGATGGACTTTACGGTGGAACACCGCCCTGGTACAGAACACGCCAATGCTGATGGTCTGTCCAGATTTTTCCGCCTTAGCGATGAGAACTCCCTAGGGGTAGGATAGTTCTCCCCACATTTCAGCTGGAGGGGACACGTGTTAGACCTGGCATCCTTGGCGTGGGTCTCCCTTCCATTTTTCGTAATGCCTCCACTGTTGCCGATATGTTTTTGCTGGACTAGATGCTCATGGGCACTTTGCCGCTGCTAATCAGTGCCAAAGTGCAAGTGCTCCCTATCGTTAATTGATATATGTATTAGTGACTCCATGATTGGATGATTGGTTTACTTGTCAGTCCCTAGTACAGTGCACTCAGTGTGCCCCGGGCTTGTAAATCCAATGCCGCTGGTGGGCTTGCAGCACTGGTTGTGCCACCCACAGAAGCGGCTTGTAAAATGTGTCTCAGGCCTGCCATCGCAGAGCCTGTGTGCAGCCTAGGGCTGCCATGTCGACTTGGTGAGTACACCCACTTACCAGTCCCTAAACCTTCCCTTTACTGCATGTTGGTCACCCCTAAAGTAGGCCCTAGGGCAGGGTGCATTGTAAGTATAAGGTAGGACATGCCCTGGTGTGTGTGGCATGTCCTAATAGTGAATTACAGCCATTTTCGTTTTTCACTATTGCAAGGCTACCTGCTCCCCATAGGCCAGAATGGGCAGACTGACTATTACACCTTATAGTCAGAACTGACCCAGGGAACATGGTAGAAAAACGAATTTAGTATGCCTGAACTCAGGATGATAAAATACATCTTTTAGTGAAGTTGGTTTTAACATTCTGTGTTTGAAAATACCACTTTTAGAAAGTGGGTATTTTCTTGCCTAACTATCCAAGCCTGCCTCTGCTAGGTTGTGTATTCCTTGTCTGGAGATTGAGTGACAGGGGCTGGGGGTGGCTACAGGAGACAGGGTGAGTCAGCGCAGGGCTGAATAGAAAGATCTGCATCCAGAGTGGAGGGAGGAGTTGCACCTGGGTCTGAATAGGGCTGTGCCTGCCTTCCACAATGCTGGCTCCACCTCCTGCCGGGCGGCTGAGCACTCTGCCCCACATTCTGAAAGGAAAGAAGGAGTCAGAAAAACAAAGTGCTCCAGGACTGACCAGAACTGGTTTTGGACTAGGCAGAGGCCTCTCTGCCTCCAGAGAACAAAGAGAATCAGGGTATAAGAGGGGCACCCAGACCCCAGGAAAATTAGATCACTTTTGGGAACAAGAAGAAACCTTTGCTGAGGAGCGGAACCAAGAAGAAACTGAGGAGAGACTATCCCTAAGCCTGAAGTGCTGCTTGGGGGATTGGCCTGCAGTGGTTTGCCTGACTGCCAAAGAAAGGAGAAAGGAACTTTTGCTTTGCTGTGACTTTCATCAACTTGTGAAGGATCTCCAAGGGCTTGGAAGAGAGCTTGCCCCCTGACCGAAGTCCCAGGACCATTGGACTTCACCCCCTTTGTGAATTGCTGCTGGAAACTCTGTTTCAGTGGCTGCAGAGGTAGGGAGCTGTGACCGACTCTCACGACCGACTCGGTGTCCTGTAAGCACCGCATCGAAGCACCGTCTCGCCCTGCAACGCACGGCCCTGGTCTCACCGACTCCGTCAACGAGCCGCTGCCTGCACCGCATCGAGGGACAACGCGTCCTGCAACGCTTCGCTACGCCGAATCGAACTGGTCCGACCGACACGGTCACTGCTGCTGAGTTCGAGTCCTGTGACCGCACCGGAGTTGGGCACCGCTCGCACGCTTTGCGACGCACCGCCCGACTCGCACCGCTGTCCGGACTGATCGACGCCAGCTCCTGAATCCGGCTCCGTCGCCGCACCGCAACCTGCCAGCACCGCATCGAAGCACCGTCTCGCCCTGCAACGCACGGCCCTGGTCTCACCGACTCCGTCTCGACGACGTCAACGAGCCGCTGCCTGCACCGCATCGAGGGACAACGCGTCCTGCAACGCTTCCATTTTTGCATCGCGACCGCGACGAACAGCCATCCGGCTCGCACGCCCGTGCCTGCCGCTTCAAGTAAAAGGTACTGTGACCGAGTCTGTCTACGCTGTGTTGGCCCGTCTCGACGCGGTCAGCTGGATTTGTTAGACTCTGTTTGTTCTCGACATCGCCGTAGCCGGAGGAGGCTACCGACTCGCACAGAACCTTGAATTAAGCCTTTTTGATCAGAACTAAGCATTCTTAACAGTATTGTGGATTATTTTTGTCGTTTATGGTCTTGTGATAAATCTATATAAAGTATACCTATTTTTATAAATATATAACCTGTGTGGTGTCCATTTGTAGTGTTGTCACTTGATTACTGTATGTGTTCACAAATGCTTTACACACTGCCTCTGAACTAAGCCTGTCTGCTCGTGCCAAGCTACCAAGAGGGTGAGCAGGGGTTATTTCAGGAGTGTACCTACTTTCCCTGACTAGACTCAAGGGTCCCTATTTGGACAAAGGTACATACCTCTGCCAACTAGAGACCCCCAAATCTAACATTGGTGGTCAGCGGTGAGGATTCTGGACTTGCATTTGTGACTCATGTACAGTGATTGGTGAACACTACTTAGTGAGTGCAGACCAAAACGCAACCACATACTTTTATAGCATTTTTTCTGGGATTTCCTATTTTTGCAAATGCCAAGTTCAGTCACTATGGAGAAACCAGCATCAGTAGCCTCTGTTGAGTGTGATTGGGAAGAAGAGAGGCTAGAATGCTACACCCTTAAGCAGCTCAGGCAATTCTGCAAAAAGTTTAAAGTGTCCATGACCGGGCTCTCCAGGAAGGAGGACCTCCAAAAGGCGCTGAGGGCCTGGGTCGAATCAAGGAGTGCCCCTGTGGAGGGGGCTGAGAATGCAGAAGGGCAGCTGGAGGGGCTATTGGGTCTAGGGGCTAGAAGACCACCTTCCCCAGTAGGTAGCAGTGTTTCTGCCAGAGGACTGTCTCCAGAGGAGTTGGAGGACAGGAAGGAGAGTAGGATGCACGAAATGCAGATGACCAAGCTCAAGCTGAATGGGCAGTTAGAATTCGAAATGCAAACTAGGAAATTGGCCCTAGAGGAAAAGAAAATGCAGTTTGAACATGAGAAAGTTTTGAGGGAGTTGGAATTGAAGGCCAAGAGCTTAGAGATTACTCCCTCTGGTGGCAGTGTACCGCCTGTGCCTGTTGAAGCTAGGGTGTATATTCCCAAAGATGTGGTGAAGGAGTTTTTTAAAAATGATGACATAGGGCAGTGGTTCAAAGCCTATGAGGTAGCCATGTCTTCCCACCGGGTCCCTGAGAAGGATTGGGGAGCGGGGTTGTGGGGACGGTTCCTCAGTGAAGGGCGGGATACCTTGTTGGATTTGCCCTCTGAAGTCTATAATTCGTACAGCCACATGAAGGATGCCTTAATGACTAGGTATGGTTTGACCCCTGAGCTTTATAGGCAAAGGTTCAGGAACTGTAGTAAGATTGAAAGCAGTACCTGGGTTGAATATGTGACCTTCTTTTGCAGAGCCTTGGATGGTTGGGTAAAGGGTAGCAAAGCGACTGATTTTCAGGCGCTCTTTGATTTGATTGCCTGGGAGCACTTGTCCGGTAATTGTTTTCCTGAGCTACGCCAGCACCTGATTGATAGTAAGCTGACTAACCCTAGGCAGCTTGCTGAGGAGGCGGACCGCTGGGTGAGTACCCGGGTCCACAAGGGTCACGTGGGAGACTCCGCCAAGGGTGGGCAGGGTCCCCAGCAGAAGAGTGGGGGGGACAAGGGTAAACAGAAGGAGTTCCATAAAGGGCCCCAAAGTAAACCCCAAGGGAACCAAGGGAAAGGTTCCCAGCCTCCCCCTGAGAAGAAGCCAGTGGCCCCGACAGGCCCCCTGTTCACCAGGGACCACTGGTATGTTACAAGTGTGGCGCCCCTGGCCACAAGGCAAACGATCCTCGTTGCCCTTTGCATGGAAAACCAGCACCCACCAGTGCAGTCCCCCGGCAGTTGGCTAGTGTAGCCCTGGGGGAGGAGTTGGGTGCCCAAGGTGGGGGGATCCCACAGTGTTTTCCCTTGTCTCATTAGGAGACTCTGAGATGGTCCCTAGGACCCCGCTGCCTGAGAACACTAAGAAATACAGGCAGTGGGTGACCATCAATGGCCATAGGGTGGAGGCTCTGAGAGACACAGGAGCCAGTGTGACAGCTGTCAAGTGTCACCTGGTGTCTAAAGAGCAGGTTATCCCTGATGCATTCTATCCGGTTGTTGCCGCTGACAACACAGAGAGTCACTGCAAGGTGGCTCAGGTTCCCTTTGAGTGGGGGGGGTCTCGGGTACTCTTCAAGTAGCTGTGAGGCCAGCCATGCCTGTTGACTGTTTGTTAGGGAACGATTTGGAGAGCTCACCTTGGGCTAAGGTGGAGCGGAGTGCGCATTTAGAAATGTTGGGCTTGCCTGATTGGGCATGTGTGACCACCCGGTCAATGGCAGCTAAAGGTGTTCAAGAGGACCTGGAGCCTGAGAGGGAGGCCCAGGTGCCTGCCGGAGAGAGAGGAGGCAGGGGGCGCGGGAAACCGGCCCCCGAAGTTCCCACGGTCCAGGAGGAGGCAGACCCTGAGGGGGATGCCCTGGAGCCTACAGGGGAACAGGTAGCTGAACTGGGGGACCTACCTGAGCTGACCCATTGGCAGCAAGAAGGAGGACCCTCCAGGGAAGAGTTCTGCGAGGAGCAGAACACATGCCCTTCTCTCGTGGGTCTGAGGCAACAGGCCACAGACCAGGCAGCAGGTGATCAGTCTGGATCACATTGGGTTTACTGGGAGAATGGTCTCCTGTATTCAGAGCCTAAGGTTGCTGAGCCTGGGTCAGCCCGTGTGCTGGTGGTACCCCAGCGCTTCAGAGCCTTCCTACTGGGGTTGGCTCATGATGTACCGTTAGCGGGACATCTGGGGCAGGACAAGACCTTTGACAGGCTTGTTACCCATTTCTATTGGCCCCAGATGCGCAGGAGTGCCGCCACTCACTGCAGGACATGCCAGACTTGCCAGGCAAGTGGAAAGAGTGGGAGGAAGCACAAGGCTCCTCTCCAGCCATTCCCTGTGGTCAGCACCCCCTTTGAACGGGTGGGTATTGATATTGTGGGGCCACTGGACCCCAAGACAGCCATGGGCAACAGGTTTATCCTGGTCTTGGTGGACCATGCCACCCGGTACCCTGAAGCCATCCCTCTGAGGACAGTGACGGCCCCCGTGGTGGGACGGGCACTGATGGGAATTTTCTCACGTGTGGGATTCCCTCAAGAGGTGGTGTCTGACAGAGGTACCAACTTCGTGTCCAAGTACATGAAGTCCCTGTGGCAGGAGTGCGGTGTAACTTACAAGTTCACCACTCCTTACCACCCTCAAGGAAATGGTCTGGTTGAGAGATTCAACCGGACCCTCAAGGGCATGATTATGGGTCTGGAAGAACCCATGAGGCGTAAATGGGACGTCCTCTTACCATGCCTGTTGTTTGCATACCGGGAGGTGCCACAGAAGTCTCTAGGGTTCAGTCCCTTTGAGCTCCTCTATGGACACCCGGTGCGAGGACCTCTGAGTTTGGTCAAGGAAGGCTGGGAGCAATCTCCCAGGAAACCTCCCCAGGATGTATACAGTTACATGCTGGCCTTCAGGAACCAGACTAGGCGTTTCAGAGAACTTGCTGAGGCAAATCTGGAAGCCAGCCAGGAGGAGATGAAGCGGTGGTACGACCAGAATGCCACTCTGGTAGAGCTTCAGCCTGGTCAGAAAGTGTGGGTCATGGCCCCTGTGGAGCCTTGTGCGCTCCAGGACAGGTGGACCGGCCCTTTTACGGTGGTGGAGCGCAAGAGTCCAGTTACCTATTTGGTGGACTTGCAGTCTCCCAGGAACCCCTTGCGGGTCCTGCATGTGAACCGCCTGAAGCCCCACTTGGAGAGGTCCCAAGTGGGCATGCTCTTAGCTACAGATGATGGAATGGAGGAGGAGACCGAGCCTCTTCCTGACCTCCTGTCAGCCCGAGAGCAAGATGGATCAGTGGAGGGAGTAAACCTCTCTACCTCCCTGACACCTGAGCAGCAGGGTGACTGTCGCCAACTGTTGGGACAGTTCCCTGACCTGTTCTCCCTGGTTCCCAGTGTCACTCATTGGTGCGTCCATGATGTGGACACTGGGGACAGTCTTCCTGTGAAGCACAAGGCTTACAGGGTGACTGACAGGGTCAGAGCCTGCATCAAGGAGGAGGTCTCCAAGATGTTTGCGCTAGGGGTCATTGAGTCCTCTAACAGCCCTTGGGCCAGCCCAGTGGTCTTGGTTCCAAAGGCTGCCGCGCCTGGTGCCACACCAGAACTCCGGTTCTGTGTGGACTACAGGGGACTCAATTCCGTCACCAGGACTGACGCCCACCCCATCCCCAGAGCTGATGAGCTCATAGATCGGTTAGGGGCTGCGCGGTACCTCAGCACGTTTGACTTAACGTCTGGGTACTGGCAGATCGCCTTGACTGATGGGGCAAAAGAGAGGTCAGCATTCTCCACACCAGATGGGCACTACCAGTTCCGGGTGATGCCCTTTGGGATGAAGAATGCCCCTGCCACCTTTCAGAGGTTGGTCAACCAGGTGTTGGTTGGACTGGAGGATTTCAGTGCCGCCTACCTGGATGACATCGCAGTGTTCAGTTCCAGTTGGGAAGAACATCTGCGTCACCTCTGGGAAGTGTTGATGGCGCTGCGGAGAGCAGGCCTCACAATCAAGGCGAGTAAGTGCCAGATTGGGCAGGGTTCTGTGGTGTACTTGGGACACCAGGTTGGGAGCGGCCAGGTGGCGCCCCTCCAACCGAAAATTGATACCATTCTGGCTTGGGAGCCCCCAAGACCCAGACAGAGGTGAGAGCCTTCCTAGGACTCACCGGGTATTACCGGAGATTCGTCAAGGGGTATGGCAGCATTGTTGCCCCCTTGACAGAGCTGACTTCCAAGAAGCAGCCCAGGAAAGTGATTTGGACTGACGCCTGTCAAAAAGCTTTTGACACCTTGAAGACTGCCATGTGCACGGCGCCTGTGCTCCAGGCACCCAACTTCTCCAATGAGTTCATTGTTCAGACCGACGCTTCAGAGCATGGTGTAGGGGCTGTTCTATCACAGATCAATGAGGAGGGCCTAGACCAACCTGTAGCCTTCATCAGTAGGAGGTTACTTCCCCGGGAACAGAGATGGAGTGCTATTGAGCGGGAGGCATTTGCTGTGGTCTGGGCACTGAAGAAGCTGAGACCATACCTGTTTGGGACTCACTTCCGGGTTCAGACAGACCACAGGCCCCTCAGATGGTTGATGCAGATGAGGGTGAGAATCCAAAGCTGTTGAGGTGGTCCATTTCCCTACAGGGGATGGACTTTACGGTGGAACACCGCCCTGGTACAGAACACGCCAATGCTGATGGTCTGTCCAGATTTTTCCGCCTTAGCGATGAGAACTCCCTAGGGGTAGGATAGTTCTCCCCACATTTCAGCTGGAGGGGACACGTGTTAGACCTGGCATCCTTGGCGTGGGTCTCCCTTCCATTTTTTCGTAATGCCTCCACTGTTGCCGATATGTTTTTGCTGGACTAGATGCTCATGGGCACTCTGCCGCTGCTAATCAGTGCCAAAGTGCAAGTGCTCCCTATCGTTAATTGATATATGTATTAGTGACTCCATGATTGGATGATTGGTTTACTTGTCAGTCCCTAGTACAGTGCACCCAGTGTGCCCCGGGCTTGTAAATCCAATGCCGCTGGTGGGCTTGCAGCACTGGTTGTGCCACCCACAGAAGCGGCTTGTAAAATGTGTCTCAGGCCTGCCATCGCAGAGCCTGTGTGCAGCCTAGGGCTGCCATGTCGACTTGGTGAGTACACCCACTTACCAGTCCCTAAACCTTCCCTTTACTGCATGTTGGTCACCCCTAAAGTAGGCCCTAGGGCAGGGTGCATTGTAAGTATAAGGTAGGACATGCCCTGGTGTGTGTGGCATGTCCTAATAGTGAATTACAGCCATTTTCGTTTTTCACTAGTGCAAGGCTACCTGCTCCCCATAGGCCAGAATGGGACTATTACACCTTATAGTCAGAACTGACCCAGGGAACATGGTAGAAAAACGAATTTAGTATGCCTGAACTCAGAATGATAAAATACATCTTTTAGTGAAGTTGGTTTTAACATTCTGTGTTTGAAAATACCACTTTTAGAAAGTGGGTATTTTCTTGCCTAACTATCCAAGCCTGCCTCTGCTAGGTTGTGTATTCCTTGTCTGGAGATTGAGTGACAGGGGCTGGGGGTGGCTACAGGAGACAGGGTGAGTCAGCGCAGGGCTGAATAGAAAGATCTGCATCCAGAGTGGAGGGAGGAGTTGCACCTGGGTCTGAATAGGGCTGTGCCTGCCTTCCACAATGCTGGCTCCACCTCCTGCCGGGCAGCTGAGCACTCTGCCCCACATTCTGAAAGGAAAGAAGGAGTCAGAAAAACAAAGTGCTCCAGGACTGACCAGAACTGGTTTTGGACTAGGCAGAGGCCTCTCTGCCTCCAGAGAACAAAGAGAATCAGGGTATAAGAGGGGCACCCAGACCCCAGGAAAATTAGATCACTTTTGGGAACAAGAAGAAACCTTTGCTGAGGAGCGGAACCAAGAAGAAACTGAGGAGAGACTATCCCTAAGCTGAAGTGCTGCTTGGGGGATTGGCCTGCAGTGGTTTGCCTGACTGCCAAAGAAAGGAGAAAGGAACTTTTGCTTTGCTGTGACTTTCATCAACTTGTGAAGGATCTCCAAGGGCTTGGAAGAGAGCTTGCCCCCTGACCGAAGTCCCAGGACCATTGGACTTCACCCCCTTTGTGAATTGCTGCTGGAAACTCTGTTTCAGTGGCTGCAGAGGTAGGGAGCTGTGACCGACTCTCACGACCGACTCGGTGTCCTGTAAGCACCGCATCGAAGCCCCGTCTCGCCCTGCAACGCACGGCCCTGGTCTCACCGACTCCGTCAACGAGCCGCTGCCTGCACCGCATCGAGGGACAACGCGTCCTGCAACGCTTCGCTACGCCGAATCGAACTGGTCCGACCGACACGGTCACTGCTGCTGAGTTCGAGTCCTGTGACCGCACCGGAGTTGGGCACCGCTCGCACGCTTTGCGACGCACCGCCCGACTCGCACCGCTGTCCGGACTGATCGACGCCAGCTCCTGAATCCGGCTCCGTCGCCGCACCGCAACCTGCCAGCACCGCATCGAAGCACCGTCTCGCCCTGCAACGCACGGCCCTGGTCTCACCGACTCCATCTCGACGACGTCAACGAGCCGCTGCCTGCACCGCATCGAGGGACAACGCGTCCTGCAACGCTTCCATTTTTGCATCGCGACCGCGACGAACAGCCATCCGGCTCGCACGCCCGTGCCTGCTGCTTCAAGTAAAAGGTACTGTGACCGAGTCTGTCTACGCTGTGTTGGCCCGTCTCGACGCGGTCAGCTGGATTTGTTAGACTCTGTTTGTTCTCGACATCGCCGTAGCCGGAGGAGGCTACCGACTCGCACAGAACTTTGAACTAAGCCTTTTTGATCAGAACTAAGCACTCTTAACAGTATTGTGGATTATTTTTGTCGTTTATGGTCTTGTGATAAATCTATATAAAGTATACCTAGTTTTATAAATATATAACCTGTGTGGTGTCCATTTGTAGTGTTGTCACTTGATTACTGTATGTGTTCACAAATGCTTTACACACTGCCTCTGAACTAAGCCTGTCTGCTCGTGCCAAGCTACCAAGAGGGTGAGCAGGGGTTATTTCAGGAGTGTACCTACTTTCCCTGACTAGACTCAAGGGTCCCTATTTGGACAAAGGTACATACCTCTGCCAACTAGAGACCCCCAAATCTAACAGAGTCCTACAGAAGAGCAACAAGAAGATTGAAAGCACCAGAGTGTACTAGCATGGAAGATAAATAACACCCGTCATCTTCCAGGCACAGTGAGGCTGAACAGTTTGCTGGTAACTTTTTACTATTTCTTTTTCTGGTGCAAGGGCGTCCTCTTGTGGCTATTGTTCTGTGACGCACATTTACAAAGAGATGTAGTTTACTAAAAAGCAACACTAAAATGTTGATAATATCTATAATTGTTTAGTTACAATTATATTTTATTTCATGTCTGCCTACACCCCACAAAAAAAGTTTTACTCTCTCCTTTATCATCACTGTGGCATGCTTCATCATCGAGTCTTTATCCAGAATGTAAGTACATCGGGATGGGCTCCACCTTGGTTAAGGGAGCAATTGGATATTAATATGCCCAGTGCATGCATGCCGATAGACCCGATTCAGGCGGGAGATTCCCGACATCCCCCCCATTGCTTTATTTTGGCTGTCTCCAGCCTGAAATTGCCTCTCCTTCAATAGAAGCCAATGGGACAAATATATATTCTCCCGATCATTGTTTTTTTTAAATCTCCCGCTTTCCTCTTCTAAAATGTTGGCATGTATGACAGTGAATCTACATAGCATATGGTTAAAATTGCCTATAGGAATTCCATATCACAAATCATTTTAATCTGAGGGTTCTATGGCAAGATAAAGAATTTAAGAGAACGCATGAAGTATGTTACGTGCTCCTGCATCCACATGTTACGGCCAAAATTCCTTGCCTTTATGGGTCACACAACCTTCATTAAGACCATTGATCCTGATGTAGCGCAAAATCCATTTTCATTTGTAGGGGTGCATTATAATCACACGCGTAGAACGCATCTGCATATAATCCTTTGTCGTGGTAACCTAAGTGTTAGGATCTTGTAATATAATAACATAAACGTGATGTGTTTAGGCCATTATGTAGAATACGTGTATAATGAATGTGGAAGAAGCGCCCTTATTATTATTATATAGAATATTGTCTTTGTTGTAGGAGTTATGCAAGGAGAGAAGAGGATACATTGGGAGTTAATGCCAATAAGAGAACTGTTGTATTTTCTCACAGGGGAAGGCCTGGGAATCAAGGTCATCTTGTTGCTGTTCGGGAGCATCGCCGTCCTGTGGAAAACTACCTATGAAAATTTGGTCTGATCGGATGTCATGACCCGAAAGGAATCCTGGGAAGACACTTGTGATATTGGCATGTTGCAAGTAGGGAAAGAGCCCCACTTCTTCTTTGCCTTTGGAGAGAGAGCATCTTAGAACGAGCTCTGTAGCTTCATGCTACCTGACCCATTGAAGTGGAGAGACTTCTAAGGAAGACTCCACGTGCCGACACCTTTACCTATCCTGCCCCGAAGAACACTTAAGTAGGTATGTCACATTAGTGTTAGTGTAGGGAGAGGTCAATGCTTTTTTTTCATCAACCCTCGATGCAGGGGAACTTGGACTCGTGCTTTTTGATTCTCTGCAATCTAATTCTTGAATTAATTGTCTTGTGTATGTTGCAACGACTCAACTTCATTTGCAGATTTGGCTTTGTTGGTTCCAAAGTATTTCTACACCCTCGTCTTGAGGTGTCTGTATGTTCAGTTATTTTTGGCTTTGTAATAAATCAACTAACCTTCCTTAGTAGTCTGTGGGTACTACGGGTCTAGCGAAACTGCGATTGAATTGATTGACATTGCTATCGACTTATCCCCCCTCCACGCTCTCATGCTGAGAAAAAGTACCATCAACTTGTGGTTCTAGAGCAGATCTAGAACATACGGGTCCAGCCCCTTCAATCCCTATGGTATCACTTTAATTATAGGAACCCTACTCATCATCTTTTTTTATAAATTATCTCTCCTATGCATTGACACACTCATGCATACATAGGAACCCACTAGAAATTTCCAGGTTGGTTACCTGACTAGCTAGTGGAAGGAACTCCATCTGCTTAAAATACACCCTCAGAGTGTTTGCCTCTCTGTACTTCTTGTTTGACCTCCATGGAGGGCTTTTCCTGCTGAGTCCTTATGTCCTTCTCTTGCAAGTGGTCACACATTAATCAGAGGTAAATCCCTACTGTTGAAATGAGTGTGACCTGTGCTTTTTAAATCAACCAGTAGAGTACCTATTTTTTTAACTTTATTTAAAATGTATATGGAGTGTTCATGTGCAAGCAATAGCCCAACATTTAAAGAAAACAATTGAAACATGTAATATCTTCCTCTAGAGTGTCTACCTGTCCCTCTGCTGTGACACCCCTCGGTGATTAGCGATAACCTTTTTCAGGGCCGGCTTTAGGGTGATGCGACAGGCAGTGCCGGCTTGCACAGGTATCGCTACGGGGCGGTGAGGCGGAGGCGGGGCTGGGTGGGGGGTAGTGAAGTGTGACATGCGCCGGGAACGTTTAGAGTAAATAAATAAATAAGCGAAAGCACTTACTTTGCGCTCGCAGCATCGCCGAGTTGGCGATGCTGCGGACGCAAAGTAAGTGCTTTTATTTATTTACTCTAAACGTTCCCGTCGTATGTCACACTCCACTTCCCCCCCACCCAGCCGCACCCCCGCCCCGCCTCACCGCCCCGCAGCGATACCTGTGCGAGCCGCCACTGGCAACAGGTGCAGTCGCACCTGGCATTGAGTTCGGGGGGCGCTGTGCTAAGAAATCACTCTAAAAGCACCTACTGTAGAGTTCATTGTGCATCCGTCAGGTTTCAAGCAGCAATAAAAATGTCAAGATAACGCTGGTGATTAATGTTCCTCATGAAGAGAGATCGAACTTTTGCCTAGTGGCAGTTTTGACTCATCACATAAGGTAGCGCAAATGGTTAATATGTCTTCTGCAAAGAACGTGTACCATGCAGATCACAGAACTGTAGTTATGTGGATAGCACAGTGGCTTACTGTTGTTGTCACAGAGGCCGTTTTGGTACTTCAGTTCATAAGTTACAATCCTAATAGAGCACCTATGAATTGTCATCCAAGAGCTGCATGCAAACTGCATGATACAAGTTAGAAAGGTATGTTTTTCCACAGCCTTTCATTATCCAAATGTTGCTAATAAAAAAAGGGTTCATATGGATAGATATACATTCTTATTAATAAAGCCAACCCCAACCCCTATGGTATGTTTTAAATCCTAAATTTGTGTTTTTTCAAATCAACCACTCTTAAAATATACTGCCTAATAGTATTTGTGTTATGTGACTCCTACACCTTGTAATCCTCATTGTCTTATGTAAAATTTCCTATAGACTCAGTTACACATATATGATTCCTTTCATTACAAGACCGGAGGCTATCATTATTGTTGGACCTGGCCCTTTTTTGCAGGGTTATCCCCAATCCATTTGCCTTTCTCTGCCCATTTTTCTGAACTTCTTTTTGTTGACTTTAGGACTTTGGGCACTTTACCACTGCTAGTCAGTGCTAAAGTGCAAGTGCTCTCTCCCCTAAACATGGTATGATTGGTTTACACCTGTTTGGCATATTTGATTTACCTGTAAGTCCATTGTAAAGTGGTATACTATATACCCAGGGCCTGTAAATTAAATGCTACTAGTGGGCCTGCAACACTGCTTGTGCCACCCACAGAAGTAGCCTTTCAAATCTGTCTCAGGCCTGCTACTGCAGTGCCTGTGTGCGCAGTTTACTGCCACTTTGACTTGGCATTTAAAGCTACTTGCCAAGCCTTAAACTCCCCTTTTATTACACATAGGTCGCCCCTAAAGGTAGGCCTAGGTAGCCCTATGGGCAGGGTGCTCTGTAAAGAAAAGGTAGGACATGTGCCTTTATTGTGTGGCAAGTCCTGGTAGTGACAAACAGCCTATTTTGTTTCTCAGTGCTGTGAGGCCTACTCCTCTCGTAGGCTAGCATTCGGAATTCCCTAATATTTGTTTAATTGATAATTCCTGTGCCGAAAAGAATAGTGTTGCCATGTTTGGTATGTTTGGAATAGTGGTGATAAATCCTGTTTACTGGTGTAGGTGGATTTTTCATTACTATTTTAGAAATGCAACTTTTAGAAAGTGGGCATTTCTCTGTGCTTATGACTCTTTGCGCTTTGCAGCCTGACTCCAATCCACGCCTGGGCCTGGGTGACAGCTACACTTTGTGCATACTTTCCAGACAGCCAACACACAGGAAGGGTTGAGTGTGACAGGGTTACATCTGCATTAATCTGCATACTGATCGACTTCCTGGGCTGGGAGAGGGTGTTCACACTTGACAATTGTATAGGCTGTGTCATGCCCTCAAACAAATGGCCGATTTACCCCCCACTGTTGTCTGGAGCCAAGGCTGGGTTGAAAGGGATTATTGCACACTTCTAAAGGTTCTTTTGAAGTTCCCCCTTGAACAAAGACACATTTTGGTACACATACTGGACATCTGACACCCCCAGTTGAGGTCACTTTGGGGTCATGAGGAGACTCTGCAACTAAGAGGAGCTACGCTGCTAGGAGGGACTGACACATTGCCACTGCTCTGCTGTGTAGGCCTGCTACAAGCTGATTGCTGTGTTGCCAGGAGGGACTGCCACTTTGCACTGTGTTATGTTGTGTTGGCCTGCTGCCTCTGCAGTGAGGGAGGAAGCATACTGCCCTCTACATCCAATTACCCCAAGAACTCCAAGGGCGTGTTGACTTGCCCCCTATTCCAGAAACCTCAGGGTGATCAAAGTTTTCATCTTCCTGCCGCTGCTGCACGACTCTGTCAACTACGAGTCCCACAGCTGGCTGGGAACAAGGATCAGAGTGTGTCTCATCGCTAATCCGGCTGTCCTGTTCATAACACTGCACTTGAGGAAATCAATCCTGATGTCCTGATCCCCTGCTTTCATTTCTACCAAGAGGATTCCATGTGTTGAGACTCCACGCTGGCCCGATCCCCAGCTGGGCTCAGCATGCCATGTGTAGCCTGACCAGTGACCTGCAGCAGTGTCCTGATTGACTGCCTGCTGGCACCGCAGTGCAGCAAGGACATCGGCGAGCCCCAACTACAATCTCCAGGAGAGAACGCTGCAGCATCGCCTTCGGCCTCAGCTTCACAGAGGAGAACACGACCTCCCCTTCATCGAGGCCACCGACACGCCTGCTCAATTGTGATCCGGTGCCACAACCAACAGGTACTGTGCATGGGAGACCTCTGAGGTCTCAGGAGCCACGCAGTAATGTCCAGAAGCGCAGTTGTGGTTACCTGAAGGGGCTGTAAGCTCACCCCGCACAACACCTTTTCTGGCTTTCTCCCCCCCCCACACCCCCTGCACCTCGGACGTGTGTGGAGAAACATTACCCAGTCCCCGACTGGACCGTAAGCCCCAGAATGAAGCGTATAGGTGCTTCCAACATGGCATTGATCAGTTGTGCTCACAATTAACGTAAAGGCTCTAAAAAGGAGCCCCATTCAAGCCAGCATTTTTCTTCTACATTTATGCCCTAATGAGAATCCGTAAAAGTACATATCTCTTGTTTGCCTCACCCGATTTATTATCGTTGTGGGCTTTTGTGCATGATACCCAGAGTTATCCTGAAATGTCTATATTATCAAAAGTGTGATAACTACATGATATTTATGTCATTTGGTTCTAATGTGTTTATAATACTCAGCTCTTTTTACACATACGGTGTGGAGTCTCTTTTATGGTGTAGTCTAGAATTAGAATCTTCTCCAACACATAAATACACCCCTCCTGGTATGCTCTTCTCTTTGAAATGCTGCTCCTGTCACAGATAAGCAGCATTACTTGTATATTCTGTTGGTGTGATGGGAGAATTGGTTGTATGAAATTGTTTTATTGGTTTCCAATTTAAGGAAGCAGCGTGCTGGTGACTTCATATGCTGAATTTTATGTCCTGAGTTAATTTTCTATTTTGGAGTTCTTATGTTGTGAAGGAGGCTTTATGAATTTGGAAGGGTGCAGTAGGCATTTCAAAGGAAATCGCAATTAGAAAATGAACGGGTTACTAAAATTCTTCGAAGGTTTTTACCAGTAACATACCTCACAAACTGGGGGTTGTTTAGACACGTGCTCAGTTTCAATTTTGTTATACGACGCGTGATTAGCTTCTTGATCGAACCGGTGAGCAACGGGCACGAGGTGATTTTCACAGCGTGAGGGGCGTATCTGTTGACGCGTCCTCGCGTGTAATTTCTAGCAAGATTTGGTGGCCATTTTGGCTTTGTGAGTGCTGCATGTGAGGATATGGAGGTGTGGTGATGCGTTTCACTCACACATCTTATCTGTCAGTTCGTTTTCAGAAATTCATTTTAGAGAGAAGTGTGAAGGAAGAGATCAAGCAGATTATTGGGAGAATAGACTTGGAGGTAGTTTATTTTGGATACTGCTACAGGGAATTTGTTTTATAGAGAATGTCTTCAGAAAAGGATAAGATGGTAGAGGAGTTTCCTATGGAAAAAATAAATCAGGAAATTATAAAGAGACTGATACAACATGAACTGAAGTCTTCTGTACAGAAAGCGATTGAGTCTACTATAGACAAAAGGAAAAGAGACTTTGGATCTGATAATAATTATTGGACTTTATCTGAAGGAGAGACTGATGGTAAGGAAAACAAAGAGAAAAAGAAAAGGAAGACAAAACATATGGAGGAAAAGCAGTTAAGCTTTAGAGGGAAAGTGGGTCAGAATGCCAATATGAGGAAAGGTGTCCTTAGCGGCATGCAGAATACCAATATGGGGAAAGGTGCCCTTAGCGGCACTCTGGAGAAAGGTGTTCATAGCGGCACACAAGGCATGATGGATGACGATTTAGAGGAGCAGTTTTTAGAAAGTGATAATAGAAGGGGAGAAGATCTGAGTATGGATGAGTATGTGCTGGACTTACAGCAAGATGATGGTTTAGGTGAAGATTTGTATGGTGAGGAAGTAGCAGCATCTGCTACAAAAGAGGTGATTAAAAATCCTTTGGGAGAAGAGATGTTTTCTCCATACAATTTAAGACATCCAGGAAGTGCCGACTGATGGCCCTTACAACATGTGGGGAGTTTTTATTAAAAGGTAGATAAGGAAGCCTTTGGAGCAGGAAGTAGGGATTGTTTTGAGAGCATAGTGCTCTAGACCTGTTATAGAAGATAAGGTCTGTTACACTCCTAATTTAGATCCTGAATTGATTACATTTTTGTTCAGGATGGTAAGAGATCCACGTAAAGGTCTGGAATATCTTTGAAACAGTTCCAAGATAAACTCTTAGATGTTTTGGGCCCATTAGCACGTATCTTAGATATGGCGGAGGAAGTATATTTGAAGAGGCTTCCAGTGGATTTGGATTTGTTAAGGGGATGGAGCCAGAGGGCTCTTGTGAATTTAGGCAATGCTAATTCTTGTCTGAATGCAGAGAGGAGGAAGGCGGTGCCGATGAAATTAATCCAAACTCAGATGACTTGGCAGGAAATGAAGAAAGCGAGAATCCCAAAGGATTACTCTTTGGAGAGGATATGGTTAAAAGTCTGAGTAAATATGTATCCACCTTCACTGCCTCAGATAAGGCTCAAAGTAATGAGAAGAGTTTTTGGTGGGAGTGTTTTTGAAGGAGATGCCAAAGGGGGACCTTTTGCTGGCCAAGGCTTACAGAGATCCCACTACAGATTCAGCCAAAGAGATGGTGGAAGAGGTTTCCAGTCTGGAATGGTTTTCTATCTCCAGAGGAGAAGTACTCTAGGGTCTAGAGAAGTATGAGAACAAGGTCAAGGAAGTTCAGGATTCCAAGGTGAGGACAGTGACTATTTTTGTGTCTTTCCAGGGAAAAGTAGGTTGTCGCTTCAAACATGTTATCTATGTATGGAAAAGTATTACGCAATATCCATGGGTCCTAGAGACGATTTAGAGCTTCAGGATGGAATTTATAGAGGTACCCAAACAGATGCACGAACCAAGAGAATTGGTTTTGAGGAAAGATCAACTGTCAGTGGTGGATGGAGCAATAAGGGTAATGTTGGAGAAAAGAGAAATTTTGCAAGTGGGGGAGGAGGGCAAGGGAAGTACACTGTTTCTAGAGAAAAAGAAAGGCAATGGTTGGAGACCTGTGGTAAATCTCAGAGAGTTGAACAAATTCTTGGTTTACAAGCATTTCAAGATGAAGAGTATCCATCTTTTAAGAGATATGCTGTTGAAGGAAGATTGGCTGGTAAAGCTGGATCTAAAAGATGCATATTTTACGATTCCAGTGGATAGGATCAGTCAATCATTTCTTCATTTCAGATAGCAGAACCAGATTTACCAGTTTGTGTCTACCCTTTGGCCAAAGTGATGAGGGCAGTACGGTCTTTCCTGAGAGAGACAGGTATTCGGATGATTATTTACCTTGATGACATTTTATTAATGTCGCAGTGTTTGGAGCAGTTGCAGAAAGACTTGGAATTGGTAAGGAATTTATTGTAAAGCTTGGGTTTTATTGAGAACAAAGAAAAGTCAGTTATGAATCAGACTCAGAATTTGGAATTTCTGGGTTTCAACATAGTCACAGTCAATAATATGTTGTTAGTGCCTGGGTAAAACGTAAACAGAAAAAAGGAGATACCGTATGTATTGAGGAAGGAAGGTTTGACTTTAATAGATCTAGTGAGGTTAATAGGATTGTTATCTTCATCAATACTGGTGGTTTTTCTGGGTCCTTTATATTATCAAGCTTTTTAGCGAATGAAAGCAGAAGACTTGAGAAGGTACTTGTGGTATGGTGATAAAATAAGTTTGGATCAAGAAGCAGAGAAAGAATTATGTTGGTGGTTGGAGAATCTGGAAGCCTGGAGGCCTGGAATGGTGAGCCATTTTTGGTTGAACTCCGGATTATGTTTAGAGACGGATGCAAGTTTGTCTATTTGGGGTGCATGCTTGCTGGTGGATTGTGGTCCGGTGTGGAGAGAAATCAGCACATAAATTGTTTAGAATTGATGACAGGACAATGTTTCTGCAGTGACATATAAATCGATTAGGGGGCAGTAGGTCCCGTTGTTTGTCAGATTTGGCAAAATAACTTTGGTTTTTCTGTTTGGAACACATAATGAGTCTGAGAGCAGAGTATTTACCTGGGAAGGAAAATGTAGCTGCTGATCGGAATTCAAGATTCTTGTGAGACATCAGCGTTGGAAGTTGGATCAGGATTGTTTCATGAGAATAGATTGGGAATGGGGCCCTCTGGAAGTGGATATTTTTGCGAGCAGAATGACATATCGAATAAAGAGATATTACAATTGGATGCCGGACCTGGGTGCAGTAGATGCTTTCCAACAGAATTGGAAGGAGGGAAGAGCTTATGCATTTCGTCCATTTGTAAGGATTCAGCGGGTTTTGCAGAAAGTGAGAAGAGAGAAGTGTCAGGTGGCGTTGGTGACTCCATTTTGGGTATCTCAGACATGATTTTCAATGGTCACGGAATTGGCTTGTGATGTATCTTTCTTGATTCCAGTGAGAAAGGGACTATTAAGCAATAGGGATGGAGAAGAAACTCCATTGGTGCTGTTGAGAGTTTTGAACCTTCTTGTTTGGAAAGTATCAGGACAGCTTCATGTTTCTCAGGTCTTTTGGGGAAAGCTGCTGAGTTGCTTGAGGAATTGTGGGCACCACGTACAAGGCGTAGATATAGAGGAATTTGGAGAGTGTGGGTATGTTGGTGCACGGAGAGGAGTTTGAATACCGAGGAGGCTCCTGTAGAGAAGGTAGTGGATTTACTGGTAGAACAATTTGACAGATGGCTTAGTTACAGGACTATGAATTGTTATAGGTCTGCAATATCTGTAGGCAATGGACAGGTGGATGTAAAATGTGTAGGAAAGCATGTCTTGGTATACAGAGTTATGAAAAGTATTAGGTTGAGAAGACCTCCAACTGCAAGGAATAATGTGTTGTGGGATGTAAATTTGGTGTTGTCTTTGAGTTCCTGGCCAAGTAATACATTTTTGGATTTGAAAAGACTTACAGTGAAGTTCACTTATCTACTGTGTTTGATTTCATGACACTGAGTTTTGGATATAAAAGCGTTGGAGGTAAGTAGTAGGTTTTATGGCCCGGATGGGGTGATGTTTGAGATATCCAACATTTGATAAATGCAAGAACCTTTGTGTGGTGGACTGTATTAGAGCATATGAGAGCAGACTGGAGGAATATAAATCATATGGGGTAAGTCAATTATTGATTTAATTTGTGAAGCTGTTTAAAGCAGTAACATCTGCAACTAACGCACAATGGACCAGATGACTATGAAACAAGCAAGAATTGATTTGGAAAGGTTTACGGCACATTCTATGAGGGGAATGATGGCTAGCAGGGCTTTTTGGTATGGTGGAAGATTGAGGGAAATCATGAAAGCTGCTGGCAGGACGAATGCAAGTGTTTTCGCACAGCATTATTGGTGTTGGAGGGCTACTAACTCCAATTGAAATGAAGAGAGAATCTGGATTTCATCAAAGACACAGAGGCTAGCAATATCCCATCCGCCTCTCCCTTTTGAGGACAAAACTAATAAGGAATTAAAAAAAGAAGACAAATTTAGTAGCCATTTGGGAATGTATGTAGTTGTTATGGAATGTATTTTTTGTAATAATTTAATGTTATGATTTTTGTGAAGGAAAAATGTTTATTATGTTTTTTATTATTCCAGAGAGTCATCAGTGATGCTGCAGATTTCGGAGGGTGGACTGGCTTCTGGGTTATAAGAACAGGAAGGCGACGGAAGTTGGTTGAAGGACATTGCATTAAAAGTGGAAGAGCATTCCAGAAGGGGTGTATTTATGTGTGGAGAAGATTCTAATTCTACACAGTTGCTTTATTATGATGTTATGTATTTCTTTAAAGTGCTGCAGGAGTGGCAATACAAGGGCTGATGCATAATACTAGCCTCTGTGTCTTTAATGAAATCCAGATTCCCTCTTCATTTCAATTGAAGAATCGCCATTGTCTCTGTGTAGTTTGTGCGATGTAAAGTGCTTGGATGCCCTACACTGCTATGAATAGTGCTATAAAACTAAATGCATGTGAGAGAGGGCCAATGGAGAGATGAGCTGCACTGTTGGGGGGTGGTAGTGAGGGAATCTGTGGAGAAGGCGGTCATTGGGGGGGTGCCGAAAAAGATTGTCGCACCGGACACCACCAGTGTTAAAGCCTGCCCTGCCTTTTGTAGGAATTTAAAGCATACTTCCTGTTGTGCTTTGAGGGCTCATACTAATGCTATATCCCAATTTACAGGTGCATTTGTATGTACCCCAACAATCCCACTGCGATGTTGAATAGCTTTGCTAATTACTTTTTCCAGTAATTTCGCTACAAATTCTTTGTTAAATGCAGTGTCTGGGAAATTAGTCTAAAAATTATTATAGAGGCTTCCTGTGTGTTGGACAGACTTTTGCCATTGTGATAGGTGGCAGTTATGTCAAAACGGAACCAATAAATCTGCCAGAGATTAGTCCACCATGACATCAAGTCAGTGTGTTAGAAAAGATCTTTGGCTGCCTGGGTAGCAACCTAATAAACCATATTTACTGTTGAGTTAGATCAACCCTATTTCAACAACACACCAGCAAATATTACTTACTGCTCCAACCCAATATGAGACAGTCTAAAAAAAGTTCACGGAGTACCCACTCACCCATGTCAGTCCCATCATAATTAACTCTCTGAGTATCTTCCACATACCTCAACCACTACCATCTTATTCCTCTTTCATAAAGACCCATATTTTTTTTTTAAACAGGTCTTTATTCGTTTTTCGGTACGCACATTTATATGCATTTACAAGAGCAGTAGACGGATAAGCACAGCAACTTCATGTCGCAAGTCATGTTCACAGGACCATGCGATATACGGCATCATTCTATCATAATAACATTTGTGTACATATCATCATGGCAAATCACCTTGTGACCACTATTGTTCGTGCCCATAGCCACTGCTCTACTCTAAGCAAATCCCTTGGGGAGTTACAAGCAATATCACCTACCACAGTCATACTAATCAGACATTTTGTAAACCATCTAAACCAAACTTTTGAAAACAAACTAACAACACGTTGTCCAGTGGGTCCACCGCCATCCAGTGTTGTAGGGGTTAATCTCTTCCCGGGGGGGGGGCCTTACACTGTGTTATACTGCGGATCTGCTTAGTTCTTTTTTGGGGGGAGAGAGGTGGCTCCATGGCTGGCCCATGACCCCATCCCACATGCTACTCACAGGCAACGCAATAATTCAGGGGGTGCTCGGGCACTCTAAAGCTCACCTCCTTCCTCAGCACTGCCACCTGAGACCTCTTCATTCCTATTACCCCATGTCTACAACAACTCCTTCCACATATCTGCCAGTGGGCGGCAACAAACCCCCCTGGCATCTTCCTGCAACAATACTCGTTATCCACATCCTTTTCCCAGGCTACCCCTGTAGGGCCTATCCCCGCCAACCATCTAAGAGCTATCTGTATCCGGGCCAATACCAGGGCCAGATCTGCAAATCTGGATCCCACCTTTCTGGTCTTGGGTCTGGGAAATAAGCCCAACAGGCAAACCTCCGCCGAGCAGGGAAGTGTGCGAGCCAGAACCTTGTTAATGTAAGCCACTACCAATTCCCAAAAACCCCGCACCTGTGAACATTCCCATGTCATGTGTAAAAATCCTGCATTTGGCACTCTACATTTAGGGCAACAGCGATCATCTCCTCCATACACGAGTCTCAATCGGTGAAGAGTCAAATAAGTCATGTGAATATAGTTAAATTGGATAAGCTTAAATTTAGTGTTCCTTGACACCTTGTCCGCGAGCTCCCTTCTCACAATCGCCTTCCATGTCTCCTGTGTCTTTTGTTAGGGGTCTTGTAGCCATCTCAAGCTGCTCCCTATAGAGCCATTTATTTCACCAGGTGTTGGGCCGCTCCTAATGTCACCAGTGCTTGTAGGACCCCATGGGTTTCCGGCTCCTGCCACCCACACCACCACAGGTGCACAAATGCCCTCACCACTGCATGATAGACTAAAAACTGCCCCTGAGGCAGGGTGTTTTGGGACAAGAAATCCTCCATTGGGATGAGTATCCCTTGCTGTAAGCAATCACTCACATTAACGACCCCAGCCGACGTCCATTCTGCCAGTTAACTCCTTGTGAATGGGGAAAGGTGTCCCTGTGTAGAAGCCCCACTAGTGGTAAATCTGGTGCAAAGAGGGGAGTCTCCGTCATGCGCCTGAGGCATCAGTTCCAGTATTTCAGTGCCGTTCATGGCAATACACCTGGTCTCAGGGGATTCACCTGCAGGTGTATCAGTTTTGCCAGTAACAGTCTTCATATAGACCCATATATCAGTTGTTGTCTTCTGACAACTCATAGTGCCTAAGCATTACCAAAGTCCCTCTCTTCAGTCAACACAAACCTTATGTTGGTGCAAATGCCCTTGCTCCCTCTCCATCATGTTGGCCGTGCATCACATGTTCCGTCCCCTCAATCTGCAAGGGCCTCCACACAGCCATGGGTCACCTCATTGTGCCAGTAATGGCAAATGTATGAAAAAACTCATTCAAAATTTGGTGGAATTGAGCAATTTGCAGTCCACAGTGGTGTTGCATGTTGGTGGCTGCTGCACAATGTTTAACGTCTAATGAACTAAATTATCTTTTTTGTGCGCTTTTAATCCAATGACATTCATGTCAAAACCTTTCAGGTTAAGTGACATGATAATGCCAGTTGCCCCCCTGCGAAGTGCTCAATTTTTAAAAGAAAAAAATAATAATTGCAGGGCCCAAATGATCACTTCATGCAGCAGGTAGAGGGACTCCCCTGCTCCGCTCAAGAGGACGTAGCATCATGGGTTATATGGTGACGCCCATAGGGCTGCTGCATCCGTCCATAATTGCACTTGTGCACCAGTGATTTTTAATCCTTTGTGCTCAGAATAACAAAACTTTACAAAGCTTTGTAACTCAGGGCATTAAGCAAAGTTACTGTGCAGTGTTGCGTCAACTTGAGAGAGCTGAACCGCGCCTTTTCTGTAAGAAAGTAGTGCAGTTCTGCTCTCTCCCAGCGCTGGCACTCTTACTGCATCCATTCAGCAGTGCACTCACCCTTGCAGCATAGTACATAGGTGTCTGTATTGTGGTCAGCATACTTTTTTGTGCAGGAAGGGGTCTGTTCCTGCACAAAAACTATGCTTACAGGCAATGAGGAGAAATACAAATATTTTTCCTCTTTACGCCAGCTTCAGGGAGGCACACAATTTTGGGGCACATCCATGTCTACAAGGCTTTGTTGATATGGATTTGTGTCAAAATCTATGGGTGGGTGCACAGGAACACCTATGCACAACATATGAAACGCATCCTTGATGAAAAATAACGTGTTGCATCACTTTTGGTTTCAAGCCAACGCAATTCACCTTTCACATTGGTTTGTACATTTGAATTTTGCATCAGGTCCCCGTTTAAATAGTAATTCAAACAAAATCTTTGTAACTGTGTCTCAGTGCATTGCAAAGTAATGGCGCCCTCTGTGAGGGCTCTGAGTGCATCAGAAATCGGTGCTACCTTTGCAATATTGAGTTTGGCAGGCAGATTACTTCCACCCATACTGTGGACCCCCCACTACACTAGGATGTGTCAAGAGGATCAGGAGGGCAGAGTCCAGGGGGATGATCTCTGCCATCGTGATGGCATGCCTTTTCCTTCAAGGTGGGGGGTGGAATAGGGGTGCCAGTAGGAGCAAAGCTCTCCCCCTAGTAAGGAACATGGGGTCAGCAGTGTTGGTCACCAGAATGGCAGGGCTATTGACTCCCCAAGCTGAAGAAAGGTCATGCAAAGGGGACAAGAGAAGGAGGGGACCCAGCAAGAAAGGGCCACATTATCTGCCTTCTAAGAAGACCCTCAGGTGGTGAAGGAAGGCCAGAAGACCGGTCCCCCAAATAGACAACACAGACAGCCAAAGGTCACTTAAGGACCGGGCAGGTTCAGTGGACCAGTTGACAAGGGCCAAGGAGAGAGGTCAAAAGATAGAGGCAGAGATTGACCTGAGTGCAAGCGGAGAGGGAGTCAGGAGCATAAGTTGCAGGAGACCCCTCTGGTCTGCAAGTAAGGCAAAGCGAATAGGCACCTCAGGGCAAGAGTGCTCCAGTTATGTGTCCAGAATACTCGTAACATGCCACAGGTTCACTGTGGCATTTGCTTCTTAAGCGATGGACACTGAGGTGGGACAAAGAACATCCAACCTGAGAGTACAACAGCATGCATTGGTTCATAAGGCACCTCTCACCTCAAGAATTCCCATCAGATAACGCAAGACAGGGTAGGTATTTTAGCCCATTGGCAGTAACAGGTGGGGCCAGTGCATGCACAGAAGTGACAGGGGCGGGACTGATGGAGGTGGAGATACACAGGACATGTCACAGGCTCAGTTTCTGGGGCCCAGAGCCTGGCAATTGCAGGCCAGCTGCAGAGAAGTCAAGGATGCTGCATGGCTCTGGAGATGGATGGCATAGAGGAGCTAGATAGTTATTCGGAGGAGGGGTTGGAAGGGAAGTCAGTTGGAAAGGGGTGCTGGAAGAAATGAGAGCTAGGGCAAGAAGGCAGTTGGTGTCAGTGATGATAGTGCCATAGAGAGCAAACAGAGATGATGAGGATAAAGCAACTGTGGCATGGAAAGGGAGGGAAGAGACCAGAGTGGTGGGCATGAGCCTGTAACAGTATAGCCCAGTGCAATGGAGGGAGAAGAGGCAGCTGTCACTGGAAGAGTGATGGAAAGGAGAGAAGTGATGGAGTAGAAATCAAGGTGGGGTAAGAACCCAGCCACCAGGAGACCATCAAGAGAGTGTGAGTTTGAGATGAACTACTGATAAGTATGGGGCATGAGGGGAGGGTGAGATTTGGGTTGGTCAGGTGGAATGGCAATGTAGCAGCTTCTGTTTGAGTAATTTCGGAAAAAATGGTGGAAATCATGGGATAGGCTCTGGGAGAATATATATAAGATGGGTTCAGCAGACAGAAAGGCTTACAAGATGCTGGTTGAGTTGCTAGGGGAGTCGGCAAGGCAGGAGCAGCCAGTGACTAGGGGATCTGGAAAAACAAGATAGGGTGGGGGGCGACTGCATAGATCATGGTGGAGAAAGAAAGAGGAATAAAACAGTTCAATAGAGGAAGGAAGGTAGAATAGGAAGGACACCACAGAAAACACACAATTGTGCTACATGGGCATAGCGGCGCTGCCAGTGGGTCTTTTGCTGATTAATACTAAAGAAAAGATATGGACCTGCAGGTACATTCACTTATTTAAATTACTTCACAGGGAGAAGTGGTGTAAGGAGGATACGATGACAGGGGAAATGGATTTGGGGAAGAGACCTAGGCTGTCCAACAACATACATACTTGGACAGTGGCATTCACTATCCATGACAGTATCCACAGAGTAGCATAGTTATGTTGAAATACCTAGACAAAATTAGGATGACTCACATAAGCTTTGGTGATTGGCATCTTTGAGGTATGATGAGGGATTTACAGCATCGATGGGACTGGCTCATCCAAGTCCTGGGGTGAGATAGATAATGAACTGTGGTTACAGTTGATGTCTTCAACTAGGCTCATCCCAACTGTGCATATTGCGGGCAGCTTGCTGTTGCCACATGTGCCCTTTCGAACGCAACCCACCCCAGGGAGAGTGAAGAGTCCGAACAAACCTAAAACAGTTGATGCTTGCCGAACCTTTGATAAGAGATCTTGCTTTATATTGCACTGCAAATTCAGGAATGAGTGCTCAAAATGTAGTGGGAATCACCTGTTTGTGCAATGAACTAATAGTCAAGGGGAAGCATGATGATTTCTGAGTACAAGGAATGTGAGAGTGACTGTGAGCAAGGACCAATACTTCAGTGAAGCTTGATGGAATACAACTGAGGTTAAAAGAATACCGGGACAGAGTGGCAACCTGGCATTTGAGAGATGGACTTGACACTGAATTTAGGATCTCTTACAAGTTACTGAGATTGGGCTGACATCTTACAATCAGTGAAGTTCATGACTCAGATTGTTAGACCCAAGCTGCTGAAGGAAGCACAAGGGTGAAGGATGGTAGGTCATTTTTTGGGTGAACATGATCCACAAACATATCATATCACCTTTGTACACGGTAACAAAAACATGAAAGTGGCATTCAGGTTTATCTACTACTTGCTGTGGTGAGATCGTGAATGAGAAAATGATCAGTGCAAGCAGTTGGTATTGTACTCTAGCACAAATGACCACATAAAATGTGGTGTGGAACACAATATCGGCATTTCCGCTCTTGCTGGTTCGCCTCCCAACTTTTCCTGTTGGGAATCTAGTTTGAAGGATAGATATGCATTGGCAAAGCAATGCCTATGGGCTGCTAGTAAGTAGTATGCTCTATGTTCAAGGCCCTCAGATATGAGGGAAAAGAGCAAGTGATGCATTACCTCTATGACTTTCTCTTAGTGTTGAGAGCACAGAGAATGAGGTCACTTGATGAGCACGCACCTTTGGGGTGCCTTGAGCCCCAGAAAAGACTGAGTGGCCAGCCACAACCATAGTTTTCCGGACATTGAATTGAATTCTCTGGCCATGGAATCATGCTTGCCAGAAGACAAGCTGCAGGTTTTGAGAGCTACGTTGTGAGCTGAGGAACTGTAGCAAGTTTGGGACACTTGAACTTTGCATGCAAGGTGGCAGCTCTGGATAGAGCCTTTTATAGATACCTGTCCTTTGACCTGGAAGGAGTTTTTAAGCCTTACCAAAGGAGTAGAATTTTAGAGGGATTGAGACAGGACATGCTGACTTGGATTCGATTCTTAAACAACTACAATAGGGTGACCATGTGCCAGCAGTTGGACCTGCTTATTTGGATGTTAGAACATGTTGACAATGCCTTACGTGCTGGGGGTTAGGAATGTACTGGAGAGAACACTGATGGGCAGAGCAGTGACCTGATGATTAGATTGGGTGCAGTTAGGTCAGGAGTTGAGAAAAAGGATAGTGACCTTTGTCATGGCCAAAGAGGTGGTGGTGAGCGTGATCAAAAAGATGTCAACCAATGACCGGTGGGCACTGCGACTGTTGAAAGAAATGGTGTTGAAATGTCTGTAATGGAAGCTCATGTTTTGAGCATAGCCTTCCACAATCCAGGATAGGATGGGCCATTCCAGCAGGATGACTGGGAAATGGCTGTACCTAGCCCCATTTTTACTACAAACTGCTTTTCCTCCTGCACACATAAAGGAACACATCATGCCTGCCAAGCCTTTTGTCAACCCTAGGGACTTTGAAGGCTTGACATGAAAAAGGCTAAATCTTTCCAGAACCATATGTGGGGGTAGGACAGCAACCCCACCCAACATCCCCCCCCACACACACAAAGGCTAGAACCATGTATAAATATTGGATCTCCAGAGCCACTCATCAGAACACTCCTGGACCTGTGGAAGTTACAGAAGGACTGCCCTGCTGCTCGAAGGACTGGCTTGGTGTATGAGAAGGAAGACTGGACCTGCTTGCCTTCATCCCAGGCTAACCCACAGTGACTTCAAGGGTCAGTTGGCTGACCTGTGTAAGCTACAGAGACACAACAAGCTTCAGAGGCCTCTGCCTCCCTGCAACTGGACCTGCCTGTGCCCTGGTGCTGACCTCTTCTGGAGTGAGTCCTGATCCCCAAGATGTGCCTCGCAGGACTTGGACCATTGACAGGCATCAGAGAGCTCTCCTACTTGGCTAACTAAATGCTCCATCAGATCCGATGCGAAGCGACACCGGGCCACAAAAGGTTTACCAGATCCAACGCCTAGCGAGGTGAAGCCCTGCAGATGTGATGCCCTGCAAACCCTATTCGCACAGCTGAAAGCTTCATCAGAACCAACGCCAAGCAACGCGAACTGCCACAAAGCTTCACCTCACAGCTGAAAGCTTCACCAGAACTGATGCTGAGCAGCATAAAGCCCCGCAAAGCTTCGCCACACAGCTGAGAACTTCATCTGAACCTATGCAAAGCAGGGCAAAGCTCTGAAAAGCCTTGCTGCACAGCTGAAAGCTACATCAGAACCAGCACAGAGTGACACCTCACACAGCACCGCTGTGCAGACCTGACAGCAAGGACAAATGGTACAACTTCTAGCGGGCCGAACTCGGTCCTGTGCCTGGCCTGTGCTCCATCGAGGTTGGCCTGAACTTCTGACTTTGCCCGATCCAGCGCAACCAGATAATCACAGTGGGCACTTTGCTCCTTTTGGTGTTGTTTTTACCAAAAACGTTAACATTTTATATCTCTAGTTCTACTGATTGAATTTTTGTCGTTCTGATATAATTCAGGAGAGGTGTGGCACAGCAGCCAGAGTGGCTGATACCAAAGTGTGGGGTTTACGGTTCGTTTTCGGACAGCAGCTCAGCTCACCATCATGTGGCTCTGGACAATAGCTCACTTAACTCCCCAATGGCCACTCAGTGCCTGGATACCCTTAGGGGTGATAAGTTCTCGCTTTACAAATGAGGAATTAATTCATTTAATTCATTTTATCTATTACAGTTTACTCTATTTTTCTAAATTGGCTTGGGATTATTTCTGTGTTGTGTTTTCACTTTATTACTGTTTGTGTGCTGCATAAACACTTTACACATTGCCTCTAAGTTAAGCCTGGCTGCTTTGTGTCACTCTACCAGAGGGTTAGGCACAGATTAATTTAGTAACTTTTTGTGGTTCACCCTGACCAGAATTGTAGTTGTTGCATGAGTGGAGCTTCCACCCACATCAACCAATAACCCCATTTCTTACTAGAGGTAAGCAGATGGTTAGGAACAGAGATGTTGAAGAAAAAACAGGAACAGAGCGTAAAAATGTGAGATACAGTTATTAGGGTGATCGCTTATGTCTTATATCCTGGCGTATGTATTTCACAAAACTTTTGAATCCGCTCGATGTGATCAACAATGATCGGACCCCTAAAATATGCTCTGGAGCAGCCAGATCTTGCAAATCCCTGAGCGGAAGAGACAGTTTCTTGTGCATTTGACCAATGGAGAGAGGTTGTTACCTGTGATCCAGCGCTAGAATTTATCAGGGATCGATACTCATCAATATTCTCATACAAATGGCCCATACACATTCACCCAACTCATAAATCCCTGTTGCACTGGGGGTCAAGTTTTAATGACGTGGAAAATTGTTTCCTTCACAGATTCATGTTTATCATTTCTAAATACATAACTATACCTGTATATCAACTCTCCTCTCGGTCGACGGACCAATTAGTTGAGTAGTTGATGGTATTAATAGAACTTAACTAACTATCTAATCAGTTAAATGATCACAGACTCTCGATAAGATTAATAACGTTTATCTCAAATAAATGTAAATGATCAATGCTCATCGTATACAGGTCACAATGCAAACAAAGAATCTCACACAAGGAAGAGAAAATCAATCAACAATGCAAACAGTGTCATACTCATCATCAATAAACGATATGCACATGAAGGAGTGGATAGATGAAAAGACATAAGTTTCAGCAAATAATGCGAAACAAATATGCATATGACGGAGTGGATAGATGAAGAGACATAAGTTTCGCAAATAATACGAAACAAATATGCATATGACGGAGTGGATAGATGAGGAGACATAAGTTTCAGCAAATAATGCAAAACAAATATGCATATGATGGAGTGGCTAGATGAAAAGACATAAGTTTCAGCAAATAATGCGAAACAAATATGCATATGACGGAGTGGATAGATGAAGAGACATAAGTTTCAGCAAATAATGCAAAACAAATATGCATATGACGGAGTGGCTAGATGAAAAGACATAAGTTTCAGCAAATAATGCAAAACAAATATGCATATGACGGAGTGGATAGATGAAGAGACATAAGTTTCAGAGACAAAAATACATTTGCAAGTCAATTATGCAAAGTAAGAGTCAGAAAGATAATACAAACCCAAAGGATCTGTGAAATACCACCCCCCTGGCCAAGGGAGTAGTGGGGGTCTCCTGAAATAGAGTCAGGAGACAAAGATTTCAGGAACTGGACAGGACAGGAACAGCTAGGCCTCTCTGCAAACCGACGGACAGCGACGCATCACCCCTCTCTCCTCTGCTCTCGATCAGAGCTTCCTTAGCCACACCCCCAAATGGACCCCCAGTTATACCCTAAAACTTACATGTCCAACCCACATTAGTTGAAACAATTCACTGGATTCGACTTTCTATTGGTCAGTTTTAGGAGGTGGTGTATCACACCACCAGGTTCCCATTCACAATTTCAGTACATTCATTGTTCTATATCCTCTCTCATTACATCATGTTTGACTCGTTCGTTTAATTCAATATTGCATATTTTCACATTAATTCACATGTATTTCTCTGCTATGTCCACGGAAGAAGTCTTGGATCCCACGGCCAGGCTCATTTTTTGGCAGGCGAACAATGTTCTTTGAGCTGGTTAGCCTTGAACCTTTACACTTTCTCTGCAGCGCTCAACGCTTCAGTCTGCTTTGTCATGTAATTTTTGTTCACTCTCCAGCCCCTCATCTATCCGGTAAATTTAAGAAAATACAGGCCCATTCGGCTCACTACAGCAAATAGAACATAAGCATTAATGAATTACATGGTAATGCACTTTTCACTGTTTACCACCCACTTTTGCACTATCCCTTGTTAATATTTTCTTAGCATAAGCTCCATGCAAAGCGGAATTATTTATTATCGTTTAAAGCAAGATGCAAGATGCGAAATGCAGCCTAAACATGCATTAGCTTTGTTTCTTTAGAAACGCAATGTAAAATAGGGCCTTGTTCTTTCATGCATTTAGTTCACATTAGTGCACGCATGCGCAAAGCGGTTTCCCACGTGTTCATGTGATTTGCATTGTTAATTTTTCACTGCACACTGTTAGTAAGTATTATGGGGGAGTTAATTCGAGCAAGTTTCTTTCTGCAAAACCTTGCTCCATCAATCCCCCCTCTGATGGCATCCTGGAGCCATCATAAAATACCCACCATACCAAGTGCCATCTTTATTTATCTAAAGATTAGTATTCTTTTCTCTTCTCATCAACTTCTTATCTAACTCCTTCATTTCGTCATAGTAATCTTCTTTCATATCTTCTAGTTCTATTTCATCTCTTTTTCTTTTTCTCTTTCTTGCTTTTTGTTTCTTATTTGATTCTGTCATCTCTTTTCTTCCACACTGACACTTACAACATTTATATATTGTTATTATTACTAAGGCTACTCCAGCTACTAAAATCATTGGCATTATTATTTTTCCTAATAAACTACTTCCAAAGGTAGAAAACCATTTACCTACAGAAGAGAAACTCTTACCAAGTCTCTCCCAGACACCGTCAACCTCCAAATGGGTCAAATCTTCATGTAATTTCGTAATATTCTTAATATATTCCTCAATACCTTTACTTTTGTCAGGGATATAAGTACAGCAGTGTTGAATTTTCAACATGCCACAGATTCCACCTTTTTTTGCCAATAAGATGTCAAGGGCAAGTCGATTCTGCAAAACCATTGATCTGATTGCGACCATTTCGATGTCAATCATCAAGAACCCACCAGCAGTATCTGTCGATAAACGATCAACCACTGTGGACAATTTTCGAATTTTATGCGAATTCAGAACGATATCACCTACTATTTCTGAGAAACTAGCTCTCTTCTTATGTGTTAGTCCTTGTTTTATTTCATTGATTCTATTATTACCTTTGTCTACATGGTAGACCTTTGGGAAAACAATTGCAAAGTAACAACTACCATAGCAATGTGCAGGCAACCTGTAATAGGCTTTCTTACCACACACATAATAAACTCCTGGGAAAACAGGATCAGTTCCACCCTTCAATCCCCAACCTCCAGTAATTTGGAAAGTATGTTCACATTCACTAGAACCAATGAAATAATTATTATAGTTAGTTTTCAGTCTAAGCAAACATATTTTTCCCTTTTGATACCAGTCCAGGGACATTGCAGCATATGTCTCGCCTTTCTCATAATTTCCTTCTCTAAATGCCCATGGTGGTACCTGTGACTTCTGTTCAGCAGCTTTTCTTTGGAAACTTTCTCTTCTATATTCTACCATCTCTATGAGCATATCCCATATCTAGTGTCTTAGTAATATAGAAGAATTCTCCCATATAACGTGCATTTTTACTACTTAAAACCTTGTTTAGTTCCTTTATAATAGGTATCTCTGAAAATACTAAATCTGTATTGGAATAATGATACTCCAGCTTTCCCGTCATGTAAAATAGGCTAGTTAAAACACTGCAAGACACACCATTTGTTAAAGGTAGGTGATGATAGGTCACCCCCTCTGAGACAGACGAAGGTAATTGCATGCACACATAACAATCACTCACATTCATTGTATTAACATACTCGTACAACAATTTTGTAAAAACATTTAATGAGAAATCACTAATTGATTTATCATGATGGAAAATACTTCCATCTATCTGTTCTATGTTAGTATTAGGGGTTTCTTTAGTAACATCACTCACTCTTTCACTTATTACATTATTAGTATTGTTTCCATTATTAGTTACCATTAGAATAGGTACAAAGACTGTTAATAATATCCGCATGAATGTCAGTAAAAAGACACTACATAAGCAAGCTTTAATACATCTACGTTTTAGGCTAGATTTTGGATGTTCAGTCACTTTTGCTTCGGCCATTTTTGTATTCTACTAAAAAAAAAATCTAAATCTAGAAAAACCCTAACTTTTAAAAATTTCTGAAAAAATAGTGTCATCCTACACTTCAAGGCTTTTCTTCTTTACCCCTTTCTTTTATTTCTCTTTTCTAAGTCTTCTGAGTCTTTCCATTCATTTCGTCTGGCAAGGTTTCACCTTAATTATTCTCAGTTCTTTTAAGGTGGTTTCAATTTGTTTTCATCCACTTGCTCAGTGTCAGTACCGTCTTTTTCTTCACTTGGATCTGAGCTTTCAATTTCTTCCAAGATCACGTACGTCCATTCCGGTGCTGTGTATTTCTTGCTTGGAATTCTTACTCCCCTTGTTTTTCGTACTGAATCTTCTTCTGACTCTTCTTGTTCTGCTTGACTTGAGACCTCATTAATTTACTCTGGTTTTCTTCTTGACTTTCTCCTCACAAGAGTGTATTTCAGTCTTTTCACTCAATTTGGCCAATTGTCACCTTTTCTTGGTCTTTTAGTTTGAACTACCTTTTCACCTTCTTCATCTGGTTCACAAGTTCTTTTATTTGGCCTTTCTTCTTTCTGTTCTTCTTCTTGACTTTCAGTAACTTCCCTTTCTTCTGGTTCTACAGCAGTCTGATGAGACCCAGTAACTGGCGCCCACTCTACTTGACTTGTGCTTGGCTGTTCGTCATCTGTTTGTTCTTCAGAATCTGTCACTTTAGATTCTTCAGCTTCACACAGTCCAGCCTCTGGTCTTTGGCTTTGGTTTACCAGTTGCTGCCTTTCTTGTCTTTCAAGTGGACTTGGGACTCGTCTGGTATGGCTCGCATGAATCCAGTTGGGCAAACCACCACACTTCACTGCTGTTGTCGTCACCAGAATTACTTGGTAAGGTCCGTTCCACCTGGGTTCTAAACACGATTTCCTCACGTGTTTCTTCACGAGAACCCACTCCCCAGGACTCAGATCGTGAGCTTGATTCGGCTGTGTTGTAGTGGCATTTTCTCCAACCTGGTGAGACACAGAAAGCACCAGATCAGCCAATCCTCAGCAATAGTCAAGCACTAGATCATCAGATATATTCATCAGTTTGTTCGCTGGAATAAATGCTTGTCTCATTGCTCTTCCCATTAGGATCTCATGAGGACTCAAACCCGTCTTTTTGTCAGGAATGCTTCTAAGACTCATTAATACAAGGGTTAAAGCGTCAGGCCATCTCAGTGTTGTGGATGCACACACCTTTCCTAACCTAGATTTTATTGTGCCGTTTATCTGCTCAACCACTCCAGATGCTTCGGGTCTATAGGCACAATGCAGCTTCTGTTCAATTTGTAATGCTGCACAAATCATCCGAATTATCTCATTCTTAAAATGGGTTCCTCTATCCATTTCTAAAGTGACTGGAAATCCGAATCTAGGTATTAGCTCTCTTAGAAGTAGTTTGGGGACTGTTAGACTATCATTTCTTCTCGTTGGATAGGCTTCCACCCAGCGAGAAAACAAGCAGATGACAACCAACACATATTTCAGCCCATTGCACGGGGAGCTCAATAAAATCCAACTGGAGTCGGGTGAATGGTCCTGCTGCCTTTCCAATTCGTCCCCAACTAACAACTGTCTTTCTGCCTGGATTTTGCTGCTGACAGGTGGCGCACCTCTGGCAGAGACTCTCTGCAATGACCCTGAACTTTGGGTTGTACCATGAGTGCTTGAAGAGCCTGATCATTGCATCTCTTCCAATGTGTGCAATTCCATGGTATACCCTTGCCATTTGGGATAGTAAACTATCTGGCATGACTGGTCTTTCGTCTATATAGACCCACACTTCGTCTTCTGCTCTCTTTCTGCAGCCTGAATTTATCCAAATTCCCTTTTCCTCATCACTTGCTTCTTCCTGTAGCTGTCTAATTTCGTCCCAAGTTTCAAATGAAGAAGAGAACATAAGATGGCAATTGGTATTTTCTTTTTCTATCCCTCTGTTTAGGGCAATTAAATTTTGTGCACAGAAACGCGCTACTTGGTCTGCGTATCTGTTGCCCTTCGTCACATAGTCATCTCCTGACTTATGTGCGGAACATTTGACCACTGCAATCCTTTTGGGCAATTGTAAAGCATCCAATAAATCTTTTAAAGTTTTGCTGTTCCTTATAGGGGAACCTGAAGAAGTCAGAAATCCCCTTTACATCCATAGCTGACCGAAGTCATGGACAAACCCGAAACCATATTGACTATCAGTAAATATGGTTACCCTCAGTCTTTTGGCAATTTTGCACGCTCTAATCAGAGCTATCAATTCAGCAATTTGGGCAGAGTTGACCCCCTTTAAACAGGATGCTTCTAGAACTCCCGCTATGGTGCAAACAGCATAGGCAGAACACAATTCTACTTTCTCATTTCTTAAACATGATCCATCAACAAACATCTCACAGTCGGATTCTTCTAATGGGAGGTCCTCAATATCGGGCCTGGGTTTTGTGCACAACTCTGTCACATCCAAACAATCATGATCTGCCTCCTCTCTCACTTCCTCACAATATGAATTCGGCAACAGGGTTGCCGGATTTACGGTTGTGCACCTTACCACAGTCACATTTTCAGCACCCAAGATCACTCTTTCATACTTAGTCAACCGACTAGAGGTCATATACTGTGTCCTTGTGCGCGTCAAAAGGATCTCAACTGAATGTGGCACATACACCTTAACTGGATGTCCCATCACAATTGCTTCACTCTGTTCCAGACTCACACAAGTGGCAGCTACTGCTTTCAAACAGCCTGGTAACGCTGCGGCCACTGAATCCAAAGTAGCAGAAAAATATGCTACTGGACGTCGTGCCATTCCATGTTTTTGAGTTAAAACTGAAAGTGCACACCCATCTCTTTCACAACAATACAATGCAAAATCCTTTGCATAATCAGGCATTCCCAATGCAGGTGCTAGACAAAGACTATTTCTCAGTTTAGTAAAAGCTTCCATACTTTCATCATCCAACACAATCAGATCTTTCACATCTTTTCGTGTCAATCTCTGTAGAGGTTTTGCAATCAGTGAGAAACCACTGATCCACTGCCTGCAGTATCCAACCATTCCCAAAAACATTCGAACCTCTCTCTGAGTTTTTGGTGGGCTAATTTGTTTAATTACACTAATTCTTTCTGGTGTCACCTTTCTGACTCCTTTTTCTATTCTGTGTCCTAGGTACTGGACTTTCTGTTTACAGAATTGTAATTTTACTGGTGACACTTTGTGTCCTTCTTCTGCCAAATGGTTCAGTAAGCCAATGGTATCTGTCACACATGCCTCTCGTGTCTTTAAAGCCACTAGTAGGTCATCAATATATTGAACCAAAGCTGAATTTCCTGGCATGACTAAAGTCTCCAAACATCTTTTCAGAATCTGATTAAAGATTGAAGGACTCTCTGTGTACCCTTGAGGAACTCAGCACCATGCCAAAACACGGTCTCCGAACCGGAATGCAAACAAATACTGGCTTTCCGGATGTAAAGTAATCGAGAAAAATGCTTGGCACAAATCAATCACTGTGTACCATTCAGAATCACATGGGATTTGGTAAAGGATTACTGCCGGATTTGGTACTACTGGACAACAGGGTACTACGATTTTATTGATTTTTCTTAAATCCTGCACTATTCTATATTTTCCACTGGGCTTTTTAATTCCTATAATAGGCGAATTACAAGGACTACTCATTATTTCTTTCAGAATTCTCTGTTCAATCATTTGGTCAATCACAGGAGTGACTCCTGCAATTACTTCCGGACTCATTTTGTACTGAGGAATATTTGGATATATGGTACCCTCTTTCATTGTAATCTGAATCGGATCTACATTTGTCATTAGGCCAATCTCCTTTCCTGTAAATTCCCATACGTCCGTTCTCACTGTACTTTTTAATTCTTCGGGCAAATTCTCTTCTGTGAGAAGTGAAAACAACTCATCCACTTCTGTCCCTTGTTTCGCTAACATCATCTTGAATTCAACATCCTCATCAGGTGTCTGAAACACAATACCATCTGGTGTACAATAGATGGTACAATTCATTTTGCACAATAAATCTCTTCCCAAGAGATTTACTGGACTCGAGTCACTTACCACGAAACTATGCATGTCTCTGAAACTCCCAATATGAACTTCTATTGGATTTGTGACTGGTGTTCTAATTTGCTTATTTGAGACTCCTACAACTTGGATAGTTTCTCCCGAGAGGGGTAGGTTCGGAATTTCTGCTGCTCTCACAGTAGAACGGGTAGCACCAGTGTCCACTAGGAATGTAATATTATTACCTTCCACCTTTCCATCAACAAATGGACCTGACTGACTACCGCTAAGGATGCGTCAAGTACGCACTCTTCCTCCCCCCTCAGGCATCGTCATTGAGAGGAGTCTGAATCACTCTCATTGCACTGCAACCAGTATTGCGGAACCATTTGCACATTTTGATTCTTACCAACTTGATCACCTCTGTGAAATCCAGTGTTCGCACTGTACCTCTGTACTTGAGCATTCACATTATTGGGCATAGGAGCTTGTGGCACCTGTAACTGTGGAGCAACTACCTGCTGCTGCTGCTGTTGATTCACACCCACCTCATTCTGCATCTGTGGATTTAAATTTTGATTTACCCCATTATTCTTTTGAGCAGATCTACACTCGTTCTTCCAATGTCCATACTTTCCGCACGCATGACAAGGAAACTTTTTCTTAGCCTCTTCTTTGCTCATTTTACCTCTACCTCCACTGGACACCTGTCCATTTTGATTCTGACCACTCATTTGATTACCTGTTTGAGAACTGTTGCTTACTTCTTGCTGCTCTGCTACCTTTACTTTTGCCCACATCATTTTCTACTTTAACTTTTTATGTCTTGATTCAATGTCATCATTACAATATTTCGCATACCTCAAAATTTCGTCAATTATTTTGCTCTGCCAACAAATCAAATGCTGCAGAATCATATTACTAATTTTCGGTTTCAATCCAAACACAAAACGATACAGAAAATGTCCCATATCTTTGTCTTCAATGTTCTCAAACCCACTGTACTGTTTAAACACCTGCAACAACCTTTCATAATAGGCATGTACTGACTCCTTTGGTTCTTGAGTTGTTCTGTCTAGCTTAACCCAATCTGTTTCCTTAGGGGAAATTTTTCCTTTCAAAAAGGTGATCACCTGATTATACTTTTTCATCACCTCCTCAGATGGTGCACCTGTTTTAGGATCTCTAGGATATTCTTCTTTTGGCCAATCAACAGTAATTTTACATTCTGTCCACAAGTCAGCTGGTATGACAATCTCAAACAAACCATCTAAATCTTTTAATAAAACCTTTGAAACTTTCACAAACCTCTATACTTGTTTGTACCACCCAACTGGTTTCTCCCTTAACCTGGGAAAATCATTCGTAAAAGACAATATATCCTGCCTTGACCAAGGGACGTGCACATATCCACCACCTGGAACTTCTCTCATTGGACATGCCCTTTCAACTTGTTCTGTCTCTCTTAACGGGAACATCGATGCTCCTTTACCAGCTGCCTCTTCTTTCTTTTTCGTCCATCTACCTTTCCACCATTCCACATCTCCCCATTTTTTCAGAATATTCATCAACTCTTTTATCTGTAATCTTTTTCCAGACGCATTCAAACTCTCCAAATATTTTTCGGTAAAGGCCAATCTGTACGATATCTGCAGCACCTTTGACTTCTCTATATCTATTCCATATTCACTAGCAGCCTCTGCTAATTTCTCATGCAGATTCCTCACTCTCCATGTAATACTTTTACACAAATACAACAGCTCTTCATCTCGGTAAGTCCCTAGTCTATCTGGACTTATTATACCAATAATCATCTCTTCCAAATCTACTTTCAATTGGCTCACTTTTATACTCTGTGGTTGAGGTTTTTTCTTTTCCATTCCCTTTATCCGATCATTTAATTCTTCTGGTAAAGGACCTGCTGAACTCCCTGTCATTGGAATGTCACTAGTCCCTATTCTCCTTGGATCTTTTTGTATACTTCTTCTAGGGGTTTCTATTATCTCACAAACCGGAAGATCTAACAATGTAGTATTTGTGTCAGCCTGTCCATCCTCATTCGTTACCTTCACCATTCCACTCCTGTCGCTACTCCTTGGAACTGCTAATGTATGTACTTTTGATATATTCTGTTTTTCTCCATACAATGGAACTACAGGACCAATTGTTACCGGTACCGTCGATGCTTCCGCATTTAGACTTAACTGATTTATTTTCTGGATCTGGTCTACTCTAGCTATGTCCGTAATCCGTGGAGTTAATGGAGTTCCCATTAGTGGTGCACTCGGAGACACCTCAACTGAATTTTCTTGATATGGTGGAGGTCTTTTGGTCATAATGTCTTCTAACAACTCATCAGATTAGTTCTGGTCCTGTCTTAAACTTGAAGTTTCTATATTTTCCTTTTTCTCTTTACATTTGCCTCCTGTCTGATCTTCAGCAACTAAAACTGGGTACAAACCCTCAGTTACCACAGCTCTCCTCCACCCTTTCATCATATCTTCTCTTCTCTCAAAAAGATATCTAGTCATCAAATTTGTGTATCTCCTACTGCCTTGATATTTTTCTCTTTCAAATGCTTCTACTTCCCATTCCTCTAGCACTTCATACTGGGTAGGTCTGGGTTTTGGCTCTAGTGAATTCATTCGATTTCTCAAATTCTGAAAAATCCTTATATTAAGCGAACCATGCTGTGGAAAAGTTATAACACCATCATCCTTTGTGCATTCCATCCAATTCTCTAACCAAGTACACGTATGGTATCCTCGCTCCAACATCATATAGGAAGCAGGCGTTCCCGGAGGTGGAATAAGAATTCCCTCTCTAGTCACTATTGGTTTATCCTTTTTAAAGAAATTCTTTATTTTCTTTAGCAACTTCATTTTTCTGACTCTTTATGCTAATGTACCTCAGCAAAACACCCAAGGAAAACCTTTCTGTATTCTACCTATTCGATTTGTCAGTTCTCGTCCAATATTAGCGCGACTCACACCAACTGTCCAATCACGGCTCTCTACGTATCTGCTATTACAACCAATACCAGCGCGGCTCACACCAACCGGCCAATTAGAGCTTACTTCACGTTCGCTGCCTGACCAATGCCAGCGCGACCTTTTTGTGACGTCAGTATTACTCCTTCTACTGACCCTCCCTTTACAAAATAATACGGCGATATATTTCTAAATTCTTTTTATCAAAATTCTTGTTAGTAACAACACAAAACAATGCTACCTTGTCTGTTCCTCTAAATAAAGAGATAGTTTTTCACTTCAAAACAAGAAATTATTTTACTTCAATTAAAACAACGACCAGCGTTACTTTACACCCAGACAAGCTACAGGTGGATTTGGTACTCCTCTAGGGATAAGGCCAAAGTTTCGCATGAGGACTTTTTGGTGTAAAAGAGGTCTTGGTACTCCTCTGGGGATAAGGCCAGAGTTTCGGAAGTGGACCCTTTGCTATTTCAGACACTCTACTCACATACTAAATTTTCCCTAAATATAACACCTACAGCCTTTCGCCGTACAGTATTATAACAACAGACAAAGTACTTCTGCAGTGTGATTTATTTATTCACACTCTTCTTCTGCCTACTTCAGGCTAAATTTCCATTCCCGGGATTCCTCAGGTAACTCCGTACCTGTACTTCTAGACAACATAGAACAGGACACTAACTTTCCATGTTAAGAACATATAATCAATAATCAATAATTATTACCAAACTAATCAATAATTAAACCGTCCTCTGCTACCAGAAAACTGATCCAGGGCTACACTTTATCAGGGATCAATACTCATCAATATTTCCATACAAATGGCCCATACACATTCACCCAACTCATAAATCCCTGTTGCACTGGGGGTCAAGTTATAATGACGTGGAAAATTGTTTCCTTTGCAGATTCATGTTTATCATTTCTAAATACATAACTATACCTGTATATTAACCCTCAGTTAAATGATCACAGACTCTCGATAAGATTATTAAAGTTTATCTCAAATAAATGTAAATGATCAATGCTCATCGTATAAAGGTCACAATGCAAACAAAGAATCTCACATAAGGAAGAGAAAATCAATCAACAATGCAAACAGTGTTATACTCAGCATCAATAAACGATATGCACATGAAGGAGTGGATAGATGAAGAGACATAAGTGTCAGCAAATAATGCAAAACAAATATGCATATGACGGAGTGGATAGATGAAGAGACATAAGTTTCAGCAAATAATGCGAAACAAATATGCATATGAGGGAGTGGATAGATGAAGAGACATAAGTTTCAGCAAATAATGCAAAACAAATATGCATATGACGGAGTGGATAGATGAAGAGACATAGGTTTCAGCAAATAATGCGAAACAAATATGCATATGACGGAGTGGATAGATGAAGAGACCTACGTTTCAGAGACAAAAATACATTTGCAAGTCAATTATGCAAAGTACAAGTCCGAAAGATAATACAAACCCAAAGGATCTGTGAAATACCACCCCCCTGGCCAAGGGAGAAGTGGGGGTCTCCTGAAATAGAGTCAGGAGACAAAGATTTCAGGAACTGACAGGACAGGGACAGGAACAGCTAGGCCTCTCTGCAAACCGACAGACAGCGACGCATCACCCCTCTCTACTCTGCACTTGATCAGAGCTTCCTTAACCCCTCCCCCAAATGGACCCCCAGTTATACCCTAAAACCTACATGTCCAACCCACATTAGTTGAAACAATTCACTGGATTCGACTTTCTATTGGTCAGTTTTAGGAGGTGGTGTATCACACCACCAGGTTCCCATTCCCCAATTTCAGTACATTCATTGTTCTATATCCTCTCTCATTACATCATGTTTGACTTGTTCGTTTAATTCAATATTGGATATTTTCACATTAATTCACATGTATTTCTCTGCTATGTCCGCAGAAAAAGACTTGAATCCCACGGCCAGGCTCAACTTTTGGCAGGCGACCAATGTTCTTTGAGCTGGTTAGCCTTGAACCTTTACACTTTCTCTGCAGCGCTCAACGTTTCAGTCTGCTTTGTCATGTCATTTTTGTTCACTCTCCAGCCCCTCATCTATCCGGTAAATTTAAGAAAATACAGGCCCATTCGGCTCACTACGGCAAATAGAACATAAGCATTCATTAATTACATGGTAATGCACTTTTCACTGTTTACCACCCACTTTTGCACTATCCCTTGTTAATATTTTCTTAGCATAAGCTTCATGCAAAGCGGCATTATTTATTATCATTTAAAGCAAGATGCGAAATGCGGCCTAAACATGCATTAGCTTTGTTTCTTTCGAAACGCAATGTAAAATAAGGCCTTGTTCTTTCATGCATTCAGTTCACATTAGTGCACACATGCGCAGAGCGGTTTCCCACGTGTTCATGTGATTTGCATTGTTAATTTTTCACTGCACACTGTTAGTAAGTATTATGGGGGAGTTAATTCGAGCAAGTTTCTTTCTGCAAAACCTTGCTCCATCACCTGAATGGTCCTGATGAAGATCCTGTTGAGAATGTTTTTTAAGGGGGTCAAAGCTGCGACTTATTTCTATGTTGACTTTAATGGATGTATTCTGTGGTCCATCGAACTTCTACCTGAATGCTGAGTCTATGTCTCCCGAATCATGATCATTGTGCCGTTTTTGGAGCACCTACTTATTTTACTGTTGTTCTGCATAACCATGTACATTAATTAAATAACTGTCTCTTTATTGTTATAAGTCTGCACATATTTGTTGCCTAGGAAGCAAAGGCTTAGAGCTTGCTCTGAAGGAACCACTGTCCTTGCTGTAAGCTATATACCTACATTCCTAGGAATACCAGGTGACGCCATATTTAGTCTGAGTTGTTACACTAGATGTTCAGGGTACCTTAGTTTCTCTGGCAGGGCAAAATAAGCCTACAGCTTTTGCACTGATCTACAATTAGATAAGTCCCCCTTTGCAGACAGTAACAGGGAGTTAGTGCAAAGACGTTTGGTGAATCTGTGAGCAGGGCCGGCGCTACGCATGGGCAGTGTGGGCAGATGCCCAGGGCCCCGCACTCCGTTCAAAACATGGGGCCCCGCTTCTGTCTGAAAGGCTGCACTTTCATAGTCAGCCCACCTGCTCCTTCAGGGCCCCTCCACAATGCAATCACATTGCCAATGTTAAGCGAGGTGTCTTGACCTCGCTGGTCAGGGCGTGGTAGCATTTCTGGGGCTGCAATGGTGGGGGGAGGGGAAAGACTAGGTAGGGGACGTGATGGCAGCAAAGTGGGCTCTCAGGGACAAGGGCGGGGCAGCACCGCTGTTAAAACCTGTGGAGAAGTCTTGTCTGCCCTTTGTGTATTCTGTTTCCAGGCAACAGAAGACTCTTTTGTTTCCAAAAGGTGCCGGACATTAACAGGTAAGGACAGGTTGATGAGGGGAGGAGGGAGCATCCAGCTCAGACTGGCACAGTAGAGCAGTGTTTAGCAGCGTGTCTCGCTACTGCTTCCAGGCACAGGGGAGGTGTTTCCTCATCCCCTGGGCCTGGAAGCACCGGATCAGGCTGCAAGGTTAGGTGTGGGGCCCCTATCACTGGGATGGGCCATTATCCAGTGCTGCGAAGTCCATGGCTGCTGGGCCTCGCAGCCCTCTATCAGGCTGCAAGGTCTAGAGTGGGCCCCTTTCGCAGGGCTTTGTAGCTGTTATATAGTGCTAGGAGGCCCAGGGCAGGGGGGCCCTGTCCTGGCCTCGCAGCTCTATACTGTTGGATAACTAGATTTTCTTACACAGAGGTACAACAAGCATGTTTGCTTCCCAGCCCACGTCACCAGTGCTAAACTTAAAGGGCTGTCTAGTAAATGCAGCTAGGTGCGGAAAACCTGTTAGTTAAGTTTCTTTTATTTTGCCAAGTCTTTGATTACTTTGCACTTAAGTTTTCTTTTGTTTTTGCTTGTGGGCGCTGTTCTCAAAAGATGAGGATTGTTTTATTGCAAAGCTGCATTGTTTTTTTATGTGTATTTTCTGAAATGATGTTTTAACACATAATCATGCAGTACACCCCAATGCACACCACTCCAATCCGCACTACTCCAATCCATGCTAATCCATGCCAATCCAATCCACCTCACCTCACAACACACGAATCCGCCCCACTTAATCCAATCCACCCCAGACCAATCCATACACCTCCACTCCATCACACTCCAATCTTCCCACTCTAGTCCAAAACAATCTGCCCCACTCCAATCTGCCCCACTCCAATCCAAAACAATCTGCGCCACTCCATCCAAACAAATCTGCTCCGCTCCATTCAGCTCCGCTCCATTCAGCCCCACTCCAATCTGCCTCACCCCAGTCCCCCCACTCCGTCCTAATTCACCCCCTCCAATCCACCACAATCCACCTGACTCCAATCCAACCCACCCCAATCCAATCCACCCCAATCCAATCCACCCCATTCCAATCCACCCCATTCCAATCCACCCAACTCCAATCCCCAAAAATCTGCCCCACAACAATTTGCCCCACTTCAATCCAAAACAATTTGCCGCACTTCAAACCAAAACAATTTGCTCCACTGTAAGGAAGTGGGTTTCTGTTGCAGTAACCCCCCCACTTTTTGCCAGACCACTGATGCACTTTGACTTGATGTGCCCTGGGACCCTGCCAATCAGGTTCCAGGGGCCTGTGTTCCTTCCCCAAAACTGTACCCAATTGGCATCTCTGGCCACAGGTCAGCCCCTGGTAAATGGTACCACAGGTACCCAGGGCACTGTGACCAGGGAAGACCTCTAAGGGCTGCAGCACTTATTGTGCCACCCTTAGAGGCCCTGTACCCTGACACACACACACTGCCTTTGCAGGCTGCGTGTCTTGGTGCAGAACAAAGTGAAGAGTCGACATGGCACACATCCCTGTGTGCCATGCCCACAAACACACTGCCCTGGCATACCTCAGTCACCCCTCTAGCTGGGTGCACTATGCCAGTGCTGAGGGTACAGGTGCATGAGCCCTGTACCCCTACAGTACCCAGGTCCATTCCTGGGCACTGTAAGTGCAGTGCTGCCATTAAGAGTATATGGTGCTGGGAGGTCGTCATCACGAACTCCACAGCACCATGATGGCTACACTGAAGACTGAGAAGTTTGGTATCAAACTTCTCAGCACATTAAACCCACACTGATGCCAGTGTGGGATTTAATGTAAGATGCACGACAGAGGGCAACTTAGAGTTGCCCCCTGAACCTAACCCACAACCCACGTCCTGTCTGAGATGCTGCCTAGGCTGCCACCCAGCAGACATGTTGCTGGACCCCTGGGTAGAGAGCCATCCGCTCTCCCGGGCCTGCAACAATGCACGTCCTGGGCGAGGTGCTAGGCCTCCTCCCCCAGGATGGGCAGGGGGAAGCTTCAAAGGCATTCCGCCTTTGTGAGCTTCCCCAGACCACTTGCTGTACTCAGCAACTGGTCTCCACTGGTTCTAGCCCCCACTCTGGCGGGAAGACTGGCGGGAATCACCAAGGGAGGAAAGGGGTTGTGCCAGCCTCTGCCAACCCCACCCCTCAGGTGGGGGAGGCGAGGTGAAGCACATCTCCGGGCTCTCACCATCTTGAAGATGGGGAGCCCTACCCAATTAGGACTAGGCTCCTGCCCCCCTCCCACTGGAGAGTGGCAGGATAGGGGGTGTACCCACCCCAGGGAAGGGACCCATTGGTCCCTGCCCTTTACCTACCTGTAACGCCCCTAAATCTAGTATTTAGGGGCACCCTGAACCTTCCTTCCTTAGATCCAGCAACAACAACAAGAAAAGAAGAACGAGGACCAAACAGCTGTGCAGCCTGCAAACAAGAGGAAGACAACAACTGACTTGGCCCCAGCCCTACCGGCCTGTCTCCCCTCGAACCTGCTTTCTGCAAAATCCCGGTGTGTCCTGCAGCCAGCAACCTCACAAACCCCGGAGGACCTGCCTGCCTTCACTTGAACCGCCTGCTTCTCCCGTGAACACCGGATTTGTTCAAAACCAGCACCCCTGGCACCAGCCCGGGATCGCAAATCCAGCCCACTCTGCACCCGCCGAACCTGGCCCGAGCTCGAGAAAAAAAAACACCAAGAGGAGGTCTCCCCGGCGATCCTGACCTGGAATCCTGCGACTCCTGACCTGCCTCAAACCTCCAGACGAAGCCTGCAGCCTCAGTCCAGAGGGTCCCCCCTACCGCGACCAGAGCGGGTAAGAAAAATCTGACACTAAAAGGCACCCCTGCACCCGACGCCGCACGGCCTTGTGTGCCCAAACCCAGGGTGCCTACCTAAGCCAAGACATCTCAACTTACCCCTCGAAGTGTTGGTAGATCCCAGGAGACTCTCGTTTCCAAGCCTGCAGTGTTTGTCCAGTCCGGAGAATCTCCATAGACTTCAACAGGGTACCCAACGCCATAATAGCCCTCTGCACCCAGCCGCCCGATTGCCGCTGTGGGTGCGCTTTTGGTGCTCACTTGCTTCCCCCTTTGTGCCAAGTCTACAGCCAGGAGCTTTGCTCCCACAACCCAGTGACCTGCTAGCCAGCAGCCACCAACCGAAGGCCCCCTATCCCCCATAGGATAACATTGGGGCCTCAACACTCTGCATCCGGCCGCCCTAGTGCCGCTGTGGGTGCAACAAGAGTGCATCACTGACCCTGGGGGACCTCTGAGTCTAACCCCAGAACCTGGACTCCCACAGTCAAAAACTTACCTGGAAACCGATAACTTGTTTTCCCTCCATAGGATAACAGTGGGTGTTTTTCTCTGAAAAAACGACTAAGTGTGGAGTTTCAAAAACTAAAAATATTGCTTAAAAATTGTGTGTTTAACCAAAACGACTTTACTCACCTGTTTGCAGGAAATGTCCCAGGACTGAATCTAGGACCCAGTCCTGAGGTTAGAAAAGTAACGCGATAATTACCTACCTGCATATTACAGTAAAAGTCAATGCATTTCAATGGACTGTTCGAAAAAGTTTCTCAGTGTCAACTTTTGAAATCTTGAAATATTCACAAAAAATCGTCCGAATATCAAAAACGAAATTACTCACCTGTTCTCAGGAGAGATGCCAGTGCTGGATCTAGGTACCCAGCACTGATTAGAAAAAGTGATCACAACTGCGATTTTCCGATAACTTGATTTTCCTCCATAGGATAACATTGCCTGGGTTTTACCAGAAATTCTTCTAAGTGTGGAGTTTCTAAACTTTAAAATATTCATCTAAAATCAGCCGAATTACGAAAACAAATTTACTCACCTGTTATCAGGAGAGATCCCAGTGCTGGATCTTGGTGTCCAGCACTGACCCTGAAAACTAATCATAACTGTACTTACCGGTAACTTGAATTTCCTTCCATAGGATAACATTGCCTGGTTTTTGCTGAAAAAGTTTGTGTCGATTTTGCAAACTTACAAATATTCGTTAAAAATCACCTGTATAACAAAAACACATTCTTTCAACTGTTTACAGGAGATGCACCAGTGCTGGATCCAGGATCCAACACTGAGTTAGAAAAGTAACAATAACCCCACTTACCTGCTAAGTGAATTTCCTCCCATAGGATAACATTGGTGATTCTATGTGAAAAAGTTTCTAAGTGTCAACTTTTAAAATACAATAATATTCCTTAAAAATCACAACTGTAACCAAAACGTTTTTACTCAACTGTTTACAGGAGATGTCCCATGACTGAATCTAGGATCCAGTCCTGTGGTTAGAAAAGTAATCCAAAAAGTAATCTATTGCATTTAACTAGAAATTCCCATTGAGCTCAATGTATTATTGTGTTTGAAATTGTGTTGCCTATTGCAACAACTGTAACTATTGCATTCAAAAGTCTATTGCCTATTTGAAAAGTATTTAACTAAAGTAACTCATTCTGAGAAAGTATATTTTGATACCTATTGTTGGTTCTAAAATAAAACAACTATATATTTTGATACAAAACCATTGGCCTAGAGTTCAGTTCTTGAGTGTGTGAGACCATTTGCTGACTGAGTGTGTACAACAAATGCTTTACACTGTCCTCTGATACTGCCTTACTGCTAGACCAAGCTAACACTTTAGAGAGTAAGGTTATATCTAACTTTAGCCTCTGCCAAACCTCTGGGGACTGTGGACTCTGTGCACACTGAACCTTACTTTGGTGCAGTTTATACAGAGCCACTTTCTTACACCCACTTCAATCCAAAGCAATCTGCCCCATCCAATCCAAAGCAATCTGCCCCATCCAATCCAAAGCAATCTGCCCCATCCAATCCAAAGCAATCTGCCACACTCCAATCCGCCACACTCCAATCCACCACACTCCAATCCGCCACACTCCAATCCGCCACACTCCAATCCGCCACACTCCAATCCGCCACACCCCAGTCCACCCATTCCATCCTAATTCACATCACTGCAATGTATCACAATCCACCCCACTCCAATCCAATCCACCCCACACCAATCCAACCCACCCTAATCCAATCTACCCCACTTTAATCAAATCCACCTCACCTCAATCCAATCCACCCCTCCCCAATCCATCCCACTGCAATCCAATCCACCCCTCCCCAATCCATCCCACTGCAATCCAATCCACCCCACTCCATTCCCAAAAAATCTTCCCCACAACAATCCGCCCCACTCAATCCAAAACAATTATGCCCCACTCCAATCCAAAACAATTTGCCCCACTCCAATCCAAAACAATCTGCCCTACTCCAGTCCAAAACAATGTGCCCCACTCCAATCTGCCCCACTCCAATCTGCCCCACTCCAATCTGCCCCACTCCAAAACAATCTGCCCCACTCCAAAACAATCTGCCCCACTCCAATCTGCACAACTCTAGTCTGCCCCATCCAAAACAATCTGCGCCACTCCAATTTGCCCCACACCATCCAAAACAATCTGCCCCACTCCAATCCACCCTACTGCAATCTGCTCCATTGCAATCTGCTCCACTGCAATCCGCCCCACTCCAATCCGCCCCACTCCAATCCGCCCCACTCCAATCCGCCCCACTCCAATCTGCCTCACCCCAGTCCACCCATTCAATCCTAATTCACTTCACTCCAATGCACCACAATCCACCCTACTCCAATTCAATCCACCCCACACCAATCCAACCCACCCCAATCCAATCTACCCCACTCCAATCCAATCCACCTCACCTCAACCCAATCCAATCCACCTCCTCTCCAATCCATCCCACTGCAATCCAATCCACCCCACTCCAATCCCAAAAAATCTTCCCCACAACAATCTACCTCACTCAATCCAAAACAATTTGCCCTACTCCAACCCAAAGCAATCTGCCCCATTTCAACTCAAAGCTATCTGCCACACTCCAGTCCAAAACAATTCGCCCCACTCCAAAACGCCCCAATCCAATCCACCCCAAACTAATCTAATACACCCTTCTTTAATTCACCCTACTCCAATCCGCCACACTCCAATCCGCCACACCCCAGTCCACCCATTCCATCCTAATTCACTTCACTGCAATGTATCACAATCCACCCCACTCCAATCCAATCCACCCCACAGCAATCCATCCCACTCTAATCCAATCTACCCCACTCCAATCAAATCCTCCTCACCTCACCTCAACCCAATCCAATCCAATCCACCCCCTTCCCAATACATCCCACTGCAATCCAATCCACCCCACTCCAATCCCAAAAAATCTTCCCCACAACAATCTGCTCCACTCAATCCAAAACAAATTGCCCCACTCCAATCCAAAACAATCTGCCCTACTCCAATCCAAAACAATCTGCCCTACTCCAGTCCAAAACAATGTGCCCCACTCCAATCAGCTCAACTTCAATCTGCCCCACTCCAATCTGCCCCACTCCAAAACAATCTGCCCCACCCCAATCTGCACAACTCTAATCTGCCCCATCCAATCCAAAACAATCTGCCCCACCCCGTAACAATCTGCCCTACTCCAATCTGCACAACTCTAGTCTGCCCCATCCAATCCAAAACAATTTGTGCCACTCCAATCTGCCCCACTCCAATCCGCCCCACTCCAATCTGCCTTACCCCAGTCCACCCATTCAATCCTAATTCACTTCACTCCAATGCACCACAATCCACCCTACTCCAATCCAATCCACCCCACACCAATCCAACCCACCCCAATCCAATCTACCCCACTCCAATCCAATCCACCTCAACCCAATCCAATCCACCTCCTCCCCAATCCATCCCACTGCAATGCAATCCACCCAACTCCAATCTCAAAAATCTTCCCCACAACAATCTGCCTCACTGAATCCAAAGCAATTTGCCCCACTCCAACCCAAAACAATCTGCCCCACTTCAACTCAAAGCTATCTGCCACACTCCAGTCCAAAACAATGTGCCCCACTCCAATCAGCTCCACTTCAATCTGCCCCACTCCAATCAGCTCCAATTCAAAACAATCTGCCCCACTCCAATCTGCACCAAACTAGTCTGCCCCACTCCAATCCAAAACAATTTGCCCCACTCCAAAACACCCCAATCCAATCCACCCCAAACTAATCTAATACACCCTTCTTTAATTCACCCTACTCCAATCCACCTCAATCCAATCCACCTCACCCAATTTCAATCCACCCCACTCCAATCAAATTAATCCACCTCACTCCACCCAATCTACTCCAATCCAATTCACTCACTATCTCAATCCACTCCAACCCACTCCACCCGATTCCACCCCATTCCGCTCTACGGCACTCACTCCACGACTCTGCACTCTACAGCACTCTCTGCCACTGAACTCTACTCCCCTCTACTCAACTGTATGACACTCTACTCCACCTACTCCACTGAACAACACTCTACTCCAACAAATCCGGTCTATGACACTCTACTCCTACCACTCCCCTCAAGGCTACTCCATGCCACTAACTTTTAACCATGCTGAAGAGCAGCCACACTGGTGTACAACACAGCACATACACATTGCCAAAGCCAATAGTTCTTATAGGCGAGACCTATTGACTTTGCCAATGCTTGGTAACAGTGATGTTATTCTGATCCTTTGCCTAGAATATTTAGCATGTTAAGATGCACACAACTCATTGGGTATTAACGCAGTGGTGAAACGCACAATACCTATGTGGTGGTGTGTCAAAGGTATTTTTAGCTGTCATTTGAATTATCACTTACATATAATAGTGTTTCATTCCACTTTTTCTAAGTAGTTACTATTATACTATTTAATGATGCTCATATAATGGACCCAGGAAGGACGATTGTGCCTTGCATAGATTCAAACTCCTGATCTGCAGTTATACAGCCAGGGTGCAACTCACAAAACTATTCTGCTATCAACCGCTTGCCTCCTCCTTCCCAGGCTTTATTTAAAGATTTGCTATCCAATCCTACGCCCCTTGTGCAGCACACATAGAAACAGGAAATTGCCTATGATAGTATATGTGCAGGAAGGTCCCCCTTCCTGCACATAAATAATCATTTAAAAAACTGCTGTTTTGCAACTTTAATGTGTGCTGCATTAAGCAGCACACATAGAAGTTATAAAACATCATTTTAAGATTCCCTTCAACGCAGGCACCCTTGCACTATGGTGCAAGGGTGCCTGCATTTGCGTTAGGCAGCTAAATTTAGCGCCAGTGCAGGGGAAACGCAGGGCTGCATCATATTCTTGTAAATCTGGTGCAGCCCTGCATTTTCAGAATGCAGAAGCATGGCGTTAGCAATGTTTGCTTGACGCTATACTTCTCCACCATTCTGTTGTACATATGCCCATAGGTCTCTTCAGCAATGACAAAGATGATCAATAGTCCTGTAATGTTGGTTTTCTATGATGTAAATTCTTGTGATGTCACATTCAAATTAGAGGGGCCTCACATCTTCCCTTTCGCCCAGGGCCCCATAAGTCCTAGGACCGGCCCTGTCTGTGAGGGTCAACTTTCAGAACAAAATAGCTTTTGCACATAAAAGTAGTCCATTGTGGAGCTTTGTCATGCAAGTTCCAGCTCCAACCTTTATTTTATGTGTCCTTTTTAGAAATGGGGGTCTCTAGTTGGCAGGTTGTTACCTTGTCCAAGTAGGGAACCTTCTTCCTAGTCAGGGTAGGGGGGATACACTTCTAAAATAACCCCTGCTTATCCCCTTGGTAGTTTGGCATGAGCAGTCAGGCTTATCTCCGAGTCAGTGTGTAAAGCATTTCCACATAACATACAGTAATACAGTGAAAACACTACAAAAGGACACCACACCAGTTTTAGAAAAATATCCAATATTTCATCTGTGCAAACAAGACCAAAAATGATACAAAATCCGCCATACAGTTCTTAGGAATCTCAATAAGCAAAAATTGACTTAAAATACAGTTCCTTGAAGTTGATAGCTCTGTCCAGGGCTATCACGGCGTCGTGAACAACAAATCTAAACAGTTCTTGCTGATCGTGGGCCAGCTAAGGTGTCTGGGAGACCCACAAACAGTACCTTTAGAAATGCAGGGCATCTGTGACCTCACGATGAGCCTCAAAGAGCCGGCATCGGTTCCAGAGGTCGCTGCAGGAGTCGTCGGAGCCCTTGAAGTCACACGCGTTGCAGATCGAACTCCGTGCAGTTGAAGTCAGGAGCGCTGGCGTCGGGGCTGCGGTGCGTAGTGCAGCAGTGCAGCGTGCGGTGCCCTCAGGTCGAGGTGGAGGCAGCAGCGTTGGTGAGACCAGGGCTGTGGTGCAAATTGGAGTGGTGCTTGTTGCGGTGCTAGCAGGTCACTGTGCAAGCAGCCATGTCGTCGTTGCTGAAGTGCTGTTGTCGGCTGACGAACAGTAGTTGATGGCGTCGGTAGGTCAAAGCTCCAGTGTGAGACGGGGCGGTGCGTTGGGTAACTTGCGAGCGGTGCCTTCAAACCACAATGCAAGCAGCGGCGTCTACGTCGCCGTGTAGCGGTGTCATCGGGAATACTAGTGCGGCGGTGTGAAGCGAGGTGGTGCCCACAGGTCATGGTGTAAGCAGCGGCTCGGTGGTGGCATCGGTGAGACCAGAGTTGCGGTGCAAAGTGCGGCGGTGCCCTCTGCGGTGCCTTCAGGGCACGGAGCCAGCAGCAGCATCATTGTCTGCGTCAGGTTACTTTTTCTTCTGTTACAGCATAAAACACACAGTTCACAGTGCTGGTAGCAGATGAACTTGAAGTCTTTGCTGTTCCTGAGACTTCTTGAACAGACGGCAAGCTCTACCTCAAACCCTTGGAGAAACTCAAACAAAGAAGTTGCAGAAAGTGCAGTCCAGTCCTTTCTCTACCCAAGACAGAAGCAGCCACTGCAGGCCAACACAGCAAAGCACATAGCAAAGTGGTAGTTCCTCCTCACAGCTTCTCCAGCTCTTCTTCTTGGCAGGTTCCTTGATCCAAAAGAGTTCTACAGTCCTGGGGTCAGGGCCCCAATATTTATACCACATTTACTCTTTGTTCTCTTTGTGGCAAGGTTCCCTGAGCCCAGTCCAAACCAGTTATGCCCTCTGGCCCAGCTTCACTACAGGAGGTGGAGACAGCATTGTGCTGAGGAGACACTGCCTATTCAGGTGCTAGTGAAAACTCCTTCCACCACTCTAAATACAGACCAGGCCTATTCAGCCCACCTATGAGTCTCCCAGGAAAGGCAGGACACACCTCAACCCCCCGTGTGGCTGTCTCCAGTGAATGCACATCCCCAGCCTCTGTCACTCTAAAACCAGACAGTCAATACACAAACTAGCAGAGGCACACAGAATAGTTAGACAAGAAAATACCCACTTTCTAAAAGTGGTATTTTCCAACACATAATATAAAAATCATCTTTACTAAAAATCCTGAGTTCAGGCATACTACACTCTATTTCCTTATCTTGTCCCAATGGAAAGTTAGGCTTGTAAGATATTACAAGGCAACTCTGTTGTTAGCCTATAGAACAGATAGCCTGTCAATAGTGAAAAACGAAATTGACGGTATTTCACTATCAGGACATGTCACACACACACCAGGACATGTGCTACCTTTCACATACATTGCATCCTGCCCATGGGGGTACCATGGGCCCACCTAAGGGATGCCTTACATGTAAGAAAAGTGAAGGTTAGGGCTTGGCAAGTGGTGGCATGGCGGGAAAAACTGTGCACAGACACTGCAGTGGCAGGTCTGAGACACCTTTGAAAGGCTGCTTGTGTGGGTGGCACAATCAGTGCTGCACGCCCACTAGCAGCATTTGATTTACAGGCCTTGGGCATACAGAGTGCACTACACTAGGGACTTAGTAGTAAATCAAATATGCCAAACATGGAAACACCAATCCATAAACACAATTTACAGTAGGAGCATTTGCACTTTAACACTGAACAGCTGTGAGAAAGTGTGTAGAGGCACTAGACCAGCAAAACAAATTCCAATGTACCATTAAAAACAGGAAGCAAGAAATCAAAAAGACAGGGGAAACACATCAAAAGATGTCGGGTCTAACAGTGCCTTTTAAAAAATAAAAAAACAATTTGGTTATAGCTCATTAAAGATAAAGAAATCTCTTCTGTGAAAAACGTCCTCAGAGTCTCATAGACTGCAATCCACTGCTTGGCATTTTCAGATGGCATGCCTCGTTTCCTCTCTTATCATAAGCTGCAATCTGTAAGGTAACAAAAGAACAGCGCTAGATTTAACTGTAATGTACCTATGCTCCTGCAATGCTCAGAAGTGAACAAAAATATGTAATAGATTTATTATTATCGACCAAAGAATATTAATGGTCTTGTCAGTAGCCTTAACACTGCCTTCACAGTGAAATGCGGTGCATCTGCATGATATTGCATGCGTCTTAAGCTCCTTTGGCCAACAACCGTGGCTTCAGACTGTATAGTAAAGACAGCATTGCATTTGTGACGCAAGCCTGGTTCCATTTTATAAGTGGTAACAGTGCGTCAGTAATGAGTAAGTGTATTACTGGAGGCAGTATCCACAACGCTGCTTTGTGTCTTTTGTTGTTGACTTAATAGCTTATACCCGAGAATATATATATGTATGAAAAAGCACAATCCCTTACGTTTCTTCCTTTGAAAAAACACTCCGGCACGAACTCCACTTTTTGCTTCTGTGCGTATATTTCAGCTCACTCCATGCCAGGACGCGTTTCGGTCACCTCACGTGACCTTGATCACATATATATATAAGTTATAATATTTTTCTTTTCCCTGGGAGCATGGTATACGATGCATTTACTGACTCCTTTGTTAAGATGACAGCTGGCAACACAGTTACCCATCTGTCTGGTCGTCAGCTCAACCCAGCCTGTTATCAATCACCTTATAATGGTGCCTCGAACTAAAGACGATTGCTGTCAGCATATACATACACCTATACTGTGCAATAACATTTGAGTTTGGAATATTTCATTGCACTGATGTCATAGCAACAATTCCAGCACTGTAGGTTTCCGCTTTCATGGTATACTGTAAGTTACTCACACTTGCCTGAGTCATGTAGCATGTGTCTCTGCTCCAGGTAGTCATTCCTGTTGCTCTGATAGTAGACTGAAGATCTGAAAAGGTGAGCACCAGATGTCACCATCAATGCCTGAAGGTCACGCACCACGTATTCACCTGGAAGTATTTCCTGTCTTGTTGCACAGGGTTACCACAAACAGTCCTGCTCATGTTACAGCTGGATGGCCAGACTAATTTAAACATCAAGTCGAGCTAACGAAAATTGTCTGCCACCAAGAAATCGATGGCTCTAGCCAACTGACGGGTGGCATTTGAGTAGTGTGCGAAAGACAGCACAGGACAATGGTCATTAAATTTAAAGTAGCGCTCAGGCGGGCGTGGGGTAGACCAAACGTCCAGGTCTGGAGAATCAGAGGTTGCCAAGAGAGGGGCGGCGTCAGGCAACCGTGGTGATACTAATAGGAATGAGGGGGGGGGGGAATCAGTAGAGCCCCGTGGTCTAAACACGTCCCTGCCGGTGAAGAATAATTTGACGGTTAGTGCGGGGAATGGAGTAAATGCAGGTGATGAATCGCTAATTAGCGAGTGTCGGGCTGGGGGCTGCACGAGGAACCAAGCCTACGCGCTGGACGCTTCATTTGTTACCAGGCCACAGCACATAGGCTTGGTTCCTCGTGCAGCCCTCAGCCCGACGCTCGCTAATTAGCGATTCATCACCTGGATTTACTCCGTTCCCCGCACTAACCTTCAAATTATTCTTCACCGGCAGTGACGTGTTTAGACCACGGGGCTCTACCTATTCCCCCCCCCTCATTCCTATTAGTATCACCACGGTTGCTTGACGCCGCCCCTCTCTTGGCAACCTCTGATTCTTCAGACCTGGACGTTTGATCTACCCCACGCCCGCCTGAGCACTACTTTGAATTTAATGACCATTGTCCTGATGATGACCTGAAATCAATCAGGTTGAAACGCCGTCGACTACCCAGCTAAAAACGTTGGCGCTGTTGTGGTCAATTTATTTGTCTTGAATGCTAAATATCTACCCTGTATATAAATCCTTATTTACATTCTTTTGACCACATTATTATTATTATTGTCGCCGTTCATGCTGTTATCCTCACCCCTGTGTCATTGCGCCGTTCACTATCACTAGCACGCCTAGTGCTCACTTCGTGTGTTAATGGTCATTGTATATTAAACTGTACCGTAGTGCTGTTATAACTAAGTACAAATAACTTTTTTACTCTACCATCTCCGTTGTGGTCTCCCTTCCTTTGCCCCCCTCCAGCTGTGATTTATAACACTTTTGTCGTTGTCCTATTTGAATGATTTCCAGTTGAGACATTGTCGTATGTTGCAAACTTTACCCGGTCTCACCTGGGTTAACGGGTTATACTCCTGTAAATTGTTTTTTTTTCTTAACTGTCTGAATAAGGCAGTAGACACATCAGTCCTCGTATTCTGTGGGAGATGAAGATAAAAATTGAAAAAAAACAGTTGGGGTTTACTAAAGAGAATTCAGTGCACCTAAGGTGGACACACAATCAGTAGCATAGGAAGCATGTAAATAAGCTAAAATGAATAGAAATGCATTAAAACCCCTGAGAGCAATATGGTAAAGGAAGCCTGAGTAGATGGACTGAATAAAGGCTAGTTGCCTATGTTGATAGAGAAGTAGAGCAAAGGTCCCAGGCCCAGTGGAAAGGGGTAGGTTAGGGCCTCACCATCAGGGCTGAACTGGGAACAGCAACCAGCCCTGGCAGATTGCTGCTCGACCGGCCCTGGGAGCGAGGGGGGGGTGCTAGGAAGAAGCACCGCTCCTGCTTTTGCTACAGGGGCTGACATTGCAGCACTGCTGCAAAACCGGCCCCCAGTGACAAAACATGCCCCCACGGGCACAAAACTGACCCCCACCCTTCCGACCCACCGGGGAAATGCCCAGTGCCCACTAAGGCCAGCCCAGCCCTGCTCAACATCACTACTCCACGCCCTGGCCTTACTTTAGTGGATGGAGAGAGAGTTGCTTGGCATCAAGTCTTGGCTGAGGGAGTCTCTGTTTGCCCTACGGGGGGCATGAACAAAGAGTGTGAGCACTTACTGCTATGACAACCTCACATTGTCTTTCTCAACTCCAATACTCTCCTATGCCATTGTCCCTCATGCTGTGCTTACCCCATTTAAGACTGGGTGTTCATTGAAACCCAGTCTTACTGCATTTAACAACACCCTGACCGATCTCATCAACATATCCCTCAGATATTTCATGTACTGCACACAATTCTTATCCTCAATGTGCCCTAAAGGCAAATCCTTGCCAGCATCTCCCATCGACATGCAGGGCCTTCCTATTGCATATGTGTAGGAATCTGGCTCTGTATATTCTATACCAAAATAAGGTATAGTGTGCACAGAGTCCAGGCAGTCCCCAGAGGTATAGTACATGCTAAATTAGGTAAGTACTAACAGCTATCTTTCTGGTTGTTTGGGCGAGCAGTTAGGCTTATCCAGAGGCTGTGTTAAGCATTTATTGTATTCACTCAATCAAGGACTGATACACACACTCCGAGACAGAATCCAGACCAATTAGGTAAGTATAAAAAAGGTATACTTATGTTTTATTTATAACCAAGCAGGACTTAGTACAGGTAAGTGATATATACTTTTAAAATGCAAAACTGTTCAAGTTAATGCAGTTGTGCTTGAAATGACAATTGTTACAGGTTGGTAAACGCTTTGAAGACAGTTTCAATTACACAGTAATTAGTTTTTCATTACTTTTGGATTACTTTGGATTACTTTGAGTACTGGGAGTGGTATGCCTAGATGCCACACCTTAGGATCTCTACATACAAGGTAAGTACGACTTTTTATACTTTGCAATTGAGTTCACTTTTTCCCATACATGAACAGTTCCACACTTAATTTTAATCCCAAAATCTTATAACAAGGGTTCCTATGGGAGAAAAATGATTATCGGTTTTGAAGGTAAGTACTCGCCTTACGACGGTGAGCTTTGGGGGTTAGAACCAAGGTTCCCCAAGGTCTAGATGGGCACTCAAGTTGCACCACCAGCGGCACTGGGGCAGCCGGGTGCAGAGTGCTGGGTCCCAATGTTAGCCAATGAGGATAAAGCGGCCTTTGCTTACGGACTGCTGACGAGCAGGTTACTCGAGTGTGGGAGCAAAGCTCCTAGGGTTAAGGTCAGCACTGCAGGGGCTAACATTCAGCACAGGAGCTCCACCGCCGGCAGCACTGGGGCTGCCAGGTGCAGGGTGCAAAACGGACATCAGGGACCATGTGTTTCCCAATGTAGACCTTCGGTTTCACAAAGATGCTGCAGGCTCAGGCAGGGAGGCTTCCTGAAGGCGACCACCGGCTGGAGGGATAAGTTGAGATCTTGGGGGATGCCTGGACACCGTCGGTTGGGCCACCCAAGGCCGTGGGGTGTCCGGTGCAGGGGTGTCATCTGGCGTCGGGTTTTCATACCAGCTCCGGTCGCAGGGACACTTCAGGTTGAGGCTGCAGGTGTCAACTTGAGGCTTGAGAGAAGTCGGGGATCACCAGATCCCAGGTCAGGATCGCTGGAGAGACCTCCTTGGGGTGTCGGGCCACTCGGGCCGTGGGCATCAGGTGCAGATTTGCGGAGTTACCGGAATCTGGATTCTGAAGGTGAGTCTTTGGTTGAGCAAATCCGGTGCTCATGGGAGACAGAGCCTGTAGGAAGGTCCTCTGGGGGTTGCTGGCTGCTGGAATCACCAGGGTTCTTGCTGTAGGCAGGTCATAGACGGGACAGGAAGGTAGGGCTGGGGCCAAGGCAGTTGGTGTTCTCTTCTCCTTCCTGGGTCAGCACGGCTCTTCGGTCTTTCTTCCTCGAATCTGAGGAGGCAAGGTTCAGGATCGCCCCTAAATGCTAAATTAAGGGGCGTTAAAGGGGTGTGCACGTCAGGACCATTGTGTCCCCTCCTTGAGGTGGGTACACCCCCTATTATGCTACCCTCCAGAGGGAGGGGGCATGAGCCTCTTCAAGATGGAGGGGACTGAGATGTGTGCTTCATCTCGCCTCCCCCACCTGAGGGGTGGGGTTGGCAAAGGTGGGCACACCTCTCTTCCTACCTTGGATTTCCCGCCGATTCCCCGGCCCAAAGTGGGGGCCAGAACTGGTGGGAGCCACTTGCTGGGGGCAGCAAAAGGCAGGGACAGCGTCCAAAGGCGTTAGGCCTTTGAAGCTTCCCCTTTCGTGGACCCAGTCCATCCTGAGGGAGGAGGCATCACACCTCTGCCCAGGATGGGCTTTGTTTCTGGACCCAGAGAGCGGAGGCTCTCTACCCAGGGGTCCAGAAACCTGTCTGGTGGTGGCAAATGGCAGGCAGCCATTCAGGAACCACACCAGGGCTGGTTGATTTCAGGGGGCATCTCTAAGATGCCCTCTGAGTGTATTTTACATTTAATCCCACACTCGCATCAGTGTGGGTTTAATGTGCTGAGAAGTTTGCTACCAAACTTCCCAGTTTTTAGTAAAGCCATTATGGAGCTGTGGAGTTCGTAGTGATCAACTCCAGACCATATACTCTTTTATGGCTTTACTACACTTACAATGTCATAGAATGGACTTAGACTCATACCTCTGTACCCTCACCTTAGTGCTAGTGCACCCTGCTAGAGGGGTGACTTACCTAGGCCTTAGGCAGTGGATTGCAGGCATGGCACACAGGGATGTGTGCTATGTCGACTCTTCACTTTTCTCTGCACCAAAACACACACCCTGTAGTGGAAGAGTGTGCGGGTTAAGGTGCAGGGCCTCTCAGGGTGGCACAATAGGTGCTGCAGCCCTTAGATGCCTTCCTTGGTCACAGTGCTCTTGGTACCCATGGTACCTTTTACAAGGGGCTTACCTGTGGCCAGGAATGTGGAAATTGTGGATAAAAAGGTAGAGTCTTGGGAAAGAACACAGGCCCTTGGAACCTGAGTCAATCAATCAGGAGTTTGTTAAAGCGCGACTACTCACCCGTAAGGGTCTCAAGGCGCTAGGGGTGGGGGGGAGGGGGTGCAGGTTCCATTCCATCAAGGAGGGGGTCTGTCGAAGAGCCAGGTTTTGAGGTTTCTTGCGAAGATGGGGAGCGATGTTGTCTGTCTGAGGTGGAGCGGAAGGGCGTTCCATGCTTTGGCTGCGAGGAAGGAGAAGGAGCGGCCTCCCGATCTGGTCTTTCTGGTGCGGGGGACCACGGCGTAGGAGAGCTGGGCTGATCGTAGGGTCCTTTGGGGTGCGTGGAATTTGAGTCGGCTGTTCAGGTATGCTGGTCCGGTGCCGTGGAGGGCCTTGTGTGCGTGGGTGAGCATCTTAAAGGTGATACTCGCATCGACGGGGAGCCAGTGGAGTGTACGCAGGTGCTGGGAGATGTGGCAGTGTTTTGGCAGGTTGAGGACCAGTCTTGCAGCGGCGTTCTGGATGTTCTGTAGCTTGCGGATGAGGTTTTTGTTTATTCCGGCGTAGAGTGCGTTGCCGTAGTCGAGTCTGCTGGTGACCAGGGCGTGAGTGACTGTCTTTCGGTGTTCGAGGGGGATCCATTTGAAGGTCTTACGAAGGAGGCGGAGGGTGTGGAAGCAGGAAGACGAGACAGAGTTGATCTGGCGGTCCATTTTGAGCTCGGAGTCCAGGATGATTCCCAGGTTGCGTGCGTGGTCTGTGGGGGTTGGCGGGTTTCCGAGGGCGGGGGGCCACCAGGTGTCGCTCCAGGCGTCGGGGTTTGGGCCCATGATGAGTACTTCTGTTTTGTTGGTGTTTAGTTGTAGGCAGCTGTTTTTCATCCATTTGGCGACGGCTTCCATGCCTTCTCGAAAGTTGCGTCTGGCGGTGTTGGGCTCGTTGGAAAGGGAGAGGATGAGCTGGGTGTCGTCTGCGTATGACACGATGTTGAGTCCGTAGGTTCTGACGATGGGGGCAAGTGGAGCCATGTAGACGTTGAAGAGCGTCGGGCTGAGGGAGGAGCCCTGGGGGACTCCGCAGGTGGTAGGTGTGGGGTCCGAGAGGAAAGGGGGGAGTCTGACCCGCTGCGTCCTGCCAGAGAGGAAGGATCAGATCCAGTCGAGGGCCTTGTCCTGGATTCCTGCGTCGTAGAGTCTGCGTATTAGGGTGCGGTGGGAGACTGTGTCGAACGCCGCTGATAGGTCGAGGAGGATGAGGGCTACTGTTTCTCCTTTGTCCAGTAGGGTGCGGATGTCATCTGTTGCAGCGAGGAGGGCGGTTTCCGTACTGTGGTTTTTTCTGAAGCCGGATTGGGAGGAGTCGAGGATGTTGTGTTCTTCAATGAATGTGGCGAGTTGGCTGTTGATGGCTTTCTCGATGACTTTCGCTGGGAACGGGAGCAGGGAGATGGGTCTGTAGTTTTTGAGGTCGGTGGGGTCCGCTGAGGGTTTCTTTAGGAGGGGTTGACCTCGGCGTGTTTCCAGTCATCGGGGAACCAGGCGGTCGCCAGGGAGCGGTTGATGGTGTGGCGGAGCATGGGTGCGATGGTGTCGGCGGCTCTGTTGAAGATGTGGTGGGGGCAGGGGTCCGTGGGGGCCCCTGAGTGGATTGACTTCATTGTCTTCAGTGTGTCTTCGGTGGTGAGGGCTGTCCAGTCATCAATCGCTGGTTTCCGGGTGTCGGGGGTGGTCGGTGAGGGTTCAGTGTGTTGGTTGTCTTCGACGAAGTTGTCGTAGATGCTCTTGATTTTGTGGTGGAAAAAGGTGCTGAGTTTGTCACAGAGGTCTTGTGAGGGAGGGATGTCTGTAGACTCGCTGGTGGGTTGGGCAAACTCCTTGATTATGCTGAAGAGTTCCTTGCTGTTGTGCGCGTGAGTGGAGATTCTGTCTTCTCTCGCTTTTTTCCTCGTTTCTCTGATGAGTTGATGGTGGGTGTTGGTGACGGCTCTGAAGTTGTTGTGGGCTTCTGTGGATTTGGTGTTCCTCCAGGCCTTTTCGAGGTGGCGGCATGTGCATCTGGACTCTCGAAGTTCGGTGGTAAACCATCTGGCTTTCTTGGCGCGGGTATTGTTGTTTTTCTTGAGGGGGGCTATGGTGTTGGTGCTGTCCAAGATCCATCTATGCAGGGTTCGGGCTGCGGTGTTGGGGTCGTCGTTTTCCATGATGGTTGGGGTGGAGTTGTTGAGTGAGGAGGTGAGCTGGTCGTCGGTGATTTTGGTCCAGTTTCTTCGTGGAAGCAGGTGCTGATGTCTGTGGATGGTGGGTGTTCTGAAGGTGAAGTGGACGCAACGATGGTCGGTCCATGGGAGTTCGGTGGTGTGGCAGTTGGTTGTCGAGGTGGAAGTTGAGGTCTCCCAGCAGGGTGTAGTTGGTGGATGCGATGGCCTGCGGGGAGATAATGTCCGTGATGGAGTTGGCGAAGGGTCCGCGGGGTCCAGGGAGTCGGTAGATGAGGGTTCCTCGGAGGGTGGCGGTGGGGCTGGCCAGTATCTTGAAGTGAAGGTGTTCCATCAGTTCTGTGGACTCGTCAGGGAGTGTGCTCAGGCAGAGGCTGGATTTGTGGGTGATGGCGATTCCTCCTCCTGGGCGGGTGGGGCGGTCCTTCCTGGAGATCTTGTATCCTTGGGCGATGGCGATGTCCGGTCCCGAGGTGGTGTTGGTCCAGGTTTCGGTGAATGAAGAACGCTACGTCCGGGGTGGTGCTGTCGAGGAGGTCCCAGATTTCTGTGGCGTGTTTGTGGAGGGATCGGACGTTGAGGAGGATGCATTGCAGGGTCTTCGGTTCGGTTGTGTTCTTGTGGGCGGGTTGTGCTGGATCCGTGTTCTTGGCGGTGCTGCAGGTGTGCCGGCAGCGGTGACAGCTGAAGGGTCCGTGGGTGTCGGCTGGTGATGCTAGCTTGCAGTTGTTGTTGCAGCCTGGGTTGAGTGCGTGGAGTCCTGCTGGGTCGTAGCGTTGGCGGGGCGGAGGTCCAGGGTTCCTCGCGCTGGTCGCGGATGGGTCGCAGACGGGCACAGACGGGCTTGCCTTTGACGCGCCTTCGGTGCACCAGCGGTGCGCCCGCTGTCCGCGGCCGCACAGCGGCCGCGCACTGGCCGCCATTAAGTAGGGGTCGGGGAGGGCTGGACAGCTGGGAGGCGGGGAGGGGAGCTGGATTGGGCCAGTCGCGCTGGGGGGGAGGGGCCGCGGGGGCAGCAGCGGCGGGGAAAGGTAAAGGGAGGAAATAAGGGATAAAGAAAAAAGGGAAAATAAGCAGAAATAAAACACAAAAGAGCAGAGATGCAGAAAAGTGCAGAAAGGTGAAAGATAAAAGAGGGTAGAAAAATGAGTGAAAACGAGTGAAAGAGCAGAGCGAGAGAAAGGGAAAATGAGCAGAAATAAGGCACAAAAGAGCAGAGATGCAGAAAAGTGCAGAAAGGTGAAAGATAGGAAGGGTAGAAAAACGAGTGAAAACGAGTGAAGGAGCAGAGTGAGAGGAAGGAGACAGAGGTCCACTGGACCACCAGGAATGAGGCGCAGGGAAACCTGCGGGTGGAGGAGGGCCTCGATCACCAACCCTCAAGAGTGCAGGGGCACCTCACTTAATGGTGGAGCTGCGAGGGTGGGAGAGCAATTTCACTGACAATGAGTCAGTGGTCTTGCTCGCCTGTCCCCGCAGTGGCCGCCATTAAGTAGGGGTCGAGGAGGGCTGGACAGCTGGGAGGCGGGAGCGGGGAGGGGAGCTGGATTGGGCCTGTCGCGCTGGGGGGGAGTAGCCACGGGGGCAGCAGCGGCAGGGAAAGGTAAAGGGAGGAAATAAGGGATAAAGAAAAAAGGGAAAATAAGCAGAAATAAGGCACAAAAGAGCAGAGATGCAGAAAAGTGCAGAAAGGTGAAAGATAAAAGAGGGTAGAAAACGAGTGAAAACGAGTGAAAGAGCAGAGCGAGAGAAAGGGAAAATGAGCAGAAATAAGGCACAAAAGAGCAGAGATGCAGAAAAGTGCAGAAAGGTGAAAGATAGGAAGGGTAGAAAAACGAGTGAAAACGAGTGAAGGAGCAGAGTGAGAGGAAGGAGACAGAGGTCCACTGGACCACCAGGGATGAGGCGCAGGGAAACCTGCGGGTGGAGGAGGGCCTCGATCACCAACACTCAAGAGTGCAGGGGCACCTCACTTAATGGTGGAGCTGCGAAGGTGGGAGAGCAATTTCACTGACAATGAGTCAGTGGTCTTGCTCGCCTGTCCCCGCAGTGGCCGCCATTAAGTAGGGGTCAAGGAGGGCTGGACAGCTGGGAGGCGGGAGCGGGGAGGGAGCTGGATTGGGCCGGTCGCACTGGGGGGAGGGGCCACGGGGGCAGCAGCGGCGGGGAAAGGTAAAGGGAGGAAATAAGGGATAAAGAAAAAGGGAAAATAAGCAGAAATAAGGCACAAAAGAGCAGAGATGCAGAAAAGTGCAGAAAGGTGAAAGATAAAAGAGGGTAGAAAAACGAGTGAAAACGAGTGAAAGAGCAGAGCGAGAGAAAGGGAAAATGAGCAGAAATAAGGCACAAAAGAGCAGAGATGCAGAAAAGTGCAGAAAGGTGAAAGATAGGAAGGGTAGAAAAACGAGTGAAAACGAGTGAAGGAGCAGAGTGAGAGGAAGGAGACAGAGGTCCACTGGACCACCAGGGATGAGGCGCAGGGAAACCTGCGGGTGGAGGAGGGCCTCGATCACCAACACTCGAGAGTGCAGGGTCAGGGGCACCTCACTTAATGGTGGAGCTGCGAGGGTGGGAGAGCAATTTCACTGACAATGAGTCAGTGGTCTTGCTCGCCTGTGGCAGGGACCCAGGGCACATCAAGTCAGGTTGCATCAGATGTCAGGCAAAAAGTGGGGGTAACCATACAAAAAGGGGCCCTTTCCTACAATATGCACATGCAACTGGCATGTCTGTTGTTGGATCTGACCCTTTCTGCAGGGTCATCCCCAGACATTTTGCCTTCCTCCTCCATCTTTGCTGACCTAGTTTTTGCTGACCTTAGGATTCTGTGCACTTTACCACTGTTAACCAGTGCTAAAGTGCCTGTGATCTCTACATAACGAATGATAGAATTGGATTATAGCCAAATGGCATATCTAATTTACTTGTACGTACCGAGTAAGGTGGTACTGAATGTACCCAGGGCCTGTAAATTAAATGCTACTAGTGGGCCTGCAGCACTGGTTGTGCCACCCACTTTAGTAGCCTAGTAAACATGTCTCAGGCTTGCCATTACAGAGCCTGTGTGTGCAGTTTTAAACTGCCATGTTGACCTGGCAAAATAAACACTTTGCCAGGCCCAAATCTTCCTTTTTAATACATGGAAGTCCCCCCTAGGGTAGGCCCTGGACAGCCCAGAGGGTGAGGTGCAATGTATTTGAAATGTAGGACATGTACTTTTACATTTTTCATGTCCTGGAAGTGAAAAACCCCTACATTTGTTTTTCACTACTACAAGGCTTATACCTCTCCCATTGGATAGCATTGGAAATACTGTATTACATTTTAAAGGTGTAATTTCCAAATGTGAACAGATAAAGCCTTTATGTTTGGTGTCTATGAAAATGTGATGACAAACCCTCTTTAAAGGCAAAGTCAGATTTTTCAGTACAATTTTGAAAATGCCACTTTTAGAAAGTTGGCATTTTCCTTCCTTAGCCCTTTGTGCCTGCAGCCTGTCCTGTATCACATGACTGGGTGTAGATCACAGTTAGACTTTGTGAATTCCTCCCAGACAGTCACACAATAGAGGGATTAGGCGTGCCTGAATGGGGCATCTGCTGGTAGGATGGGAGGAGCAGAGCTGAGCACGGTCCCACTTGCAACTGAATAGCCTGTGCTCTGCCTTCACACAAAGGGTTTAATGACCCCACATTGTTACTGCAGCCCACTTGGAGCAGGAGCAGGGGAGGCAGGAGATTCCGTGTACTTCATAGACACTGTCTAGAAGCTTCTCCCACCTTCCAGAACGAGGGCACCAAGGTTTAACAAGGGGACCTCAGATACCAATTCTACAGTACACTTCTGTACATGTGGCTACTCTGCCAGGAAGGACTGCTGCGCTGCTGGAAGACTGTCACTCTGCCAGACTGCTGCCCTACTGAACTACTGCCTTGCTGTGCTGACCTGCTGCCCCCTTGCTTGGGTGAGAAGGACTGGACCTGCATCTCTTGAACCCAGAGTGACTCCAAGGTCTAGTTGGATGGCCTCCTGATCTGAAGCCTTAGGCACATAGCAGGCTTCCAACAACCTTGCATCTGCACCTTGACTCTGCCATCTAGGAGTCTAACCTGCCAAGTGATGCCACCCCAGTCCTGGATCCTTGGAAATTGGCCTATGGGGCTCTGGCAGCCTCTGTGGATCCAGCAGAACAGATGCATCTTCTCTTCTGCACGGCGCAACTCTGAGCATACTCGACACATCGCTGCTACTATGTGGATCTGCACTGCCTCAAAGACCCGCATCATCGCCCATCACCACATCAGAACCATCGCTGCGCAACACATCCTCGGTACAGGCCCTCGCATCCCTCGTCGCCGGCAGCCTCAATGCCGGACTTTGCATTACAGTATGCAGCTCCTTGGGACTGGCACATCTCCCTGAATACATGACACATCCCCAGCTCCAGACTTTGCATTGCAAGCCCTCATCATTGGAATCCTCCATGACGTAAAAGAAACTCGCACCACAGCCTGGCTGCATCATTTCGGCTGCTTGAAGCATCTTTGACGCAGATCCTCGCAACTCTCCACAAACTAGGATTGAAGGTACTTTGTTCAGCGGGCCTAACTAGGCCCCTGTAGCCGGCCCGTGCCAGATTACGGTCGACCTTAACTTGTGACTTTGTCCCCGTCCGACGCGACCAGATATCCACAGTTGGTGCTTTGTCTTTTGGCACTATTTTTATTAAACTCTTTAAATTTTAATACTACCAGTTATACTGAATACATTTTTGTTATTTTGGTCATATTTTATTTATTAACAATTACTCTATTTTTCTAATTCTGTTGTGGCTCCTTTTGTGGTGTTTTTGCACTGTATTACTATTTGAAGTGTTGCACAAATACGTTAAAGGAAATAATCAGACAATGGGAGAAGACAGTTAATAAATGCATTCTTTGGGACTGCTAACACATAGAATTTTGGCTTCTTTTTCCTAACCCTCTGCAATGGAAGTTTGTAGGTGCCTGAGAAATAAAAGGATTTAGGATCAACTACAATTTCATAATTACAGTAACCCATTTGGCCTTATGGTAAAACTCTGAGTCGGGAGATGGGATTAAGTATGGATGTATTACAAATTCAAAGTCAAGCTGATATAAATCAGTCTCAGAAACATAGTATAAAAATACAGAATCACTAATGGATATCCAAAATGTCAGACAAAATGTATCCTCAATAACCGAAAGCAAATGAAGAGTTCTGTAGCCGCAATACAAAGAATGAGAAACAAAGTCTGATGAGTAGATTGAAAGTTTCGATCCTCCTGCCTGTACATGAGGTTGTCTAAAAAATCTATTAAGCCCTATTCTAAACTAGGGATCAGTGAAACCCTATTTAAGTCAGGGAAACAAGAAAGGTGTCAGCATAGCAGAACCTCTGTAGAAGTTCTCTAAAGGAAATAATAATATTGCATAGCATGAAGCCACACAACAGAGATGTCGCAACGAGGTCTGCACCACCTAAAGTCTAAAGGGAATCTGAATAAAGCTGAAGTGTGTTCATCAATTATACCCACAAAAAAACCTTCGAGAATCCCATGTCACATGTCTCATTATATTCCATCTTCAAACAATAAAACTTGGCAACTACACTCGAGATTTCTTTCCTTTGGTCCACACATTAGAACGTCCTTTGATTCCTCCTGTCTCCCAATTCAGTAAAAAACAGTAGTCCTCCCTTTGTTCGTTAAAACTTCTCATCCTTGCCAAAAGTACTCCTCCCGAACCTCACTATCTCTTTCACACAATGTGCCTTATCTATTCATTAGGTCACACAACTTCACCTGCAAAGGAGAGAAAAACATTGCATGTAAAGCAAACGTTCATGTTGAAGGTTAACCATTAAGAAATCCAAATGCTTAAGGTCTTTGGTCAACTTAGCGCAGCAAGCATTTTAGCGTTATTCAAATGAGATCGTGAATATATAAGAATTAACAATATTATTCAAACCACACAAATGCAAATATATGTGAGAACTGCAATTTGTTGTTACTGTAAAGAAAACGTTAATATGCACACATATAAATGTTGAGATTATTGGGTGAAAGCACTTTCTCTACTGTTAGTGCACCCCTTCACATTAATAATGCTAAGTCACACAAATACATAGGGCCATACGTAAACATATATGTGGCCTAGTCAAACAGGAAAGGGTGGAGCCAAAATTACGCTGCTCCAGGACAAAGCAGCTGACTAATAACACTCAGAAACGTGGAGAGAATAAGATATTGTTTTGGGAGTTGGGCTAATTTGGATGCTTTAATAGATTAGCTGGGGATGTAGAAGTGTTTTAATAATTAGAAATGAATGCTTAATTCAGATGTGTGTAAGTTAGCAAAACATTTCAGTTCTGTTGCTCAATAAAACATGTTACTCGCTGTGGCCCCCTCTCCTCCCACGGCAGCCATCTTCCCTCTAATCCCCTTACAATCCTCCCTGAAACAAAGTAAAAACAATCCCAAAAACAAAGAAAGAACTTCGACCCCAGTGCAGCCCGAATCTCATTAAGCAGGAAAACAATCTTCCCTCAAAGTAAAAACAATCCCAAAAACAAAGAAAGGACTTCAGCCCCAGTGCAGCCCAAATCTAATTAAAAAAAAGGACCATGCCCTAACTACAGCTCTAGAGCTCCACCTAGTGACCAAGCCCTTAATGGTGACATTCACAGTTAAACCTTCAGGAACCTTCAAAACTACAGACTTCTGATCTGTCCTTGGAATTTAGCCCTTCCCACACTCCCCGCTTCCATTTATGGCCTCACACGGCAATGCCATAGAAAGATATGGTCCCAATTCCTACCGCATAAAATTTCCACAAAATCTTTTCAAACATGCCGTGAAAAACCACAAGCACAAACTCCTCAAAGAACATCCAGGAACACTAATAACAGACAGCTACTACAGCTCATAGCTTGGAGGCCTTATAACAGACTTAATCTTCTACACCAAGAAACCTGCCAAATGGAGAGAAATCTTCCTACAGCTACTACATGTAACAAACACAAACCACATCCCATATGGATCCAAACTCACTATATCCCCATCCCAAAGGTTTAGTGGAGAGCTGTCCATATCCATTTACAGAAACTGAAACATCCTAATCCAAGTATCAGAGCAGAACCTCTCCATATTTGAACACCACTTCCCGGTTCTCTTCACCTCCTTATCCTCCGTGCCCTATCCTACTCTACCTCCTATCCCCACAGAATACATCCTTTCTCCTCACCCAGTAGAACCTGCCTCTCTCTCTAATCCCCACATACCAACACCACCTAACCCCCCATACCTCCTGCCCCTTCCTTAATCTCCACGAAGCTATGGCCTTACTACAAGAAGTATCTCATCCTCCATCAAGACCCGCTTCCCCTTCACATTCAGACCATCCAACCCTTCCTGATTCCTCACAGTCCCCGTACCACCTCAGACCAGTTCCAACCTTAACTTCCACTATAGCATACGATGAGCACCAGTCTACTCTTCTCTCTGCCTTAGAGCCAACCGCATCTCAACTGTTCCCTATAATCACCTATCTGGAACTTAAAATTGACACTATACTGGAAAAACTCACCTCACTATAAAAGGACAGCAAGATCTGCCCCAATTCGCCTCCTACTCACATACATATGACAAACACCGATCCTGCCACAATCATACACTCTGTCACCTCACACCTTACCATATGGCCAACTACCTCTTTTATTCAGTACCGCCTTAAAACCAGATGCACCACAACTGGAATGTCTCAGCTGGAAGCGGAATGCTGAGCCACACATATGTCAGTGCTCCCAGCTAGCCCTACTACCCCAAGATTCTGGTTATCCTCTGCACCAACTGGATCCCTCCCACTAAGCAACCTCCCTGGCCACCTACCCAACTCACTACCATCCAGCTTACTCAATTTGACTCGAAGACATCACCTAAACTAAACTGTATGTTATTAAACTGCATGTCATCAGTCAAGCACACCAAAGAAATATCGGAAACCAGCCTACTTCATTCATTAAATAGGCATATGTTTTCTGACTGAAACCTGGATAAATGACCATTCATCCCCCATTATCGATCTCCTCACCCCACTGGGCTTCTCAATCATTTGCTACAACCATAAGGATCGTATCGGTGGTTGATTAGCTACGTGCCTAAAACCCTTCCACACAGCTGAATTTCCTACCTTTAAATACCTCGGAGTTGGTCCCTCCTTCAAAGGCTCTAACCCTATCCAATTCCACACCAGCTATCACCCACCAGGTGAGAAACTACAATTCTTCGAGGGTTTAACAGACCCAATAATGCTAATGCGCATGGAGGACTCCACCGACATTATTCTAGAAGACCTACTCTTGTACTTGAATGATGCTGATGATATAACAGTTCATGCCTTATCCACCCTCCTTGAATCAAAAAGTCTCATTCAACACTGCAAAAAGCAAACCCAGAATAAAAGCTCTACCCTCAACACAATCATTACTGACCACAATACTATTTCCCTCCAATGCATCCTACCCCTTGACTGAACACCACTGAATTGTATTCAATCTCAATGTCAACCAACATACGCTCACCACCCAAGCCTATCGTCCTAAGCACTGAAAAAGGACCATGCACCAAATCCATCAATCAGAGTTAGAATCCCTAATCAGTTCCCAAATTCTACCGCCACCCAACCTTACTACCAACCGATGACCTCACCTCCCACTACAACTCAAAAATGACAGAACTTCTAGGTTCCGTCGCCCCCCCTAAAAGTCAAGAAATCACGAAGTATCTCTTCCAGATCCTGGTTCAATAAAGACCTTAATAATGACAGACAACAACTGAGACTGACTGAACGAACCTGGAGAAAACAACCCTCGTTGATCCATCTCTCCCTCCTCAGAGCTGAACGCCTAAAATACAAAGACCATATCTTCAGAGAAAAATCTTCTTTCATCTGAGCCTCACTTGACAACTCCAGAAACAGACCTAAAGACCTTTTCAACATCATCTTCCCTACTTGGACTAAAATTATTAACTCCTCCCTATCCAGTGGCTTTATGCCGGTCTCTCTTAAACTTGTCCAAGTCCCCCCCCTCAGCAGACAGCCAGACACCAACCCGAACAACCTTAATAACTACAGGCCTCTAACCAACATCCCTCACCTTGCCAAAACTATAGAAAAATGTGTGCTCTCTCAACTTAACAATCACATCAAACAATTCAACCTACATGAGACCTTCCACTTTGGGTTCAGGAAAGGCTGCAGTATGGAGACTGCAATCCTGAACATCACTGATGACTTACACGGATCTCTAAATGACAGCGAGGCCTGCCTCTTAATCCTCCTGGACCTCACATCGGCCTTTTATACCCTTAACCACACCATTCTCCTAAACACCCTATCACAGCGTGCTGGCATCAACAGAACTGACCTGCAGTGTTTTGCCTGATACCTGAGCCAAAGATCCCACCTAATCAAACTAAACAATTCCACCTCATCAGCAGTATTAGTCCCACAAGGAGTTCCCCAAGGATCAATCTTCTCCCCTGTCTTGTTTAACCTCTATATGGAACCCCTTGTAATGATCCTGAAACAGGCCATAATTGCTCACCATCTCTATGCAGATGACAGCCAACTCTACATCAAAATCTCATCATCCAAAGACATCCAGCACCTAAACAACACTCTCTCAACCCAACAACCATTAAAGCTTAACCCCAACAAAACTGAACTCCTCTTCATCCAACCTAAAGGAAAGTCATATCGTATCCACAACTGGCTTGACAACCTGAATGTACTAAACTGTAAACTATCCATCTCTGACTCTGTTAAGTCACTAGGGATTACTCTTGACACTAACTTGAACATGAAAGACCATATTAATATCTTGGCAAAGCGTGCCTTCTAAAACGCTGAAACACCTAAACAGATATCAAACCCTTCATCCACCTTGAAGTTCTAAAGACTGTAGTACAATCCCTTGTCAACTTCAAGCTGGACTATGACAATGTAACGATCACAGGTACTCCAGAAATCCACCATATACCCATGAAATCCACACTCAACGCAGCAGCTAGACTTCTCTCTGGGGAGAGGTGATATGACCACATCACTCCCACACTTAAGAAACTTAACTGGTTACAAATCGAAGCGAGAGTCATATTCAAAACTGCCTGCATAACCCACATAGCTCTCTACACTGGAAATCCAAGTTACCTCACCAACGAACTTTCAAATGTTGGCCAAAAGAGAATTCTGCGAAGCTCAAACATTCTGCTCCTCATTCCACCCAAATGTAAGACAATGGAATGCACCCAGAATTTGGAACGCTCTACCTCAAAAACTATGTGACAATAAATCATACCTATACTTCAGGAAAAACTTCAAAAGATGTCTTCTCAACAAAGATCTGAACCCACCCTCCTAAAATAATTGACTTGCACAGGTGCACCACCCCTCTCCATCAAAGACCACGTCTCTACATCCGAAACAACTGCTCCTCATTTCGCCAACCCATGTTACATCCCACCACCTTTTGTATATTTTTTCCCGATATATATGTTCTTGTATGTAGGCACACTATTTATTTTTTATTCTTTGTAAATGCTGTCTGTACAAACTTTGTAAAGTGCTCTGATGCCCTCAGGTCAAGTGTGCGCTAAATAAAACTTAAAAAATAAATAAATAACTAGGCCTCGGTTGAACACAAGGTCTCAGCCAGCTTGCTTTGACATCCATTCAGAAAAAATGTGTACAGAAAAAATGTGTACTTCATTTTGAAGTAGCCTTTCCACATGCATGCTTCTGAGTCACTTTCCATTTTAGAAAAATAGGCAAAATGGAAGCTCTCCTCACAGTGTCTGTTTGCTGATAAAATACAAATGTATTAAAATGCGTTCCATGCGAGGAATTTCCCGGGGATGATGTTGTCCCTGTGACAATTTCAAGGTCTTTTGCTCCATGCACTTGCATGTGCCATTCATTTGTTAGAACATGTTATTATATGTGTTTGTTATAAAAGGCACAGTCATCATCTCTTGTTTTTGTGTTTTTATTAATGTGCTGCAAAGTAGGTGTTCCTAGATGTTTCACATTTAATGTACCTCGTGAATTCAAATAGTGATTGGTGCTTTTTACATGTATCTTTGTTATTTCAACTGTATTATGTCATTTCACACCATGTGGACTATGTTGTTTTTATTTTGCCTGAAATCCTATAAAACATACTCTGTTTTGACAAAGTGCCAAACTTTTCCTGATCTTCTTAGGGAGCAGACTGTATGCTAGTCTGTTTACTCACTTTATACTTAAAACCTTTTCGCACTCTACACCAATCTGTCTTGTAATTTATGTTTAAACTTTTTGTCCTTTTAAATTGTGCAGACTCTGCACTACTCTGCCATTTGATTTATATTAAGACTTTCTATTGAGGCAGACTGCTGGTCCTCTTGTGGAACTATACTTTGGTCCTGGCTATTGACTTGTTTCAGAGATTGATCTTATGTTCGTCCTCTCACAGATTATGACTTTGACTATTTTGATTTGAGCTAATTCACGATTTGACTAACAATCTTTTTCTCTTCTGTAATTACCTTAATTTAATAAACCTTTATTGTTTTTATGTGAAAATTGTATTAGTTTGTATCATGGCTTACGAAGACTCACTAGGGCTTATGTAAACTCACACAGCCCTGATCCTGTGCCTCAAGCCTCTAATTATTTAATTGGGATGTCCACAGAGAACATTTAAGTGCTGACTGCTAAATTTTGATTCAATATTTTATTCCAAGCGAAATTAACAAATGCTTTATGATCAGTCAATCAATCAGTAACTTTATTTCGGTCATTGCGACTGATCCAGCGCGATATTAGCAAACAGCATTCATACACAAAACACTCACTTGGGCCCATACATTCATACTACGCTAATACTTACGCTGGGTTTTATCAGTTGTTACTCTTTATCAAAATCCCTGCTACCAATTACCTTCTGAATGAAGAGTAATGACTTACCAATGAATCCTTTGCTAATTGGGAAGTTTAAAATGAGTGACATTCATTATAGTACATAATCCTGAAATAACCACTGAGTCAGGAAGTTTTAAAATGTTTATCTAAAGATTTAGCAGAGTAAAATACAGAACCACACGGTACTTAATCACAATACCCAAGATGAAGCATAGAATAATTATTGCTAATTAATTACGGTTCCTCAGGAAAGGAGAGGATAGAGACAGCAGCGCAACTAAAGGTTGCATTATATTTACCTAAGTGCGAGAACCAAACCCCTTGGCCAAGGAGTTGGAAAGAATAGGACCCAGGAAGGATGAAGAGCAAAGACCTCCTCCAGGATCAGGACAGGACCGGTGACTTCTCTACAACGACGCCTGCGCCGTTCCCCTCTCTAATACTCGGCTTCTCCTCGATTCTCCCATGTCTCCCTTCTAATGGACTCCGCCGCCCCCTCCTCAGGACCTCTTCTGGACAGGGATTCGGTCTGCAATCGGTCAGCTTGGCGGTCTGGAGCTCTTCTGTCTGTCAGCATGAACGCCTGTTCCCTGCAGCATCTCCTTCTCTTTTTTAATTAACTAATGCTATATTCTATTATACCCTTCTACACCCATGTACCTCCCCTTAATGTTGCCAAAATATGGGGCCACTACTTCTGATTGGACAGGGACAGGGGGTGGATTCTCGTACCATATTGATTTGGCTTAAATTGTAAAGCCTATTGTCTCTAAATTCCCACCCATTCAATTTAATACATTTGCTTTATTTCCCACCCGTCTCACGACAAAATTGACAATTTATTCATATAAAATGTTGCGTTTTGACAAGAACATTTTGGTATGTAGTGGTGTCAGCCAGCAGGTTATGGCCTTGGGTGATGTCCAAGTTGACTTCATCTTTTTCTATCTGGTCTGCCACTGTAGGGTGCATGTGCGGAATCTTTGTCACACGAGCTTTCATTGTACCAAACCCAGGCCCAAGTTTGCGAACTAATAAAAGTCAAAGAAGAAAATATTAAAATCACAAATAAAAATGTTTCACTGTATGCCCACCTTTTCTACTCTATTCCCATTTAATTATAATACTGTCCGGCATTAGTAGCGTTAAGAAAACGACAAATTAATAATAACATGAGAGCAAGCTGAAGCATGTGAAAACATCAAGCAGCCATTTTAATACACACTGCGCAGAAGCAGAAATTTCCCACCAAGCAAAGAGAGAAGTCACACCATGTGATATGGTTGTGACATGCGCAGTGATATTCCCGCGCTTTAGCGGCCATTTTAGATTACAGACAAGCGTTATTCATTAGTAAAACACATAGGCAAGCATCCTTTCTATTCGTGTCATGTATGCAAAGGTTAGTAAAACAATACAAGTTTAATAAATTAATACTATGAGGAGGATTGTATACAAGCAAGTTTCGTTTATGAAACCTTGCTCCATCAATCCCCTCTCTGATGGCGTTTCTGAGCCATCAAAATACTACCCACAATCAGATGCCAACTTCTAGCAAATTACTTCATTCTCATTCTTACACTTTCCATTTTTGCCATCCCCTTTCAATTTCTTGTATAATTACTTCTCCATTATTCAAGTTCTATTTCTTCAAATTTTCGCTTCTTTCCTCTACCTGTTACTTTATATGTTCCACTCTTTCTACAACATTTGCACCATATTGTTATTGCCAAGATTATTATTGCTATCCCTGCTAAGGGTACTAATATTTGACCTATAAGTCCTTTTCCTACATTAGCAAACCAGGTACCAATTGACGCAATACTATTTGTCAATCTTTCCCATACACTATCAACTTCCAGTGGTTTAAGTTCCTTCTCAAGTTTAGTTATATTCTGTATATACGTTCCAATTTCTGCACTCTTATCAGGAATATAAGTGCAACAATGTTTCGTCTTCAATAATTTACAGACTCCGCCCTCTTTTGCCAATATTATATCAAGAGCAAGTCGATTTTGCATAACCATAGATCTAATCGCAACCATTTCCGCATTAATCATTAGAAAACCTCCAGCAGTATCCGTTGATAAACGATCAACCACTGTAGACAATTTACATATTTTCCTTGAGTTCAGAATTATTCCCACTGAAGGTATCAATGCACCAAATATATCACCTACAATTTCTGAAAAACTAGCTCTTTTACTACGTATTAATTCGCTATTGTTTTCATTGTTCCCAGTGTTTCTTTTTACGTGGTATATCTTTGGAAATACTATTCCAAAATAACAACTACCATACCACTGTGCAGGAAGCCTAAAGTAAGCCTTATTCCCACACACATAATAGATTCCAGGAAAACTGAATCTGTTCCTCCTTTGAGTCCCCAACCTCCAAGAATTAAAAAATTGTGTTCACATTCACTGGTACCGATGAAAACATTGTTATATTTAGTCTTTAACCTATGAAGACAAATTTTTCCTGTCTTTACAAAATCCAGAGCCATAGCAGCTTGAGCCTTGCCAGGTGTGTAACTCCCTTCTTTCTCCGCCCAAGGTGGCAAATGAGCCTTATGCTCAGAAGCTTTCTTTTGGAAATCTTGTCTTCTATCTTCTACTAAATTCAAAAATATCTTTTCTTCTTCAAGTAAAGAACATGTTAGATTGTGTCTATGTGCATGTGTTATGTCTATTGATTTCATTGTTAAGAAAAATTCTCCCATAAACTGTGCGTCTTGACTACTAAGCACTGGGTTCATACTCTTGCGAATCGGAACCTCAGAAAATATCACATCTAGGTTTGAATAATAATACTGAAGTCTCCCTGTTCTATAAAATAAACTAGACAAAACACTACTTGATATGCCATATGTCAGTGGTAAGTCATGGTATGTTAATCCTTCTGCTACTGATTCAGGTAACTTCATACAGACATAACAGTTACTAACTTCCATTGTGTCTACATATTGAAACAATAACTTTGTGAAAACGTTTAAACTAGTGTCGTTGTCAGCTACTTCATGATGAATTTCTGGTTCATTCTCTGCCATTAGTTCTACTCTATTGCCCTTCATGTTTGCTGTCCTCTCCTTAGTTTCATTATTAATTTTTGTATCCATTATCATAAGGTAAGGAACTGCTACAATCAGGACTAACCATACTATTAGCACCATTACTAGACTACATATGCATATTGCACAGCATCTTCTACAACATCTCTGTTTTGGTCTCCCAGCAACTCTATCATCAGGCATTTTCGACAAGGAAGATCGCTCTTCTTATCTATTTCCTCTTTTTCTTTAAATGATTCTTTTGCTTAGTCAAGGTGGTCTTGTTTCTTTTTCGTACATCAGTTCTGTACTTGTTCCTTCGTCACCACTTTCACTTGACTCTTAGCATTCGAAATCTTCAAAAATGATGTAAGTCCAGTCAGGACCCTTGAATTTGTTATTCACAAGTTTCAGTCTTTTACTTCTTCTTTTCTCAGTTTTATTTTCTTGTTCAGTTTGACTTGTTACTTCATTCACTTGATCTGGATCTTCACTTCTGGTTGTTATGTGGTATTTTACTCTTTTAATGACACTCGCCCAATGATCTCCTTTTCTTGTTTTCTCTTTTTGCACTGTTTCTTTATCTTTGTCTTCAGAAATCTTTTTAATTTCACTGCTTAGTACTGTTTTGTGTTCTGCAATTACTGTGTTTCTTATTTGCTCTTTTTCAGGTCTGATTGGTTTCTCCGTAACAGCTCCACTGTGAGTTTCCAATAACTGACCTTGTTCTTTAATTAATTCTTCAAGTTCATGTTTTTCAAAGTTTTCTTCTTCTGTACACTCTTCTTGATCTAACTTGTTCTGATCAGGGCTTATTGCACTGTGAACTTCTGCAGCCTGACCGGATTCTTCTAAACCTGTCTGTCCCTGCTCAAAATCTATCAGATCTTCGTTGCTTTGAGCCCAGTTTCCTTTCCCTATCTGCTCTTGTTCAGGTTCTCTTATTGTCTCTTCTTCTTGTCCCTGAACTGCTTCTTCTTCACCTATCTGATCTTCTTCAATTTCTTCCAAATTTGTTTGACTTCTTGTTCTGTGGTAAATTTCGGAAACTTCTACCACCGGTATCCAGTCCTGACTTGTGCTCGGTTGTTCTTCTTCAGCTTCTCTTGAATCTCGAGCCTGAGATTCCTCGGCTGGGCAACCTTCAGCTTCCTCAGTGATTGATGCTGTCTGAGGATTTTCTTCTTCAGGATCTGGTACTCTTTTGGTGTGGCTTACGTGAATCCAGTTAGGAAATCTTGCACACTTCACTGCTGTGTTGGTGGTTAGTATGACTTGACAAGGACTGCTCCATCTGGGTGATAGACACGTTTCTCTGGTGTGATTCTTCACTACCACCCAGTCACCAGGATTCAGATCATGTTCTTGTTCGGGCTGCCTGGAAACTGCGTCTTCTCCAACCTGGTGAGAGACAGAACGCACTAGGTCAGCCAGTCCTTTACAATAGTCCAGAACCATATCATCAGATATATTCAGTAGTTTGTTTGTGGGAACATGTGTTTGTCTCTTTGCTCTTCCCATCATTATTTCGTGGGGGCTCAATCCTGTGTTTCTGTCAGGTATGCTTCTGAGTCCCATTAAAACAAGTGGCAATGCATCTGGCCATTCTAATGATGTTGAGGCACACATATTTCCCAATCTTGACTTTATAGTGCCATTCAATTGTTCAACCACTCCAGAAGCTTCTGGACGATATGCACAGTGCAGTTTCTGTTGGATTTGGAATGCTTCACAGATTATTTGGATCACTTCACTGTTAAAATGTTTTCCTCTATCTGATTCCAAAGTTACTGGGAAACCAAACCTAGGAATAAGCTCTCGTAGCAACAGTTTTGCGACTGTAATGCTATCATTTCTTCTGGTAGGGTAAGCCTCCACCCACTTTGAAAACAGACATACTATGACTAGTACATATTTCAGCCCTCTGCATGGTGGTAACTGTATAAAGTCGAACTGGAGTCTTATAAAAGGACCCTCTGCCTTTCCAATTTTTCCAAACCCAATTATTGTTTTCCTCCCGGGATTGTGCATCTGGCAAGTTAAACACCTTTGGCAAAGACTCTCTGCAACCGCCCTGAACTTAGGATTATACCAGTTTTGTCTGAAGAGCCTAATCATTGCATCTCTCCCTATGTGTGTGTCTCCATGATGCATTCTAGCCATTTGTGAGAGTAGACAATCTGGCATGACTGGTCTGCCATCAGCACTGATCCACACTTCATCATCTCGTCTCTGGGAACAACCTACTTTGATCCACAAATTCTTTTCACTTTCATCCACTTCATCTTGCAGTCTTTTAACATCATTCCATGTTTCAGGCGGCATGTACAGCATAAGTTGGCAGCTGATTCCCATTCTTTCCACCCTCTTATTGACTGACAATCTATTTTTGGCACAATGTTGAGCCACCAGATCTGCGTATCTGTTGCCGACTACCACCCAGTCATCTCCTGACTGATGTGCGGCACATTTCACCACAGCCAATTCTTTTGGTGATTGTATTGCTTCCAGCAATTCCTTTACAAACTGTCCATTTTTAATGGGGGATCCTGAATAAGTCAGGAAATCCCTCTGCATCCATAGTTGGCCAAAATCATGCACAACCCCGTAACTATATTGGCTGTCTGTAAATATAGTTACTTTTTGATTCCTCCCAATTTTGCAGGCTTTTATCAACGCAATCAATTCAGCTACTTGTGCAGATTTGACTCCTGGTAAATAAGATGCTTCAACTATTCCAGTTAATTCACATACCGCATAGGCAGCCGTTAGTTTACCGTCTTCATGTCTTTGACATGAACCATCAACAAATAGCTCCCTGTCTGGCTTTTTAAGAGGCTGTTCCTCAATATCTGGGCGTGGTTTTGTGCATAATTCTGTAATCTGTAAACAATCATGTTCATCTTCTTCGTCATCTTTAATTCTCTCATGATATGGGTCTGGTAGTAAGGTTGCTGGATTTATTATAGTACACCTTACCATGGTCACATTTTCAGCACCCATTATGATTCTTTCGTATTTAGTCAGCCGACTAGGAGTAAGATGCTGGGTTCGTGTTCTTGTCAACAGAATCACAACCGCATGTGGAACATACACCTTTACAGGATGTCCCATCACAATTGACTCACTTTGTTCAATGCTCAAACAAGTAGCCGCCACTGCTTTTAAGCATCCTGGCAACGCGGCTGCTACTGGGTCCAATGTAGCAGAAAAATATGCTATAGGACATCTGTCTAATCCGTGCCTTTGAGTTAGGACAGAAAGTGCACAATTTTCTCTTTCATGACAGAATAATGCAAATTCTCTTTTATAATCTGGCATGCCTAGGGCTGGTGCTGAGCACAGAGCATTTCTCAATTTTACAAAAGCTCCTACACTTTCATCATCCCATTCAACAGGATCCTTTGCTTTCTTTTTCATCATGTTAATTAAAGATTTCGCTAGTAGGGAAAATCCTGGTATCCATTGCCTACAGTAACCTACTATTCCTAGGAACATTCTTACTTGTCTTTGGGTTACAGGCATTTGCATTTTCTTAATTAATTTTACTCTTTCAGAGGTTACTCTTCTTTTTCCCCTCTCAATTTGGTGTCCAAGATACTTAACAGCTGTTGTACAAAACTGCACCTTTTCAGGTGAGACTTTATGCCCTTCTTCTGCCAAAAGATTTAATAATGCTATGGAATCAACAACACAGTCCTCTCTGGTGTTCGATGCCACCAATAAGTCGTCGATATATTGCACTAGGACTGAACTTCCTGGCATCACTAGTTTCTCAAGGCACTTTTTCAATATTTGAAAATGGAAGGACTTTCTGTGTACCCCTGAGGAACACGATTCCATACATAGACCTTGTTCTCAAATTTAAATGAGAAAAGATATTGGCTGTCTGGATGCAATGGTATTGAAAAGAACGCTTGACACAAATCAATTACTGTGAACCATCCTGCACTCCACGGAATCTGGTATAGGATTACTGCAGGATTTGGTACTATGGGACAACATGGTTCTACAATCTTATTTATTTTCCTCAGGTCCTGAACAATCCTATATTTTCCACTAGGTTTCTTTAATCCCATTATTGGTGAATTACATGGGCTACTCATTACTTCTTTTAGTATGTTTTGTTCAACCATTCGATCGATTTCTTCAATGACTCCTGCTTTTACTTCTGCACTCATTCTGTATTGTCTGGTATTTGGGAAAATTGCACCTTCCTTTACAGTAATTTTAACTGGGTCTATTTTAGCCATAAGTCCTACTTCTTTTCCTGTGAAATCCCAAACTATGGGGTTTACTGTGCCTTTTAATTCTTCTGGCAACTCGTCTTTTGTTATTAATAAAAACATCTCATCTACTTCTGTACCCTGTTTTGCAATCATAATTTTATATACATGGTCTTCATCTGGTGTCTGAACTGCCACACCATCCGGTGTGCAGAAAATTATACAATTCATCTTGCACAACAAATCCCTACCTAATAAGTTTACTGGACTAGAATCACACACTACAAATTGATGCATTTCTCTGAAATTTCCGATTTTAACTTCCATGGATTCGGTAAGAGGTGTTCTAATCCGCTGATTAGCTACCCCCACTACTTGGATATTTTCACCAGAGAGAGGAAGGTCGGGAATGTCTGCTGTTCTTACAGTAGACCTGGTAGCACCAGTGTCCAAAAGAAAAGTAATATCATTACCTTTCACATTTCCTTCAACATATGGACCTGACTGGTCTACCGGTAGGGATGCGCCAAGTACGCACTCCTTCTCCCCTCTCCTAGGCACCATCATGAACTGTTTTGACAGAAATCGTCCTGAAAAAGAAACTGTGATGTTATATAATCATTCTTACCACTTCCTCCTTGATATCCGATGTCTGTACCATGCTTTGCTCTGCTTACATTACCCTGAATAGGTGCAGGTGGCAACTGACTCTGAGGATTTACACCCTGCTGTGAGTCATACTGCGTCTGTGGATTTAAATTTTGATTTGGACCATTATTATTCCGAATTTTTTTACATTCATCCTTCCAATGCCCCAATTTTCCGCATCCATGACAAGGAAATTTCTTTTAGCTTCTTCTCTACTCATTCGTCCTCTAAATTTTCCACCATTCCCAGTATCACCATTCGTTCCAGAATCTTTTCCTGGATTTTCACTTGGATTTTCCAAATTAATTCCCTGTTTCTCAGCCATTTTCACCTGAGCCCACATCACTTTTTCCTGCAATTTCTTGTGTCTATCCTCAATATCGTCTCCACAATATTTTGCATACTTCAAAATCTCATCAATGGGCTTTCCCTGCCAACACAGCATGTGTTGTTTAATCATCTGACAAATCTCTAGCTTCAAACCGTAAACAAATCGATACACAAACTGACTCATGTTCTTGTCTCCAATGTCCTCAAATCCACTATACTGTTTAAATACCTGCAATAAACGCTCATAGTAGGAATGCACCGATTCATTAGCTTCTTGGGTAGTACCCAATCTGTTTCTTTCGGGAGTATTTTCCCTTTCAGGTAAGTTATCACCTGCTGATACTTTTTCATCACTTCATTTGACGGGGCACCTGTTTTTGGATCTCTAGGATATTCGTCACTTGGCCAATCCACTGTGATTTTGCAATCTGACCATAAATCGGCAGGTACCACTATGTCAAACAAACCATCCAAATCCTTCAACAATACCTTCGACACCTTCACAAACCTGTCAACCTGCTTGTACCATTCAATTGGTTTTTCTCTCAACTTTGGAAAATTATTCGTAAATGACAAAATATCCTGTCTGCTCCATGGGACATGTACATATCCTTACATATCCTCCTCCCGCAACTTCTCGCATTGGATACATTTGATCTGCTTTCCCTGTTTCCTTCATCACATATTCAGATGCTGTTCTACTTGTTCGTGCTTCTTCCTTTTTCTTGGCCCACCTAGTTCTCCATTTATCTAGGTCTCCCCATTTTTGCAAAACTAACATTAATTCTCTTATTTGCAATCTTCTTCCAGAGGCATTCATATTTTCTAAATCTTTGTCTGAAAATTCTGCTCTATAGGGTTTCTGTAGTACTTTTGATCTCCCTATTTCTATTCCCATCTGTAGTGCTAAATTGGATAATTTTTCATGAAATAACCTTACATTTCTGGTGATACTCCTGCACAGGAACAATAATTCTTCATCATCGTAGGTATTTAAGCGTTCAAGTCCTACATTTCCTGCTATTATTTCTTCCTTGCTCCATCACGACCATAAAAGTACCATGTGCATACAGAGCATATAAAACAGACTAAAACAGGCAAGATAGACAATGACAATTTTACAGAGGAAAAATAAATAGTGTTTCTAAATAGCAACACAGCAGCCCCCACAGGGCCGTAGTAGCTAGGCGGGCTGGTCAGTTTCTGCATGATATAAAAAATCAGACATCATAAATAACGGAGGCATTAAAGAATAAAAACAAGAAGGTGCAAATGCGTACAGTGCATATAATTTTTAAGATCTAACTTAAGTGGTGATCTTATGTGATGGTGTAAGGGCCTGCTCAAAGTGTTAATACCTAGGGTGCAAATGAGGCGGTGAAAGCTTGAAGGTGGCTAAAACAGTTGATTCATCAGTAGCCAACTTGGGTAAAGTTAAAAAAAATATTAAAACAGTTTATAAAGAGAGCGAGAAAACCGAAAAGAACTATGTCAGCAAAGATCTATGCAGTCAATATTGGACAGCATGACCCGCCATGCGGATACAGATCTAAAAGTGGCTCTCTTCTGGACTTAAATAACTACATAGAGAAAACCATTATTAAAAAAAGATATTAAGGGAGTTGCATCTGCTACATGATCATTGCTTGCCTCCTGCAAATCCACATTTTGCCCAGGAATTTAGCAACTGCGCATACAATTAGAGTACTTGAGTCTGACTTTAAAATGCGCAGAGCGTTTTTGTGACAGCGAGTTCCAAACCTTCTGCAAACAGGGGCTATCCACCTGGATCTCAAATGACTATATCTGGGACATACATAAAAGATGTGGCAAATGGTCTCAGCAGCAAGAGTACAGCTCGGACAGAGCTGCGATGCAGGAGAGGGCTGGCGCCAGGAGGCGGTAAAAGAGTGCACAGGAAGGGATCCAAATCTAAACTGCATGTACAGCTTCCAATCCTGTGGATTAGTGATAACCTCCAAATAATGCTCAAAAGCTCCTTCTTAGTCAGAACTCCATGAAATCAAGAGTCAAACGACCCCAGGATGGATGCGAGATGGCAGACAGTGTCACCCATCCCCAGTATTGTTTCTTGATCAATGCTTTTCTGGGTAGGGATTCTATGTTTTTAGTGTCCCAGAGACCTCCCAGCCCCACAGAGATCATCCGAGCCCTCACCTTGGTCAGCCAGCCAATTTTCTTAAAGTGATCAAGCGCATAAACCTCATCCAGAGCCTCAGCGAAGGGGAGTAGCTCGGGAGTAGTTTTCAAGCGTAGCCAAAAGAGTAAAGGGCGTAACTGTGCCTTTTCTACGATCGAGGTTCTGCCCATGTCCATGTTTTATGATTGTGTATTGTTGGTTGTAATGCTTTATTTCCACGTAGAATACATTTTAGATGTGAGTTGGATTAGAGTAATCCTGAGGAATGAGTTTTAGCTTTGAAATGGAGTGATTATATACTATCTCTAGCCAAGATGTGATAAACTTGAGGAAACGTGGACATGAAACAAGAGAGCTTAATTCTGATATCGTACAATAAATAATTTGGTGAAAACTTTGAACATATATATATATTTATATATATATATATTATTTTTTAATTATTGTACGTATACAACACTCGAAAATCTTTGTTTACCTTAACTACTTAAGACATGTTGCGGATCTGGTATACTTTTGTCAATTAAGCCATAAAGAGAATTAAAAGTACCGTTCTGGCAATTGCAACAAACCGGCACAATGTAGAATTTACGGTTTATGAACCAATTGACTCCCAAAAGTGTGCTCCACTTTCAACATACTGAGCAGCCCCGGGATGGATTTGTAGAATGGGCTCTGACTTCACACCGTGCACTGAATGAAAAGATAGTCGTGAAGGCGTGTGCCACAGATGGTGTTTTCCTCCGGCTGTCCAAGAATAGGGGCAACAATCATAGAGTTCCCTGGTGGGCAGACCTACAGCGTGAATACTTATGGTAACTCCTCTGTGGTTGTACACCAATTATCACTACCGCTACCCTGGCCTTCGGTTTCTGTGTGACAGTGGCATTTGTAATCCATGTTGCACTGCACAGAAGCACTGGATTGATATGTTATGCATGTAAGATTTGCGTGTTACAGTAAATTAATTGAATGGCTTCGCCCTGTGCACCACTCCAATCATCCATAGAAATGTGTTTTACAAAACTGCCTAATATAATATCAATGATGAGGGCTTCGCCATTTCGTTGTAGCTCCAAGATCACAGGTTTAAATTCATTTTGAGCCTTTATCTTTCTCACACTCATCCTGCGTACCTAGGCTATATCACATAGGGTGATCACTGCAAGTGATAATTTAAGACCAGTCTCTGACAAAGTTTTAGGCTAACTGGTGTCTTAAAAAGTCTAAGAGCTGGAACAGTGCTATTTTACTACCTTAGACAATGGTAAATGGTTGCTTGTCACAGGAACTTTCGAATAATGTGCCATTGTGGATGGTAATGTAGCAGTATTAGTGGACATCTCTAAAGTAAACAACAAAATACAACTTAGTACTCTGTGAGAACCGCTTTCTATGTCCGCTATTGGGACTACCAAATAGCACACCATTACTACCACTTAGACTTGAGCTGGGAGTAATGCCTATCACTGAGGGGGTGGGGATCATGCCCTTACTTTTTTGGAGCCAGATCTGGGCTTCACCAGAACTGTATTCCTATGAAGCTGGCCTTAAAGAAGTGTTAGGGAATCCAGGGTCGGGAAGCATACCTTGGATAAAATATATCAAAGATACCTTGACCTAGGTAGGGTGTGTGGAACTGTGGACAGATCCAGAGGCCACTCTGACAGTTAGTAAACCACTGTTAAAGAAGAGGTACTGGCAATACAAAATGGATCAACTGCTGGCATTCTCCTCATACGGCACCCTGACCGACTCTTTCCTTATGATCAAGGTAGACTACAGCTTGAAACAGTTTTTAGATGAAATAGAGCCTTTTTTGGCCCGAAAGTTGTACATGCAGTTTAGATACAGCACCATTCCAATAGTCTCTTTCACTGGCAAATGGGCGAGTAAACAGAGCCCCACTGGATGTACCTGCCCTTCGCTACGGGGTAGATAGGGAATTGGAAGTGCATGTTCTGTACGTTTGCCCAGTTTATGCTAAAAGCAGGAAAAAGTGGATTCTTCCTGTTTGTTGGCTTTTTGGTGTCTGGGATTATCAAATTGCTTTTCGAAGTTTTAAAACTAATGTTAGACAAAGTCTGGTTTTTCGCTGTATCCCACTTTTTATTTGCAATATGGAGGACTAGCAAAATATGTGCCTCTAAATGTTTGCTTATTTTAACTAATGTATTTATTATCTATAACCAGTTTTATTTAGTCAGATGTATACTGTATTTATTTGCTTTTTAATAATTTATGGGGTTTCATTCATGTTACGCAATTTTCTCGGTTTCACTTTTATGGCATATAGCCGAAATAAAGTTAAAGTTAATAATACAACATAGTAACATACACAATACAACACAATTGAAACATAGGCTACAACATAACAAAAGAGAAAGCAACCCAACCACAAAGTACACATAAAAACCTCATATTCAAATGATGCAATCCAAACACATAGCAGCACAGAAACGACATAACACCTCACCACCACAAAAGCCTGCTCCACAGGAAATATATACAGACATTTTTGTCACACGTTACCAACTACAGCAACTTGCTTTCATAACACGGTGGTATAAGCTGTTTGCACCAAGCACTGCTTTATGTCCTCCCAAAGACATGAAATGACCCAGTTAAAGTATTTTGTGATCCAGTACCTCTATGTCTTCTCACTTGCAGACAGAACTCTCACGTCTAATTGCAGTTGTCCATCCCACATTCATTTCAACTCTATATACAGTAATATCCAAACCACAGATATGTTCATCTTTGCATCTCGTCCTTTGAGGGACGGCAGAACCCCGCATCCTCAGGAACATAAAAATATATATTGCATATTATTTCAAATTGATCTAATGAAGCAGACAACGTTTTTCGTATCGTGACACTCATCCTTAATAAAGATGGCAAATCGCACCTGGCAGGCAAGGTAGTGGAGCACCCAAGTAGGGTGACCAACTGGCATGGGTGCAAATTCAGGACTGTGAGTGTAAAAATTCAAGAATAAGGGTCAAAATTCAGGACAAAAATTCAGGACAGAAGGTCAAAATTGTAGGATAAAAATTAAGTTTTACAGACACATCATAAGAAGTTGCACAATAGTATATAAGTAAGTAAATAGACAACCACCTAAGTACAAGTGAAAAGAAGTTTATATTAGGTTGAGACAATTGTGCACTTCATGGTTTTTCAGCATGCGCGCAGCTTTGAGCAAATGTGCGGGTCTTTTTGTGGTAACAAAAATGCCTCCCCCTACCCCCCCACCTTTCCAGCCTCCCAGGGAAAAGCCCTATGCCCGGTCCGGCCAGTCCGGCCTTGCTACCACCCTCCAATGGTGACCCTCCTCTTCACATACACCCTCTCTCATGTGTATTTAATTTCTTTTATAGTGCTACTCATCCCAAGTAAGTAGGACAGGGTGTCGGAGTGCGTTACATCACACACATATTATATAGAGACAATGACTCATATAAATGTGAAGGTCAATCTATAGGAAATTTATTTAAGATAATGGGGTTTACAAGGTGTAATCATTCTTTCATCCATCATTCAGTCTTTCACCATTCATTCTATCCTTCCATCTGTGTGCCCATACATATCAATATTCAACCATTTGCAAACCTATCCATCATCTATCCTTCTATCATCCATCATTCCACTCATCCACTCATCCATCCCTCCATCTACCCTTTCACTCATCCATCCCTTCATTCATCCTTTCACCTTATCCATCCGTACACTCATCCATCCACTCTTCCACTCATCCATCCATTCACTCATCCATCCATCTACCCTTTCACACATCCAGCCATCCTTTCACTTACTCATTCATCCACCCAGTCACTCATCCTTCCACCCATACACCCTTTCAGTTATCCATCCATCATCCCTTTCTCTCTCCATCCCTCTTTCATTTAGCCATCCATCCTTCCATCCACCCATCCACTCATCCATTCATAAATCCATCCATTGACCCTATCACTCATCCATCCTTTCACTCATCGATCCATCCTTTCTCTCATCCATCCACCCTTTCACTCCTTCACTCATCCATCCATCCTTTCTCTCATTCATCCACCCTTTCACTCCTTCATTCATCCATCCATCCTTTCTCTCATCCATCCACCCTTTCACTCCTTCATTCATCCATCCATCCATCCTTTCTCTCATCCATCCACCCTTTCACTTCTTCACTCATCTATCCACCCTTCTGTCCATCCTCCCTCCCCTTCACTCATTCATCCAGCCTTACATCCACCCTTTCACTCATCCATCCATCCATCCATCCATCCACCCTTTCACGTATCAATTCATCAATCCATGAATCAGTTCACTCATCCATCCACCCATTCACTCACCTGTCATCCATCCTTTCACTCATCCATCCATCCTTTCATTCATCCATCCATCTTTTTACCCGTCCATCTACCCTTCCACCCATACATCCATCTATTTACCTTTTCTCTCATCCATCCTTCCACTCACTCATCCGTCCATCCTTTCTCTCATTATCCATCCATCCACCCTTTCATTCATCCATTCACCCTTTCACTAATCCATCCAGCCATCTACCCATCCCTTCACTTACACACCTTTTCACATTAATTATGAGCTGAGCCTTTGTCTGTTGAGTGGCAGACAGAAGAGGCCCATCAAGGACTTCACCCCTGCTGTAGTTCCTAAAGCAAGGGGTGGGGCGGGGGAGGGCTCACTATGCCCCTGTACATAGGCAATCCGAAAAAGTGGAAGTCATGAGTCATGCATGATGCACAGTGCCACTGTGACATGGTGTTGTTTCCAGGGCTTTAAGTGGGATGAAAAAACTGGTCTCTCCAAAGGGGGTGTTCGAAGTTATAAAGGGCATGGCTTAAAACACCTAAGCTAAAAATCTGTGCTTAGCATGGTGTGCCGCCCGACTGGTAATTTGCTGCTTCTGTCATTGCATCCAGATATATAACACAATAAGTAGTGTTGCACCTACAAGCCAGAACTATTGGCTTTGTCAATGGTTGCTAGTTGCATAAAATAAAAAAAGCAGCAACCATGGCTTTTGTTGAATATAACATTGAAAATGCGTCAGTTTTAAAATGATGAGACAGTGAAAGACCCATAACCCTTTTTCTAAAACTTGTTTCACTGCCTTCTTTTCATGAACTGGATTCTCACCTAGCAGCATGGGCGTTTTGTACATTTTTTCCACCTGACTGAATGCCCTGCCCTAGACCGAGGCTGCAGAAGGCCCACCACATGCTGTAACAGCCCAGACTGGCCCATTGTCACTCTGTATGTGGCAATCAGCCTCAGACAGAATGACAATGGGCGGGGTGGTGCTGCTCTTGTGCTCAGAGGAGTGCGAGGTGGCCCCATCAGGGAGCTGAGGCTTCTGGCAGGGGTACAGTGATGTTCCCCAATGCCCAAAATTACGGACAAAAGGCGTCCGTAAAAGGGATCGTCACGGACAACGGACGTGAGATCCAAATTACGGTCAGTCTGTGAAATTTACGGACGGTTGGTCACCCTACACCCAAGGCTGGTCAGAGGGCAGGTGGTGCTCCCAAGGCTGGTCAGAGGTCGCACGGTGCACCCAAGGCTGGTCAGAGGGTGCGCAGTGCTCCCACGGCTGGTCAGATATCGAGCTGTGTGCCTGCGGTTCTGCCACGATTTGATGTACTGATGGGTGTCCTTTGTTGTCTTTTGCATGTAACTTGGTGTGCAGCAGCCATATCCACAGTCACAACCCATAACCCATGCACACGGTAGGGACAGTGCATAAATTAAACAAGAAAATAGTGGTTTGGGGCTTCCTTTGCTGTGATGCGAGCGGACCCTTGATGGGAGATTCTCTGACCAAATTCTGCTTCTGGGGCCCTCCTGGTAATGTTTGGCACATGTATGGCTCATTGAAAAATGTTGGCTGGTGTCATTTATTTCAGCAACTTGTAACCCTGATCATAGTTCAACTGCCCAATTTGTACGTCAGACGTTCAGAGGGAGGGGGCAGCTCTGTTCTGAACAAACTGCGAGCGCTCAGAGGCAGGGCAGGCTTTAACGGTGGTGGATCCGGTACCACATTTTTTTCTGCCCTCCGCGATTGACCTCCTTCTCTACGGATTTCCTCACTACCACCCTCCAACAGTGTACCTCATCTCTCCAGAGCCCCTTTCTCACATGCATTTCGTTTTATAGCACTACGCATCCCAGTGTAGGTTGTCAGAGCACTTTACATCACACATAAACTATGCAGAGACAATGAATCATGCATGTGTAAATCAGTCTATAGCAGAGGTCTTCAAACTGTGGGGCGCGCCCCCCTAGGGGGGCGTGGATAGGTTCCCAGGGGGGCGCGAATACCTCTGCAGATGCATGTAAATGAAGATGGCCTGGAAGTGCGGCGATCTTTATTTGCCACATTTCCAGGCTGTCTTCATTTATTCTGGAGTACAGTGAGGGCAGGGGTCAGTAAATGTGCTGGCAGGGTCAAGGTTGCTTAAAAAGAAAAAAAGTAAGTGTTTTGTGTTTTCACAGTAAAGGTCTCCATTTGTAAAAGTTAAAGCTATTGGCGTCATAAATTATAATGTTTATTTACTTTTTGGGTCCGTAGTGGAGTGATTATTTAAGGAAAAAAGTGCACGCGATACTATATTATTAGAATTAGTTGGGGCGTTAAGGAGTTGGGGGTGGAGGGAATTAGGACAGAAAGAGGAGGCAGGCAGACAGAGGTTTAGGTGGAAAAAGATGAGGCGTGAGGTAGAATAGTAAAATGAATTGAACATGCTAAGGATGGAAAAGGCAAATAGAAAATTGCAAGAGGTTATGGAAATCAAAAATGTGAGACGGTAGGTATGTTAGATGTACACTAGGAGAGCAACAGGGGAATAAATGAACGAATGTGGGGAATATGCAGATAGATTTCCATGCAGCATACTCCAGTACATGTGTGTTTCTCATAACGAACAACTACAAGAAATCATTTTTAGTAGTCTACTGGACTTTGAATGGCACCACATTGTTAGTTTCAACATCTCCACGTTGTTAGTTAGCTTGTTAAAGTTGCCGACGTCAAAAGATGTTGTTTTCTTTTCCTTGTGGTTCTATTTCAGTGGGGACACTTTGCTCATTTTTTATTATGTTCAGTGAATCGAGTGTTTCATGTGTCTGTTATTGTGCACTAAGGAAATTGACACATTTTCTCAGAAACACATATAGTGGATATATTCGTGTCTCATTGTGGACAGCATTAATTGCATGTGGCGGCTAATTAGCTCCTTGAGTATTTGAATTTTTTTCTGAATGGTACCTAGGAGTGCCATTGTTTTGTTAGAGTACCAGTACCTACTGAGGCACAAGTATTGTAAATATGGTTTATTTAGCTTTTCGACTGACCGGGGCCACCCCCCCGCGCCTTGAGACCCCCCCACGGGTGAGTAGCGCGCTTCAAAATTCCCTGATTGATTGATTGAGCTCTGTGATTGATTGTTTGCGGGGGGCCTGCCCCCTGAACGTAGCCATGTCCCTCCCGCTCCCCCAATCTATACATAAAGTTTTGGAGGGGGGCCCGACCGCAAAACATTTTGATTAGGGGGGGGCTCAGAGCAAAAAAGTTTGAAGACCTCTGGACTATAGGAAATGTTACATAGGACGATGAGGATTACAAGACGTAGGAGTCACGTCACTGATACTATTAGGCAGTATATTTTAAGAGTGGTTGATCTGAAGAAACACAAATTTAGGGTTTAAAACATACAATAGTGGTTGGGGTTGGCTTTATTAATAAGAATGTATGTCTATCCAAACCCTTTTTTAGCAACATTAGGATAATGAAAGGCTGGGGGAAAAAACATAACGTTCTAACCTATAACATGCGGTTTGCATGCAGCTCTTTCATGACAGTTCATAGCGCTATATTAGAGTGTAAATTATGAATTGCAAGTTAAAAAAGGATCTCTGGGACAAAAGCAGTAACCCACAGAGCTATCCACATAAATACAGTCTTGTGATCTGCATGGTACACGTTCTTTGCAGAAGCCATAATAACCCTCTGCTCTACCATATGATGAGTAAAAACTGCCACTAGACAAAACTTTAATCTCTCTCCATCAGGAACATTAATCACCAGCGTTATCTTGACATTTTTATTGTTGCCTGAAACCTGCTGGACGCCTAAGGAACTCTGTAGCAGGTGCTTTTAAACTATATTATCCCCCCCCCTTCCAAACTCAGTGGCAGGTGTTATTGCACCGGTCGCACCGCCCTAAAGGCAGACCTGCTCAGAGGGCGGTCATCTATTGCTGTCTTCCTCAGTATGAATATTTCTTCCAAATATTTTGCCTCAGTTGTGGGAAGTGTTAAGTCTGCGCACTGTGTGTTGTTTTGAGCTTTATTATCAAAGGTATTGGCATTCTCGCTTAAAGCAGAGAGGTGAGGAGAATGCCAATCAAGTAGAATCCTCCTTTCTGGTCCTACATTTAGCTCACTGAGTACAACGAGTTGCAGGTCCTGTTTCCTACCTCTTTATTCAACTATTCACCTGTCTTTATGATTATGATTGTACATGGGCTCTCTAGTCTTTACCTGGGATCGAGAGTAAATTTGGGATTCAAAGTTTACATTACTGATAAAATCATTGACATTTTGTTTTCATAGTATTTTCGTAGCGTTAAACATATTCACTTCCTGTGTTTGTTTTTCACAATTATACCTTCACCAAAAGTCATATACTTGTTTTAAGGACACTGTCTCAAAAGTGCCAAAAATAACATTGCAAAAACATTATTGGTTACTGTATTTGCAATCAAATGGCTGGAGAACATAATAACACATCTAATGACCACACATGGACAACTTGAGGGAGCTTGTAACTTCACTACGTTTCCCGCTACTTGCCAACAAGATCACCTCTTGGTCATACCCGGAACAAATTTCTCAGCAAATTGTGCTGGATATGTAATTTGCACATGTGAAAACAGAAGATGTGCAATTAGCACATGGGCAGATACCGCCCAACCAGTCACCCAAAATGGAATTAGCCCCATAGCGTAATGGGGAACAAAGTGAAAGCAAAGGGCCCTAGTTATGTGGGGCTGAACAGATGTTAACAAGAGAGCCATTAGATACCTCTTCTAGGGTTTCACGCAAAAAAGTCCTGAACCTTCCATACCATATTAACTTCAACCAACACAGTCTTTGGTGGTCAGATCTACCACCTGCTCTGGGTGCAAGCACAAGCTGGAGGCACCCTCATCCTGTGGTCCTATGCTCGACTGCTGAAACTGGACACATAGTGTAAGGCACCTTGAGTTTACAAAAAATGTCAAAACCACTGGGGGAAAAACACAGTGTGAGCAGGAAAAGGGGTAGGATGGTACAGCTGTCCACACATCACTCATCTAAAACTGAGGCATGTAATATCTGAATTTCTAATTTATACATAGTTTGGACTATGAAGTGCCATTGGCTTTGATAAGTGGTGTTGTTCATACCGGGCAGTATAGACGTGCGAGAGAATGTAATTGAGATGGACTTGTGGCGGATGAATGAGTTCTGACTCTGCTTTCTATCCTGAGCTGCGTCACATATGCAAAAGTTTGGGATCTTAAATTTGCTCTGTATAAGAGCAGGAAGAGAGGAAAGTTAAAATGAGGATTGTTAGACCTGACAACCTTAGGGTGGTCTTACCCCAACTTTTTGCCTGCCTCCCTCCATCTTTCTGATCTCGTTTCTGCTGGCTTTAGGACTCTGTGCACTTTACCAATGCTAAAGTGCTTGTGCTCTCTCTCCCCTAAACATGTTAATATTGGTTCATACCCAATTGGCATATTTAATTTATTTATAAGTCCCTAGTAAAGTGCACTTCATGTTCCCAGGGCCCATAAATTAAATACTACTAGTGGGCCTGCAGCATTCATGGTGCCCCCCACTTTAGTCGCCCTCTAACTCTGGCCTGCCAGTGCAGAGCTTGTATGTGCAGTTTACACTGCCCCTTTGACCTGGCAAGGTAAATCTCTTACCAAGCCTAAACCTTCACTTTTTATACACATAAGTCACCCCAAAGGTAGGCCTTGTATGACCCACAGGGAAGGGTGCAATGTATTTAAAAGGCAAAACATATACTTTTATGTTGTACATGTTTTGGTAGTGAAAAATTCCCAATTTCATTTTTCACTACTGCAAGGCTTGTGTCTCCCATAGGATAACCTTAGTATTACGTTATTACCTCTTTTAAGTGTAATTCCCAATTGTGAAGAGATGGACTTTTCAAGTTTGGTGTCACCGGGCTCCCCATTTAAAATCACAACTTATGGTGAAGTTGGATTTTAAATTATAGTTTAGCAAATGCCACTTTTAGAAAGTTGGGATTAACTTACTTTAGCCATTTGGTGCCTGCTGCTGTATCTGTTCAGTCTGAGCTGGGAGACAGCTGGGCTTTGTGTATTCCTTCTAGACAGCCACACACAAAGGGAGCTGAGGTGATTCTTGATGGCCCTTCCTGGGAGATGGGAGGAAGGAGCTGGGCACAGCCTCACACTTACACCTGAATAGGCTGTGTCCTGCACACACACAAAGCAATGCATACCCCACTGTAGTGAGTCTGGAGCCTGAGCAGGAAGGGAGGATTTCTGTGCACTTCAAATCTTTCTTTGAAGTCTCCCCCACTTCAAAGCACAACTGGGTATAAGTACTGGACCCTCACACCATGATTTCAGTACACTTCTGGACCTGTGACTACTCTGCCAGGAAGAAAAGCTGCTGTGATGCTTAAAAGAAGAATGCCGCTAGGCTGAACTGCTGCTTTGCTGGACTCCTGCTTTGCTGTGCTCTTGCCTTGGTGAGATGTCCTGCTGCCTGCTGTTCTCCTATCTGAGTGAGAAGGACTGGACCAGCGTCACTTGAACCCAGAGTGACTCCAAGGCCTTGCTGACTTGCCTCCTATTCTAAGTCTCAAAGACTTCAACTACCTGCATCTACATCTGGACTCTGCAAGCTGTGAGTCTGCCCTGCTAAGGTGACACCCCAGTCCTGGACCCTTGGAAGTGAGGCATAAGGTGTTTCTACATCCTGAACCCACGCATCCCCATTGGAACCAAAACATCCTCTTCGTTGCATGGAGCAGACCCTGTGCATCACCTTCTGAACCAGCGCATCGCCTTCGGAATTGACACATCGCCTACTGCGGGAGCAGCAGCTGCGCATCACATTCAGAACCAGCCCTTCGCACTCGGAACCAACGCGTCGCAGCAGTTGCATGGAGAAAATCGACGCATCTCATCCATTGCATGGCTCGACACCGATGCAACGCTTAGGCTGCACCTCGCATCTTCATTGACGACGACGCATCCTGGATCAAGGTACTTTGGTTCAGCAGGCCCAAGTGGGCCCATGTATCTGGCCTGCGCTCCATCATGGTCGGCCTGAACTTTTGGCTTTGCCCAAGTCCAGCTCGACCAGATAGCCCATGTAAGCACTTATTGCTTCTAAGTACTATTTCACCTTTACAAAAATGAATATCTCGACTTATACTTGTTGAATTTTTTGCTGTTTTATTTATAAAATTAAGCTCTATTTTTCTAACCTGGTGTGTAGTGTTTTTTGTGGTGTTTTCACTGTGTTACTGTTTGAAGTGTTGCACAAATACTTTACTCATTGTCTCTTAAGTTATGCCTGACTGCTCTGTGTCAATCTACCAAAGGTTGAGCACAGGATAATTTAGGGTGTGTGGTGGCTTCCCCTGACTAGGATTGTGGTTCCTGCTTGGACAGTCAACCTCTGCAAACCAGAAACCCGATTTCTAGCATTGGTGATCGGCGTTGAAGATTGGACTTGTGTTTGTGCAGTGCCATACAGTAACTAGGTGTACACTGCCCATCCACATCCAAGACCATTTTGATTTTTTTTAATTTTTCCTGCTTTGCATTTCTTTTCCCCTCTACATCATGTCTGTGCCTACTGTGTTTACATCTGGAGCCATGGAATTTGAGCTGGCCAATTTGGACAACTACACAGTGTCCCAGCTTAAAGACTTTTGCAAGGAGATAGGAGTTCCTCCCAGGGGTGACACCAAGAAGGTGGAATTTCAAAAGTCGCTGAGGGCTTGGGCAGAAGCCCGCTCCAAGTAGAGTGATGGAATGGGGAAGCCTGTGAATGGCTTCTCTGAGGAACCACCTGTAGCAGTTATGGGGACACCCCTGGATTTAAACTCCCTGTGAGAGCAGAAAGCAGTGTCTCTTCCTGTGGCCTATCCCCAGAGGAGCTGAGTGGAGTGGAGGGAGGACGGAAAATTCAAGCTAGAGATGGCTAAGTTAAAGATGGAGGCTGAGGAGAAAAAGGCTGACAGAGCCTTAGCAGAGAAGAAACTACTTCTGGCCCATGAACTGAGTCTAAAGGAGCTGGACCTCGAGGCCAGGCAGTCTGATTCCAGCAGGGATGGTGGCAGAATACACGCTGTACCTGATGGAAACAAGATTTGGTGCTCAGTTATCTGGTGGGAGATTACATTGATAAGTGGTTTTCTGCTTATGACATTGCACTGAAGGTAATCAGGGTTCCTGAGGGATGGTCTGTGGAAACACATGCCAATACGTGGGAAGGACACACTTCTAACATTAGAGGTTGGGGACTGTGGAGGGAGGGGCGCAAATACGGCTTAGGAGGCTTTTCATACTTGCGTATGGTGAGTTTTATTGAGAGTTTTTACAAAAAACATAAGGGTAGGCAATTGTCCCAATGGTAGGTGAATGAGGCTGGCGATAGTTGTTTCTCCTGAAGAGGTACCTGGTGGCAATTCTGATCTCCTTTTCCTTCCTTAGGTCCTTCGAGGTGGCGCCACCAGCACCCTTAGGAAAAGACAGGAGAACGTTGCTGTAAGTATTAAGCGAGATGAGTTTCTGATTATTTCGTCACCAAACATCTGTGCTTTTATCCCGCATAGTCACGTCAGTTAATTAGATAGTACGAGATTGATTACCCTGGTTACAGAACCCTAGAAAGGGGTTGTCTAGAGTTTAGAGTTCCCGAGTAATTGAGGAATCAATTATGGGCTGTTACTCTCCCTCCTTTCCACTGTGAGTTGGTGTACATATGCTGGGATGGTTCCCTTCTGTGTCTGAGGGTTTAAGTGCTCCCCAAATAGGTCAGTAGGTGGCTTCTGAAAACTAAATTAAACAAAAAAACTAAGAAAACAAAAGTCACACCACCTCTTTTTAAGGGCCCGGATTCACCCCCATCCCTGGGTCACTCACCACCGAGCCACAACTCTTCTGAGTTGTGGCTCAGTACTGCGTGTATTCTGGTGGCATCCACAACTTTTCACACCAGGTCTCGGTCGCGTCCTCAGTTGGATCATCTTCTCCTGGTTTCTCTCTACTCAGTCCAATGGTGTGGACCGAGATATCCTTGCCGTCAGTTTCCCAGCCAGGGTCAGAACTTTCTCAGCGTCTGTTCTCCTCCATGACATCCTCTGTCTCGATGTTGCATCCTGAATCCCACTGCGCCTTTCCCTGGTCCGTCTTCTCTTATAGTGGCCTGACTCCGCCCCTTTGTTCCTCAAGAGAAAGTCCTTCCTCCCTGTTTGTGAATTTTCTGATGGTGTCAGCCTCACGCTTCCACTAACGCTGTGTCTCTGTTTTTGATTTGGGTGTTGCCAGCGTTCATTGAGGAGGGCGGGAGGAGCTGAGGCCCAAAACTCAGCTAAGTGAGGGGAGCGGGTTGGGGATCTTTCACATCTCTCCTCCCTTACTTTCTTCCTTGGAATAAAAGATTCCAGAGGGTATCAGGACAGGAATCCGGATGGGTTTGCTCCTTTCCTTTTTGAGGATATGTTTTAAAGCGGAATGCTGAAGTGCTAAGAACCACCATATTATACGGGCACTATTACCTTTACTTTGAGACATCCATTCCAATGGGGCATGGTCTGTACAAAATCGAACTCTTGCCCCTCGAGATAGTACTGGAGAGTTTTGATAGCCCATTTGGCGGCTAACCCCTCTTTCTCCACTATAGCATAATTCTTCTCATGCGGAAAGAGTTTATGACTGATAAAAATTATAAGTCTCTCAATCCCAGATTCATTCTTTTGTGAAAGGACCGCTACTAGTCCTACCCCTGAGCCATACCCAGAGCCATCGGTTTGTAAGATGAATCTTTTTAAGTAATCATGGTTGCGAAGGACAGGTTCTGATGTTAAGGCATTCTGCCATAATTGGAAGGCTGCTAACACATTCTGTGAGGGATGTTTTAGTCCCTGGTCTGCTTCCTTTTTGTTTCTCAGTAGGTCAGTTGAAGGAATAGCTACGTGGGAGAACCTCTGGATAATTCTTTGATAATAGCCAACTAGACCAAGAAAGGCTTGCAAATCTTTCTTTGTCCTTGGAAAAGGTGCCTGAAGAATAGCTGAGACTTTTTCTGTCTGGGGTTGGATTAGGCCTTCTCCTAATAAACATCATAGCTATTTAACACGTTTACCGGCTAGATGACTTTTCACTGGATTTACTTTAAGACCTTCATTCCCTAATGCTTGTAAGATGGCTTGTAGGTGTCTTATGTGTTCTCCCCAAGAGGGACTATTTTTGATTAGGTCATTGATATAGGCAGCAGCATAAGCATTGTGGGGTCTTAATATGGTATTCATCATATTCTGAAAGGTGGCAGGAGCCCCGTGTAACCCAAAGGGTAGAACAGTGAATTGGTACAGACCTCTTGGGTTGGAAAAGACCATTTTTTTGTTATCATTAGGGTTAGGAGGAATCTGCCAATACCCTTTACATAAGTCTATGGAGTTAATGTATTGGGCTTGTCCTAGTCTCTCGATCATTTCATCAATGCGAGGTAGGGGGTAGGTGTCGAACTCGGAGATCTTATTAACTTCGCGGTAGTCTATGCAAAACTGGATGGTACCATCTGGTTTTGGATCCTGTTTTGAGACCAATACAATGGGTGACTTCCATTCACTCACAAATGGCTCTATCACCCAATTGGCAAAATTTTCTGCACTTCCTCCTTAATAGCCCGTCGGTGAGCTTCAGGTATTCTATAGCGTTTGAGGCTACTTTCTTTCTGGGTCCTGTGACAATGGAATGCTGTATTTGTGTTCTTCCTGGGGTTGAGAAGAACACCCCTAGATAGGACCCCACTTGTTCACCCAATTCCTGTCTTAGCTCTAAATCTAGTTCTGGATATATACATTGTAAGTCTTGCATTTTTTCCTCCTTTTTGTCCTAGAGGGGACAGGGAGAGGAACTTCCCATCTCTTAAGTAAGTTCACATGAAATATCTGTGATTCTTTTTTGTTCCTATTGGTCTCTACTCTATAGGTCGCCAGGTTTACTTGCTCTATGATTTTAAAGGGACCCTTCATTGGCCCAACATCTTGTGATTGTAAGAGAGTAACAGTAAGAGCACCGGGCCTCCTACTGAATAAACTAGCTTGTTTTTTTTGTCATACTGTTTTTTCTGGGTTCGTTGTCCATGTCCTCATTATTTCATGGGTTTCATTTAAATGGACATTAAACTGCTAAAGTATTCCAAGAGAGGTTTAGAATCATCTTTCTCTTGTCCCCAAACCTTTCTAGCCATGTCTTGCAAGGTATGGGATTTCGGCCAAACAACAACTCGAATGGCGGAAAGCCAGTACTACTCTGCTCTTTCCACCGTATGGTAAATAGAGCCAATGGCAGCATTTGTTCCCATTTCCTGGCTTCCAGCTCTAGAAGATTTTTTAACATAATTTTCAAAATAGCATTATATATCGTTCAACTAAGCCATCCATCTGGGGATGATAAGCAGCAGTTTTGATCTGTTTTATACCCTAATTGTTCACACACCTGTCTCATAAGTTTAGGGGTGAAGGGAGTACCCTGGTCTGTTAGTATCTCCCTGGGAAAGCCCACCTGTGAGAAGATTTCTATCATGGCTTTAGCAGTTTGTGCAGTGTTGGGTTGGCAGAGAGGGACCGCCTCTGGATACCTGGTAGCGTAATATCCATTACTAAGACGTAGCGGCATCCACTTCGGGAAGGTATTAAGGGTCCTATGATATCCATTCCTACCTGTGGAAAGGGCCCGTCTATCACAGCGAGGGGGTGCAAAGGGGCTCTTTGTGGTTGAAATTGTCTGTTTTTCAGGCAGACTGGACATTCCCGACAGTACTTCTTAACTTGACTATTGATGTCTGGCCAATAAACCGCTCAAGAATAGCTTTCTCCATTTTTTCAAGTCCAAAATGTCCCCCAACTGATTTTGTGCCGTATCACGTACACCACTGGATTCTGTTTCTTGGACTATGGTTTGTGGTGTGCATTTAACTAACAACTATTTTTTTCTTTTTCTCCTACTCCTTGACCACTCCTCTTTCATTTGAAGTGTCTTACTCTCACGCTTGTTTCATCACCAGCGTCATTGAGTTGCACCAGAGGTGAATCTGCAGCATCCCCCCTTTCAAGTCTCAGATCTTTGTCTCCAGGGGATACTTCCACACCACTTTGGGAGATTTCTGGAAATTGGACAGGTAAGGAAATTTGATGGACGTTACCTCCCTCTGGTCTTTCAGGACGTATGGACACAGGAGGTCACGGACTTGGCTCAAATGTCACCACCTCATCAAGTGGGCACCTCACCCTCTGGGTGTGTGAGGTGGGAATTCAATTGGGTATCCCACCACATTTCACAGCAGTATTGTTAATCAGGTTCACCTGATAGGGCCCCTTCCAACTTGGCTCCATACAGGATATTCATACTTGCTTTTTAATTAGGACCCAATCACTAGGACTAAGATTGTGGCGCTGCTCCTGACTTAAGATAGCAGCAGCAGCTCCAGCCTGGTGAGAGACAGATCTCACCATATCAGCCAACCCCTTGGAGTAGTCGAGAAACATGTCCTCTGTGATATTTGAAAGCGCATTTGCAGGCACAGCAGGCAGTTGCATGGCATGTCCCATGAGTATTTTGTGTGGTGACAATTCTGTTTTTCTGGAGTGCTTGGGAAACTCATCAACACCAATGGCAAAGCATCTGGCTATTTCGGAAAAGTAGATGTGCATACATTGGCCAAATGAGATTTCAATGTGCCATTAAGCTGCCAGACTACTCCTGAAGTTTCTGGTCTGTGACTACAATGCAATCTCTGTTCCACTTGTAGTGCCACAAACAGCATTCTAAGGATCTTACCATTAAAATATGTCCCTCAGTCTGACTGCAGAGAAACCAGAAATCCAAACCTCTGTATTAGTTCTCATAACAGCAGTTTGCTACAGTCAGACTGTCATTTCTCCGTGTTGGGTGGTCTTCCACCCATCGAGAGAAAATGCATACTATGACCTTTATATATCTCAACCCGTTACAAACAGGTTTTTCAATAAAATCCAGCTGCATTCTGTTAAAGGGTCCTCCTGATCTACCTATGTGACTCAATGTAACAGGGGTTCTCCTCCTTACATTAATTTGCTGACAAGTCACACATCTGTGGCACAGTTCCTCAGCTAGAGTTCTAAATTTGGAAATGAACCAATTGTGCCTAAATAATCTCCAGGAAGGTGTCCATTCCTGCCCAAAAACAATCCTGCCGACAACGCAGACAACCTTTCATCATCGTGCGAGGGTATCTGTGTTGGCACTAGGCACCATATTGTGCAATGGCGCCAGCTGAAAGGACAGGAATGCACTGTATCTCATAAATATGGTGCATTCCTGCCCTTTCGATTTGGTGTAGGGCAGTCCGGCAAAAAGACATGTGGCGCTGCCCTACACCAAATCATTGTAAATGAGGCCCTAAATGTATCGGGCAATACTTCTATTAATAACAAAACAAGGGCATAATAATTGCACGACCATGTTATGAGTGGTTGTTCAAGTCACCTAGTTAGGCAGGGATCCAGTACTTAGCATGTGATAAAGGCATTCTATATCTCAGCACATTTGGTCTGATATCACTTAGCGAATGTATCATACAGCAGTCATGTCAAACACAGGATATCAACAATGTGTTTGCACAAGCTTGTTGTTTCCACGGTCTGGGCAGTTGTTTAGATCCTCTTAAAAGTAAGGAAGCATTTGCATAGCTAGAGTGTAAGCTTATAATTTACATATTGGTTTCTATCTAGCTAGGCTTCATATGAGTAAGTGAATTAGATCTTTAGGAATTAGAAGTTTGAACATAACCTGAGATGTTACACACTTCACCATAAGTATTAAATAAGCATAGTTGGTGTATTACCTTTTTGTATACATATCATGTCTGTTTAGTTAGGTTGCAATAAACATGTAGAAATTAGATCTTTGAAAGTTAGATGGGAGTACTAGATATGCATTCAACCTGATTTTGAGGCAAGATTTTGACATTAGAATGTCACATATGTGAGTAAGGGAAATGCAGATTAGCTATGTATGTGTTTCTTATGGTTAAATAGTCCCAAGTGTTTGTGCGTGGGTGTGAGGGTGTGTGTGTGGTTGTGTGGAGGGTGTGTACTCAGTCGTGCATCTTGGTATCAAAGTTTAAACCATTCAGTATCCGTTTCTTTCTTGAGAGTAGGTCCTTGTTACAATCTCTCAAAAGTTTTTTTGTATGATCAGTTGTATTCATGCTTATGGTATTCTTGGAGCTGGGTTTGTATATATTTTGGTAGTGTTCCAGTATCCTTATCTTAAGGGGGCCTGTGGTGCTTTCTCTGTAATGTGATAGAGGGGCATATTGCCAAATGTATTACATAGGCACTGGTGCAGTCCAATCATTCTTCGATTTGGTGTGTGCATCCTTTGGGATGTAAAGATTATTTGATGTATTCCCAGCTTGCACACTAAACAGCCATGGCAGATATGGGAACCCTATGGTCTTTTCAGGAATTTCTGTGGACCTAGTGATCATGTGTCCCTGAATTATGATTGGCAAAGCGTATCTACTTGATTTTGGGATCTTCTGATACCTAATAACAGTCTGTGGTGGATAGCTTCTTGTAGGGTGGTGTGGGCCATTAATAGCTTCTAGAATTTTTGTAGTGATCTTCTATTTAAGTAATGACCATTGTGATACTCCTGGATGAATCTTAACATGTGTCTTCTGTCTCGTCCTTTTATGTGATTGGCGTCCAAAAAGGTGGTTCTGTTTATGTTTATATCATGTTGTGCTGTTGATAGGAGTTATTCTGCCATAACTGCTGCTGGTGAGTCAGCCTATCAGTTTGTCAATTTTTTTGTATGCATTCTTTGTTGACACTGTAGTCATCTCCACTTTGATATGTTATTAAATATTGATTTTGGGTGGCAGCTGTTAGCTTGGAAAATAGTGTGCGCTGCAGTGGTTTTTCTATGCAGTGCTGTCTATAGTTTGTTGTCTTTGATGCACATTGTCAGATCCAGGAAATCTACCTAGGTTTATTATATATATGGTGTAAGAAATTGGGTTGTTGGTTGACTGGAGTGTGGGCCCTGGCCAAGCAGCAACCTCAATACTTGTCAGGGTGAGGCACAAGCCAAACCTAAATTAACACTCAACCCTCTGGTAGCTTGGCACAGAGGAGTAAGCTTAACCTAGAGGCAATGTGTATAGCTAGAGGCAATGTGTAAAGTATTTGTGCAAGAGTTCAAACAGTAATAAAGTGAAAACCATCACAGAAAAAGGATCCCACACCAAAGTAAGAATATTGAGTTATTTTTAATAAATAAAACAAGACCAAAATGACAAAAATTCAATCAGTAGAACCAGAGATGTGTAATTTAAAAGATTTTAGTAAAAATAGCACCAAAAACCACAAAGAGCCAACTGTGAATATCTGGTTGCCCCGAACTAGGACAAAGTCACAAGCTCAGGCTGACCGTGATGGAGCGCAAGCCGGCTACAGGGACCTAGTTAGGCTTGCTGAACAAAGTACCTTAGCTCCTTGTTTGCAGAGTGTTATGATGATCCATGTCAAAGTTGCTGTAAAGATAAGGATCCCCCTTCTACTAATGAGAAGTTCACCTAGGCAGGGAAATACATACTGTGAAATTCCTACGGCAACTTCAAAAACTTATTTAAATAACCATAATTGATAAAAAATAAATACGAGAGAAAAGCTGACACTCTAAATTAGAAAAATACAAAAATATTTTTTTGTTATTTTCTTATATTCATTCAATATATACAGTTCATAACAGAGAAGTAAATATTTGAATCACATACATGCTGCATTCATCCACCTATCCATACATACGTATCATACAAATGTTTAGATTGTTCACACTAATAAATTGTTCGAATTCTCCTGATACACAATAATTTAACCAAAAGAAACAATGATGAAAGTTATGTCAACACAGTTAGATGTTCTTATGGAGTTCCAAAGGATAGACAGAAACAAACAGGTTGAAGATATAGCATCTGTGTCATAAGGTAATGTAATTGACGTGGTGGTTTTCATATCATCTCTATGATGATATGAGATTCGAACAATTTATTAGTGTGAACAATCTAAACATTTGAATACTCACTGGTTCCTAACCTTCTGTTCACCCCTAGAGCCTATGTATAATCTCGATTATAATAATATTCTACAACGCGCTTACCGTGACATGTGCTGTTTAAACCTCCAAATCAAGTAGCTTCTCTAAATACTCTCGTGTTTTAACATTGTTCAAATCCATCTCACGGTAAAACCTGCGTACTGCTCCCACACATCTTAACGACGGAAGCTGCAACAAACTGGTGTGAACTAACGCTCGCCTATATCACTCCCACCCCTTCAGGTGAACTATCACGTGCCGTGAAGCACGCGCTAAACTGAGCGCTGGACTCCTACGATTACGGGACGCCTCACTCTGATACTGCTGGTCTATAAAACTCCAGTGCCCAGAATGCCCCTGTTCATACGTGGCAAAAACTACAGATGGCTCTCCCCACTCCAAATGGCTGCGCAATGCTAATCCTCTAAACAAAATAATCCAAAACATGAACATATTGATTAAACTAGCAAAATTTGAATCATCCATAAATTGTATCACGGATACATTGGATTACTGCTAAGTAATCGAATTGCATTGTAAATTCAATTTCTTGATAAAAAACGATCATGCATGACAGGAAAAACAGAACTCCTGCGTTCTCGATGTTGTTAATATTCTGTCATGTCCCATTCTTTAAACCTGCTCAACTCTTCGCTTCATCCTGGGTGCAATCTCACCGGTTTAGGACGGAAAGTTCATTCAATTGCATAATGGTGGTGAGATGCACACCTCTGTACTCCTTTTATTGTGCTTGTATTCCTTGTTGTATATACTCCCCAATTTCATAGGCGTGCTCGCTTGCTCCGCGCTCCGCCCACTTGCGCTGCAAACTAGTAAGAACATGAGGGCACCACATTTCGATCCCCATCAAGCTGCACAGCCAATCTCTGATGAATCCAATGAGTTAAATAAATAATCAACTCTTCAGTTATTCCACAATTTTTTCAATATTATTCATCCTTTTTTCTCCCTTTATTTTCTTCAATCCTTTGTACTCATGTTCGTTTATACGTTGCTATTCATAAAAGCACACAGGAGAGTGACTGTTTCCACATGTCACGCTTTATTAAAATCACCCAATGCATTTCGGGAAAATCCCTTCTTCAGGGGTGTCTAAAATACAAGAAATTAATCATTGTCAGTTCCATGATTATACTCGTGTTACAATGAGCATGCTGTACACAATCATGTTTCAAAATTATTCAAACTTTGCAGCGATATTACTTTAAATGCCTGTTAATCATTTGTTGCTGCACTCATAGCCTTAAGCACCACCCATATTGCGTGTCTCAAATGTCAGACCCCTCGCGTATCTAAAAACCGACATCCATGAATACTCACTGGTTCCTAACCTTCTGTTCACCCCTAGAGCCTATGTATAATCTCGATTATAATAATATTCTACAACGCGCTTACCGTGACATGTGCTGTTTAAACCTCCAAATCAAGTAGCTTCTCTAAATACTCTCGTGTTTTAACATTGTTCAAATCCATCTCACGGTAAAACCTGCATACTGCTCCCACACATCTTAACGACGGAAGCTGCAACAAACTGGTATGAACTAACGCTCGCCTATATCACTCCCACCCCCTTCAGGTGAACTATCACGTGCCGTGAAGCATGCGCTAAACTGAGCGCTGGACTCCTACGATTACGGGACGCCTCACTCTGATACTGCTGGTCTATAAAACTCCAGTGCCCAGAATGCCCCTGTTCATACGTGGCAAAAAACTACAGATGGCTCTCCCCACCCAAATGGCTGCGCAATGCTAATCCTCTAAACAAAATAATCCAAAACATGAACATATTGATTAAACTAGCAAAATTTGAATCGTCCATAAATTGTATCACGGATACATTGGATTACTGCTAAGTAATCGAATTGCATTGTAAATTCAATTTCTTGATAAAAAACGATCATGCAAATCCGTCCTAAACCGGTGAGATTGCACCCAGGATGAAGCGAAGAGTTGAGCAGGTTTAAAGAATGGGACATAACAGAATATTAACAACATCGAGAACGCAGGAGTTCTGTTTTTCCTGTCATGCATGATCGTTTTAGGACGGATTTGCATGATCGTTTTTTATCAAGAAATTGAATTTACAATGCAATTAGTGTTTCCATAATTGGCCTCACTCTGATACTGCTGGTCTATAAAACTCCAGTGCCCAGAATGCCCCTGTTCATACGTGGCAAAAAACTACAGATGGCTCTCCCCACCCAAATGGCTGCGCAATGCTAATCCTCTAAACAAAATAATCCAAAACATGAACATATTGATTAAACTAGCAAAATTTGAATCGTCCATAAATTGTATCACGGATACATTGGATTACTGCTAAGTAATCGAATTGCATTGTAAATTCAATTTCTTGATAAAAAACGATCATGCATGACAGGAAAAACAGAACTCCTGCGTGACATGTGGAAACAGTCACTCTCCTGTGTGCTTTTATGAATAGCAACGTATAAACGAACATGAGTACAAAGGATTGAAGAAAATAAAGGGAGAAAAAAGGATGAATAATATTGAAAAAATTGTGGAATAACTGAAGAGTTGATTATTTATTTAACTCATTGGATTCGTCAGAGATTGGCTGTGCAGCTTGATGGGGATCGAAATGTGGTGCCCTCGTGTTCTTACTAGTTTGCAGCGCAAGTGGGCGGAGTGCGGAGCAAGCGAGCACGCCTATGAAATTGGGGAGTATATACAACAAGGAATACAAGCACAATAAAAGGAGTACAGAGGTGTGCATCTCACCACCATTATGCAATTAAATCTTCATCGAGTATCCCATCGACGAGGGCGTGCAATGCAGAGTCTGGTGTCGAGAATGCATACTGCAGTTGGAGTGATGTTTCGGTTTCAAGGATCTGCGATGAGGAGTCAAGCATCGTCATCGAGGCTCGAATTGACAAGGGATGTGAGGGCCGGGGATGCATCACACAGCAGCCGTTCCGAAGAGGTTGTGGGCTCCAGCGGCAATGCGGGTCTTTGCGACGGGTCCAATCCATGCAGCAGCGGCGATGTGTCAGTTCTGGTCGTGGTTGCACCGCGCAGAAGAGGAGATTTGCTGCTTCCACTGGCTCCACAGAGGCTGGCAAGCACCTTAGGCCCACTTCCAAGAGTCCAGGACTTGGGTGGCATCACTTAGCAGGGTAGTCTCACAGATGGCAGAGCCCAGGCGCAGGTGCAAAGTTGTTAGAAGCCTGTTGTGCCCTGAGGCTTCAGATCAGGAAGTCAACCAACTAGACCTCGGAGTCACTCTGGGTTGTGGGTTCAAGAAATGCAGGTCCTGTCTTTCTCACCTGGGCAAGAGAGCAGCAGGTAGCTCGTCAGCAGTTCCTTCAAAGTAGCAGTCCAGCAGAATGGCAGCCCTTTCAACAGCACAGTAGTCCTTCTTCCTGACAGAGTATCCACAGGTCCAGAAGTGTACTGAAGTGGTGGTGTCTGAGGTCCAGTATGCATACCAAGTTGTTCCTTTGAAGTGGGGAGAAGGTTCTAGAGGCAGGACATTGAAGTACACAGATGACCTGCCTTCCTGGCCCTAGCTCCAGACTAACTACATAGGGTATGCAGCCCTTTGTGTGGAGACAGGACACAGCCTATTCAAGTGTAAGTGGGACTGGGCCCAGCTCCTCCCTCCCATCCTGCCAGTGATGGCCCATCCAGGCACACCTAAGCTCCCTATTGTGTTAGGTTGTCCAGGAGGAATACACAAAGCCCAACTGTCAACTACACCCAGTCATGTGACCCTGAGACATGCTGCAGGCACCGAATTGCTGAGGCAGGAAAAAGCCAAGTTTCTAAAAGTGGTGTTTTCAAAACTGTAATTTAAAATCCTACTTCACCATAAGGTAGGATTTTTCATTACAATTCCAAAGACATCCAAATTGAACTGGGTGCCTGTTTCCGTTTCGAAATTACAGCTTATTAAATGTAATAAGGTAACTCCAATTTTATCGTATGGGAGAGGTAGGCCTTGCAGTAGGAAAATAAAATGTAACGGTTTTTCACTACCAGGACATGTACATCTTAAAAATACATGTCCTCCTTCTTAAGTACATTCCAACCTACCCTCAGGTGTGTCCAAGGCCTACCTTAGGAGTGACTTATATGTATTAAAAAAGGAAGTTTGGGCCTAGTGAAAGGTTTCTTTTACCAGGACGACATGGAAGTTTATAACTGCACACACAAAGGCTGCAATGGCAGACCTGAGACATTTTTAAAGTGTTCCTTAAGTGGGTGGCACAATCAGTGCTGCAGGTCCACTAGTAGCATTTAATTTACAGACCCTGGGCACAGGTAGTGCGACTTTACTAGGGTGTTACAAGTAAATTAAGGATGCCAATTGGTTATAAGCCAATTCTACCATGTTTTAAGGAAGGAGCACAAGCACTTTAGCACTGGTTAGCAGTAGTAAAGTGCGCAGAATTCTAAAACCAGCAAAAACGAAGTCAACAAATAGGGTTGAAGGCAAAAGGATGGGGTGTAAACCACGACAAGGATGTCAAGTTTAACATGTGGGATGTTGCTTTGATATGAAATGCGTCCTGATTCAGGACACAGCTATATCTTTGTAGAACCTTGGTTGTTGCCTTGCCGGTTTACTAGGATGTCATTTGTTTAACTTGGCATCCTTGGTGTGGGTTTCCGCTGTATTTTTGCCTTTGCCACCTGTGTTTCTACTGTGTGTTGGACGTCGTTTTTGCTGGTCTAGATGCTTTGGGCAGTTTGCCACTGATGTTCAGTGCCAAAGTGCAAGTGCTCCCTCTGTAAATTGTTGTCCTGGATTAGTGTTTCCATAATTGGCTTTTTTGGTTTACTATTAAGTCCCTAGTACAGTGCACTGTGTGTGCCCTGGGCCTGTAAACCAAATGCTGCTAGTGGGCTTGCAGCACTGATTGTGCCACCCACACAAGCAGCCTTGCAAAAGGGTCTCAGGCCTGCCATTGCAGTGTCTGTATGAAGTCTAGTACTGCCATGATGACCTGGCAAGTGCACCCACTTGCCAGGCCCTAACCTTCCCTTTTCTTACATGTGAGTCACCCCTCAGGTAGGCCCAAGGTACACCTGTGGGCAGATTGCAGTGTATGTGAAAGGTAGGACATGCCCTGATGTGTGTGGCATGTCCTGGTAGTGAACTACTGCCAATTTCGGTTTTCACTATTGAAAGGCTATCTGTCCCAAAGGATAGAATGGGTAGTTTACTTATAACATCTTATAAGTATAACTGACAATGGGAAAAAGATAGGAAAGTGGAGTTTAGTATGCCTGAACCCAGAATATAAAGATGCATCTTTTAGTAAGGATAATATTTACATTCTGTGTCTGAAAATACCACTTTAAGAAAGTAGGTATTTTCTTGCTTAGCCAACCAGTGTGCCTCTGCTAGGTTTGTGTATTGATTGTCTGGCTTTGGAGTTACAGGGGCTGTGGGTGTGCATTCTGTTCAGACAGCCACTTGGGGGGATGAGGTGTATCCTGCCTTTCCAGGGTGAGTCAGGGCTGGGCTGGATAGACCTGGGCTGCATTTAGAGTAGGGGGGGGAATTCCCTTTACACCTGAATGGGCCTGGTCTGCCTTGGACAATGCTGTCTCCACCTCCTGCCAGGATGCTGCACCAGAGAGGACAGAACTGGTTTTTGCTTAGCTAAGACACTCTCTGCCTCCAGAGAACAAAGGATTTTGTGCTATAAAAGGTGGGGCCCAGACCCCTGAACTTTAGATCACGTTTGGACTTCAAGAGGAACCTCTGCCAAGGAGAAGAGCTGGAAGAAGCTGGATGAGGAATACAGCCCTTTTGCTGTGTGCTGTCTGGGGTTGGCCTGCAATAGCTGTTTCTGCCAAGGAGAGGAACTCCTGCTTGACAAAGTATCTCCAAGGGCTTTAGGTAGAGCTTGCCCCCTGTTCAAGAAGTCTCAGGAACAGCAAATACTTCACCATCCTTCTGGGCACCATCTCTGGAACCACTGGTTTCAGTCGCCACAGAACAAAAGAGCAGCCGACTCTGTCACCGAGTCCGTCACTGGTTCCGTGTCCTGAAGGCACCGCAGAAGGCACCACCACACTTCACACCACATCCTTGGTCTCACCGACGCCGCTGGGCGTCCGTCACCAAGCTGTTGCTTGCACCGCGTCCTCTGGGCACCCCACTCCGCACCGCCTTGCTTCACTCTGCCTGGACGTCACCGTCGCTGCCCAACCCGAACATCAACCGGCTCCGTCGCCTGCTCCTTGACCTGCCAGCACCGCATCGAGCACCGGCTCACTCTATATCGCAAGCCTTGGCCTCACCGACGCCGTTGGTCGACCGTCACTGAGCCGCTGCCTGCACCGTGCTGTGTGGGCACCACACGCTGCACCGCTTCCACTTCACACTGCGACGGTTGCCCCAACAAGCCTGCACCAACGTGTCGACTGCAACGAGAAAGGTACTGTCTACGAGTCTGTCGACGCTTTAGCTGGCCCGTACCGATGCGGTCGGCTGGAACTGTTAGTATTCAGCGTTGCCGTAGCCCTGGATGGAGCTACCGACTCAGAAGAACTGTGTTTTTAAGCTATTTCTGCAATTTAAAGGGTATCTTGCAAAGTACCTATTTTTACAGTATTGTAATTTGGATTTTTGTCATCGTTTTTGGTCTTGTTGGTTTAGATAAAATGTTGCTTATTTTTCTAAACTGGTGTGGTGTCCATTTGTAGTGTTTTCACTGTGTTACTGTATGCATGCACAAATGCTTTGCACACTGCCCCTGAGATAAGCCTGCCTGCTCGAGCCAAGCTACCAAGGGGGTGAGCAGGGGTTATTTTAGAAGAGTCTCCCCCTTACCCTGACTAGGAAGAAGGGTCCTTACTTGGACAAAGGTGCAAACCATTGCCAACTAGAGACCCCCATTTCTAACATCATTTATATATCTCAGCAGCAATGCTGTGTGAAGCATAGTCCTAAAAGCTTTCATCTCACAGCCAATATCTATCTGGCTGTCCCATTAAGAGACAGCCATAAGGAAATGAAACATTTTCTCCCCTTGTCGTTCTCTGGGTTTCAATATAGAAATGTTTTTTGAAAGTAAGTAAATATGTTGTTCTGTAGAAGGAATGTTCGCCTTTCAAGAATCTTTTTCTTGGTATCTTAAGAGTGCGCGGATCTTGTGGCTAGCGCTAGTTCTGTTGCAGCAATTGCATCTTTATTCTTGATAGCAGTATAGAGACTCCCTACGTCAATAGTAGTCATGTTATTGTCTTTTTGCCACTGTGTAGCTAATGTCGTTGGTGTCACGTATATAACTGGGAAAATACATTTTTTGTAACTATTGTTTTCATTTAGCTGGTTTAATGCTTCGGCTATGTCAGTTTCTAAAAAGGGCAATAGTCTCACCCTTCTCTGCTTCCTTTATTATTATTGATGGGTTGTTACTTAGTGTACGTTTCTCTCTTGATTCTGCTGTAGTAACATTTGTCTTCAGACATTTCTTTCTTTTATTGTATTTATCGAAGTGTATTCAATGTCTTAGTACAGCTTTAAGGACACAGCAAACACACGGTGACACTGAAAGCGAGTGACATATGCATGCACCATAAAACAAAATTCATATAAGGCAAAAATATCAGGAGACTACACAAAAAAGATGATTTCCTACAGTGTGGGTCCTACCTTAACAGTAGTAGCAAAGAGCATCAGGACTACACCAGAGCATCAGGACACAGAAGGTGGATTGTTGGAAAAGTGATACTACATGGAGCAGGATATATGTCATGTGTCTCCATGTGTCCTCAGATTGAGCAACAAATTTACCACCCAAATCTGGTTACATTCCTCAAGGTTTCTAGAGAGTGCCCATACTATCGGAATATATGAAAAATAATTGGGCTTCGTTCTAGACCTAAGATTACATGTATAGCTACATGCGAAACTCCCGACCAACAAAGATCGATTCCAGCTCAGAATGTTAAATGGTATTTCAGCCTTCTTTCAGCAGATGATTTACAATGGTTGTTCATGCTCTTGTCCTCTACAGACTGGATTATGACAAGTAATGTTTTTTAACCTATCCAAGATTCATCATACCCCCATCTAAACTACCTTTCATGCAACAGTCCTCTTAATTTCTGCAACCTAGCTCTCATCTCACTGCAGAATAACAGAATCCTTTCCTTACCATATCCTTAGAAGCCAATGGAGAAGTTGACAATTTCAAAGGGAGAATGAACTTTTAACAGCTTTTACCTGCTTCACTTGGAAACTCTAGCTTTGAAAAGCTTCCCATACCTTCTTTCAAACTTTCTCAGGTTGCACCCTAAGATTCTGAAATTCCCTCCCTCCACATCTACAAGTGACCCCACTGCATAATGTTTTTAAAAAAGATCTTAAAAAAAACACCTAATGTTCCAGCTTTACTTTTCCCCCTCATTTTGTGCATTGTCTTCCCCCACTTTTTACAGCGTCCTGACGCCAAACACTACTTGTCAGACTCCATTCGGGGAGGCCACAGGGCAAGCAGAGGCTACTGGTTCTCCACTGGGGTGCTCAGGCTAAATTGTCTCTATATTCCAGGACCCATCCCACTAGGCTCGGAAAGTTGAGCCACGTTCAACACTTTCCACACTTGACTCTCAGGGTAGCAAGTGCGAGCCGTCACAGGTTTTTCAGGGACATAGAGGCAGGTACTTGAGCTCAGAGCTCAACAATCAGTCAGAAACGCAATAAAGTGAATGTCCACCCCAGTGCTTATCTCCCTCTATGTTCCCAAAATTCCCAGCACTGGACGCCTCCCCCCCATCTCTAGCTGTAAACTGGAGTAGTATGAATCTAGTACACGTGCAGCTCAATCGCCCCCAAACAGTATGTGAGCTCAGTTTCAGTGGGCAAATATGTGTGAATAAGTCCTGTATGGGTATAGTCAGTAGCGTAGCAAGGGAGGAGCAGTCTGCCCTGGGCGGCATGAGTTTTGGGGGTGGCGGACCTCCCGTTACCTGCAGCCGTTGCGGACCACAAAAGCAAGGACCTTCGCCAACCTCCTACCCCCCCTTCTACCTGCAGCCGTCGTGGGCCACAAACGCAGGGACCGTCACCGCTCCCCTCCCCCGCTCTCACCTGCAGCCGTGATGGGGCGGCAAACGCCCCGACCGCCACGGGCATCAAAAGGCCTAGCTACGCTACTGGGTATAGTTCAGGCTGTCTGGTACTCTAGGGCTTACTTGTACACTAGGAGAAGCAGCGACATACCGTCATGTAGTTCTGGTTTACCTTAACTTCAGATGCTGGGCCACGTCCGGTGGTGAGAGCGCTCAGACTAGTCTCAATGTGTGCTTTCAGCAGCAGTCTTGAGATTGTGCGGACCCATCTGGACTGCAGGTAATTGCCACCCCTTGTGGTCTCTGTAGTCAGCAGATGGAGGCCTTGCTGGGCCGGCTCGATCATAGACAAAGCCCCTGACAGGGCTTGTGACATTTGAAATTACAGACCCAAATTAGCTTGCCCTGGATTTGGCAGATGCGGCTTTCACATGGGTTGGTCAGGAATTTGCATATGTAACCCCACAAGGCCAGTCACAGATATCGTAGTTGCATCCCAGCCTGGGCCGATCTTGAATTTGGCAGTTGCAGCCTTCCAAAGGCTGGTTACGACTCAACAAATGCAGCCTCGCCTAAGCCAATTAGAATTTGGCATATACAGTCCTGCTCAAACTGATCGGGATTTGGCAGATGCAGGGGCTGAAGGGGCACAGCAAATCACAGCCTGACAGGACTCAGCAATTGCATTGCTTCAGAATCACAGTTCCTGTCTGGAACTAACAGGAGAATCTGGGAGAGTCCAACAATCTGCTTGTATGGATGCCCCACAGCCTGCTGCATCTCGCTCCTTCCTGAACGGTCTCTCTTCCAGGCAGGCAGGTTCCTTCTCTCGCAACAAAGTGCGGCAGTAGACTTTAACATGGAACTGGCAAACAGGAAATGCAGATCTATTGCCCGAAACTAGGGTGGCTCTCCTTTCAAGTGTCCCTTCAAGGCTGTTCTCCAGGCACAGCCTTTGTATAGTGGGATATTCCTCACAGCAGGGTCGTTTCCATCCTGTTGCACCCACAACTGAAATAGAGATACAGAGGTGGGAGGTTTCTGCACTTGGCTGTCATAAGCCAAACTGAAAGAGTACTCGGGGAAAGACAATAGGACAGGCCTCACTTAAAGGTTTCCTCACCTTCTACAACAGAGCATACAGTCCCGGCCCTCACCCATACCATCCTCCAAATGGGTTTGCTCAGGGATTCTAAACAGCAGCTCCTTGTTAACCAAAAGACCTCATAAATTATTTAAAGCAGTCCACTGTATCCATTACTCTGGCTTCCTCACACACACCTTGCATGTATCATACGGACTATACTCATCATCATGCTTAGCTCCTACTTTGGATTTTAGTGCAAAGGATTGTGCCAACAGAAAAACAGAACTTTATAGTAGAGAGCGAGTAGACCTCCACTCCAGTGACTCAGATCAAAAGTTCTGGTGACACTATTCATAATGGGTAACAGCTGGCAAGATTACCGCTCAAAAGAGAAACTCGGCAGACAAGAGAATTAGCAGTTAGCAGAAGGAAGAGTGATGTTTCCAAACAAGCAGCAAACCTCAGGTTGAAAAGGAAGGGAGGATGGAAGAGGGGAGTCACATGTACAAAGGCAATATCTATTTCCTTCAAAGGTTAAATTAGAGGAAACAGAAAGAGAAACTGACAGAGAAGACGGCCGTGAGTAGCCACTCTCCACTCAAGCTCCCAAGGCTTCATTGTGTTGAGATTTGTGTGCAGGGCCGGACTGCAAACAAACATCAGCCCTGGCAAAATCCTTCAAACCAGCCGCACGCTTCAAGAGGCAGCCGCGGTGGCAGCTCGTCCAGCTATGAAAGCAGCCACCTGGCCCATAGCCCACCAGGAAAACGCCAGGGTGATGGAATGGCCAATTCAGTAAGGGCACTCTAAGAATGGAGACAGTGCACGAGGAGCAAAGTCAGCAGCGGGAATGGCTGCAGAGGCTGCGATGCGGCAGAAGTTAGAGAGGGGCATTGGTGCAGATAGGAACAACCACTGGGAGCAAGGAGCAGCCATGACAGCAGGGATCTGGAGGGAGGATGCTTCTAATCGCAGTAAGGGTCATATGCTGTGAGGCTTTTTTGGTACTTAAGAGTCTGCTGCCAATTAAGTGGAAGCAGCTAATGACAATGTACCAGCAGAGTGCACAGAAGTGAGACAAATGACTGAAGAGGGGCCATGCTTAGGGGCAGGAATCACAGATACAAGGTAACGAACCCACAGTCATCCCACTCACCTGACTGCCCTCAAACATGGCTGCCAAATCTTACCCACTGGTCCCAATTAACAAAATGATCTCTCCTACCAGGCAGTGTTCATTAAGTGTGATATGGGAAAAGGCGTACAAACAGTGAAGCTGAAAACGGGACGTTACTGTATAGGGAACATCCTATGTGTTTAAGATGCATTATTAAAGTGATAATCAAGAAATCAAACATAGAAACAGCCAGTTCATTAACAGTGCTGACGAACTGGTAATGCTATGTAAATTGTGGTGCAGATAAAAATTGTAACTTGCAATATATTCTACTAATAGATAAATATCACATTGTTCTTGATAAGGAAGCAGGGATATTACTATCCACCAACCAGGCACTACACTAACAGTGAAGATTGAAAAGAAGAGGGCAGACAGCAATCGAATTGATAAAATGGCCATTTCTCTACATTTAACATGTTAAGCTTGAGGAAATAAAATAACAACCATGAGAAAATAAAAGGTGACAGACATTCCAGACGACACACCATGTGTTCTGTCAAAGATTTAAAACGAGAAGCATGGTGCAACTCTGGGAGCGGATCAGAAAACAAACATTGTATTCTATGTCATTGGTGGTAAGAAAGGCAGTGCTTGGGGCAAACGCATTTTACCACCAAGTTGTATTTCTGAAGGCCGTAATGTGTGACAAGAATGTGCTTGAATGTTTTGCCATTTGTTTTTTTATGTTGTTGTGCTATATATTTGCATTGTATTTTGTTTGCAGTTTAATATAGCGCGAACTCGACCCGAAGGTATTAGAGAGCTTTACATGAGCACCAACACATTCATTTTCAGGCATGGGGAGATTAAGTAATTTACCCAGCATCAAGGCTATTTGAGCCTCTCACCAGGCTCTAACCTGGTTGCCCAGCTTCAAAGTCGGAAGCTCTAGTCCTTAAGCCACATGTGAATGTTGTGTATTGTTTTAATTGTTTTGTGTAGGTAGTACCCTGTTATGTTTTGGTTTTGTTTTTAGGTTACTTTGAATTATGTCATTGTATTTTGTTCTGTTGTTACTTTAGAGATGTCAACAAATGATGGTTAATTTCCAGCCAAAATAGCACATCCATCTAAAGTTTGAATGCCAAACAACCATTTACCACTGTCTCGAGTGGTAAAATACTGTGACTTCTGCTCTTCAAATACGCATACATTAGTTCCCTGTGTTAGGCATTTCCTTGAGCATGATACAATTGGTAGTTTCAAGGCTTGCCTAGTTGTTAAATGAAATGGTGTAAAAACAACGCTTTTTTGAATTTTTGTACATAAGTCATGGCACATTTCACTGTTTGTTTATGAATGTATTCTGTGAATTGTCAAATGTATTGTTTGTATACGTCATCTGAAAATTAAGTGTTTTTCTTCTTTTCATGCTTTTGAATTTCGCTAAAAAACATATCAAAATAATTCTAAGTGGAATGGTTAAATAAATAACCTAATCAAACAGAAAAAGCAGTTGTTTGATTGATGCTATAAAGCGATAAAGCGCAAGTAGTGAAGGAGTCAAGTCCCCCCTTTTTGTATTTGATAATTCTTCAAATATTTAAGGCACCAGTCAGCCCGAAACTGTAGCAGAGACTGATCTTAAAGTAGCACTTCCAGGGTCAGATTTAGTAGCATTTTCTGTTGGGTTTGCAACACAAAAGTGATGTAAACTGGTGCAAAATGTTTATTTGAGATTTACTTTTCAGCGGAAAAGTTGATTTGTGCTGGAAAATAGCCCAAAAGTAATGCAAAGTAGCATTTTGCGCTGCTTTGTGTCAAAGGGCCTTACCACTGGTGGTACATGGGTGTTCCCATGCAACCACCCATGGTTTCTGACGTAAAGCTGTCTACTAACATTTGTACATATGGCTTTGAGCCAAAAAATAACCCCTCTTTGAGGTTGGTGTTAAAAGGAGAAATATTTTTATATCTCCAAACTTTTATGACTTTGAATGTGTGCTGCACTGTACAGCATACATGCAAAGTTTGAAAAGTGGCAAATTTTGTGTATTCTTAGTATGTTGCACTAGAAGGATAGCCTTCCAGTACAATTTCTATGCTAGGCATCACACAGACACCTTTGCACTATAGCGCCAATGTGTATGCATGGCGGAAAACAGCCTGGTAGTGTGTCAGCTATACGGAATAGAGGAAGAGCGCCATCCTTAGGGGATACAGTGCTGTCCTGCTGTCTCCGTATCACACAACACTAGGGCAGGCGAGCGCGGTGTGCACATTTGAGTACCACTCATTACAATTGTGTTTGATACATGCATGTCTTACCAAGCAACAGATATAATGGTCATTGTTTTCATCATTCTTGTAAATTTCTATGAACTGTTAAGCGATCATAAACAACTTGTATTATTTTCTTAATTATTTAATCAAATCTTTTCAATTTAAATTCCAAAGCAGTCATTCTCTCTTCTGCTTCACTGACTGCATTTCTGATAATGTTACCTTTTTCCCATTAGTTTTTGCCATATTTTTATAATGGCATTAATCACACCGCATTTCAACTACTCACAGTAGATATGTCATGGGAGTAATTTTAAAACTGAGATGTGTAAGAATATAAGCATTATTGTAGTTCAGCCCATGTAGCTTCACCCTATTGCGCCCTAACACCTTGCTCCCACCACTTACTATCTGAGATTCTGATCTGACCACAGTGAAAAAGTAAAGATGTTGGAAGTCCTGGTAAATAGTGAAAAGCTTTGCGGATGCATGTTGTTGTCTCACAAAAGGTGGAAAAAGAGACCAACAATAAAATAGCATTAGCACAACCCCAAAGAAAAGCGAGGATGGGGATGTACTAGACTTACACATATTCCTTAAGGAAGTAAAAGTGGCTGAAACAAAAGACATTTACATGTAGACATCCTGGGGTGGATTCAGATTTCTGAATACTTCTTCACAGAAGGGGTTCCAAATCACACAAAACAAGCCTGTTGAGATTGTGGTGACACAGAGGATGAATCAAAACGTGCCAAGGACAAATTCAGGGGGGTACAATGATATTGAAAAGCAAGGAACGTACTGATATTCTTTTGGTTAGATAGTCCGATTTTTGTTGCTGTGCTTCCCACCAATAAGTTCTGATAGCACGGAAATCTTGCGGTAATCTCTCCTTGGAAAAATTTGTAAATGTGGCACAATTACCTTTAATTACTGTTAGAAATGGGATTTCTGATTGGCTAAGGCTTGCGCCAAAGCCAGGCAGAAAACACCACTCTAGTCAGGGCAAAGGAGTTACACGCTGAAGATAACCCCTGCTCACCCCCTTGGTAGCTTGGCACGAGCAGTCAGGCTTATCCCAGAGGCAATGTGTAAAGCGTTTGCGCAACACACAGACCCACAGCAGCAACACACTAGGCACACTACAAAAGGAACTCCACACAGGGTTATATAAAAAATAGCCTTTGTATTGTCATAAACACATTAGAAACATAATCACATATTTACACTGTGCCAACTGGCACTAGGCAATATTCACAGGGGATTATATACAGGACCAGGCCAATCGGGCCACGGTCAGAACCATCAGAACAGGTAAGTAAATGTAAATATAAAACACAACAAGTAACTACTGGTACCATAATGACCTAAGCATTATCCTATTAGCATTAGACATAAACCCACATTAGGCCCAAACCTCATCAGCATAAACACATTACGCAATGGGCCTCACCAGCATAAACACATTATGCAATAACCTCATAAGCATAAACACCTTACGCAAATAGGTACTCCCCCAAACATCATAACATGACATTAGGCAGTAACACATTAGGCCCCAAACCTCCTTAGCATAAACACATTACGCAATATCGCATTAGGCATAAACACATTATCCTAACCCTCAGGAGCCTAAACACTGAAATGACCCCCAGGCCAACTGGCCTTCCACTGGGGCTCAAATGCCCTATGTCCCGCACAGTCAGGGCTTCACCAGGGCTATCCCATTAGCCCCCTGGCTGCCAATGCAGCCATCAACCGTGCGCAGTTGCACAAGCCTAAACGTAGCAGCTGCCCACTAATTGCTGGGCAGCTGTGAAAATGTGCCCTGGCACCAGCGGGCCTCCTGGGCCCCTCTCTGGGACTCTCTAATCAACAACTGCCCCCAACGTTGGAGCGGCCCGCAACGGCGGGACCGCTCGGGCACCGACAATGTGCCTCAAAATGCACCATCTCACTGGGGCCCTCTGGGCTTATAACTAAATAAAATTGCCCCCTCGTTGGAGTGGCCCGCAACGGCGGGTCCGCTCAGGAAATAGGCCTTGACCCTGTGCCTCGAAAGGCACCACAACATCGAGCCTTCACTCACCGGCTCCCTGTGGGACTCTGCGCTGCTTCCCACGGTCTCCTCTTCGCCCGGTCCCCCTTCTGGGACCGGGACTTCACCAGGGCAGCAACATGCGGGGCTCCCTCTTCACCACGGGAGCCCCGTCTGGGATACTGCACGGGCGCTGCCTGTTCCGGCCGCACTCCTCCTGCTCCCACAAAGGCGGGGTGGGCTCCCGCTGGGCCTCAGGCACCTCCTTCTGGGGCACGCAGCCCTCCGCCGGGGCTCCTTCAATGCGGCGTCTCGCCTCCCGGCCTCTGCGGCGGCAGCAGGAGCCCTCGAGGCTCCAACGTCGGGACCCCGGAACTTCCTTCCTTCTGCCGGCCGGCCCACAGTCAGGCACCAGTGCCTGACTTCCTGGTCGCTCGGCGATCGTGGCGGTCCTCTTGTTCTTGGCCCGGGTTGCGGCGGTGACTTCTCGGCAATGCGGGGTGGGCTCCCGCTCGATGAGGCACAACAGCGGTGTGGGCTCCCGCTCTGGTTTGGAAGTATCCACAATGCGGGGTGGGCACCCGCTTTCCTGGTACCATGGGGGAATCCCTACAATGGGGATTCCCTCGAAAAAGACAGCAGCTCAGCGCTGCGCATCCCACGCTCTCCTCCTGCTTGGGCAATTAAAGGAATAAAGCACAGCGCTCACAAAGTGCTAGAATCACAGAGAGTCCAAGCCAAAAAGTTCCTCCAGGTTCAGGGGGCATAGCTGGGCCCAGGGAGGCCAGCACACAGGGCCCTCCAGCAGGGAGGTAGCCCCCATGGCGGTTCCTCCTGGGCCCCAGCAGCAGCAAGCCCCCAGCATAGAACAGACCATTTTCATGGGGTCACAGCCCCTACCTTTATACACCAAATCTCTTTGTCTGCAGGACAGGGCATGGGGGAACCAGATGCAACTGGTTCAGGGGGGATTTGGAGCACTTTGTTTTCCAAGCTCCTCTTCCCCTTTGTCAGGTGGGGGCTAGGTGCTCAGACGCACCACAGGGGGCAGAGCCAGCATTGTGCAGGCTGGGCACAGTTCTGTTCAGAGTCAGAGGATTACTCCTCCCACTACTCCCAGCACAGATGTCCCATTCAGCCTAGTGCTGACTCACCCTGCCCCTCCTGGAGCCACACACACCTCCCAGCCCCTGTCCCTCACAAGCCAGACATGCAATTCACATCAGGCAGGCAGACACATAGCACACAGAAATGCCAACTTCTAAAAGTGATACCAAAGGGGATGATGGACGGAGCGCTTGAGCTAATCAAACACTCACCCCCAGTCAACTGATCTGGGTTTAATCCATCATCATTCTTTAGCTCACTCCACCACCCCAGTTCAGACATGGCCATATGCCAAATCAGTCTGACCCTGTGCCTCATGGGAACAGTCCAGCCCGAACTGCCAAGCCATGTCTTCCCTGGACCGGAAACAAGCATCCTGGGACCGGTTTCTGGCCATTCAGCCGTCATCAGCCAGGCTAGCTTGAATCCAGTGGCAAAGTGAGCAAGGGACCCACGTCTGGGCATACCCTGCCAACTTAGGGCGAACAAAGCGATACCAAAGGGGATGATGGACGGAGCGCTTGAGCTAATCAAACACTCACCCCCAGTCAACTGATCTGGGTTTAATCCATCATCATTCTTTAGCTCACTCCACCACCCCAGTTCAGACATGGCCATATGCAAATCAGTCTGACCCTGTGCCTCATGGGAACAGTCCAGCCCGAACTGCCAAGCCATGTCTTCCCTGGACCGGAAACAAGCATCCTGGGACCGGTTTCTGGCCATTCAGCCGTCATCAGCCAGGCTAGCTTGAATCCAGTGGCAAAGTGAGCAAGGGACCCACGTCTGGGCATACCCTGCCAACTTAGGGCGAACAAGCGATACCAAAGGGGATGATGGACGGAGCGCTTGAGCTAATCAAACACTCACCCCCAGTCAACTGATCTGGGTTTAATCCATCATCATTCTTTAGCTCACTCCACCACCCCAGTTCAGACATGGCCATATGCAAATCAGTCTGACCCTGTGCCTCATGGGAACAGTCCAGCCCGAACTGCCAAGCCATGTCTTCCCTGGACCGGAAACAAGCATCCTGGGACCGGCTTCTGGCCATTCAGCCGTCATCAGCCAGGCTAGCTTGAATCCAGTGGCAAAGTGAGCAAGGGACCCACGTCTGGGCATACCCTGCCAACTTAGGGCGAACAAGCGATACCAAAGGGGATGATGGACGGAGCGCTTGAGCTAATCAAACACTCACCCCCAGTCAACTGATCTGGGTTTAATCCATCATCATTCTTTAGCTCACTCCACCACCCCAGTTCAGACATGGCCATATGCAAATCAGTCTGACCCTGTGCCTCATGGGAACAGTCCAGCCGAACTGCCAAGCCATGTCTTCCTGGACCGGAAACAAGCATCCTGGGACCGGTTTCTGGCCATTCAGCCGTCATCAGCCAGGCTAGTTTGAATCCAGTGGCAAAGTGAGCAAGGGACCCACGTCTGGGCATACCCTGCCAACTTAGGGCGAACAAGCGTACCAAAGGGGATGATGGACGGAGCGCTTGAGCTAATCAAACACTCACCCCCAGTCAACTGATCTGGGTTTAATCCATCATCATTCTTTAGCTCACTCCACCACCCCAGTTCAGACATGGCCATATGCAAATCAGTCTGACCCTGTGCCTCATGGGAACAGTCCAGCCCGAACTGCCAAGCCATGTCTTCCTGGACCGGAAACAAGCATCCTGGGACCGGTTTCTGGCCATTCAGCCGTCATCAGCCAGGCTAGCTTGAATCCAGTGGCAAAGTGAGCAAGGGACCCACGCCTGGGCATACCCTGCCAACTTAGGGCGAACAAAGCGATACCAAAGGGGATGATGGACGGAGCGCTTGAGCTAATCAAACACTCACCCCAGTCAACTGATCTGGGTTTAATCCATCATCATTCTTTAGCTCACTCCACCACCCCAGTTCAGACATGGCCATATGCAAATCAGTCTGACCCTGTGCGGGGGTATGCCCAGACGTGGGTCCCTTGCTCACTTTGCCACTGGATTCAAGCAAGCCTGGCTGATGACGGCTGGAATGCCAGAAACCGGTCCTAGGATGCTTGTTTCCGGTCCAGGGAAGACATGGCTTGGCAGTTCGTGCTGGACTGTTCCCATGAGGCACAGGGTCAGACTGATTTGCATATGGCCATGTCTGAACTGGGGTGGTGGAGTGAGCTAAAGAATGATGATGGATTAAACCCAGATCAGTTGACTGGGGTGAGTGTTTGATTGGCTCAAACGCTCCGTCCATCATCCCCTTTGTATCGCTTTGTTCGCCCTAAGTTGGCGGGGTATGCCCAGACGTGGGTCCCTTGCTCACTTTGCCACTGGATTCAAGCAAGCCTGGCTGATGACGGCTGGAATGCCAGAAACCGGTCCTAGGATGCTTGTTTCGGTCCAGGGAAGACATGGCTTGGCAGTTCGTGCTGGACTGTTCCCATGAGGCACAGGGTCAGACTGATTTGCATATGGCCATGTCTGAACTGGGGTGGTGGAGTGAGCTAAAGAATGATGATGGATTAAACCCAGATCAGTTGACTGGGGTGAGTGTTTGATTGGCTCAAACGTTCCGTCCATCATCCCCTTTTGTATCGCTTTGTTCGCCCTAAGTTGGCGGGTGTGCCCAGACGTGGGTCCCTTGCTCACTTTGCCACTGGATTCAAGCAAGCCTGGCTGATGACGGCTGGAATGCCAGAAACCGGTCCTAGGATGCTTGTTTCCGGTCCAGGGAAGACATGGCTTGGCAGTTCGTGCTGGACTGTTCCCATGAGGCACAGGGTCAGACTGATTTGCATATGGCCATGTATGAACTGGGGTGGTGGAGTGAGCTAAAGAATGATGATGGATTAAACCCAGATCAGTTGACTGGGGGTGAGTGTTTGATTGGCTCAAACGCTCCGTCCATCATCCCCTTTTGTATCGCTTTGTTCGCCCTAAGTTGGCGGGGGTATGCCCAGACGTGGGTCCCTTGCTCACTTTGCCACTGGATTCAAGCAAGCCTGGCTGATGACGGCTGGAATGCCAGAAACCGGTCCTAGGATGCTTGTTTCCGGTCCAGGGAAGACATGGCTTGGCAGTTCGTGCTGGACTGTTCCCATGAGGCACAGGGTCAGACTGATTTGCATATGGCCATGTCTGAACTGGGGTGGTGGAGTGAGCTAAAGAATGATGATGGATTAAACCCAGATCAGTTGACTGGGGGTGAGTGTTTGATTGGCTCAAACGTTCCGTCCATCATCCCCTTTTGTATCGCTTTGTTCGCCCTAAGTTGGCGGGGGTATGCCCAGACGTGGGCCCCTTGCTCACTTTGCCACTGGATTCAAGCAAGCCTGGCTGATGACGGCTGGAATGCCAGAAACCGGTCCTAGGATGCTTGTTTCCGGTCCAGGGAAGACATGGCTTGGCAGTTCGTGCTGGACTGTTCCCATGAGGCACAGGGTCAGACTGATTTGCATATGGCCATGTCTGAACTGGGGTGGTGGAGTGAGCTAAAGAATGATGATGGATTAAACCCAGATCAGTTGACTGGGGGTGAGTGTTTGATTGGCTCAAACGTTCCGTCCATCATCCCCTTTTGTATCGCTTTGTTCGCCCTAAGTTGGCGGGGGTATGCCCAGACGTGGGTCCCTTGCTCACTTTGCCACTGGATTCAAGCAAGCCTGGCTGATGACGGCTGGAATGCCAGAAACCGGTCCTAGGATGCTTGTTTCCGGTCCAGGGAAGACATGGCTTGGCAGTTCGTGCTGGACTGTTCCCATGAGGCACAGGGTCAGACTGATTTGCATATGGCCATGTCTGAACTGGGGTGGTGGAGTGAGCTAAAGAATGATGATGGATTAAACCCAGATCAGTTGACTGGGGGTGAGTGTTTGATTGGCTCAAACGTTCCGTCCATCATCCCCTTTTGTATAACTTCTAAAAGTGGCATTTCTAAAATAGTTATAATAAATCTGCGCACACCATTGTGCAGCATTTATTATCACTATTCCAAATATACCAAACTTGACCACGCTGCACCTCTCATATCAGGAATTACCACTGAAACACTTATCAGGGAATCCCCAATGCATTCCTATGGGAGGCCAGCCCCACAGTAGTGAGAAACCAAAATGGCTGTTTGTCACTACCAGGACATGTCACACACTTAAGGTACATGTCCTATCTTTTACCTACAATGCACCCTGCCCATAGGGCTAGCTAGGGCCTACCTTAGGGGTGACAGACGTAGTAAAAAGGGGGGTCACGGACATGGCACACAGTTTAGGTGCCACGTCACAGCGGCAGTAACACTGCGCGCACAGGCCCTGCAATGGCAGAGGCCTGAGTTAGGTTTGAAAGGCTACTTTGGTGGGTGGCGCAATCAGCGTGCAAGCCCGCCAGTAGCATTTAATTTACCAGCCCTGGGTATATGAGATACCACTTTACAAGGGACTGACAGGTAAATTAAATAGGCCAAACAGGTGTAGACCAATCTTACCATATTTATCACAGAGAGCACACGCACTTTACACTGAACAGCAGTGCTAAAGTGCCCAGAGTCCTAAAACCACCAACACCATGTCAGAAAAATGGCTAGGAGAAAGGCAAAAAGTTTAGGGATGACCCTGCAAAAAGGGCCAAGTCCAACAATTAACATTACCCTTTTCCATGCCAATATCTATTCTAAGTGTGATGAATCCTTGACACCGTATTTTGACCAAAATAGCTCCTTCATAAACACAGGCAAGTAATCAAATGCAGAGAAACAAAATAGTCAATAATGAGAATGTGTGAGTAGTTTTAAAGGGTTTTATTTTCTAATTAAATTTTAAAATGTTCTGAGTCTTCATTCAGTAGTCATATATCAATAAGGTTACAGAATTGGTAATAGAATAATATAGTTAGTGCAGAGCATATTATAATGTGCACACAGCGCATTACATAAAGGAAAGAATCCCTATTCTAAGAAATGGGGTGCAAATTATGTTAGTCAGAACTCATAAAGAGTTCAAAAATAAAGCAGGAGTGAGATTAGAATGAAGCTAAATCAATAATTAATAAATGCAGACTATCCTATAAAGAGAAATAAAGCATAGAGCAAATAAGCCTTTTGCAATGACAGTTAGTCAAAGCATAAACTTAGGGTTTTTAATAAAAGTCGAAATGGAACACACATCCTACATCTAATCTGCCCTTGTTCCAGCTGAATCTGCCTCCCCTGTTCAGCTTTGTTTGAATCCGTTCCGCTCTGCATCTGCCCTCTCCTCCTCTGCAGTTTTCCGTCTCTCAGGCTAAGTCTCCTGCTCTGCAGGTCCCTAAGTCTGAGTCTGAAATGCCTAAACTAGGAATGCGTTTATAAATGTGAAAAAATATTGCAAAGCATGTGGCATGATCTTCGTTCGTCATCGAATTGGAATCTAGCATTTTCCAAAAGTACATCTCCACCTCTCTGCTGTCTGCACACAGCATCTATCAGGCAAGCAAAATCCTTCCCACAGCACATTTTGAATATTATTTCAAATGACTTTATCTCCTAACCTTCTATTTTATTTTAATGAAACAATAAGCAAAGAAATAAATGAGGCTGTGTTTGAAACATTCTACTAGCAACTAAATACGATGAGGCTCCGAGGTTACATGCTGTAAATTATGTGAGGTGTCTTTCTTTCACAGGAGAAGAAACATTCCTCTGTTATCTAGAAGGTCAAGCTGGAGCTCTCTGAGCAAGCTAAATCATGAGCTGCTTTCTGTGTTTCTACACTTTTAAAAGTTGTGTTAATTCAATACAACTATATGCTACTACTGCACAGGTTTAAACATTTTTGTATGTTAAAACCACATTCTTTTGTGAGGACAAAATCTAAACTAGTAACATAAAAATCAAACTATGAATTAATTATGCATGTTTTACATGATTTATTAAGGGAAAGTGTCTGATTAAAGGCCTCGTGTTTTCATTTTCCAGCACCAAATGTCTGCATGTCATTTTTTAAAATGCCTTTTTATGTCTGAAGCCGAAGGCAGATTTGTCATTAATAGTGCTTAACTCTTCTATAGGAAATGTTCAGTTCTCCCTCTGAAGATTTCTAAATCATCACACCTCTAATCTGTAAATCATCACACCAACCCCATCTCACATGTGAAATCATTTAAAGACCACTCCTATCATTAGTTGAATCAAAATATATAATTTTTCTCTACCTAAAATATTGCTGCTCATCTGTGGTGTGTGTAGACGTGGTAATTTCATTAGCAGACCTAATTTTTAGTGTATGTGTAAAAGAACACTACTAAAACTAGTATGATAAGTATAACTGTTATTACAAAAACTGGGCAAATAATAATTTTACATCTATTTCTAAGGCAAACATTTTTTTCTCTAATCAGATCATATATAGCCAAGCTCAAAAGCTCAGTGCAGAGTTCTGTAAGTAGCTTCTTAGAATGATTAGTTTTCAGCAGTCCAGATTTCTAAATAGACAATCCTGAAGCCTACTCCGTGTTCTTCTAAAAATGTTATCCCTAACTCTTCCTCTAGCATCTTCTCAGGCCTATTGTTATTCTTTTGTAAAATAAGTAACTAAAATAATAAATATCTAACAGGACAGTTCTTTTTCTTTGATCCATTATTGTTATCTTTTCAGCCTTTGATAGTTCTCAGTCATTGTTTCAGCTTTTCTCAGTTTTTTTTTTTTGTCTCAAGCTTGAAATACAGGTGGCTCAAAATCCTCTATCACACAGTTTATTCAATATGACTTTCAGTGCTTTTTCCATGTAATATGACCACTCCGGAGCTGAAAACCTCCGACAGAGCACACTCGATCTTTTGGACTTTCTCAACCCAAGCCTTCCACTTTTGTTTTCACTATGTTCTGATTCAAACGTTTTAGCTGTGGGTGCAAGTGCTTTTTCAGGGGCCATCTGCAGATGTCTCGGATACCCCTTTGGCCAGCTTTCTTCAATCTCCACTCATGGGCCCATAGCACTAGTTCCTTCATCAGAGACTGAACCTGGTTCATTCACCACTTCCACACCAGTTTCATCCGAGCCAGTTTCTACTTCTTGCTTATCTAGTTCTACCTCGGTTTGCTCTAGCGCTGCTTCAGACTCAGTGTGTTCCCTTACAGTTTGACTGACCCTCTCCCATGGTCTCTCAACCACTGCTGGCATCTCTTCTGGAAGAGGAGCTGTTTCATCAAGGGGACACGGGACCCTACGGATATGGGAAGCATGCACCCAGTTCGGAAGGCCACCACACTTAACAGCAGTTGTTGTGACCAGGATCACTTGGAACAGGCCTTTCCATCTTGGTTTCAACCAATTCTTCGGAACGTGCTTCTCAATCACAACACCATATCTCAGATCGAGGTTGTGGCACCGTTCACTATGCAGATCTTGTGTAGCAACTGCAACCTGATGAGAAACTGTATGCACCACATCAGCCAATCCTTCGCAGCAATTGCGTATCTTCTTATCTGTGATTTTTCACAAGTGCTTTTACAGGTAAAGCATCAAGCCACTTCAGTGATGTTGAGACACAGACATTTGCTAAGCGAGACTCTATTCTGTCTTTGAGTTGCCCGATTATACTTGAAACTTCAGGTCGATAAGTGCAGTGCAATCCTTGTTCAATCTGTAGTTCTGCATGCATATCTTCAGGACCTCATTGATAGAGTGGGTCTTTTGATCTGATTTCAGAGAAACTGGCAATTTGTATCTAGGGATCGATTTTTGCAATACCACATTTGTTACTGTGGGGTTGTCATTTCTTTTGGTTGTGTAGGCTTTAACCCATCTCATGAAGATGCACACTATGACTAGGACGTATCTCAGCTCATTGTAATCAGGCATTTTGATGATGTTCATTTGCATTCTGTTGAACGGATCTCTTGATCTCCTTATGTGACTCAGTGTAGCATGAGTTCGTTTCCCTGCATTCATTTGTTGACATGTCACATCTTGATGACGCTCTTCTTCTGCAAGCTTCCTAAACTTTTGGTGGTATCTATTCTTTCTAAAGAGACGTTTCATTGAATCCCTCTCTAAGTGTGTGTGTCCATGCATGTATTGTGTCATTGGAAACAACAAACTATCTGGCAACACTGGTCTCCCATCAGCTGATATTTGAATGTCATTTGTGTTTTTCTCAAAATCTGTTCAGATCCACCCTTGTTGTTCTGCCTCTGAAACATTTTCTTGGACCCCTTTTAACTCTTCCCAAGTTATTGACATCAACATTGAATAGACAGTGTCCTTCTCAGATTCACATGTGAAAATTCCATTACATGGGTAGGCTAGCAGGACATAATACTGTGCAACTGAATTAGCATCTCTCTTTCCCATGACAATAGTGAATCCCATTTGAGCAGTTAGACTGCATGCTATGGTAAGGGCAATCAATTTTGTATCTTGTGCTGAGGTAACTTCTTGAAGCAATGAAGCTTCGACAAAATAATTCATGGTGCACACAGCATATGCTGCTCCTAATGTGCCATCGTTACCTCTTAAGCATAGGCCATCTACAAAATGGACATGGTCGGGCGCAATAAGGGTTTCATCCTTGGTGTCAAACCTTATCTTCATACATAGATCCATGACACCTAGACATTCATGTTCAGATTCATTACAATCATTTTACTATACTAGCAGTAGACTCAATACATTTGAAATCAGACATGTTTCGATCACAACATTTTTCAGTAGCAACTCCCACAAAGTAAGGGACCATTTCAGTCACTGGACATTCCCTCATTATGTTCTCACTCTTTTTGTGACTGACATCAACTGTAGCTACTAATTTAAGGCAGCCAGGCATTTCAGTGACGATGGGTCAAGGGTTGTTGGGAAATGCATCAAAGACTTTTGAACACCTTCATGTTTTTGAACAGGCACTGAGAGAGTGCAGCCCTCCCTCTCACTGCAAATGAGTGTATATTCTTTTAATTAATCTGGCATCCCTAGTCGCGGGCACAAAATACTTTCTCTTTTGACTCTAGGAAAGCTTTTGTGCAATTGTTGTCCCATGGAAGTGCATCAGACACATCCTTGTCTGTCAGCCTCAGTAAAGGCTTAGCCACTAGGGAAAGGTTTGGTGTCCACTGTCTACAGTAGCCAACCATTCCCAAAAGCATCCTGACTTATCTTTGAGTTCGAGGTGGACTCATCTGGTGAATTGCTTCAACTCTCTCTGGTGACACCCTTCTAGCTCCATTTTCAATTATGTGTCCCATATATTGATCTTTTTGACAGTACTCCTTACTGTCCTCATGTAATGGCACTGTGATATAAACCTGACAAAAATCATTAACAGTAAGCCTTTCTTCAGTACACAGAATTTGAAAAAGTATGTTGGCTGGATTCAGTACCATAGGATAACATGGAACAATTATGCTGCTAATCTCCTGCACTATTCTGTACATCTCATTGGCGTCCTTTAAACCCATGATCAGAGAGTTACATTGACTTCCAATCAATGCCTTAATAAATCCTTTGCTCAGTTTCTCTTCAATTACGGGTGAAATTCTTGCAACTGTCTCTTGTGTGGATTTGTATGATGGTGTTCCTGGAAACACTGCATCTGGTTTTAACATAACTAAGACTGGTTCTGCTCTTTTTATTAATCTGACAATCTTTCTCTGTGAACTCCCATACTTCTGGGTTCACTGTTTCTTTCAAATCAGAGGGGGATTTTTCAACTGTCATTACTGAAAACCATCCTATAGCTGTCTATTGTTGGGCCATTTTAAACTGTACATCCTCATCAGGAGTCTGATATTCAACATCATCCAGTGTACAGTAAATTGTGCAGTTTAACTTGCACCACAAATGTCATCCTAGCAGGCTTACAGGGCTTGAGTCACAAACAACAAATTGGTAACTTTCCTCAAATGAACCGATTTCTTCTGCAATCTTTTCTAAAACTGGATTTGTAATCTTCTGTTTAAAACTCCTACAACTTGGATCTTTGTTCCTAAGTGAGGTAGGTCTGGAACTTCCACTGTTCTCACAATGGATCTGGTAATATCAAAAATGTTGGTTCCAGAACTGTCATTTTCAAATATAGCAGACTGTTGAAATGGGTTCAGATTTTGGTTCTGAAAAGAATTCAAATTTGCTTTGGAAAACTGATTTAAATTAGATTTAGGGTTTCCCATATTTTGTGGGACCATCTGGGCTTGGAGAACTTGTATCATTGGGACCGGTTTCTGAATTGACATTTGTATTTGCTGATCTGGCACACTTTGCATCTGCTTTTTTCTCTGTATTTGCACATTTCCATTTATTGCATTCGGTTTAAGTCTACGCTTCCTCATCCAATGCTGAAATCTGTTACAAAGATGGCAAAAGGTAATTTTCTTCAGCATTGCAACAGCCATACCTGAATTTGGACCAACCAAAACTCCTCTACCTCTATCCTCTGAAACACCAAATCTTCCTTGAGCACCTTGTATTTCTGCTTGTAGAATCACACCTTGTATCTCATCTTCATTCCCTGCAAATGACCTATTCAGAAATCCTCTCTGAGCAAACTTCCTCTGAACCATCATAAGTTTCTCTTTAAAATCTTTCTGCTTCATTTCTTGTCCAACACTACAGTCATCTTTCGCGATCCCATCTATCAACTTTCTTTGCCAACCAACCACACTTTGCTTTATGTGCACACTGATCTGACCAAAGATCATAATCCAATAACAAACTGAGACACAAAGAATCTCATGTCACTGGCATCAGTACATTCTCTCCCGCTGTGTTGTTGAAACTCCTGAAACACTCTTTCACAAAAATCATGAGCCGATTCTTTTAGTCCTTGTGAGGTTCTCTAATCTATACCAAACAAGATATTTTGATGGCACTCTGCCCTTCAGAAAAGTAATCACTGCTTCATTTTTCTCCATAACAACAGAAAATGGTGCATTACTGCAATAATCTCTCATTGTCTCCTCACTTGGCTACTTCACAACAACTATAGATTCACACCACAATTTAATTGGCTTTGCAGTGTCAAAGAACATTTTGAAATTAATCCACAACACCTTTAAAATTTCAATAAATCGATCAACTTGTGGGTACCACAGTACAGGCTTGTCTCTCAACTTTGGAAATTTGTTCACAAATGCTGCAAGTTCACCTTTGTTCCATGGTACATGAACATGAACTTTTCCCACTAATTCTCTCAATGGATAAGCTAAAACTTCTCCCTCATCTTGTTTATTGTTTTGCTCAACTAGGTCTGGTTTCTTCTTTTCTTTCTTATGTTTCCTTGCCCACTTGTTTCCTAATTTCTCAAAACCATTCCATTTACTAATGTATTTCAACAATTCTGTAATGTGTAATCGCATTCCTGAAGAACGCATTGTCTCAATTGCTTCATCATCCATGTTTACCCTGAAACTTTTCTGAAATGGAAAACTTCCTGAAACATCAATTTAATATTTTCGGTCCGGATCAGTCAGTCTATCGAGTTGTGGAGTGGAAGGCGAGTTGCTGAGCAGTTTTGTTGGGTCTGGGCAAGGGAATCTCAATCCAGAACAGAGCCAAGTATTGCAGGAGATGGAGGTGGAGCGGGGCTGAGCAGAGTCTGAGCAGCACGGCACCCCAGGGAGAGTCCGTGGAACGGGCGGGCAGCTGGGAAAGGCACCTCCGAACCCACGTTGTGCTGCACCACAGTGTACAGAGTAAAAAAGAAATGCTGTGTGCTCACTCCTCCCGCTGCCCGAAGACCCTCATCCTACAATCTCTAGCCTTTCAGAAGTGCTACTGGCTGCCCGTGGAGAAGCTGGGACCAAAGCAAGCAGACGTGGTAAACTTCCCTCACTGGTCCCCAGAAGATTTAGCCCAGCACCTGTGGGTCAACCACAACCATATACCCCAGGTCATTTACCCATGACCCCCTCATTTGAGTTTCCGGATCCTTGGTAGGAAGGGGAGAGTGAGAACAAGGAGATGCAGATAATGCTGGCACAGAGGTGCAGTCATCGTGGGGGTGTGAAGATAGGCTTGCCCCCCATTCCCCTGGTTGAATCAGCGGGCTGTGGCTGTTGCTAACCCCCACTTGCTCCCCACTCAGCGTTTAATAGTGTGCACGGTATTCGAGGCACCAAGTTCTTCATTTACCCCCTCTCCAGCCTACCCTGCTACCCTGCCTAGAAGCTGAGATATTTGAGACATTGAAACAACTGGGCTGCAGCAGGTTTGCTAGGTGTTGGAAATGGCCACGACCCAAACCCAAACCCAAACCCAAACCCTAGACCCAGCTCCCGCCCCAAAAGAAAGACTCATGTAGATAGCTAAGAGCAGCAGGCTGTGAGTGTACGTTTGGAGGGTTTGGGCAGGTGCCGAGAGCGGCTGTGAGTAAAGGATTGACTGAGTGCCTGCAAGCCCTGCTCTATTTAAAGAAAGTCTTATAAAGGGTTCTGGAGGGTACACGGCCCGTGTCAAGGATTGGATTTTTTGAGACAGCCAGTAGGCAGCTAATTAGGTAACAAGCCTCGTAGTGCGGCTTCTGTTAGAGCTGCTGCGACTAGAAGGGAGGAAGTGGCGAGTAGCAGAAGCGGCTACTTTAGGTTGCAGTGTGGCTTGCTGCCCTGCTTCTCGCCACTGTCTGTCATACTTGAATACCTATGTTGGATCTCGGGCTCCAAACGGCCTCCTTAGTACCCTATTGAAGAACCCTAGAGCGCGAAGACCCAGAAAAAAAGTGAAAGCAGTTGCCTCACCAGAAGGATCGCCCCAATTTAAGGAACCTTGAAATGCAGGTGCAAGTACTTGAGGAGTACCTGCGTCTGCCAGCTGACACTGGTAAAAAAAAATTAAGAAGAACTCTGTGCCCGTGGAGTTTTAGCACCATGACTTTGGCAAACAGACGAGCTAAACAGCTGGTCCCGAGGCGCTCACTAAGTTTTTTATAAGTTACTCGCAATATACTCCAAGGGGAAGGAAAGAATACGAAGGGGGATCGCCAGTACATCAGATCCCACAGATGTGATCCAGCAAACAGAGTCTGTTGAGGCACAATCACAACTCCAATTACAATTACAACCTATCTCCTCTTCGAATGCTGCTATTTTGAATATACCCAGGGCAGACCCACCTTAAAGCTGATCACAAGTTTCTATCAAAAGATCAATAAAGAAATGGAGGATACACCTGCCGTCAGAGCAGTGGTGAGCCAGGAGACTGTAAAGGACAATCTGCGGGGCACATCAGTAATGCTCGGGGAACCTACTCTCAAAGGTGATCAGGCTCTTACTAGTGTGGAAAAGCCTGGTCTTCTGAACAAAATTCATAAGGGGGGGTGTCCCTGAGTACAAGGTTGAGTCTGAGGAAGGGAATGCTGCCTCAAGCAGGCTAAATGCCCAGTCATTGGCTCAGGATCAAGCTAGACACAGGCCTTACAATGTAGCGGAAGGAAGAACAAACGGAACGCAAGGCCTTGGGCCTCTGCCGCCGATAAGCAACTCTGTGGTACTGTCAGAAAAACTATGTAAAGATATCAACCACTCATATACTGGGATTTTGCCATGCCTTACACAGGAGGTAGCAACCCAAAGCTCTGCAGCTCCAATGGACCAGTTGGGAGATAAATGCCCTGGTAATGAGACATTGAGTACTAGCTCTTTGATGTTTATGGACTATACTCTGCCTGATGTGCCTACAAACGCCACAATGCAAGAGAAGGTGCTCACGGGGGTCCTGAAAGTTCTGATGATCAATTATTATTTTAGACAATAGTGAGGAGGTGCAGGCTGAAGTGCAGGTGGAGATGTGAGTCCCCCAGAAGAGAGCAGCAGAGCCTCCACGGGGCTCTCAATATAATGACTCAATCTTCCAGAGCATCCTTGTAAACCAGACTTCTGGAAGCACTTGATCAACTTGGAGGCAGCACAAGGCTTTATAATCTCTGAAGCAATAAATGCCCTTAATAGGGATTTATCTTCAATTCTTTCTCTGTTAGAGAAGACTCTAGGGTGATCTGATCGTATAGAATCATTAACTCTGATCCTTCGTGCCCTCATGCCTGAGGGTATGAAATACGATGAAGCCTCGCAGACAGATCCTTCAAGTTTGACAAGAATTATGAGCTCCCACAAACTGGCTAACATCAATGACAAAGCATCACAGATGGATTACTCAAGTGTGATTGGAAACCTGATAGACCAAAAAGTAATCTCCATGATTTAACCGGAAAGTACGGCAATGAGTAGCCCAGCGTGCAAAGATACAACCAAGAAGCGTGAACCCCTGATATTTAAATCAGAAGAGTAACCAAAAATTAGCACTATTTCTGACAGTCATGATAATGCCCTCAGTCGCCAAAGGAGTGAACTCACCTCCACTCCTTTTGTGGAGGACAGCAAGGCTGTGCCAGGAGGAACTGCAGTGGGAAGCTCTGACCAAGCGTCATGTACCCCAGAGAGTCACTGTCCACAAATATTGAATGATGTAAATTCGAGTCCCACTGTGAAACAGGCAAAGAGGGGTGATAAAAAAGGTAAACCCTAAAGAAAAATGCTGATCCTGCTTTCCCTGTCTATTCGTTAAAGTGGCTTTTCTCCAAAACCAATGGGCGCAAGATAGTCCAGGCCCCAAGTGAGAGCTTGGTCAGTACAAAAACAAAGGAGAGTGTGACTGCTCAAGAACCAATGTCTACCTGTACCCCTGGAGAACCAAACAATACAAATAACATTGCTGCCCTGGAAGTAGACAAACCTACACCGAATGACTATGAACAAGGTCCAATCATTATGCTACAAGCAAAAAAGCACCCTGCCCGATCTAAAAAAGAAATTAAATCTAAATGGAGATGTTGGACACCTAAAGGATCTGTTGAGGTGTCCCAGCAGGGCAGGGCTTCAAGCCCTGGAATCCCAGTGCCCCCAGTACAAAGTTTGGATGTCTATCAGCTGGGGATTGCTGGAATTGGTTACACAGGGAATGTAAGACTAGTGCCCAGCCTTAACCCCACAAATTCCTCACTTGACACCAAGTGCCCCCCTAATCACAAATCATTTGCGAGGGCATCGAAGAGTGAGACCTTATGAGAATTAGCATTTTACTGCTTGTAACAATTCCAGGTCAATCAGGCTCTTAAACTCTGGGAACAAAGAAATCAAGGTTGACCACAATGACTGGACATGGATGGCAGCAATGCTGGCAACTAAACCTGGAAACTGTCCTAGATGCGACTCTGATTGAGTATGGAAGAGTTTGTCACACGAGTCTACTGCTTTGCGTCCTACTGGGCAATCCAGGGCCATTATTACGAACAAGTTTAACAAAGACAATTTTTACATATTATCATGGAAAATAGCAGGCATGGGTAGAAAAATAGAGGATGAGGATTGGTTGAAGTTTGTTACGCAATACGACATTTGCTGCTTCCATGAAATATGGGCCCTGGAGGGTATTAGCGTTAACGGTTTTCTAGATTGCAGTAACCAGACCACACGCTCTCAGAGGGGTCCGCCCTCGGGTGGGCTCACTGTCTGGGTCGTGTAAGCGCAACTTGGGGCAGCTAAACTGTCCTCTAATGTTTAACATGAGAGAATTTGGCTAACGGGTCCAGAAGGTGGGGTGATTGATATAGTGAATGTTTATATTTCACCGGGGTGGTCCCCAAAGGTACAGGTGATCTGGGGGAATTTAGTAACTTGCATTGATAATATTAGGGAGGATGAAGCTATTCGCAAGTTATTTGGGGAGGGTAAAGGGGCGAAGTATGTGTTATTGATTTGTGGAGATTTTAATACACAACCATAGGATGCTGTTATCAGCAATAAAGTCATATAGGAAGATCGTAGTTTGGGTATTCCTGAGTCAGCCTTGAGCAATTTTTAAATCCATCGAGAAAGGATGCACATTCTCAGAGCTTCTAATAAACTACCACCTGTGCTTTATTAATGGTTGTACTCTCTCCGATAGCACTGCTAGGGAAACGTTTAATAATGGGAGAAGTGCATCAATAATTGATTATATTTTAATTAATATAGAGGGCTGGGAATGTGTGCGCGATATGACAGTTGTCAGGAGAGTGGAGAGTGATCATGATCCTGTGGTACTTTGCCTAGAATTATGCCTAAGGCAGGGAGCTGTCGTAAATAGCCCAGTGGAAAGGAGTCATAGATATGACTGTGGTATCGAACTGTATAAAGAGGATTAGATGGAGCAGGGAGAAATTTTTACAAAAACTGCCATTGGTAGAAAGTATATTGATTAAGTATGGTTCTGTAATTTTGAACTTTCCTTGCAGCGACAATGGTGCAACCCTAGCATCCTACAATAAGATGGCAGAGGAGCTGAAGGCCCTGTGGTCTAACCCCTTTGGGCCCGCAGTCTCCTTGTTGGATAGTGGGAAAAGGAGCATACTGGTTACTTGGTATGGTGAGGAATGCCGTAGAATGAAGGGAGTTGTATCATCTGCTCTAGTACAATGACACCATAGCCCACAAAGCAAATTACTATTCAGAGAGTGTAGGGCTGATTATAAACGACTTCTGAGAACCAAGAAACTGCTGTATCAACTGACTCTCTGGGAGGAATGGAAGGAGGCTGCACAGGAAAAATAAATCCCAAAAAGTCTGGGAATTGGTATCACACGTGGCGAGGGGCTCAGTGCACATTATAGAAACTTATATTGGGCCATCTGTTTGGACTAATCACTTTAGTAACTTATATAGTACCAACCCTATAATCCCCCTGTCAGCCCGAACGAACAACTGCTGTGGGCCTTGTCTAATTGGCATCTTAGTACCAGAGGTGGTGAGAGCTCTGACTGATCATAGAAACATAAAGTCCCAGGCAACGATATAGTGCCTATTGATATATATTGTGAAGAGCCATATTTGTGGACTAGCATTCTTACTCGAGTGTTCAATTTGCCACTTGCTGAAAATGCTGTACCCCCTTCATGGAGCTCGGCTATTATTGTGCTGATCCATAAGAAAAGTGCTCGAACCAGCCCATTCAACTATCATCCGATCTCACTTCTGGATGGTGCAGGAAAATGTTTGGAGAAAGTCCTGCTCCACCGCCTCCAGGGGGGGTCGATACCCACAACATTATGACTGAAGTGCAAGCTGGATTCAGGCCCAGCATTGGGACCATTGACCAGGCTCTCTGGTTATATATGATCTCCTATACGTTTACGGTGATGAAAAAGTCATCGCTGTACCTAATATTTGTGGACTTGAAAGCAGCTTTTGATTTAGTCGATAGAGAGAAGCTGTGGAGATCCCTGGTGGACCTCGGTGTTGACCCCTCGCTAGTAATGGCCATACAGGTCCTACATACTAGCAACACGGCCAAAGTACAGTGTGGGCCTGGCGGGGAGTGTGCTGTACCCTTCCCGGTAGTAGAAAGTGTTTAGCAAGGGTACGTGCTGGCTCCCTTGCTATTTAGCCTTTTTTAAATGAGGCAGTTGACTATTTGATGGAAGACCCCATAGATATTCCAACTGTAGCCGGAAAGCAGATGCCAATATTAGGGAGGATGAAGCCAATATTATTATACATGGATGACGCAGTATTGATGGCCCAAACAGAAAATGCCGCACATTGGCTGCTAACACTCTTTGTGGAGTATTGTCACATGAAGTTGCTAACCCTTCCCCTGTTTTAAGCGAATGCCTTTGGTTGAAGGTATACCCCTGGATACTGTTAAGCAGTTTGACTATTTGGGAATTCGATTTACAGAGAATTTGCGATTGGGCAGTCAAATACAGAAGGCTACGCTAGTTTTGAGACAAGTGACGGGAGCAGTTTTAAAGTTTAGACATAAGGCTGGTGCCAGAAATATCAGTATTTTTTTTACAAATATATAAGCAAAGGGCAGTGGCGGCCACACTGTACAGTGCGGAACAATGGGGGTTTGGGAATATCCACCCACTCCAAGTAGTTGGGAATAATTTCCTCTGAAATTTGCTGGGGCTTGGGCCAGGTACCCCTCTAGCGGCACTGTACGCGGAGCTTAATTTTACTATTATATCAGAAATTATCGCGTTCAGGCCAAATCTTTACTGGGTTAGACTGGTAAGAAACTCTAAGACCAGAGTTTTTTTAGAAACCCTAGAGGAAGTAATAGCTAGATGCTCTTGCCGAGGCCATACATGTCACATGTACAAGCATTTTTAAAGGAGCTACAGTTGATGTCTTTGTGGGAAGCTCCTGGTAGTATTAGATAGATGGCCTTTCATGTCCAGAATATCTAGACATGCTATACCCTGAATTGAAGCAAACATTGTATTTAAGATTCCAGCTAGGTATCCTCCCAACCAGGGATTTCCTTATACATATATATATATATGCTGTTTTGTAAAAAATATGTAGCCGCCCAGGGGTGGTGGCTCTTCCCCCTTTTTTAAATACTATGGGGTCAGGTGTGTTAAACTAGAAATGGCGTTATGTATTAAATCAGATAACATGAATGTGGCCACCTCCATAGCATCATTTTTATGGGTTATGTGGCCCTGCCTGAGAGAGTTGCCCACCACTCTAGGATTATGTTTAAGTAGGTAGGCTCCATGAACCTGGTTGTTTCCCATAATGGAACACACTTTTATTTTATGCATAAATTGCACAATTTTGCAATATTTTTATGCACTGCACTTTTACTCCCTAGATGGGTTGGCAGATTGTTTACATCTGAAAAGAAGATAATTACCAAATGTTCTTATGGTTTTTCTTTTTTTAATTGATAGCGATGCATATGTTCTTCTCTTATTTGGGATGTTGCCTCTGATGATAATGTGCACCTTTTCCACTGCACTCGCACTTTACTGTATTTGAAGAATTTAAACATGCTCTTTTCCTTAGGTTGTACACCTTCGATGAAAAGACAAAATGTTTGCATTTTACCGTACTTGTATATTAATTTTTCTAATACATTTATTGATAGATTGCTGTGCTCACGAGTTCTTATACTGCACATTTTTTAAAATATTGTATGGCTGTTAGCTGGGACAATAAATAAATAAATAAACTGAAGTCAGTCTATCAAGTGTACTTACTGAACATATTGCAATTTCCTTAGTCAGGGAAATTAATTATTTTTCCTGATATTGGTTCAAATTCTCAAGATCTAAACATTCAGTGATAATTTCTTCAAGTTCAGTTTTTAACCATGAAACATTAAGTGGCCTCTCTTTTTCGGGTTCTGGGTCAACTTGTTCTACCATGATTTCTATATTTTTTAATCCCTGCTGCTTCTTCAAACCAAGGTCGAAAAATCCCATATTTAAATAAATGTGTTTCTCCCTGGACTATTGTTGTTGTAAAGACCATCCTTCTCCCATCTTTCAATGCTTGAACTGTCTGGGGCAGTTTCCGTTCTACAATCCGTGAATTCTGAGAAGTCGAGATAAACCTTGATGTAATAACTCCTTTTACAACTCTTTCAGCTTCTCGAGTTGGGACCATATTAATTAGGACAGTCACAATTTGTCTAGCCACTGTTTGTGCAGCTACAGTTTGTTGTATTTGTACCAAATCAGTCACAATTGGAGACATAACACCTGGAAGGTATCAATGCCAGTATCGAATCAACAGGTGGTGGGGCAATCTGAAATGGCTGTAAAGTTCTCGCAATCTGTATTTCTCTTGGTTCAACAGAAGCGGTAGCCACTGTTATACTTGCTGGTTAACTATTATCGTTATTTGTAGTGGAGACCGCAGAAGGTGGTAGGCACTCAGTTAGCAAGAATCCAATATTTCATCCCCTAAATCACTATCGGTTTGAGGCTTTTTATCATCCTTAATTTCCTTCTCCTGAATCTGATCCTTTACCCTTTCATCCTCTCTTTCCTTGTCTCTTGACGCTTATGGCTTCAACTGTGCGGCACTAGAAGGTGACTTTATTTCACATAACATTTCCTGTACCATAGTTTGGAAAACTCAAAGGACCCTCTTTCTCAGTAAACTTGCACCATTGACGAATCCACAAACATGAATTTAGTCCCAAATTTGTTAACATAAAATGTGCAGCCATTCCTTCAGGTAGTGCCTCGTCACCGACCCAAATCGAATTTGTCACATTACCTCCCAAAAATTTCTTAAAACCTTTAAACCATTTCATGTCTGCAATTATTCAACACAATATTTTTAATCAATTCCGTAAATGTCAGATTTCTTTCCTCCAATTCTGTTACATTTTAAATTCTTGAAGAATTCAGCCAATCTCAATACAGGAATCACACACCGGCACACTCTGACATCACTCTCACTCCTCAGAGCTGTTCACCCTTCTTTTCTCACAATTTCTCCATACACATTCTCTCACATAATCATCTTAAATCTGTAATTGCCCGCCTTTCTAAAAAATCAATAGAATTAAATCACTCAAAGAACACCCACTCGCTGTGAAACCTCAACCAGCATGGAATCACGTGAATCAGTATAGTTTACCCTTTGTGCATAAGGTCTACTACACGGTTCACATTCGTCCCATTCATACAAAGTTCTCTGTCTTAGGTGGGGCTGTCGACGATGTCTCACGACAAACTCCTGAACTCTTCGGTCAGACTATCACAATATGGGTGTCTTTTCAACCCTCAACTATCCTGGGAGCTTGGGCCACTTCGGGACCCGAAACTCAAATCTATTAAATCCTAGGGCCACGTCAGACCCGAAAACACATTCACTTGATTCTTGAGACAACTTCGCAAGACATTCCACCATCAAACCATCACCGCAATCTAACCTAGCACACAATTACCGCAACTGCAATTACCGCATACCACAATCTAATCCAGCACAATTACCGCAGATGCAATTACCGCAATCACAAATACCACAACACATTTTTCCCTATTAATACTCACACCTTCTTCAACAACCGCCTTCTTGTATTGCCTTTTAATACCACTTTGCCAGTCTTCAAATTTTGGGCACTGGAATCAGGATTATTTGGGATTTGGGCATTTTGTTCTAACTAAGACAATTATTTTGTAGCTCCATTCAGAGCATTAGGCCTAATCTCTGCAACTGTTGGTCAAGATGTAAAACCTTCCCTCTGCTACCAAGCTGATAGCGCAGAAATCTCGCGGTAATCTCTCCTTGGAAAATTTAGTAAATGTGGCACAATTACCTTTAATTACAATTCCCCTTTTACACGCCAATATCTGTTCTAAAGATGATGAATCTTTGCCCTTTATTTTGAACAAAAGAGCTCTTTCATAAACACAGGCAAGTAATTCAATGTAGAGAAATGTATCAGAAAATTTGGCTACTAGTGGCGGCAATGGTGGTCAGGAGGAACATTGCCAGGGCATGGGGAGCCGCCCTTCCCCCATAGGTGGGCCAATGGAAGGCCGATCTTGATTGGTGCAGTGCAGCAGAAAAGATAGTATATGAAAGCAGAGGGGGCAAATGGGAGAAAATATGGCAACAATGGGAGACGTATAGGGGCCTGTGAAGGGGGAGGGGGGCGGATAACGCACTAGACAATGGGGGAGACAGGGGCTGTCAATGGTTAATGGGGTCAGGGAGATAAGATCCAGAACAGCTGTTGGAATAGGGGATCACAGTGTTGTATATGTTGCCTTCTGTGTTTATATCTTCAAATGACAGCCGCAACTATATTGTAGACTGCAACTGACATGTTTAAGAAAATGATTTCTAAAAAAAAACGTTTTAGTTAATAATGAGTTTGTGAGTAATTTTAAAGGGTTTTATTTTCTAATTTAAGATTTGATTTTCTGATTCTTCATTCATTAGTCATATATCAATCAGGTTACAGAATTGATAATAGAAAAATTATAATGTGCACACAGTGCGTTCCATAAAGGAAAGAATCCCTATTCTAAGAAATGGGGCGCAAATGATGTCAGTCAGAACTCATGAAGAGTTCAAAAATAAAGCAAGAGTGAGATTAGCATGAAGCTAAATCAATAATTAATAATTGCAGAATCTCCCATAAAAAGAAATAAAGCATAGAGCAAATAAGCCTTGGTAAAGCCAGTTAGTCAAAGCATTAACCTTGGGTTTTTAATAAAAGTCAAAATAGAACACATAGCCTACATCTAATCTGCCCTCATCACAGCTGAATCTGGCTCCCCTGTTCAGCTTCATCTGAATCTGTTCTTCTCTGCATTTGCCCTCTCCTCCTCTGCAGGTCTGCATCTCTCAGGCTAAGTCTCCTCCTCTGCAGGTCTCTAAATCTGAGTCTTAAACTGCTAAACTAGGAATGCGTTTATAAATGTGAAAAAATGTTGCAGAGCATGTGGCATGATCTTCGTTCTTCATCCAATTGTAATCTAGCATTCTCCAAAAGTACATCTCCACCTCTCTGCTGTCTGCACACATCATCCATCAGGCAAACGAAATCCTTCCCACTGCACATTTTGAATATTATTTAAAATGACTATCTCCTAACCTTCTGTTAAACAAACATTTTATTTTAACTAAACACATAACATTAGCTGCAAAAGAACTTATTATTTAAGCAGGAATCATTGAAACATAATATGGAAACACATTTTAAAATGCGCGTGATTTTCTATTCTCTCTAAGCAAAGAAATAAATGAGGCTTTGTTTGAAACATTCTACTTGCAACTAAATAGGATGAGGCTCCGAGGCTACATGCTATAAATTATGTGAGCCGTCTTTCTTTCACATGAGAAGAAACATTACTGTGTTATCTAGAAGGTCAAGCTGGAGCTCTCTGAGCAAGCTAAATCATGAGCTGCTTTCTGTGTTTCTACACTTTAAAATATTGTGTTAATTCAATACAACTATATGCTACTACTGCACACGTTTAAACATTTTTGTATGTTAAAACCACATTCTTTAGTGAGGACAAAATCTAAACTAGTAACACTAAATCAAACTATGAATTATTTGTGCATGTTTTACATGATTTATTAAGGGGGAAGCGTCTGATTTAGGCCTCATGTTTTCATTTTCTAGCACCAAATGTCTTGCCGTCACGTTTTTAAATGCATTTTTGTTTCTGAAGCCCAAGGCAGATTGGTCATTAATAATGTTTAACTCTATAGGAAATGTTCATGCTTCGGAAATGCCCACCTCAATGTCCTTACTTCTCCTACTGCTAAGCACATTTATAATATGTGAGAAATTGGGTTATTGATTGAGAGGGGTGGAAGACCTGCTCAAGCAACAACCACAATCCTTGTCAGGGTGAACCACTAAAGTCACCAAATTAACCTGTGCTTAACCATCTTGTAGGTTGGCACAAAAACATTCAAGCCTAACTTATAGACAATGTGTAAAGTATTTATACAGCACACAAACTGTAGTAAAGTGAAAGCACAAAACAAGATAAAACCCAAAACAAATAAAAAATTAAGTAAAGTTTGATAAATAAAATCATACCAGATTGATAAAAATTCAATGAGTAGAACTGTTGATATTCAGTTTTAAAGTTTTTTGTGAAAATAGCACCTAAAAGCACAAAGCGCCACTTGTAGTTATCTGGTTGTGCTAGGCTGGGGGAAAGTCAGGTTGATCGCAATGGAGCATGTGTCAGATACAGGGACCAGGTTAGTAAAGTTACCTTCTAAGTCAGGCGTGAAAAGTTCTGTTTGTATTGGAGGAGGCTGCGAGGAAGAGGCTGAGTGTCGCGAATGGTCATTGCTGTAGTGCGAATAGCAGGTTGGGTGTCACAGACGGTCGTTGTCGTAGCACGAAGATCAGGTCGGGCATTGCTGACAGTCGTTGCTGTAGCTTTGTGTCAGCAGTCATTGTAGGCGGTTGTGGCTGAAACGCAGGTCTCATATTGCTGTTTAGAGAGAACAGCAGGTCTCACCGGTATTTTCGTTGGCGGTCATCACGGGCGGCAGAGTCTTGCCTGTACAAGCCCGTTCGCAGTCGCGAGGTGCCCATGATTTTCACTTTAAATTCGGTAACACTACACTCTGATGCCAGCCAAAGGTCGAAGATCTGGGGGACATCTCTTGGAGATCAGGGACTCCGTTCAGAATAGGCAGCAGGGCTCAGGCAGGTCCAGTTGCAGCAGGTAAACTGGACATTTGCAGGAGGCCTCTGAAGCATGTTGTGTCCCTGTAGTTCACACAGCAGATCAACTAACTGACCCTTGGAGTCACTCTGGGTCAGCCTGGGATGAACGCAAGCTGGTCTAGTCTTCCTTTTCAGACAGCAAAGCAGTCCTTCAAACAGCAGGGCGGTCCTTCTTCTGTAACTTCCACAGGCCCAGGAGTGTTCTGATGAGTGGTTCTGGAGTTGCTATATCTATACGTTGTTCTAGTGTTTGTGTGTGGGGGGGGTTGCTCTCCTCCCCCCACATCTGGCTCTGGAAAGATTTTCCCCTTCCCCTGTCAAGGCTCCAAACTGGCAGAGGGTTGACAAAACACAGTGCAGGCCTGGTGTAATATTCCTTTATATGTAAAGAAGTAAAAGTAATTTGAAGTGTAAATGGGGCTGGTACAGCTCCTTCCCAGTCATACTGCCAGAATCGCCCATTCTATCCACACCTAAGTCCACTTTCTGTTACTGTCTACAAGCAATACACAAACCCCGACAGCAGAGCCATTCACATTCAAGGGACCAAGGACAGTGGCAGAAGGCACAAATAGTTCAGAAAAGAAAATGCTGTTTCTAAAAGGATTTTGAATTGATTAATTTGTTTGCAAACAGCATATCATTACCTGCTCCCTGTTAGACCTGACAGGTTTAGGGTGGTCTTCCCCCAAACATTTTGCCTTCTCCCCTCCTGTTTTGCTTAAATTCATTTTGTTGGCTTTAGGACTCTTTTCACTTTACCACTGCTAACCAGTGCTCAAATATTTGTGCTCACTCCTTTAAACATGGTAAAATTGGCTTACAACCAATTGGCACATTTTATTTACTTATAAGCCCCTAGTAAAGTGGTACTACTTGTACCCAGGGCCTGAAATGTACATGCTTCTAGAGGGCCTGCAGCAATTATTGTGCCATCCACTTAAGTAGCCCTTTTTAAAGCATGTCACAGACCTGCCATTGCAGGTTGTGTGCAGTTTTAAACTGTCATTTCGACCTGGCAAAGTAAATCTACATAGCACCCATAGCACTCCATAGCACCCATACATTATTGGAACTTGGTTTCAACTGATTACCAAAAGTAAATCTTTTGCCAGGCCTGAAATATAAATATAAATATATATATATATATATTCACTGAAAAAAACACAGGTTTCAGGGACGTTATAGTTAGTTGGGCATTTCACTCGTATAAAACCAGAGAAATTCGGCCGTTATAGTTAGTAGAGATAACTATAACTCGCGCCCCCGCAATGCACTGCTGATGACGTCACATATTACATCACTCATGACATGGTCAGTGACATCACTGATGACATCTCAAATGACATCACTGATGACATCACTGATGACATCATCCAGTGACTGAGTGTTTCTAAAAAGTTCAAAAATGTTATATATATATATATATATATATGCCAAGGTGTATTGAAGAATGAGGGGGTGTATGAATGTCGGAATGGATGATTTAGTGGGTGCGTGACTGACTGTATAAGTGAGTAATTAAACGTGTCTTAGTGAATGCATGGGTGAATGATTAATCTGTGTGAATGTCTGTACCAGTCTGTCAGTTGGTGTGTAAGTGCATGGGTTGGTGAGTAGCTACATCAGTGTCTATATGGGTTAATGATTGGTTGTCTGAGTACCTGTATGGGAGCCTGAGTGTCTGTGTGGGTGGGGGGATGTGTGACTCCCTGCATGGATGTGTGAGTGGGTGATTCACTGGGTGTATGGGTTTATGAGTGTGTGTGTTAAGGACTGTATGGGTGAGTGAGTGTACGTATAGCTGTGTTGGTGAGTGAATGGATGTCTTAGTGGTATTTGTGTAAGTAACTACATATGTGAAAGGCAGTATATGTGAGTGTTGGAGTATATAAGTGAGTATATGTGACAGTGAGTGATTGTGACAGTGGCTGCATGGATAAGTGTGTGCTTATGTCAGTAATTGTTGAAGAGAGTACGTATATGGTACTATCTGTATGAATAAGTGAGGTGGTGTGTGAGTATAACTGTATAGGTGAGTAAATGGCAGTGTAATTAATTCTTTGGATGACTGACTAGGTGTTTGAGTAACTCTTTGGGTGAGTGGCAGTGTGTGAGTGTCTATATGGGTGTATGAGTGGATATATCAGTGGTTGTATTGATGAATGACTGTGTGTATGAGTGACTGTATGGGTTAGTGAGTGGATGTGTGTGTAGACGTATGAATCACTGAGCGGGTATGTGCTAACTGCTATTGGTCTGTCTATGGTTTCAATATTGGTAGTCTGTATTTTAGAGTAGGTGTATCAAAGGTTTTATTAGGGTGTGAGGAGGTGCATCAGATGATCACGTGGATGATGTCATCAGTGATGTCATCAGTGATGTCATTTGAGATGTCATCAGTGATGTCACTGACCATGTCATGAGTGATGTAATACGTGACGTCATCAGCAGTGCATTGCGGGGGCGCGAGTTATGGTTAGCTCTACTAACTATAACGGCCGAATTTCTCTGGTTTTATATGAGCGAAATGCTAATCCCTAACTATAACGTCCCTGAAACCTGTGGTTTCTTCAGTCAATTTCTAAGGTTTTTTAAATGCTAATTTCTAACTATGCCTACATAGGTAGGACATGTGCAGAAAGAGGAAGAAAGGCGCGGAAAGAAGCAAGAGAAGTGTAGAAAGAGGCAAGAGAGGTGCAGAAAGAAGCAAGAGAAATGCAGAAAGAGACAACAGAAGTCCAGAAAGAGGAAGAAAGGTGCAAAAAGAAGCAAGAGATGTGCAGAAAGAACCAACAGAGGTGCAGAAAGAGGCCTACTTTGACTGTACCTTACAATAGACTCATACAAAGTACCCTAATCACTAATCCTTCTCCGAAGATGTCTTAAACCTCACTTTTCTCTTGAAGGTTCACTATTAATCGACTGCTCGGAATGTTAGGCCGACCAAATATAAAACAGCAATCCTAAGCATATCACTGTTGTAAGTCTGACCAAGTTTGTGAAGGTATGCATGCGTGTCTGTGCTTTTACCTAGTGACATGTTAAATGAAAATAAACATACAAACACTTGAATACCTGTGTTTCAAACAGAATACTCTGTAAATTTGTGTAAAAAAAGGTGTATGCCTTTCTTCTGCTCATAATACAGGGCACATGGGTATTCAATAGTATATTTGAGGGGCTCTATAACACATATGTACAAAATACATGTCTGCCTGTGCAACCGAATGACAGAGCAGAACTGAGAAAATTTGACCACCTATAGGAGAAGTTACCCGCTTTTTATGCTACCATCTTCAGATGCATAACACATGTAAGAATACATATACAAGTAGACATATACCTCAGTCACAAGAGCACGCAGACCTTTAAACTTGACAGCTTGCACTTCCCATTTGAGTACAAAAAGAGGCGAGAGAAGTTCAGAAAGAAGCAAGAGAGTTGCAGAAACAGGCAAAAGAGGTGCAGAAAGAGGGAACAGGGGTGCAGAAATAGGCAAGAGAGGTGCAGAAAGAGGGAAGATGGGTGCAGAAAGAACCAACAGAGGTGCAGAAGTAGGCAAGAGGGGTGCAGAAAGAGGCAAGAGAAGAGCAGAAAGAAGCAACAGAGGTGCAGAAGGAGGCAAGAGAACTGCAGAAAGAGGCAAGAGAAGAGCAGAAAGAAGCAACAGAGGTGCAGAAGGAGGCAAGAGAACTGCAGAAAGAGGCAAGAGAGTTGCAGAAACAGGCAAGAGAGGTGCAGAAAGAGGGAAGAAGGGTGCAGGAAGAGGCAAGAGGAGTGCAGAAAGAAGCAACAGAAGTGCAGAAAGAAGCAAGAGAAGTTCAGAAAGAAGCAACAGAGGAGCAGAAAGAGGCAAGAGATGTGCAGAAAGAGGCAAGAGAAGTGCAGAAAGAAGCAACATTGGTGCAGAAAGAGGCAAGAGGAGTACAGAAAGAGGCAAGAGGGGTGCAGAAAGAGGCAAGAGGGGTACAGAAAGAAACAAGAGAGGTGCAGAAAGAAGCAAGAGAAGTGTAGAAAGAAGCAACAGAGGTACAGAAAGAGGCAAGAGGGGTGCAGAAAAAGGCAAGAGAAGTGCAGAAAGAAGCAACAGAGGTGCAGAAGGAGGCAAGAGAAGTGTAGAAAGAGGCAAGAGAGGTACAGAAAGAGGCAAGAGGAGTGCAGAAAGAAGCAAGAGAGGTGCAGAAAGAAGCAACAGAAGTGCAGAAGGAAGCAACAGAGGTGCAGAAAGAGGTAAGAGGGGTGCAGCAAGAGGCAAGAGAAGTGCAGACAGAAGCAACAGAGGTGCAGAAGGAGACAAGAGAAGTGCAGAAACAGACAAAAGAGATACAGAAAGAAGCAAGAGCAGTGCAGAAAGAACCAACAGAGGTGCAGAAGGAGGCAAAAGGGGTGCAGAAAGAGGCAATAGGGGTGCAGAAATTTGCAAGAGAGGTACAGAAAGAAGCAAGAGAGGTGTAGAAAGAGACGAGAACTGCAGAAAGAGCCAAGAGAGTTGCAGAAACAGGCAAAAGGGGTACAGAAAGAGGGAACAGGTGGGCAGACTGAGGCAAGAGAGGTGCAGAAAGAGGGGTGCAGAAAGAGGGAACGGGTACAGAAAGAGGCAGGAGAGGTGCAGAAACAGGGAAGAAGGGTGCAGAAAGAGGCAAGAGGGGTACAGGAAGAAGCAAGTGAGGTGCAGAAAGAGGCAACAGAGGTGCAGAAAGATGCAAGAGAGGTGCAGAAAGTGGAAGACATGAGCATAAAGAGGCAAAAGAAGTGCAGAAAAAAAGAAAGGTGTAGAAAGAAGCAACAGAACTGCAGAAAGTGGCAAGAGAGGCGCAGAAAGAAGCAAGAGTGGTTTGCACACCATTAGTACCAATTTAATACCCACATTTATCAATAAGTAACAGGTGACCATTCTAGGTTTGCAAAGGGCCTTCCACCACGCTGTAACACTTGTCGCTGTATTTTTGGTAGCATTTGAGCAGTTTGAGCTAGAAACAAGGTTTCTTTTGTTCAATTCTGCAGATTACGCAGCAGATGATGGATTATGTGGAAAATGCGGAAAATTTATAATTGTGCAAAAGTCGGTGCAGCCAAACAGTCGCATAATTCCAGTGGCCCTGCTCATACCTCTGACTAGGTCCAGAAGTGCTCCTCAGTGGTTCCTTCTTTTTTTGTCTCATTGAGTTTATAGTTTAGCTTCTATGGAAACGAGGAAGATTAAACCTGAGGTTACCACTCCACAACACAGACTACCCTACCACATAATTACTCTCCATAACACATAATCCCACTCTACATAATTCCTATACACTAAATACCACATACCTTCTAACCAGATCAAAGTCAACGTCTATCCACATAATTTCACTGCAGATCATACCACATAGTTCCACTACACACAACCTACATCCTCTCCACTCCAAGAAACATTAGTAAAACACTTTTACATTTACAACGCCTATAGCACTAACTCTCCCAAATGTGAAACCTATTACATTGCAAATGCTTCTTTAACTAGTAGTCGCATTTGCAGAGAGGTGGAGAAAGGGGGCTGGGCCTCCGACCAGCGCTCAGGAATTCCACTGCGTAGGACTTACAGGAGGTACCAGGAGGGCTTCTTGGCCCCCAAAGTCCCTCAGGAGCAAAGTGGACTTCATCCCCCAACCCGTAGTGTGCTAGGAGGTGCGTTTGCAGAGTGGTGGATAAAGGGGGGTGTAGCCTCCGAAGACGTCTTACCAATACCACTGTGTGGGACTTACTGGAGGTAACAGGAGGGGTTGTTGGCCCCCAAGGACAACCTTGGGGCCCAACTACCCCTCCTATTACCTCCAGTAAGTCCCACACAACAGCATTGCTAAGTTCTCATTGCAGGCCACGCCCCCTTTCCCCACCACTCTGCAAACGCGCTCCCTGGTGCGCCCTTGGATGGGGATTAAAGTCCACTTTGCTGCTGGAGGTCCTTAGGGGCCAACTAGCCTACCTGATACCTCCAGTATGCCCCAGATAGTGGGATTGCTGACAGGTGGACACAGGCCACGCCCCCTTTCTCCACCACTCTGCAAACACGCCTCCTGGCGCGTTCTGGGTTGGGGGATTAAGTCCCCTTGCCTCCTGAGGGTCCCTGGGGGCCAACTAGCCCACCAAGTACCTCCACTGAGCCCACAAAGCTGGATTGCTGAGAGTGGTCTGAGGCCATGCCCCTTTTTACACCACTCTGCAAACGCGCCTCCTGGCGCACTGCTGCCTGGGGGATGAAGTCCACTTGAGTCCTGAGGTCCTCAGGACACAAGAGGACCTCTTCGCCCCACCAGCAATGCGCCAAGAGGCCCGTTTGCAGAGTGGTGTAAAAAGGGGCGTGGCCTTGGACCACCTCTCAGCAATCCCACTGTGTGGGGCTTACTGGAGGTACCTGGTGGGCCAGTTGGCCCCCAGGGACCCTCAAGATTCAAGGGGACTTAATCCCACAACTTAGAACGTGCCAGGAGGTGCATTTGCAGAGTGGTACAGGGAGGGGGCGGGGCCTCTGTGGGAGATGCCGGCTTTTCTTTTTTTGTTAGAAGGGGGGCTATGTGGCCCCCCTTCTCTTAATATTTTGTGGGCCCTGGGGACCCCACCCCCCTAGGCTTGACCCATTTTTTAAAAAAAATGGGAAGGGGGCCACGAGGCCCCCGTCCCGAGGCCGATTTCAGGCCCCGGGGACCCCATCCCCCGGGGCATTGCCTCATTTATTTATTTTCTTATTATTAATACGGAAGGGGGGCCCCTTCCCTGGGCCACTTTTGGCCCTGGGGACCCCATCTCTCGGGGCCTGGCCTTGTTTTAAAAAATGTTTTTTAAATTTTTCCCGGGAGGGGGGGCCGCGTGGCCCCCAGGGACCCTCAGGATTCAAGTGGACTTAATCCCACAACTTAGAACATGCCAGGAGGCGCGTTTGCAGAGTGGTACAGGGAGGGGGCAGGGCCTCCGGGGAGATGCCGGCTTTTCTTTTTTTTTCTTTTTTTGTTAGAAGGGGGGCTGTGTGGCCCCCCCTTCTCTTAATATTTTGTGGGCCCTGGGGACCCCAGCCCCTGGGGCCTGACCCATTTAAAAAAAAAAATGGGAATAGGGCCGCGCGGCCCCCCTCCCTAGGTTGATTTCGGCCCCGGGGACCCCATCTGCCGAGGCATTGCCTCATTTTTTTAAATTATTATTAATACGGAAGGGGGCCACGTGGCCCCCCTTCCCTGGGCCACTTTTGGCCCTGGGGACCCCATCCCCTGGGCCGGCCCTCACGTTGGGGACCACTGGGGGAGCCCCAATGCCCCTGTGGTCCCAGCCGGCTCCCCGCCTCCTGCGGGAGACGGCATTGCTTTTGGACAAGGGGAGCTGCTGACATGTCACACAAAATTGGGGATCAAAGCATAGACACCTGCACCAGTCTTAACGTCCCCATAAATTATATAGAATAGAAACAAGGTGCAAAGGGCTTGGGACACAATCCCCTATGTCCCAAATAGAGAGACCAGAAGGAACCTACCCGTCACTCTAAAAATACAGCCAAGACAGCCCAGCACACTTTCAAATAATAAATGTATTAAATATACAGAAATATAAATTTACAACAAACTGTCGTTTTCCCAAGAAAAAGAGACGATATGATCTTGTAATATTGAAGTTCATTCTTTATTCATGTTCTTTTTCGTAAAATTTGCAACCGCCAACGCGTTTCGTCCTCAATCGGACTTCTTCAGGGCTTAAAATATAAACCGTGCTCATTCGTATAGCTTTTGTCAATATATCAGGCCAATCGGTTTGAAAATACGTTTGTCCCCACAGACATATTATGTCAACTCAAGGGTTCATCAATAAAGGTGTATCCAAAGTGCAGAAGCCTCAGTGGATGGGATCAGAATAGGGTGGTTCGACTGCACCGATGAGTAATACTTATAGGAAAATCAGGAATTGCAAAGAGGTCTCCACCAGCCGGTTGGAGCCTCATCTATAGCTTCACTTGACTTCCACCAGCCTGTTGGAGTCTTGTGAAATGCGCTTAATAATCCATTCGTGTCAGGTTGCTTAATGTGCAGACGGTGCATCCTTCCGGCAGCTACTCAGGCCAGTTAGTGACATGCAGCTCCCTTTGTCCACAAGCAATCTGCTTTGCTTCATGGAAGCAAGAGCAGGTTTTCTGCTCTCGCTTCCATGAAGCGAAGCATAGTTTGCAATGACACATGTTATAAAATTATAAAATTATAAAGCAGAGGTCGCTCTCGACTTAAAATGAATTGAATTGTTTTTGACCATGGGGAATGAGCCCCTTGGGCTATATTTCATGTTTGGAATTTATATTGAATTGCCCACTAGGGCTGAACTGTTCCAACTGTTTATTTACATATGAGTTAATGAATTGGCCTCACAAAATGGATTACACAGTTAATTGGTTTACATTTGAAATGGTTTTATAACACACAGCTTTTCAAATATGCAAATTCAGTAAATACGAGGATTTAATCAGTGAAGTAATTGATTATCAAGTTTATAATTTATCATGTACCAGCTTTGAGCTTAATGATAAACTGATAAATGTTTAAAATCATGTTTAAAACCACCATTACAAAATGGATGCTGTTTTTTGCTGAAAATGCTGTGATGTTCCAGTAGTCCTATTTTTATGTCTAACACTGTGCACTATAAAGTACTGATGTACACAAACTCACTCGAACCCCTGAGCAAGGAGCAGCTGCTCCGAAACACGTCGGTTGTTTTTCACTAATTGTGGATAAAATAAACAGCAATCTCACCTAAGGAATTGGGCTCGGCGTTGGTTTTTTCAATGGTAAACCGAAGGATTGGTTATATGGGGTTCGCGACCCCGCCGTGAGCCTGCCGCCTGCAAGTGGCAGGAAAACCCGCGAAAGCCGTGTTGATATATATATATATATATATATTTATATATATATATTATCTACTGGCGGTCGCCAGTAGATAGTTATAGTTAGGACCTATTATCCATAGGAAATCCGCGACATTCTATTTGAAATAACGTTGGCGCCGGTTGATGAATCTTCTCAAAAGTTTCCAACTTGTTGGGGCGCTCCGCTCCGCTCCTACCCTGAAAGTCTCGGGTTGATTCGTCAAGCGGGGGCAGAGAAAAAAGGGGGGTCCCAAAACGCGTTTTCCCCATTCATTTTTCCATTGGAACCTTTAGTCGCAGCTACAGCCCGAACTGCTGAACGGAATTACACCACATTTGGCAAAGAGGTAGCCCTTGGTTCAGTGTCGTGCCTTTTGCTTAAATGGTGTAAATCCGTTCAGTAGTTCCTGAGAAAATCAAAAGTAAAGTCACATATATATCTATGGGCGTGTAGGGTCCGCGTACCCTCCCGATCACGAGCTGTATGCTAATTGGCTGTCAAGTGGCTGTCAACACTCCAAATCAGGAAGTGTTGGCAGCCATTTTGTCCCTCGGTAGAACCGAGGACAGAAACAAGTGCGCAAAGCGCAAAGGGGGCAGGGTAGAAACACCCTGACCCCTAGGTCTGCTCAGGGGGTCCCACAAGGACCCCTGGGCAGAAAAAGCATTTTTATTTTTTTAAATCGGCGGGATGCGTTTAGGGTGCGCGGATCCCGCCGAGAAAAAAAAAAGAAACAAGTGCGCAAAACGCACAAAGGGGCAGGGTAGAAACACCCTGACCCCTAGGTCTGCTCAGGGGTCCCACAAGGACCCCTGGGCAGAAAAAGCATTTTTTCAACAAAACAAAAATCAGCGGGATGCGCTTAGGGTGCGCGAATCCCGCCAAAACGAAGCGCGGTCTCCCGCGCTCGTTAGTTAATTGGCCCCGGGTGGGCCAAGTCCCGGGGGCATGGGGGGTATTTATAATATGTGGGGGCCTCTAAGGTCCCCAAACCCCGGGACCGCCACCCCCGGGGCTTTAAAAATAAATGGTGCGGGAGGGCTCTCGGCCCTCCCTCAGCCCCGGGACCGCCACCTCCCGGGGCTTCTTTAATGATTTTTTATAAATTTACCTGTGTGGGGGGCTCGAGCCCCCACACGCCCAGGGACCGCCACCTCCCCGGGGCAGTAAAAATGTCAATATGGGGGTCCATTACGGACCCCCAGAGCCCCGGGACCACCACCTCCCGGGGCTTTGTCAATGGAGGGAGGGGGCCGCGCGGCCCCCTCCTGGAGCCTGTAATGGCCCTGGGGACCACCACCCCCAGGGCCGGCTCCTGCAGTGTCCCGGGTGCCTACCCTCGGGACACTGCAGTTTGCTATGACAGGACGGGAGCCTCGCGGCTCCCGTCCTGTCATAGCAAACTGCTTTGGATATTAGAGCGAGAGCAGGAAACCTGCTCTCGCTCCAAAATCCAAAGCAAATTGCTTTCCACACGGGGAGCTGCATGTTAGCAGCTCCCCATGTGGAAACCAATGCCGGCTCCCAAGGGACGCGGGAGCCGGCGGGACTGTGGGGGATTGGGGACCCCCACAGTCCCCAACGAAGAGGGCCAGCCCCGGGGATGGGGTCCCCGGGGCAAGTAGTGGCTCGGGAGGAGGGCCACGCGGCCCCCTCCCCAAAAATAATAATTAAATTAAAAAAATGAAGGCCTGCCCCGGGGATGGGGTCCCCGGGGCAAAAGGAGGCCTGAGGAGGGGGGCCACGCAGCCCCCTCCTTAAAAATGTATTTAAAAGTGTGGCCATGCCCCGGGGGATGGGGTCCCTGGGGCCGGATTCGGCCATGGGAGGGAGCCACGCGGCCGCCTTCCCGTTTAATAAAAAAAAGGGATAAGGCCCTAGGGGATGGGGTCCCCAGGGCCCAAAAATAGGAAAAAGTAAGGGGGCCACACAGCCCCCTTGGGGGAAACGATCGGGCCGCAGGCCCCGCCCCTTCCTTTACCACTCTGCAAACGCTCCCCTGGCGCTGCTTGCAGATGGTGAACAAATTCCCCTTCAATACTGGGGGTCCTGGGGCCAACTAGCCCACCAGGAACCTCCAGTATGCGCCAGGGGCTGCGTTGCAGAGAGGTGTACAGAGGCCACGCCCTTTTACACCTCTCTGCAACGCAGCTCTGTGGCGCTTTTGGAGGTACATGGTGAGCTAGTTGGCTCCCAGGGACCCTCAGTATTCAAGGGGACTTAATCCCCCAACTTAAAACACGCCACGGGCGCGTTTGCACAGTGGTGAAGGGAGGGCGGGGCTTCAGGTGACATGTGTGCAAACAGGCCCCGTGGCGCGTTTTAAGATGGGGAATTAAATCCCCTTCAATCCTGAGGGTCCCTGGGGCCAACTCAGCCCACCAGGTACCTCCAGTAAGCGCCACGGAGCTGCGTTGCAGAGTGTTGTAAAAAGGGGCGTGGCCTCTGAACACCTCTCTGCAACGCAGTTGTCTGGGGCATACTAGAGGTATCTGGTGGGCTAGTTGGCCCCTAGGGACCCTCGGGATTGAGAAGGAATTAATTCTCCAACTTAAAACGCGCAACTGGGTGTGTTTGCAGACATGTCACCTCAGGCCCCACCCCTTCCTTCACCATTGTGCAAATATTCCTCTAAAATCAGCTGAACTACGAATTCCGATTTACTCACCTGTTATCAGGAGAGACCTCAGTGCTGCATCTTTCAGCCCAGTACTGATCCTGAAAAGTAATTTTAACCGTACTTACCAGTAACTTGAATTTCCTTCCATAGGATATCATTGCCTGCTTTTTGCTGAAAAAGTTTCTAAGTGTCGATTTTTGAAACATACAAATATTCCTCTAAAATCAGCCGAAATACGAATTCCGATTTACTCACCTGTTATCAGGAGAGACCTCAGTGCTTCATCTTTCAGTTCTTCTAAGTGTGCAGTTTTGGAACTTTATAATATTCCTCTAAAATCAGCCGAACTACGAATTCCGATTTACTCACCTGTTATCAGGAGAGACCTCAGTGCTGCATCTTTCAGCCCAGTACTGATCCTGAAAAGTAATTTTAACCGTACTTACCAGTAACTTGAATTTCCTTCCATAGGATATCATTGCCTGCTTTTTGCTGAAAAAGTTTCTAAGTGTCGATTTTTGAAACATACAAATATTCCTCTAAAATCAGCCGAAATACGAATTCCGATTTACTCACCTGTTATCAGGAGAGACCTCAGTGCTGCATCTTTCAGCCCAGTACTGATCCTGAAAACTAATTCTAACCGTACTTACCAGTAACTTGAATTTCCTTCCATAGGCTAACTTGGAAATTCTTCTAAGTGTGCAGTTTTGGAACTTTATAATATTCCTCTAAAATCATTAGGAATCCATTGTCTGGTTTTCAGCAGAAAAGTTTCAAAGTGTCGATTTTCACAAACTACAAATATTCCTTAAAAATCGCCTGTATGACTTAAACGCATTCTTTCAACTGTTTACAGGAGATGCACCAGTGCTGGATCCAGGATCCAACACTGAGTAAGAAAAAGTAACGATAACACTACTTACCTGCTAAGTGAATTTCCTCCCATAGGATAACATTGGTGATGCTATGTGAAAAAGTTTCTAAGTGTCAACTTTTAAAATACAATAATATTCCTTAAAAATCACTACTGTAACCAAAACGCTTTTACTCAACTGTTTACAGGAGATGTCCCAGGACTGAATCTAGGATCCAGTCCTGTGGTTAGAAAAGTAATCCATAAAGTAACTAATTGCATTTAACTAGAAATTCACATTGAGCTCAATGTTGCATTGTGTTTGAAATTGTATTGCCCATTGCAACAACTGTAACTACTGTACTTAAAAGTCTATTGCCTATTTGCAAAGTATTTAAAGTAAAGTAATTCATTCAGAGAAAGTATATTTTGTAATGTAATGTATAATGTAATTACAATGTAATTTAAAAAATAAAATATGTAAAAATAAATAGTTTAAAAACATGTAGTAAATCAGTATCCAAAAATAATACATAATACATAATACATAATACATAATTAATACATTTAAAAATTGTCATTTACAAAACCTTTGAAATTCACTGAAAAAAACATAGGTTTCAGACATGTTATAGTTAGGAATTAGCATTTAAAAAACCTTTGAAATTCACTGAAAAAACCATAGGTTTTAGGGACAGTTATAGTTAGAAATTAGCATTTAAAAAACCTTTGAAATTCACTGAAAAAACCATAGGTTTCAGACACGTTATAGTTAGAAATGAGCATTTAAAAACCTTTGAAATTCACTGAAAAAACCATAGGTTTTAGGGACAGTTATAGTTAGTTGGACATTGCACTCGTACAAAACCCGTGAAATTCCCCGTTATAGTTAGTTCAGCTAACTATAACTCGCGCCCGCAATGCACTGCTGATGACGTCACATATTACATCACTCATGACATGGTCAGTGACATCACTGATGACATCTCAAATGACATCACTGATGACATCACTGATGACATCATCCACGTGATAATCTGATGCACCTCCTCACACCCTAATATAACCTTTGATACACCCACTCTAAATAACAGACTGCCATTCGCAAAACCATAGACACTCCAACACCAATAACTACATACCCACTCACTGATTCTTAGGTCTACACACACATCCACTAACTCACCCGTACAGACACTCAAACTTACGGTCACTCAGTACAGGACTATCATATGCACTCATACTCCTATATAGATACTCACACACCGGCACTCATCCATAGAGGTACTCACACACCTAGTCAGTCATGCAAATAATTATTCACACTGCCATTTACTCACCTATACAGTCATACACACACCAGCTCACTTACTCATACAAATACTAGCACATTTTTACGCTCTTATACAATCACTGATACAAGCACACACTCATCCATACAGCCACTCTCACAATCACACACTCTCAATTATAGCCATTTATATACTCCAACACACATATATACTGCCTTTCACATATGTAGTTACTCACACATGTACCACTGGGACATACATTCACTCACTAACACACTCTTACACACACTTACTCACCCATACAGTCTATCACAGATGCACTCTTGAAACCATCCACCCAGTGAATCACCCACTCACACATCTATGCACAGAGTCGCACACACCCCACCCACACAAACACTCAGGCACCCATACAGATACTCAGACAACCAATCAATAACTCATATAGACACTCATGTAGCTATTCACAAACCCATGCAGCCACTTACACAGCAACAGACAGACGGATTCAGACATTCACCCAGTTTAGTCACTAACCCATGCATTCAGTAAGATACGTTTAATCACTCACTTATACAGTCAGTCACGTACCTACTAAATCCTCCATACAGACACTTATACACCCACTCATTCCTCAATACAGCTTGGCATATATATAAAACAAAATTAAACTTTACAGAAACACAGTCACTGGATGATGTCATCAGTGATGTCATTTGAGATGTCATCAGTGATGTCACTGACCATGTCATGAGTGATGTAATATGTGACGTCATCAGCAGTGCATTGCGGGGGCGCGAGTTATAGTTAGCTGAACTAACTATAACGGGGGAATTTCACGGGTTTTGTACGAGTGCAATGTCCAACTAACTATAACTGTCCCTAAAACCTATGGTTTTTCAGTGAATTTCAAAGGTTTTTTAAATGCTCATTTCTAACTATAACGTGTCTGAAACCTATGGTTTTTCAGTGAATTTCAAAGGTTTTTTAAATGCTAATTTCTAACTATAACTGTCCCTAAAACCTATGGTTTTTCAGTGAATTTCAAAGGTTTTTAAATGTTAATTCCTAACTATAACATGTCTGAAACCTATGTTTTTTTTCAGTGAATATATATATATATATATTTATATATATATCCAAAAGCGAAATCCCAAGGTTCGGTCACGCTGGAGGAACACACGGGCACAGACTCCGAGTGGATGTAAAACAGTGTTTATTGTAACATCATCGGGTCCACATATATATATAATCCCTAAGGTAGGCCCTAAAGGTTCCAAGGGGAGCATGCAAATGTTTTGTATTTGTACCAATTCATTGTTATACTTTCTAATGCTTTTACCGTTTTGTGAGTATATTAGGATGTAATGTCCTACTGCTGGGTTGTATCCCAAGCATGAATTTCTAACATATATAATTTCTATTGTTTGGCCTAGGTCTTCTGTGTGAACAATTTTCAAGATAACATCTCATGTGCGTCCCTCTTACAATGTTTTGTTGTCATGTAACAACACATGAGAATTGTTGGTTCTTCTTGCCAATGTGTTTTTTCTGTAAGACTATAAAAGAAACTGTGCTATGGCTAGCTTTGGCTGAAAAGCACTAAAGAGGGGAAAGGGAACTTCATTGTGCAGGAAAACTATGTTCCAAAAGACATTCTGTATAACAAAGGGGAGCGGGGCATGCAGCTGTCCTCCCCAAGGTTAATGGAGGTTCCCCCAAGGCCTGGCCCCTCCCTGAGCCTCACGGACACCCTGGGGATACCACCCACAGCATTGATTACAAATTATAGGGGACGGGGTGTGTGGTCTTTAAAGGCCCCAGGGACCCCATTCTCTGGGGCTGGCTTTACTTTGGTGTCCCAGGGAGCCCACACCCGGGACACTGTTTCCCTTACCACAAGAGTGTTGGCAGGGAAACCTTTGAAAATGCTCTTGCCGGGTGGGAGCAGGTTTTTTTTTCCCTGCCCATGTTCTTGTGGACAAGGAAACTCAGATTTCTCCCACCTGGCGGGAGCAAGAAAAAACAGCTGCTCTCACTGGGCAGGAGCAATGGCGGCTCCTGCAGCACCCAAGATGGTGGGTGCCACGGGGGCACTGGGACTCCCACATAAGGCTCCGGTGGTGGGGTCCCAGGGGCACTATATGCTCAGGGAGGAGCTGGGTACCCCCCTCCCCTTTGCAAGTATGTTTTGACCCCAGGGGATGGGGACACTGGGGCCACTATTGGCTCAGGGAAGGGGACCGCATGACCCTCCCCTCAATTACACACTGGGAGATGTAGTCCCTGTGGTTATTAGTGGCTTGGGGAGGTGGGCCGTGTGCACCCTCCTCTTAAAAAAAAAAAAAACAGCTCCACCGGATGTGGTCCCCGGGGTGTGCAAATGCTCAGGAGTGGTTTTCACATACCCTCCTCCGCTTAATAAAAAAATACTGCTCCTGGGTATGGATTCCTAGGCAGGCAAAGGCGTGGGGAAGGGGGCTGTGTGCCCCCCTCCCCAATAAATATAATAAAAAGGGTGTGTGGGTCAGCACTGGGACACCAAAAGGAATAATAAATGAATGGCGGGAGCTGCTAATTTATTATTCATTGCTCCTTTGAAGTAGCGGCCCTTAATGCAGTGCAAAGCTTTTTTGTTATTTTCTTTTTAGCTCGGGGGTGCCCATAGAATAGGTAAAGGCACCATGAAGCATTTTTTAAATGTTGTTGGGGGCTGAAGGGAGTCCAGCAACCCCAACAAAATTTTTTTTTAAAACAGTAAGCCTCCTGGGTCATTAAATCCATAACCCCAGGAGAGCCTATCATATTGTTGTGGTTGTTTTCATAATTTAGTTTTCTGGGCCAAAAAATGTTAAAAGAAAGTCTCGGAGACATGTTAGGTTTTTTCTTTTTTTAAACAATATATCTTTGACTATTTATTCTAACATTTTTCACCCACAAAATGTAACAATAAAAATGTAAAAAGAAAGAGTCATAGACATGTGTTTTTCTTAAAATTTCATTGAACATTTTTATAATAATCACTATCAATAAACATTGCATTGTGTGCATTAGATTAAACACATTTGATATTTGGAGAAAGATGATACATCTGCTTTAGATATATTGATATGCTCACCCCTTGATAAAGCCAATAGGCTCACTTTTCAAATTTTGGTGCTGTGACTCTTTGACAAAGCCAGTAAATCTGCCTGAGTAAAGCTGGACCTGCGAGACCAAACCCATGCTGCACATGCCAGAATGCTGTGAATGGCATGGGGTTGGCTGCTCGCAGTCCAGGCCTTGTGGCCAACCCCTCACTGTGCACAGCCTTGAGCATGGGGATGACTGCCCACGTGGCTTTAAGTCCACATGCGCATGCGGTTGTTTGCTGCAAGGGGTTGGCTATAAGGCCTAGCTGCAGGCCAGGCCCTACTGCTAACCCCTACAGATCAGGGACTTTGGCCTTGCCATGAACAGCTAATTATTCCACATATTACGTCACTCATGACATATACAATGGAATCATTGATAACAGCACTGTGCAATTGAAATGACATCGTTGATGACAAGACTGTCCATGTAAAGACCTGGCTCTAAGACCGAACCTCAACGCCCAGTAGGACCTGCTGCCCCACCCCCGTGCCTTGAGACACTCGCGGGTGAGTAGTTGCGCTTAACAAATACTCTATCAACCAATCAATCAGGGATTTTTAGAGCGCGCTACTCACCCGTGAGTGTCTCAAGGCGCTTGGGGGTGAGGGGGGGGTTGAGCAACTCCATGGTCATCTGAAGAGCCAGGTCTTGAGATGTTTTCTGAATAGGTGCAGTGTCGGGCTTTGTCTGATGCGGAGGGGGAGTTCGTTCCAGGTCTTGGTTGCAATGTAGGAGAAGGATCTGCCACCCGCTCTGGCCCTGTGGATGCGTGGGACTGTGGCTAGGGCTAGGTCGGCGGAGCAGAGGTTTCTTGAGGGCGTGTAAGGAGATTCTTTCATTGAGGTATTGGAGTCCAGTTTTATGAAGGGTTTGTAGGCGTGCATGAGTAGTTTGAAGTTTATTCTTTTTTCGACAGGGAGCAAGTGGAGGTCATGGAGGTGTTGGGTGATGTGGTCATGTCGTGGAATGTCGAGGACGCATCTGGCTGCGGCGGTCTGGACAGTCTGGAGTTTGCGGAGGAGTGTTTTGTTGATTCTGGCGTAGAGCGCGTTTCCGTAGTGCAGTTTGCTGGTGATGAGTGCGTGGGTGACAGTCATCCTGGAGTCGGGGAATCTATTTGAAGGTCTTGCGGAATATGCGAAAGGTGTTGAAGCATGTGGAGGACACAACGTTGATCTGGCGGTTCATTGTGAGTGAAGAGTTGAGTATGATATTGAGGTTGCGAGCGTGGTCCATAGTGGTGGGAGGGTTTCCGAGGGTGGGGGGCCACCAGGTGTTTTCCCATGCGGAGGGGATGGATCCGAGGATGAGGACTTCTGTTTTCTCCGAGTTGAGATTCAGGCAGCTGCTGTTCATCCAGGATGCAATGTCCTTCATCCCTTCTTGGAAACTGTGCCTGGTGATACCGTGTTCCTTGGTGAGAGAGAGGATGGGCTGCAGTGTGGCCTTGATTGAGGAGGGTGCGGTTGTCGTCAGTGGCAGCTATGAGCGTGGTCTCAGTGCTGTGGTTGCTGCAGAATTCGGATTGAGAGGAGTTGAGGATGTTGTTGGTTTCTATGAAGTACGCTAGCTGGATGTTGACGACTTTCTCGATGTCTTTGGTGGAGAAGGGGAGAAGATAGATGGGCCTGTAGTTCTTGAGATCTGTTGGGTCTGCAGAGGGCTTTTTGAGGAGGGGTTTGACTTCGGCGCGTTTCCAGTCATCAGGGAAAGTGGCTGTTCCAAGGGAGCAGTTGATTGTTCGTCGTAGTTCGGGTGCGATGGCGGCACTTTTGAAGATGTGCGGCGGGCAGGGGTCAGTGGCTGCTCCGGAGTGGATGCTTTTCATAGTCTTTGTGGTGTCTTCTATGGTGAGAGGGGTCCAGGTGAGGAGGGTCGGCTGGATGGCGTAGCTGGTGGGGGGTGTTGGGTCGGTGCCATGGTCTTGGTCATCGAAGTTGTCGTAGAGTGTCTTGATCTTGTGGTGGAAGAAGGAGCTGAGTTTGTTGCAGAGGTCTTGGGAGGGAGGGACGTTGGTAGTTTCGCTGTTCGGGTCTGGTGAATTCTTGTATGATGGCGAAGAGTTCTTTGGAATTGTGAGCATTGGAGAGGATTCTGTCTTGGATGAAGTTTCTCTTAGTTGATTTGATGAGTTGGTGGTGTGCAGTGGTTGCAGCCTTGTAGGAGGAGCGTGCTTTTGGAGTTTTGCTGTTTCTCCCTGTTTTCTCCAGTTGACGGCAGGAGTGCTTGGCTTCTCAGAGGTCTGTGGTGAACCAGGTGGCTTTCGCGATGAGTCGTCTGGCAGAGTTCTGGAGGGGGGTGAGAGTGTTGGCGCAGTTGGCAATCCATTGGTGAAGGTTGTTTGCTGCTGGGTTGATGTCTGTCGTGGTAAGGGGAAGAGTGCAGCTGAGGGCAGAGGTTAGGTGTTCTTCGGTGATTTTATTCCAGTTTCTGCATGGGAGGCGTGGCGTGCCCTTGTGTGCGGTGGGTTTCGAGAAGGAGAAATGAACGCAGTGGTGGTCCATCCAGAGCAGTTCCGTGGTGTGACTGAAGCGAATGTTGTTTCCTCAGGCGAAGATGGGGTCGAGAGTGTGTCCAGCCGTGTGAGTGGGGGTAGAGACGAGTTGCTTCAGTCCAATGTTGGTGAGGTTCTCTAGGATGGCAGTGGTGTTGGGGTCGCTGGGGTTGTCTAGGTGGAAGTTCAGATCTATGAGCAGTATGTAGTCAGTGGAGGCAAGGGCATGGAGCACGATGTAGTCTGTGATGGTATTGGGGAGCGGGGTCCGGGCAGTCTGTAGGGGAGTGTTCCGCGGAGCGTCGTTCTGGGGTTGGGATGGATCTGGGAGTGGATGTGTTCCATGGGTGGCGAAGCGTCGTCCGAGTTGGTGGTTGTCAGTCGGAGGGAGTTTTTATGGATGATGCGGACGCCTCCTCCGGGGCAGCCTTTCCTCAGGATCTTGTATCCGTCGGGAATGGTAGTTGTGATGTCGGGTGCAGAGCTGGCGGTGGTCCAGGTCTCTGTGAGGAAGATGACGTCGGGCGGGTGAGTGTTGAGGAGGTCCCAAACTTCTACTGCGTGTCTGTGCAGGGAGCGCACGTTGAGGAGGATGCAGCATAGGGCCTTTTGTACTTTGGCATCCGGTGGGTTGGGGGTGGCTGTCTGGGTCCGGAGGTGGGTGAAGGTTTGGCGGCAGTGTCGACAGGAGAACGGGCCTTGGGAGTTGCTTGGCGTTGAGAGCTGGCAGTTGTTGCGTCCAGGGTTGAGTGTGTGGAGAGTGCTGGGGTCATAGCGGCGGGGCGGGGAACCAGGGTCCCTGGCGCTGATCATGGTCGGGTCACGGACGGGCGCAGATGGGCTTGCCTTTGGCGTGCGTTCAGCACACCAGCGTCCTCCTGCTAGCTCCCCCTATAATGGTACTCTTGGCCAGCTTGCCTATAATCTGCTACCATCTGCTGCCTTCGGTTTTGTGCCTCCGCTCCTCATTTCATGCTCATTTTTCTGCAACTCTCTGCTTGCTCCTGCTCTGTGTTGCCTCTTTCTGCTCGTTCTGCCCATTATTTTGCTTCTTTCTGCTCACTCCTGACCTTTATTCAGCCTCTTACTGCTTGTTACTGACCTCTATTTTTCCTCTTGTTGCTCGTTTCTCACCTCTCTTTTCCCTCCTCTGCTCATCCTGCCTGTTATTTTGCCCCTTTCTGCTTATTTCTCACCTTTATTTTGCCTCTTTCTGCTTGTTGCTGACCTGTATTTTGCCTCTTTCTTCTCTGTTCTGACCTTTATTCTGCCTCTTTCTGCTTGGTCCTGACCTCTATTTTGCCTCTTGCTGCTCATTCCTTACATCTATTTTGCCTTTTTTTGTTTGCTTCTGACCTCTATTCTGCCTCTTTCTGCTCGTTTCTCACCTCAACTTTACCTCTTTCTGCTCGTTTCTGACCTTTATTCAGCCTCTTTCTGCTCATTTCTCAGCTTTTTTTTTGCCTCTTTCTGCATGTTGCAGACCTTTATTTTGCCTCTTTATGCTTGTTTTTCACTTTCTTCTGCCTCTCTCTACTCCCTTCTGTCCATTTCCCTAGGACCGCAGGGGAAACCCTCAATCTAATTGGCAGTGGGGTTCTTTTTTCCCACCAGCCACTTAGCTCCCGCAGGAGTGAGGGCTCGTGCGGGAGCTCACGTTCTGATTGGCTGGCTGCAACATGAAAAGTAATGTTGACCCCCTGTCCTGCAAAAGCTTAGAACAAAAAAATATTGGGGGCAGGGTAGAGATACTCTGCCCCTCAAGCCCTTGTGGGAGGACCCGGAGGGACATTTCCTGGGGATAAAGGTTTTTTTTTAAAGTTTTCTTTTTCCTGTAGCAAAAAACAAGATGGTAGCCATTTTTTAAAATAAATGACCCTGCCCCCGGTGTGGGCCAGGGCCCAGGGATCAAGTCACATTCTTTTTTCTTTTTAAACTATGGGGAGTGTGTGTGCATGGGGCCCCCCTCTCCGAGCCAATTTTGGCCCCAGGGTCCCCATCCCTGGAGCACAGTGCATTTTGAGGAGAGGGAGGTGTGGGCCCTTCTCCCCGAGTTGATTACAGTCCTGGGTACTCTATTCCACGGTGCCTGGTGAACTATCTGAAGAGTAGGCGGGCATGGGCCCCCCTCCCTGAGCTGAATTTTTGCCCCAAGGGCCCCATCGCAGGTGTATTTCAAAAAGGGGAGATGGTGTGGTGCCCTCCTTCCCGTGTCTCTATGAGGTCCTGAGGACCCCATCCCCTGGGGTTACTTGCCTCATTAGGGGAGGGGGCATGCAGCTCCCCTCTCTGTGTCATAAATTGAGCCTCTGGATTGTAAACCTGGGGCCAGATCTAAGCAGTGTTCTGGGGAACACATCCCCTGGGACACTGATGTTTTCTGATGGAGAGAGTGTAGGCATACCCTGCCCGCACTCTCCTAGGCAGAGAAAACAACTTTGCTCCTGCCCGTGTTGGAGTTGTGAAATCAAGTGGTCCCGCCTGGGTGGGAGTAGAGTAATGGAGCCGGCTACCAACAGCACCCACTATGGTGCTGGCTGGGAAGCCAGTAGGAACCGTGGGGGCCCTGGGCCCCCCCATGGGCCCCCATGAAGCAGGAGTTGTGGGTGCCCTGGTTGGGCAACCACCAATAAAGAAAGTGGCTGGCTCCTGCTAGGGAGGTAAGCAGCGGCCATGGAGACCCTGGGGCTCCTCTTGCAGCCCCAATGAAGCCTTCATTGTGGGTGTCCCGTGAGAGCACCGAGGCACCCACTGATCAAAAAATGCAAACTACCACCAGTACCCACGATGGGTGCTGGCTGCAAAGCAGGCAGGGACTGTGGGTGCCTGGGGATCCCTCACAGCCCCCAAATTTTAAAAAACAACAACAAAAAAGATTTGGGTGCCCCGGGTGGGCACAGGATAACTCAAAAATGTCTATTAAACAAATTAGTAATAACTGAGTGGCAAGAGACGCTCATTTATTATTCAATGCTCCAGAGAAGCAGTGCCCCATAATGCCACGTGACGGTTATTCATTTATATTTTTGCAGCTTGGTGGTACCCATACAAGGAGCAGGGACACCACCAAGCATTTTGTGGCCAAGCATGTCTCTTTGGTCATTACATCTATAAACCTATAACCCCGAGAGAGCTTACCATATTTTTAAAGCACACCAGGATGGAGCAGTATGCTCTTCAGCTTGAGTGCAAGGACCTCCTCTGGTGGGTCCTTTGGCTTCACTTTATTGTCTGATAAAAGTGAAAAGAAAGATTCAGAGACATGTTAATGTTTTTTTTTTTAAATAAGGCTTTATTAACAAAAAATTATGACAATTACTTTTATTAAACATTGCATTGTGTGCATTTATATAATTTGCATTTGATTATAATTATTGGTGACTTTTTGAAAAAGATAATTGGTCTGCTTTTTATATGATAATATGATGACCCCTTCATAAAGACAATTTTATATTTTGGTGCGCTTATTTAAAATGACACCCTTTCTATTGTAACATCACATAGCAAGTCGTGCGCTCCTGTGAGGGTTTGTTTCCGCCAAGCCCTACGTCCAAACCCCTGCTGCGCAATAGGCGTGCGCAGGGGTTTGGGCACTAGCAGGTGTTAGAGGGCAGGGGTGGGCCACAGTCCTGGACTTGCGGCCAACACCACGCTCCACACAGCCATGTTCACCAGGGAGTTGGATGCAGGGCCTGGCCTGAGGTCAGGTCCTGCAGGCAACCACACAGCGCAGTGCACGGCATAGGTTTGGCGTTAAGTATGGTAATAAAATATTCTTTTCCATTAAAAAATGTAGAAATTCACTGAGAAAAAAATGTTAAATTGACATTAGTTAGGTATGGTGATAATCTCTAACTTTGCATTTCAAAAAAATAGAAATTCACTGAAAAAATCAAAGGTTAAAGGGACCTCATATTTAAGAGTTGTAATAATATTTGTAACAAACCTTAGAAATTCACTGAAGAAACCAAAGGTTAAAATTATGTTATAGTTAGGTGAGAATGTAAGTTAAAACATATTGTTTTAAACTATCAAATACATCAAAACTAACAAAGGACTAAGGAAGCCTTGGTGCCCCTGTATTTACCCCTTCACAACTAACAACAGTTGCCTAACTACTGTAGCTTAAGCTCCTTTTGCTCATCGAATACTGCAGCCATCTTGGAATGGTTTGGCCTTCAAACTTTAGATGAAGACTGCAACGCCCTGTCTAGGAGTCAATGACTTAAAGTTGCGGTAAGCTACTCTTCCGTCTAGGGAGCGATCCATCTGTAACCAGACCTCACAGTCGTTAACAATGCTCCCACAAACCCCTCCCCCTTAACACGGCACTCGTGCATTACGGACCCAACTAGTGGACCATAAATTATCCAGAAAATCTGTCCAACAATGCTAAAAAGAATTTCCAGCACAGAATTTCGAAACAGCACCCAGAAACCCTTATAGTCGACAACCACAATAGCGCGACTAACGGCAATAAGAAAACCGACTTTGTCTTTTACACTAAACACCAGACAAAGGGGAAAAACATCTTCCTTCTTCACCTTCAAAGCACAAAGTCAGTCGAAATACCCTATGGTTCAAAAATGTCCATGTACATCTCCCCTACCTTTAGAGGGGAAATCACCATTTCCATCTTCAGAACAGGGAACATTTTCATACAGGCCACTGACCCTCACCTCACTATCTCTGATCGTCACTTCCCTACACTATTCTCCTCATTAACTCAACAGAGCCATCAAACCCAAATTACTCTATCCCCCATCCCCCCTGACAAAAAACCCAGAACCGACCCAATGTCCCTTCCCCGCCAACTCACACTGCAACTCTGGGAAGTCTGCCATCACTCATTACTATCACAATGCCCCCATTAGCACACTCACCCAACAAACATCCCCCACAAGGACTTCAACAGCCTCCACCCTGACCAGCAAACACAAAGTTACAAAACCCATCAAGGCTTATCTCGAGCTAGGCAGATCGGACACAAACTACAGCCAGTCCGGTATTGAACTCGCTATAGGCACTCCCCTTTTGACCACAGTAGACACAACTCTGCTCATTCAAACTATCTCCGACTCCAATATTGACCCTATTCCACATGCTAGTCCCATGACACTGACCTCCCATAAAGCATTGTGCACTCTCCTTCCTCAGACCCAAGACCCACAACGAACCCTCCTAATCGCAAGACTGGAAGCATCAATGGCCCGACTCCACTCGTTCAATCAATCTCCACTCTTAGTCCTAATGACACCGTATACCTCCATAGCCTAGTGCACTCTCCTTCTGCAGACCCTAGACATACAACGCTCCCTCCTAAGGCTAAAGGCACAAATGACTCCTCAGCTGTCAACATCTTACATCTACGAGAAGACCTTACATCTACGACAAGCCACCCTGCTCACACACTCCTGGTAGTTACAAACCTCCCCCCACACAGACCTTCCCACGGCCCTACAAGGCACTCCATGGTCCTCCACTCCCTTGGGAGGGGTCAGGCCCATAGATCTCTCCGAACTCTCCGCCCCATTTCAGCACTAGAACCCGATGATATCAACAATTCTTACCTCGCAATAAGTCAGAATACGGCTCCCTCCACAATCCCAGTAATAGTTGGCACAAATAGAATCCCTAGAACTGTCCACTCGCCCAGACCACCTGCTCAATACACTACTATTCATACAGTACACTCCAGCATTGATAATTCCTGTCCTCTATCATGCATGCTCCTCAACTGTAAATCAGCTGTGCTACAGATATTGCTGAAGTTATACTCAGTGAAGAAATAGATATTGCCTTCCTCACTGAATCCTGGCTTAATGACCACTCTACCCCCATTCTAGACCTACTCACCCCTCCCGGATACATCATCATCAGACATGACAGACCGATTAGAATGGGTGGCGGGCTAGCTATCATTCAAAAAGAAGGAATACAGCTTTCCATATTAAAAACTGTAGAATACTTGACTTTTGGGTACCCTGGTGTTGAACTTATAGTCAAAGGCCCTGCTCCCATCAAACTTCACACCATCTACCACCCTCCTGGTGAATGTGCCCACTTCGCTGAAGAGCTATCCGACCTAGCTACACGATTCTTCCTAACACACACGAAAGATGTGTTCCTGGGCAACTTCAATATCCACTGGAACAACCCAGAAGACACCACAGTCCAGAACCTCTCCAACCTTCTTCAAATAAACGACCTTAAACAACTCTGCAATGAACCAACACACATTAAAGAAGCCATTCTGGATGCGATCATCAACAAAAATTAGCTGGTCTCTCTGACATCGATTACATTGACTGGCCTGACCACCACCTCATATTGTTTAATATTGATTCACATGTCATATACCAACCAACACGATCTGACAAACCTAAGCGCTGGGCCAGGAACATCAAAGAAGTCCCTATCACCGAACTGGAATCCAGAATTCATACCCACTACAGCTTCATCCTCCCACTTACAAGGCTGATGTCCTCACAGTACACTTTAATACAACAATAACTGAGGTGTTAGTTCAAGTGGAGCCACCCAAACTAAAACCATTGAGATATATCAAATCAAAATCTTGGTTCAACGCTGATCTTCATAACGAAAGACGACAATTCAGACATGCGGAAAGGACATGGAGACAAAACCCCTCAACAATGCACCTCACTCTACTCAGAACTGCATGGTTGTCATATAAAAAACAAATTTTTAGAGAAAAGGCCTCTTTTTTCAAAACCAACTAGACCATGCTAAGAATAGACCCAGGGAGCTGTTCAACATTGTTAAAAGACAAACCAACTGCACATCCCTACACGAAATTATAGCCACCAATGAACTCTGCCAAGAAATTGCCAGCTTCTTCACAGATAAAGTCACAAAAAATTGGTCAATCCTTCATCCAAGTCTCAAATCCACCTACACTCTTAACTTGCCCCACTATGCCCACCTATGACCAAATAGATCTAAATTATATTTATTTATTTATTCTATTTATTTATATTTGTAAATGCTACAAACCATTAAACCAGGGATGCCATGATACTTGCAGATAGAGCAAAACTAGGGTTTGAACTTATCTAAACGCCTCAGCGATAACCAGGATAACCAGGTCTGCGTCCAACTGAAAAATGATGCCAATTGGTCGGACTTCAAACTCATGTCTGAAAAAGAAGTCTTCAATATAATTGCAAGCTTAAAGTCTACTTCCCACACTATGGACCCCCTCCCATCCACAACAGTACAAAATCTCAACCACATCATTGTCCCTTTCTGGACAAAAATCATTAACTCCTCTCCCGCCTCAGGCTGTGTAACACCACAGACTCCCTCCAATTAGGACAAATCACACCCATACTAAAAAAAACAGGGGCAGACCCTAACGATCTCAACAACCTTAGACCTATCTCCAATGTCCCATTCCTAGCTAAACCTTTGTAGAAGTGCGTTGTCCAAAAACTTTACAAACATATAGATGATTTCAACCTCCTCCATACCTTTCAATCAGGATTCAGAAAAGGCTGTAGCACTGAAACTACCATGCTCAATATTTCAGATGATATCCACAGAGGGTTAGACGAAGGTGAAGCATGTCTTCTCATCCTTATTGACCTATCAGCGGCTTTTGACACAGTAAATCATGCAGCTTTACTTGAGACTCTGAAGATGGGCTCTGGCATTAATGGCATAGTACTAAAATGGTTCGCTTCTTACCTTCAACACAGATCGCAACAAATTAAAATCAACTCCTGTCCCTCTAAGCCCACACGAGTCATGCTTGGTGTACCCCAAGGCTCAATTCACTCCCCGTCCCTCTTCAATCTCTTCATGGAGCCCCTTACAATCATTCTGAAGCAAGCAGGAGTCAAATATCACCTATATGCAGATGACACGCAACTCTACTACAAAGTCAAATCACCCAGTGACATCCGACACCTAAATGCCACACTAACCAAGATACAAACTTGGTTTAAATCGAACCACTTAAAGTTGAACCTGAACAAAACCGAATTAATACTGTTCTCCCCGAAACGTAACCACCTACCAATCCAATACTAGCTCAAGATGCCTTAAATTGCTCCCTCGTCCTCTCCGACTCAGTAAAGTCCCTAGGTATTACCCTGGACAAGAACTTCTCAATGAAGGATCACATCAAAAACTCTGCCAAAGGAGCGCTGTATTCACTAAAACACTTTAAGAAAATTAAACCTTTCATCCCCCATGATGATTTCAAGACAATAGTACAATCTCTAGTCCTCTCTAAACTGGACTATGGGAATACCATCCTCGCTGGGACGCCAAAAACTCACCTAGCCCCACTAAGGTCAGTCCTAAACATGGTAGCCCGGCTCATAATAGGTGTTAAATGGTTTGAACACATCACACCAGCCCTCAAATCTCTCAACTGACTTCCCATTGAAGGTAAATGTATTTACAAGTCTGCCTGCATCAGACACATTCCCCCACTTACCTAAACAGCAAACTTGTGAAAGCAGGAAGATCCAGAACTCTGAGATGCTCCAACTCACTTCTTCTCATTCCTCCGAAATTGAAAAGGAAAACCACTCAGTCTTGATCTTTTTCTGGAAACGCACCCAGGATGTGGAACTCACTCCCTAGAGAGCTGAGATTCAAACCCTCCTTCTCCTGCTTTTAAAGGGACCTGAAACTCCTTCTCCTCAATAAATACTTTACAGCCCAAGCCAACTGATCTAGGCTTCAATAGCTGACTCTCCTCATAACTAGACCATCAATGATAGGTGGTTATTTGATTGTTTCAACTACTTAAGTTATCATTCACCCCTTTAATTTATGCTGTCCTAAAATGTTATGCTTATCTCTTTATGTATCCATATGTCATGCTACACCATGCTATTTTTCTTTCTTGTATGTAAAGCGCTCTGATACCCACGGGTCTTGCCAGCGCTATATAAAACTTATAAAATAAAATAAACTAACAATTCCACTGAAATTCACCATTTATAGTTATCTCAAGTAACTATAACTCATGCCCTAAAGTAACTATAACTCACACCCTTGCCACGCATACATCACATATTACATCACTCATGACAGGTTCTATGACATCATTCATAACATCACTGCAACATCTGAAATTACATCATTGGTGCTAATACTATGCTTTGCGAGGGTGCGACTTCTAGCTACTTTAGAGCACAAGTTATAGTTATTTAAGATAAATTTAACTGGTGAATTTCAGTGGTTTTGTTTGTTTAGAATGGTATGTTGGAATTTACATATTCGCCAAACTACAATGGTCCTTTAACCTTTGTTTTTTTTTTGTGAATTTCTAAGTTTTTCTTATTTTAATTGAAGATATAATTACAATTCCTAACTCTAACATCACTTTAACCTTTGGTTTATTCAATAGAAAAAAAGATATTTACACACACACACACACACGTGTATATACACATACATGTAATGTATGTATATAAATATAAATATATATATATATAAATATACATAAATATATATATATATATATATATATATATATATATATATATATTCACTGAAAAAACCATAGGTTTCAGATATGTTACAGTTACAAATTAGCATTTAAAAAACCTTTGAAATTCACTGAAAAAACCATAGGTTTTAGGGACAGTTATAGTTAGTTGGACATTTCACTCGTACAAAACCCGTGAAATTCCCCCGTTATAGTTAGTTCAGCTAACTATAACTCGCGCCCCGCAATGCACTGCTGATGACGTCACATATTACATCACTCATGACATGGTCAGTGACATCACTGATGACATCACTGATGACATCTCAAATGACATCACTGATGACATCATCCAGTGACTGTGTGTTTCTGTAAAGTTTAAATATGTTTAATATATATAGGGAAAGGCGTATTGAAGAATGAGTGGGTGTATAAGTGTCTGAATGGATGATTTAGTACGTGCGTGACTGACTCTACAAGTGAGTGATTAAACGTATCTTACTGAATGCATGGGTTAGTGACTAAACTGTGTGAATGTCTGTATCCGTCTGTTGGTGTGTAAGTGGATGCATGGATTTGCGAATAGCTACATGAGTGTCTATATGGGTTATTGATTGGTTCTATGAGTATCTGTATGGGTGCCTGAGTGTTTGTGTGGATGGGGTGTGTGCGACTGTGCATAGATGTGTGAGTGGGTGATTCACTGGGTGGATGGTTTCAAGAGTGCATCTGTGATAGACTGTATGGGTGGGTAAGTGTGTGTAAGAGTGTGTTAGTGAGTGAATGTATGTCCCAGTGGTACATGTGTGAGTAACTACATATGTGAAAGGCAGTATATATGTGTGTTGGAGTATATAAATAGCTATAAGCGTAGAGTGAGTGATTGTGATAGTGGCTGTATGGATGAGTGTGTGCTTGTATCAGTGATTGTATAAGAGCGTAACAGTGTGCTAGTATTTGTATGATTAAGTGAGCTGGTGTGTGTATAACTGTATAGGTGAGTAAATGGCAGTGTGTTTAATTATTTGCATGACTGACTAGGTGTGTGAGTACCTCTATGGATGAGTGGCGGTGTTTGAGTGTCTATATAGGAGTAAGAGTGCATATGATAGTCCTGTACTGAGTGACCATAAGTATGAGTGACTGTACGGGTGAGTGAGTGGATGTGTGTGTGTAGACCTAAGAATCAGTGAGTGGGTATGTAGTTATTGGTGTTGGAGTGTCTATAGTTTTGCGAATGGCAGTCTGTAATTTAGATTGGGTGTATCAAAGGTTATATTAGGGTGTGAGGAGCTGCACCAGATTATCACGTGGATGATGTCATCAGTGATGTCATTTGAGATGTCATCAGTGATGTCATCAGTGATGTCACTGACCATGTCATGAGTGATGTAATATGTGACGTCATCAGCAGTGCATTGCGGGGCGCGAGTTATAGTTAGCTGAACTAACTATAACGGGGGAATTTCACGGGTTTTGTACGAGTGAAATGTCCAACTAACTATAACTGTCCCTAAAACCTATGGTTTTTTCAGTGAATTTCAAAGGTTTTTTAAATGCTAATTTGTAACTATAACATATCTGAAACCTATGGTTTTTTCAGTGAATTTCAAAGGTTTTTTAAATGCTAATTTGTAACTGTAACGTGCCTGAAACCTACGGTTTTTTCAGTGAATTTCAAAGGTTTTTTAAATGACATTTTTAAATGTATTAATTTTTATATTAATTTTTTTCATACTGATTTACTACATTTTTAGAAACAATTTCTTTTACATATTTTATTTTTTAAATTACATTGTAATTACATTATACATTACAAAAAATACTTTCTCAGAATGAATTACTTTAGTTTAAATACTTAGCACATAGGCAATAGACTTTTAAGTACAGTAGTTACAGTTGTTGCAATGGGCAACACATTTTCAAACACAATGCAACATTCAGCTCAATGTGAATTTCTAGTTAAATGCAATTAGTTACTTTATGGATTACTTTTTCTAACCACAGGACTGGATCCTAGATTCAGTCCTGGGACATCTCCTGTAAACAGTTGAGTAAAAGCGTTTTGGTTACAGTCGTGATTTTTAAGGAATATTATTGTATTTTAAAAGTTGACACAGAAACTTTTCCTCATAGAATCACCAATGTTATCCTATGGAAGGAAATTCACTTAGCAGGTAAAAACTGTTATCGTTACTTTTTCTTACTCAGTGTTGGATCCTGGATCCAGCACTGGTGCATCTCCTGTAAACAGTTGAAAAAATGCGTTTAAGTCATACAGGCGATTTTTAAGGAATATTTGTAGTTTGTGAAAATCGACACTTTGAAACTTTTCTGCTGAAAACCAGACAATGGATTCCTATGGAAGAAAAGATAAGTTACTGGTAAGTACGGTTAAAATTACTTTTCAGGGTCAGTGCTGGGCTAAAAGATGCAGCACTGGGTTCTCTCCTGATAACAGGTGAGTAAATCGGAATTCGTATTTCAGGCTGATTTTAGAAGAATAATTTAAACTTCCAAAACTCCACACTTAGAAGAATTTCCAAGTGAAACCAGTCAATGTTAGCCTATGGAAGGAAATTCAAGTTACTGGTAAGTACGGTTAAAATTACTTTTCAGGATTAGTACTGGGCTGAAAGATGCAGCACTGAGGTCTCTCCTGATAACAGGTGAGTAAATCAGAATTCGTATTTCGGCTGATTTTAGAGGAATATTTGTATGTTTCAAAAATCAACACTTAGAAACTTTTTCAGCAAAAAGCAGGCAATGATATCCTATGGAAGGAAATTCAAGTTACTGGTAAGTACGGTTAAAATTACTTTTCAGGATTAGTACTGGGCTGAAAGATGCAGCACTGAGGTCTCTCCTGATAACAGGTGAGTAAATCGGAATTCGTATTTCGGATGATTTTAGAAGAATATTTGCACAATGGTGAAGGGAGGGGCGGGGCCTGAGGTGACATCTGTGCAAACGCGCCCCGTGGCGCGTTTTAAGTTGGGGGATTAAGTCCCCTTGAATCATGTGGGTCCCTACGGGCCAACTAGCCCACCAGGAACCTCCAGTATGCGCCAGGGGCTGCGTTGCAGAGACGTGTAGAGAGGCCACACCCCTTTACACCTCTCTGCAACGCAGCTCTGTGGCGCTTTCTGGATGTACCTGTTGGGCTAGTTGGCCCCAGAGACCCTCAGGATTGAAGGGGATTTAATTCCCCATCTTAAAACGCGCCACGGGGCCTGTTTGCACACATGTCACCTGAAGCCCCGCCCCTCCCTTCACCACTGTGCAAACGCGCCCCGTGGCGCGTTTTAAGTCAGGGGATTAAGTCCCCTTAAATCCTGAGGGTCCCTGGGGTGCAACTAGCCCACCAGCTACCTCCATTAAGCGCCACAGAGCTGCGTTGCAGAGAGGTGTAAAAGGGGCGTGGCCTCTGTACACCTCTATGCAAGGCAGCCTCTGGCGCATACTGGAGGTTCCTGGTGGGCTAGTTGGCCCCCAGGGACCCCCAGTATTGAACGGGAATTACTTCCCATCTGCAAACGCGCCAGGGGCGCGTTTGCAGAGTGGTGAAGGAAGGGGGCGGGGCCTGCGGGCCCGATCGTTTAAAAAAAAAAAAAAAAAATTTGTCCCCTGAAGGGGGCACTGTGGCCCCCTTCCTTTTTCCAGTTTTTATGCCCTGGGGACCCCATCCCCCAGGGCCTTACCCCTTTTTTTAATTAAATATTTTTTTAAAAACGGGAAGGGGGCCACGTGGCCCCCTTCCCTGGGCCTGTATTGGCCCCGGGGACCCCATCCCCGGGGCATGGCCTCGTTTTTTTTTTTCTTTGGAGGGGGCTGCGTGGCCTCCCTCCTCAGGCCATTTATGGCCCCGGGGACCCCATCCCCCGGGGCCGGCCTTTCCGTTTTTTTTTTATTTTTTAATTTTTTGGGCCACAAGATGGCCGCCAAAGTCAATATACAGAATGCCCTGTGAAGTCTTACCTTTATGGTGATGGTTGATCACATGTATTTATGTTTTGTAATGGTGGACGTAAACTGACCCGTGAACAAGAAGCCTTTGCTTCAAAACGTGTCGGGATGTTTTCTTGGTGTTGCCTTGAATTAAAATATTCACGCTGAACGAAATTGAGCCCTGCCCGTCTTGTGTTATTGGTAAAGGACGAGAGCTGAGGATTGTAGGGGCTGCCACACCCACTCACAGACCCACTCAGAGACTCACACACCCACTCAGAGACCCATTCAATGGCTTATGTACCCACTCACAAACCCACCTGTAGACTCTCAGACCCACACAGATACTCATGCACTTACTCACAGACCCACACAGACACTTACATATCTACTCACAGGCCCACTGACAATCTCATGCACCCACTCAGAGACTCACACACCCACTCACAGACCCATACAGACAGATATCCACTCACAGGCCCACTGACACTCCCATGCACCCACTCACAGACCCCCTCAGAGACTCACGCACCCACTCACAGACCCATTCAAAGACCCATGCACCCACTAACAGACTGTTGGAAAGTGGATTATTGGTAGGGGCAAATGTAGGTCTTCCACTGGCAATAAGGCCACTAACACATGATAGGACTCAGCATAGGTCTTAGAAAATGATTCCTATGCTCAACCCTTGGTAACGTGGCTGCGAGCAGACAGGCTTAACTTCAAAGACAGGTATGTAACGCATGTAAAAACACCATTTCAGTAAATAATTAAGACACAACACAAAATAAAAATCCAACACCATTTTATAAAAATAGGAAATAGTTTTATCTTTAACATGACACCAAAATGACAAACATCCCATGTAGGGAACCGGAGATATGAATTTTCAAAGATTTAATCAAATATAGCACTTAGAAGATTATAGCACCATATTGGGATACCTGCTCGCGATAGACCGGGGCAAAGTCAAAGTTTCAGGCCGACCGCGATGGAGCCCTGGGCGGCTACAGCTTGCGGCAGGTCCCGGTCTCAGTTTCTACCTTCACACTTAGAAACTTTTCTGGAGCTTTTTTCTCGCGAGGCCCCTCGAAGCTCCCAGCGACTCTGGATCCGATGAGGGTTCGCCAGCTTGACTTGTGACGAGGTCCCGGTCAACTTCCCTGGAGCGGACTTAAAAAATTTCTCAAGATCGCTTCAGCGGGGCAATCCAGGAATCCAGGCCGACACGTGATGGAAGACAGGCGGCTTGGCTCTCGCGGTTGCTCCCGGTCACCTTTTCTATGAGCGGACTTAGAAACTTTTCTGGAGCTTTTTCTCGCGGGGTCTCTCGATGCTCCTCATGTAGCCATATCCAGTGAGGGTTCGCCGGCTTCAGATTTTCTCTAGTCCCGGTCAATCTCTGGAAGTTGATGCGATGGAGCTTTTAGCAGGACGAACCTGGTTGGCTTGGCCGGCTCGCGGTTGAAGGCAGGCGGCCTGGCTGGCCAGGTTGAGTCGGTCCCTCTATGGAGCTTTTTTTTCAAAGTTGCTCCAAAGTTCTCCAAACTTCTTGAACTTCTTCCTGAAGTTCCTCAAGGGGTCTCAAAGTGTCTCAAACTTACTCCAAGGGTCTGGAAGCTCCAAGATGGTCCTTGAAAGTTGAGGACGTCAGTTCCCACAATCCACTGGTACAAAACCCTTACAAATCCACTGATGGGTCTCCAAGGTGTAGATTTAGTTGGTGATGATCCAGTTGAGCTCTTTTAACCTGTAGCTTTCAGGGAGTCCACTCTTTAGTTCTTTTCCAGCAAGGTAATCCACAGGGCTGCAGTTTCTTTTTTTTTTTTTTTTTTTTTTTTAGTCCTCATTTATTAGTCAATATATTTTAGACTTAAGAAAGAAGGTGTTCCGCCCATCACAAACAGCCGATTTGAGGGAATCCGGTCACTCCCATAGGAGAGAAGGATACCAAGTATCTCCAGATTCACCCCTATGGCTTCCCCCGTAATGATTCCAACCTCAATCTTAGTTCTTTTATTGGAGCAATGCCGTATCTGCCAATACACTCCATTAATGACGTGTTCTTAATCATCGGACCCAGAAAACAAAAATAAGAATAGACAAGAATAGACAGTGGAGGCGCTTCACAGGGAGACCAACATATTCATATATCAAAGCAATAAATCTAGAAATCAACAAAGACTAACTACAAAAAATTTATGTATATTCTTAATTATCCTTAAACAGAAAGACTCCTATCCACCCAGTTATCCCAGATTTCCCAAAATTTGGTTTTTTTGTTCTTTGTCCCAGATTGATCTAAGTTTGATATTCTCTGAATCGAAAATATCCATTCCTCTTCTATAGGAGGACAAGCTAAAATCCATTTAATACACAACTCTCTTCTAGCTAGAAGAATCAGAGTGAAAAACAGTGCTCTGTGCTTTTTTGTTAGAAAGCCTCCGTCTAACTCCCTCGGGAGTATCCCAAAAATTATGGAAACAGTTGTTAATTTTATTTCAAATCCCATAATATCTGAGATGGTCTTACCCACTTTCTGCCAAAAGGAAGATATTACCGGGCAACTCCAGAACATATGCACCTCATCAGCCTTGTCTTCTCCACACTTTGGACACTTCTTAATTTCTCTCATTCCCATCTTCGATAATTTCTTAGGAGTCCAATAGGCTTTATGTACTGTGAAGAGGTGATTCTTTTTTAGAGGTGCAGCACTTACATAAGACCATAGAAAAGACATAGATACTTGCCCGATGTTATCGAGGTCTTCATCTTCTAGCAGGTCTTTCTTCCAAATTTCATCAAACGAAGTCTTCATCTCTTCTCCGTTTTGGACTAATAACCAGTACCACTCTGATACTTCTTTTGTCTTTTTCTGATAAGAACATATTTTTGAGGCCAAATCCAGGTTGCCTTTTAGGTCTTTACTTATAGACTTTACCCAACTATTCAGCTGATAATATTTGAACCTAGAAACTAAGTTTTCACATATCGCCGAAAAGTGAGGCCAAGAGATCAGTTCTGCATCAACGATTAATTGCCCCCAAGTAGTAATGCCACAAGCACGGAGAGGAATTGCCAGGGCATCTTCCATACATATAGGCATTCCTGGGGAATCCCAGACTGGTGCTACCTCATTGTAATACGGAATTTTTAGAAGGCCTCTTATCTGAGACCAAAGCTTCATAGCTGATACCAAAATCTTCAATTTAACCTTCTTGAAGTATTTTGGATGTCCAAATTTTAAAAGAAAGCACCCTGCTTGTTTAGAGACCTCTGTTGTAAGAGCTTTAAAAAGTGGGGAAAAAGATTCGCTTTCCAACAATAATTGTCTAAAATTTTTTAGATGGAAGGCACAAAAGTATAAATATAAATCTGGAGTCGCTATGCCTCCATAGGCTTTTTTCTTTCTAAGTTTCTTTAACGCAATTCTGGGATGTTTATCTCCCCAGATAAAACTTGAAAAGAAGCCCTGCACCTTTTTAAACCAAACTTTTGAGAACTCTAGGGGGATAGTATTAAATAAAAATGTAAATTTTGGCAGAATAGACATTTTCAATAAATTGGATTTGCCTAATAATGAAAGTGGAAGCCCCCCATGTTTGAAGTTGTGCTTTTACTATTTTGGTCACTTTCTCAAAATTAACCTGTGCTATTTTATCAATATTTTGAACTATCTGGATGCCGAGGTATCTAATTTCCTTCTTTGTATAGGTACACCTAAAGTTGGTGTTCCATTTCATTAACTCGGTTTTCTGTTGATTGATAAGGTAGCCAGAAACCTTTCCAAATCTCTCAAATTCGGACCATATCTCTGAGAACAGTTTTTCTAAGTTGCTAGTGTATATTATAAGATCGTCTGCATACAAACCAATTTTTTTCTCCCACCCATTACATTTAAAAGGGATAATATTTTGACAGGCTCTCAATTTACACGCTAAGGGTTCAATGTAAATATTAAAAAGTAAAGGGGACAGAGGGCATCCCTGCCTAGTACCTCTTCCTATTTGTATTGACCTAGTTAGTTTCCCATTGATTAAAATTTTAGCTGTAGGATTTTTGTAGAGAGCTTTAATTGCTGTCTCAACAGTTTTGCCCAGATTAAAATGTTGAGTTACTTTAAACAAAAAAGACCAGTTGACTCGGTCAAATGCTTTGGCAGCATCGAATGTCATTACTGCCAAAGGGATCTTATAATTCTGGGCCATATCAATTGCCCCGATTAAATCGTGTGTTAATTCACTGAGTTGTCTTCCCTTCATGAACCCTTTCTGGTCTTGATGTATCAAAGGACCCATCACTTTATCTAGGCGTCTAGTAATAATCTGGGTATATATTTTATGGTCGCAATTTAGAAGTGAGATTGGTCTATAAGACTCACAAAGTCTTGGATTTTTATTAGGTTTTAATATCATTGTTATAATGGCTTCTTCCCACGATACGGGGGATTATGACCTTCTAAGAAACATGAATTAAACAATTTAAGAAGAAAGGAGGCAAGTTCTTCTTTCAGGATAATATAAACTTCATAGGGCTGCAGTTTCAGATGGTGCACTCTTCAGAGGTCCGGCCTTAGAATTCTTTGCACAGCAAAATCTTCTCAGCAGGGCACTTCTTGCTTCAGTAAGTTTCAAGCAGCAGATCTGGAGGGCTCTGCCCCTCTCAGATACTTATTCAAAATTCTCTGGGTCAAGCAGCAGGTCACTCATGACCAATGGGAGCAGGGTAACTCCTCATAGTTATGACCACATCCTGTAGAGTGTGGCATTATTTTGTCCCAGAGTGCATCAAATCTTCTAAATCCATAATGGCTGATTTTCCAGCAAGGAGGTAAGAGCTGGCTAAACACACCCCCTAGGATGGCTTATTTCCATAGACTCTCCCCCTACCATCTGCACATACCTTCCCTAATCCTAGGTCTGGTGGGGGTCAAAAGTGTAAAGTGGAAACTGACACTGTGGCCATCCCTCTGCCTTTGAAGCCCATGGTTTACGACTCCTCCCCCTGGCCTGGCATTCCTATGGAACAGCACACTGCCCTCCCAGCAGAGCTGGTTAACCCCAGGGCTCTTTATCACCTCTTCAAGGCAGCCTGGCTAATCCACTTAACTCTGACCAATCAGGGCAGACCACTGGAAGGCTGGATTTGGACTTACAAACAAGAAAGTCTTATAACTTCTTGTATGTACACTTTAGGAGAAATTCAACAATATGATATTGTTAGATTTAGCATTACTATTCTGAGAAGTCTTTGAACGGTAGCTCTATCTCCTTCCTATCAGGAGTTATTATTTAATAACTTCCTGCAATGTTAACCTATGTAACTGGGGATTTGCAATGGGAAAAATGACTTGGGCCATTTTTCCAGCACCAAGACTTACAAAAACACATTTTATAAGTACTTGCCTTTTATCTACAGGAACCCCACCCCATATGCAACTAGGGGAGACTTTAGGGGTTCTGAATCTGCAAAAATATTGCAGATCCTCACTTCACACTGCTCCTGGCATCAAAGTCGAATTTGGGCATCACTTTACCACAATGTGGGAGTGAAATGTGAAATTTCACTTTACCCAGGCATATAAAAACTCATTTTATAAGGGTGTACCTTATAAATATCTGACCCCCCCCCCCACCCCTGGGATACCTATGGGAGACCCTGGGGGTCCCTAATATGCCAAAACATTGTAGGTTATCCATTTTTAAGTGCCCCTACCACCAAAGTCGAGTTTGGGCACAATTTACTTTTAAAAGCAGTCCTGGCACCCAGTGCTGCTTTTAAACTGACCTCAGGCTTCAGCAGTGCACACATGCAAGTGCAGAAAAAGGCTGCTGGCCTCTAAACTGCCCTGCCCCAGGGTACTGGGGACTTCTAGGTAGTTTCAATCCCCTGCCCTATTATATACTAGGGGCTTATGGGGTAGGTCATGCCAATTACAGGGGTACCCCACCATGCCATAGTGTACCCTAGTGTATGTTAGGTGTTTTAACTGTATTCTAATGTGTTCCTTTCAGCTTGGCACTGGCCCTGGGCCTGGTTAGGCAGAGCCCAGGGTCAGTCAGTTACCAGTCAGCAAAAAGTTGGGGGGTGCCCAGGGCACAGGATGACTTTGCAACATAGCCCCGCCCCCCAAACGAAAGGTGATGGGTTACTAACCTACACCCTGGTAGACCTCATCAGCTAAGTGGAAAAACCTGGAAAGTCCATCTGCATTGGCATGGGCAACCCCAGGTCTGTGTTCCACTGTAAAGTCCATTCCCTGTAGGGAAATGGACCACCTTAACAGCTTGGGATTCTCCCCTCTCATCTGCATGAGCCATCTGAGAGGCCTGTGGTCAGTTTGAACATGAAAGTGAGTCCCAAACAAATATGGTCTCAACTTTTTCAGGGACCAAACCACAGCAAAAGCCTCTCTCTCAATGGCACTCCACCTCTGCTCTCTGGGAAGGCAACTGGCTGATCAAGGCCCTCTTCATTTAGCTGTGACAACACTGCCCCAATCCCTTGCTCTGAAGCATCTGTCTGAACCACAAATTATTTTGTGTAGTCAGGGGCTAGTAGCACTGGTGCTGAACACATAGCAGCTTTCAGAGTGTCAAAAGCCTTCTGACACTCTGGGGTCCAAATCACCTTCTGGGCCTCTTTTTAGAAGTGAGTTCTGTTAGGGGCCCCACAATGGTCCCATAATTTTGAACAAACCTTCTATAGTACCCTGTCAGTCCAAGGAATGCCCTGACCTGAGTCTGGGTAACAGGAGCTGTCTAATCCAAAATAGTTTGTTGGAGAGGCTGTACATGGCCCCCACCTACCAGGTGGCCCAGGTACACCCCAGACCTCTGCACTATTTGGCACTTGCTTGCCTTAATAGTCAGGCCTGCCTGCTGCATGGCCTGAAGCACTTCCCTTAGGTGGCTTAAGTGATCCCCCCAGGTAGAACTGTATACAGCTATATCATCCAGGTAAGCTGCACTGAACTGTTCCAACCCAGACAAGACTCTGTTCACCAATCTTTGGAAGGTGGCAGGTGCATTCTTTAATCCAAAGGGCATTACCTTGAACTGATAATGTCCCTCTGGTGTGGAGAATGCTGACCTCTCCTTTGCTCCATCAGTGAGGGCAATCTGCCAGTAACCTGAAGTCAAATCAAAAGTACTCAGGTACTTAGCAGCCCCTAACCTGTCAATGAGCTCATCAGCTCTAGGTATAGGGTGAGCGTCAGTCTTTGTGACTGCATTTAATCCTCTGTAGTCCACACAGAACCTTAACTCCTTGGGTCCCCCCTGAGGATTAGGTTTAGGCACCAGCACCACTGGACTTGCCCATGGACTCTCAGACGGTTCAATTACCCCCAATTCCAGCATCTTAGCAACCTCAGCTTTAATGCTGGCTCTGACATGGTCAGACAACCTGTACAGTTTATTTTTGACAGGTAGGCTGTCACCAGTGTCAATGTGGTGCACACACCACTCAGTGATGCCTGGGGTGAAAGAGAACAGGCCAGCAAACTGCTCCAGCACTTGCTTACAGTTTCTGTGCTGCTGGTCTGTCAACTTGGGAGAGAGTATCACCCCCTCCACTGACCCATCCTGCACATTAGTGGAGAGGAGGTCGGGCACAGGCTCGGTTTCCTCCTCCACACCCTCATCAGTGACCAGTAACATGGTCATGTCTGCCCTGTCATGGGGGGGTTTCAATGTATTCACATGCAGGACCCTATGAGGGTTCCTGGGGGTGCCAAGGTCAACCAAATAGGTAACCTCACCCTTCTTTTCTAAGATTGGATAGGGCCCACTCCACTTGTCATGGAGGGCCCTGGGAGCCACAGGCTCCAACACCCACACCAATTGTCCTAGAGTATACTCAGGCATAGTAGCCTTTTGATCATACCAGTGCTTCATGAGCTCTTGGCTGGCCTCCAGTTTCCTGTTTGCCTTGTACATGTACTCTGCCATTCTAGATCTCAGGCCTAGCACATAGTCAAGCACATTGTCCTTTGCTTCTTTAAGAGGCTTCTCTAAAGACTCTCTCAGCAGGCTCAATGGCCCCCTCACAGGGTGTCCAAACAACAACAACTCAAAGGGACTGAAACCAACCCCTTTCTGTGGCACCTCCCTGTAGGCAAACAGTAAGCATGGGAGGAGAACATCCCATCTCCTCCTGAGTTTCTCTGACAACCCATTTATCATGCCCTTCAGGGTTTTGTTGAATCTCTCAACAAGACCATTTGCTTGTGGGTGATAGGGGGTGGTGAACTTGTAGTTGACACCACACTCATCCCACATAGCAGTCAGATAGCTGGACAGGAAGTTTGTGCCCCTATCTGACACCACCTCTTTTGGAAACCCCACTCTGGTGAACACACCAAGCAGTGCTCTAGCCACCGCAGGAGTATCAATGGTTCTCAGAGGTATGGCTTCAGGGTATCTAGTGGCATGGTCAACTACCACTAAGATATACCTATTCCCTGATGCAGTAGGTGGGTTCAGGGGACCAACAATGTCCATCCCCACCCTTTCAAAAGGAACCCCAACCACTGGCAGTGGTATTAGGGGAGCCTTTGTCTTGCCCACTGCCTTGCCACTGGCCTGACAGGTGACACAGGAGCTGCAAAACTCCTTTACCTTTTCAGATTATGGGGCCAGTAGAAATGGTTCACCAACCGGTTCCATGTCTTTGTCTGTCCCAAATGTCCTGCCAAGGGGATATCATGACCCAAAGTCAGGATGAACTCTCTGTACTTCTGGGGCACCACCAACCTCCTGGTGGCCCCCTCCTTGAGGTTTCTGGCCTCAGTATAAAGCAGTCCATCTTCCCAGTAGAGTCTGTGAAACCCACTGTCATCCCCTTCCTCTTGCTTAGAAGCAATCCGCCTCAAGCTCTCAAGGGTGGGACAGTCACGTTGCTCCCTGACTGAACTCCTCTCTGGAGGGTCCACCTGCTCCTGTCAGTTCTGCCAAATCTGACAGCTCTGGCAGGGATGGAGTCCCTCCCTCAGAGGCCAGATCCTCCCCATCAGAGTTAGATTCTTCCTGCACCTCTGGAGTTCCCTGGGCTGGTTCACCAGGCCCAGTACCCTTGTCCTTGGATGCTTGGCCCTTTGTTCCAGGGTCCAAGTGTCCAGCCCCTCCCTGCTGGCTAGTCTGTGACCTAGTCACAGCACATACCCACTCAGGGAGCTCCAATATTTTCATATGGAGTCCTCTCTCCACCTCTGACCACACAGAGGCTTCAAGATCATTGCCCAGTAATCACTGGACTTGGAGCACCTTTGACACAGCTACCTTCATAGGGCCTGTCACACCTCCCCATTCCAAATCCACCACAGCCACAGGATGGAGTTTGGTAGTGCTGTCTGCGTAAGTCACCTGGTGAAACTCACCAGGTAACAACCTCTCTGGAGGCACCAGCTCATCCAGGACCATAGTTACACTAGCCCCAGTGTCTCTGATAGCCTCAACCTCAGTCCCATTCACTTTAGGCCTCTGCCTGTACTTGTCCATGTTTGGAGGTAAGGCAGCAAGGGTTGCAATATTCACCCCACCCAGGGACACTAAGGTTGCTTCCACCACCTGACTACTCCTCACTGGGGCACCACTCTCCACCCCTACACTGACACTGGCAATCCCTGTGGATGGCCCCTTAGGGGGGAGCTTCATGGCGCAGACAGCATCTCCCCGCTTGTGCCCTGGCTGGTTACAGTCAAAACACTTACCCACTTTTGAGGGATCAAAGAACCTACCATTCTTTCCCTGATTCCACCTCCCTTTGGATTTGGGTTGGCTCGGGGCCCCCCCTCCTTGTGCAGGTTTTTGTGGATCTTTGGAGGACTACTTCTGGTTTTGACCTTCCTTTCCCTGGGCTTTCCCCTGGGGAGGGACCTGTCCTCCTTACTTCTGGTCACCCCCCTGGTGCTGAATGGAAACCCGGGTCCTCACCCACTCATCAGCTGATTCTCCCAACTCTCTGGGGTCTGTCAGTTTAGAGTCCACTAGATACTGGCGTAACTTCTCTTCTGCACAATGAGTCAAAATATGTTCCTTCAAAAACAAATTATGCAATCCCTCATATGTGTCAACTTTGTTACCAACAATCCAGCCTTCCAGTGCCTTCACTGAAATGGCCACAAAGTCTACCCAAGACTTTGAACTCAATTTCTGGGTGCCTCTAAACTTCACCCTGTACTGTTCTGGAGTCAGACCAAATCTCTTGACTAAGCATGCCTTCATCTGCTGGTATGATTCTGCATCCTCTCCCTTCAGGGTCAGGAGCCTATCCCTCCCAGCTACTGGAATCAACTCCCACAGGAGTGCACCCCAATACCTAGAGTGGACCCTACTCATTTTAAGGGCCCTCTCAAAAGCTGCTAGCCACCTGTCAATGTCATCCCCCTCTGTGTACTTGGGCACTATGCCCTTGGGAAGTTTAGGTTCAAATCTACCACCCCTGGACATCTCAACATCTTCTTCACTCTCGCTGCCACCATTTCTCTTCTCCTCCCTCTCCCATCTTCTCTTAGCCAATTCGAATTTCTCCTTCTCCAAGGCAATCAACTCTAATTGAGCCTGAAGCTGTCTCTCTGCAAGGGACAGTAGTGGTTCCTGAGTAAGGGACCCTTCCCCACTCCCACCACCACCTTGATTCACTTGGCTAACACTAGTCACAATGGAAGAGGTCTCATCCTCACCCCTCTCTTGGGTGAGGTTGGGGGGAACATCCTCCCACCCCCTTGGGTTCTCCTCAGCTGCCATGGCCCAGGCCTTTAGGGACTAAAGCAACCCTGCCTTCCTCATCTTCCTAGCAGCATGCAGCTCCCTAAGCCTACACTGTTCCCTAAGATCAGCCATCTTAAACTGGGACAGTTTAGCCAGGTCCAGCTCCATGGTTCCCTAGTTTTGGGTCACAAAAAACTAGGCACAACAGACTTAGAACAATTTGGAAAAATCAAAACAATGGATTAAAAACAGTTTAGTCCAAATTCCAAAAATCAAACTCAAACGTTTTGTTCTAAGGCAATTTAGAGGATTTTTATAATCTTAAATCATTCACTGAAAGGTGTACTTTTTAAACACAAGTCCTCATCCATACTGCTGAGCACCAAATGTTGGAAAGTGGGTTATTGGTAGGGGCAAATGTAGGTCTGCCACTGGCAATAAGGCCACTAACACATGATAGGACTCAGCATAGGTCTTAGAAAAGTATTCCTATGCTCAACCCTTGGTAACGTGGCTGCGAGCAGACAGGCTTAACTTCAAAGACAGGTATGTAAAGCATTTAAAAACACCATTTCAGGAAATAATTAAGACACAACACAAAATAAAAATCCAACACTAATTTATAAAAATAGGAAATATTTTTATCTTTAAAATGACACGAAAACAACAAAAATCCAATGTAGGGAACCGGAGATATGAATTTTCAAATATTTAATAAAATATAGCACTTAGAAGATTATAGCACCATATTGGGATACCTGCTCGCGATAGACCGGGGCAAAGTCAAAGTTTCAGGCCGACCGCGATAGAGCCCTGGGTGGCTATAGCTTGCGGCAGGTCCCGGTCTCAGTTTCTACCTTCACACTTAGAAACTTTTCTGGAGCTTTTTTCTCGCGAGGCCCCTCGAAGCTCCCAGCCAGTCCGGATCCGGTGAGGGTTCGCCGGCTTGACTTGTGACGAGGTCCCGGTCAACTTCCCTGGAGCGGACTTAGAAAATTTCTCAACATTGCTTCAGCGGGGCAATCCAGGAATACAGGCCAACACGCGATGGAAGACAGTCGGCTTGGCTCTCGCGGTTGCTCTCGGTCACCTTTTCTACGAGCGGACTTAGAAACTTTTCTGGAGCTTTTTCTCGCGGGGTCTCTCGATGCTCCTCATGTAGCCGGATCCAGTGAGGGTTCGCCGGCTTCAGATTTTCTCTAGTCCCGGTCAATCTCTGGAAGTTGATGCGATGGAGCTTTTAGCGGGACGAACCTTGTTGGCTTGGCCGGCTTGCAGTTGAAGGCAGGCGGCCTGGCTGGCCAGTTTGAGTCGGTCCCTCTATGGAGCTTTTTTTTCAAAGGAGCTCCAAAGTTCTCCAAACTTCTTGAACTACTTCCTGAAGTTCCTCAAGGGGTCCCAAAGTGTCTCAAACTTACTCCAAGGGTCTGGAAGCTCCAAGATGGTCCTTGAAAGTTGAGGACGTCAGTTCCCACAATCCACTAGTACAAAACCTTACAAATCCACTGATGGGCCTCCAAGGTGTAGATTTAGTTGGTGATGTTCCAGTTGAGCTCTTTTAACCTGTTGCTTTCAGGGAGTACACTCTTTAGTTCTTTTCCAGCAAGGTAATCCACAGGGCTGCAGTTTCAGATGGTGCACTCCTCAGAGGTCAGGCCTTAGAATTCTTTGCACAGCAAAGTCTTCTCAACAGGGCACTTCTTGCTTCAGTAAGTTTCAAGCAGCAGATCTGGAGGGCTCTGCCCCTCTCAGATACTTATTCAAAATTCTCTGGGTCAAGCAGCAGGTCACTCCTGACCAATGGGAGCAGGGTAACTCCTCATAGTTATGACCACATCCTGTAGAGTGTGGCATTATTTTGTCCCAGAGTGCATCAAATCTTCTAAATCCATAATGGCTGATTTTCCAGCAAGGAGGTAAGAGCTGGCTAAACACACCCCCTAGGATGGCTTATTTCCATAGACTCTCCCCTACCATCTGCACATACCTTCCCTAATCCTAGGTCTGGTGGGGGTCAAAAGTGTAAAGTGGAAACTGACACTGTGGCCATCCCTCTGCCTTTGAAGCCCATGGTTTACGACTCCTCCCCTGGCCTGGCATTCCTATGGAACAGCACACTGCCCTCCCAGCAGAGCTGGTTAACCCCAGGGGCTCTTTATCACCTCTTCAAGGCAGCCTGGCTAATCCACTTAACTCTGACCAATCAGGGCAGACCACTGGAAGGCTGGATTTGGACTTACAAACAAGAAAGTCTTATAACTTCTTGTATGTACACTTTAGGAGAAATTCAACAATATGATATTGTTGGATTTAGCATTACTATTCTGAGAAGTCTTTGAACGGTAGCTCTAGCTCCTTCCTATCAGGAGTTATTATTTAATAACTTCCTGCAATGTTAACCTATGTAACTGGGGATTTGCAATGGGAAAAATGACTTGGGCCATTTTTCCAGCACCAGGACTTACAAAAACACATTTTATAAGTACTTGCCTTATATCTACACGAACCCCACCCCATGTGCAACTAGGGGAGACTTTAGGGGTTCTGAATCTGCAAAAATATTGCAGATCCTCCCTTCACACTGCTCCTGGCATCAAAGTCGAATTTGGGCAGCACTTTACCACAATGAGGGAGTGAAATGTGAAATTTCACTTTACCCAGGCATATAAAAACTCATTTTATAAGGGTGTACCTTATAAATGGGATACCTAGGGGAGACCCTGGGGGTCCCTAATATGCCAAAACATTGTAGGTTATCCATTTTTAAGTGCCCCTACCACCAAAGTCGAGTTTGGGCACAATTTACTTTTTAAAAGCAGTCCTGGCACCCAGTGCTGCTTTTAAACTGACCTCAGGCTTCAGCAGTGCACACATGCAAGTGCAGAAAAAGGCTGCTGGCCTCTAAACTGCCCTGCCCCAGGGTACTGGGGACTTCTAGGTAGTTTCAATCCCCTGCCCTATTATATACTAGGGGCTTATGGGGTAAGTCATGCCAATTACAGGGGTACCCCACCATGCCATAGTGTACCCTAGTGTATGTTAGGTGTTTTAACTGTATTCTAATGTGTTCCTTTCAGCTTGGCACTGGCCCTGGGCCTGGTTAGGCAGAGCCCAGGGTCAGTCAGAGTCAGTTACCACCAGTACCAGTCAGCAAAAAGTTGGGGGGTGCCCAGGGCACAGGATGACTTTGCAACACAGACCCACTCAGAGACTCAAGCCCCTACTCAGAGACCCAAGCCCCTACTCAGAGACCCACTCAACGGCTTATGTACCCACTCACAAACCCACCCGTAGACTCTCAGACCCACACAGAGACTCATGCACTCACTCACAAACCCACTCGGAGACCTATTCAGACTCTCACACACAAACTCACAGACCCAGTCAGAGATTGATGCATCCACTGACAAAGCCACTCAATCACTCACCCACTCATAGACCCACTCAGACACTCATGCAGCCACTCACAGATCCACTCAGATACACACACAGCCAATCACAGATCAGCTCAGACATTCACGCAGCCACTCAGAGACTCATACACCCAGTCACAGACCCACTCAGACACTTATGCACCCATTTACAGACCCACTAAGACACTCATGTACCCACTCACAGATTCACTCAAAAACTCATGCACACAATCATAATCAGACAGTCGCACCCACTCATACACTTATGCACCCAGTCACATAACTATTCAGAAACTGATGTACCCATTTACAAATAGACTTGAAGACTCATGCACCCACTCACATATCCACTTAAAGTCTTATGCACCCACTCACACACCTACGAAGAGACTTATGCACCCAGTCACTCACCCACTTAGATTCTCATGAACCAACTCATAGACCCACTCAGAGACCCATTTACAGTTACACTCATTCACAACCACTCATATAGTCATGCACAAACTCTCACACCTACTGATTTATTCATACTGCTATGTACATACCCAGTCACAGACCCACTCAGGCATTCACACTTGAAGTCGCAGATTAACAGATGCAGTCAATGATCCATTCAGAACCATCTTTTACAAAATTTTAGATGTGTTGTTTTGCATTGAGTGTGTGCTTTTTGTTTTCAGATCCTCGATGGTTCTGCAGATTCTAGATATATATATTTTTTTTAAAAGGATTTACAAAGAAAATTAACAAGTGTTTGGGAAATAGGGTGGCTCTAAAATGAGCCTTTGTGTTTATTGTGTGTATGTCATCATTGCATATAAAACAGGATGCAGTATTTTAAACTGTTAAGGAACACCCTGTTGCCTTTATCTGTAAAATTCACTTCATCAGGTCTGTAACTACCATCCATGTCAAAGCGCAGGTTATTATTATAGATAGAGCCCATGTTATGATCCCTCAGGAATGCAGAAACAGTTTTATTCACATGTGTCCTAGCTTTGTCTATTTGTGGCCAGAATTCAAATGACCACTCCCATTTCTGTCTTTGGCATATGTTGGAAAACACCAAGGCAGTGTGAGGTAAAAGTGCCATTAGTTTTCCAAAGGTATCCTTCATTAGGATTACCAATTCTACCCCAATAAGAGTACTAAGGTAATTGCCACCACAGTGCACAATCAGCAGGTCTGGTTGTTGGCAATCCATAATGCTTTCAACCAATGGAAGCAACTGATGCCACTTTAAGCCTCTCTGGCCAATACAAGTAATATCCACATTAGGCAAACCCAGGTCCCTGTCAATATTACTCTTACTAGCAGACTCTCTGGCCCAATACACATAGCTATGGGCCACAATCCACACTCTAAACATTTTCAAAGGAAGGAGCAGTAGCACGCAGGAGAGGGCTGCAGCACAATGAGACAGATTTAAAAAAGAAGTCAGTTAAAAAAATGCCCATCCACTAAAATCTAAAACAAGAAATTTGATTGGCTGATATAAATATGGTAGTGGTTAAAACTAGGTTGTATTAATGAGAAAAACATAAGGAGATGTGTGATTGACTTTTCTAATGTTAGCAAAAAGGAATGGACTATCAGATATGGCTCTAAGTCCAAACACTCGACCACTCCTGCTACAGTTGGTTTAGGAGTTAGCATGCTAGTCTAGAAAGTGTTGTGAACTTGTGACCTACTGCTAGCTGAGAATGTTATAATATTGGTCACCATAGCAACAGAGCTATAGGAGCATGAGTCAAAGGGTTGGTAAAAGCCTACAATGAAAAGGTGAAGGGAAATTCGTTGTTGAAGAAATAGGGAAGGAGGTGTATTTGGGTCCAAATTTAGATATCAATACCAAGTGTTGTGTAAGTGGAACTGTTTAGCAGCAGTTTTACAAAAAGATTTTGGATTCCTGTGTGGATTTACGGATCCATCTCAAGTTTTCACAGGTGCCACGCTGTCGTACAAAACTCCTGCTAAATTGGGCTTTTTTAAGGTGGGTAAGAAAGAGTTAACAGTTGTGACCATACAGAAGAGCTGTATTATTTTAAAAATATGAAAGCCATGTTGTTATTTGTCCACAGTGTGTGTAACCTTGAAAGCAAAGTTGAAAAGGTTGCCATTATTGGATACCTTGCATGAGAGTGGTGTACCATTCTTGTGCTTGGTTTTTGTGAACTTTGTGCATACAGAAAATCAAACTCATACTGAGCAAGAGATAAAGAGATCAACAAACAGATTTAACAGGTATGTGAATTAAACTATAACACAAAACATTTTTTCAGAGAGAGAGTGAATGAGTACATATAAAATGGTTGGAAGTGATTAGGATGTTTAGAAAAACTAAAAGAGTATATATAAAGAGAGTTTATGAAGCAATAAAGAATAGCATAGCGATTAGAACAGAATGTAAATATGTAAAGAGTGATAAAATGTAGGCACTGACACACTGAGTTAGGTAACATCTGGGGAACTGGCACTAATAACTCATTCATCCAGGCAACTAGGCCTTTAAACATGTTCCAGGTCCGCTATAGTAGAGCATATATATGCAGTTTCCCTGCTAGGCCTAGTTGCTATTCAAAATATATTGCTAAGCCTTAAGCTCCTGTTCTCATACATATAAGTCACTCCTGAGAAAGTCTGTAGGTAGGCTATAGGGCAGGGAACTATGCACTAAAAGATAAGAGATGCTTCCCAAAATTGATTAAGTTATATGCACACTATGGGACCCATATGTCCAGTTTTAGATGTATTCTCCTTCCTATACTGAAACTCACATACCTACTTATAAAAGTATTCAGCTACTAATACACCTAGCCACACACTGACAGAGATACTTAAACATGCACTCATACACACATACACATCTTATGCATCCTGACATATAGGAGGCAGTTACACACACCATTAAATACCCCAGTACTAACTAACACAGCCAGGAAGAGATCCATGCAGCCCCTGACATACCCATTTACAGATCCATAGAGAGACTAAGAGAGGCACACCCTCATAAGCACTGAGACACTCAATTAGGTATGTACTGGGGAACTGGAAGTAATAACTCATGTATCCAGGCAAGTAGGCATTTAAAAATGTTCAGGTCAGCTACAGTAGAGCGTTGATATGCACTGCTACTGGTAACCTGAGTTTAGAATCAAAACATGTTGCTAAGCCTTCAAGTCCTCTTCTAGTACATATAAGACACTTCTGAGATTGGCTGTAGATGGCCTATAAGGCAAGGAGCTAAGACCTTAAAAGATAGATGCTTCCCAAGTTTTATTTAGTTATATGCACACTACCAGACCGATATGTCCAGTTATAGATGTAGTGTCCTATCTATACTGGAACTCAGACAAGTATGTGTAAAAGGATTGACTGACTAATACACGTTCCATGCAGCCGCTTACCTACACATTTACAGATCCATAGAGTAACTGAGAGAGGTAGGCATGTACCAAGATACTTACTTAAATATCCAATAACACATCCTCATAGGTACTGAGACAGTTAGTTAGCCATGAACTGGGGAACTGGCACTAATAACTCATGCATCCAGGCAACTAGGCCTATAAACGTGTTTCACGCCAGCACAGTAGAGCGTGTATATGCAGTTGTGCTGGTCGGCTGAGTTCAAAATCAGAACATGTTGCTAAGCCTTTAAAGTCCTCTTCTACTACATATAAGTGACTCCTGAGATAGGCTGTAGGTAGGCTATAAGACACAAAGCTATGTGCTTAAAAGATAAGAAATGCTTCCCAAGCTTGATTTGAAAGTTTGATTGAGTTATATGCACACTACCAGACCAATATGTCCAGTTATAAATGTAGTCTCCTATCTATACTGGAACCCACATACCTACACATAAAAGGATAGAGCCACTAATACACCTAGTCACACACTGACAGAGACACTTTAACATTCACTCACACAGACATTCAGCTCTTATGTATCCAGCAGTATGGGAGGCAGTTGCACACACAGTTATATACCCCAGTATTTAACTAACACAGCCAACCAGAGATCCATGAAGTCCCTTACATACACATTTACAGATCCATAGAGGCACGCATGTACCAACAGAATCAAAACATGTTACTAAGCCTTCAAGTGCTCTTCAAGTACATATAAGACACTTCTGAGATTGGCTGTAGATGGCCTATAAGGCAGGGGGCAATGACCTTAAACGATAGATGCTTCCCAAGTTTTATTTAGTTATATACACACTACCAGACCGCTATGTCCAGTGATAGATGCAGTTTCCTACCTATACTGGAACTGACATACCTATACAAAAAGGACTGAGCCACTAATACACTTAGTCACACAAAGACACTTTAAACTTCACTAACACAAGCATACATCTCTTATTTATCCAGCAGGAATGGAGGCAGTTGCACACACAGTTTAATATCCAAAACTGACTAACACAGCCAGGAAGAATTCCATGCAGTTCCTTACATACAGATTGATAGTGCCATAGAGTAACTAAGAGACCCAGACATATATTAATATACTTACTTACATATCCACTGATACACACCACCTAGTCACTGAGACACTCAGATATGTACTGAAGAACTGACACTAACAAGTCACCCATCCAGACAACTAGGCCATTAAACATATCTCAGGCCTGCTACAGTAGAGCGTGTATATGCAGTTTCCCTGCTAGGCCGAGTTGACATTCAAAACATGTTGCTAAGCCTTAAACTCCTGTTCTACCACATATAAGTCACTCCTGAGATAGGCTTTAGGTAGGCTACATGGCAGGGAGCCATGACCTTAAAAGATCAGAGATGCTTCCCAAGTTTGATTAAGTTATATGTACACTATGGGGCCCATATGTCCAGTTGTAGATGCAGTATCCTACCTATACTGGAACTGACATGCCTACATAAAATAAGATTGAATCACTAATACACCTAGACACACACTGACTGAGGAACATAAACATTCACTCACACAAACATACAGCTCTTATGTAGCCAGCAGGAATAGAGGCAGTTGCACACACGGTTAAATACCCCAAAACTCACTCACACAGCCAGTAAGCAATCCATGCAACCTGTTACATACAGATTGAGAGATCCATAGAGTAACTAAGAGCCAGAGATTTACCAATATACTTACTTACAGATCCAATAACACATACACATAGGCACTGACTGAGACACTCAATTAGGTATGTACTGAAGATCTGATACTAACAAGTCATCCATAAAGACAACTAGGTATTCGCTAAATTCGGCATCCCAGCGGAGTATATTAAGTAGTTGGCATTATTATCTCCCACGGTCCGAGCTCGTATGGGACGCTATATCTCTAGCTCATATACGATTTCGCAGGGACACGACAGGGCTCCCCCTATCACCGCTCCTGTTTGTGCTCGCCATTGAACTATGACACAATGACTCCGACAGGGGGCTATTGCATGGGAGATACCTATAGGTCATACGATCCATGCTGTATCTTTAAATGCCGACTATATGATTCTCTATCTTAAATCCCTTCAGGAGAGTTTAGCCAACATAGCTCAACCATTGACCATATTTGGGCTGATATCAGAATTACAGATAAATGCAGATACACCTTGTGCATTTTCTTTTGCTAACACATACACAGACCCCACTCTGCCACTCAGACCCACCTCTGTACCTGTGGCTCCACACATGTTCCAATACTTAGGAATCTAAATATATTGAGAGCCACTGGATCTACTTGGGGGAAACTTAATCTGTGCAGTCAACTCATTGCGCTCACAGGTCGCATTCTGGACCACCTTGCCTCTGTCAGTGGCTGGGCGCCTCGCCATGGCAAAGATGGTCATACTACCTCGCCTACTGTACCATTTTGTCAACCTACTGCTGGTGGTACCGGCTTGGGTATTCAGAAAGTTGAACACTATGTTAGTGGAGCTCGCATGGGGGAAAGGGCACCGGAGAGACAGTTTTGCAAAATTACAGTTACCAACCAATGGGGGTGGTTTGGAGCACCTGACTTTAAGGCATACTGCCTTTCAGGGCAGCTGCAGTGGCTCTCTTATTGGCTGGCTTCCCAGAACCTGATGGAGATAGGGTATATGACAGAGAGGATTGGGCAGGGCCATCTCCACCGACTCATATGCCAGGGCGCAATGGTGCCCCAGAAAGCTCCCTTCTATTGCGCATAGCCCTGACGTATTGGAGGCTGGTGAGGATGTATATAGGTTTCACGGTTCCATATGTACCAAGCATACCATTGTGTGCCCTCCCCATGCCCTCGGGGACTTTGAGGGTGCATAGACTCAACCCTTGGAAACGGGAAGGACTGACGCCTTATTCCAGGATGGAGAGTTGCTTACACATGGGGACTTTGTACACGTACATTAGCTACCAGAAGACCTCTTTCTCACACACGCTAGTATGCTTCGATATCTGCGCAGACATTGGGCACCTGAGGGGAGGGAACCAAAAACACATGTGCCACTTTGGGCGTTACACACTATGGGAAACGGCAGACACCTGATATATTGTCTTTACCGTGGGTTCTGCACTCACTTCCTGATATCACTCTCTTCCCTGAAAGCGAAATGGGAAGAGGATCTCTCACATGACCTCCCGGACAAGGATTGGGCCATTTTGTTAGCATATCCCATAAAAGTTTCTTGTAATTCGAGATTTAAATTCATACAATTTTCAATATTACATAGGGCATACCAAACTCCACACAGAATCAGCAAAATGTTTCCATTGGTCGTATGACCGATGCTACTCTCCTGCGCATGCTATGGACATGTCCTTTGCTGACTGCTTATTGGACTGAAATATCAGCAACCTTGTCAGAACTGAGAGGTATCACAGCCTGGGATACTCCAGCATGCTGTCTATTAGGACTGTATCCCAGACTGTAGAGCTCCAAAGTGGCACTGCAATTTGCTGATTTGGCCCTATTACTGGTGAAACGACTTATAACCCGACGCTAGACATCACTGAAGGCCCCACAGTTGATTTTATGGCAAGAAGAAGTTCTGCAGTGGGGACAGGCAGAGAGTAGTGTGTTACAGTGAGAGGAATAAAGGGGACTAAGCAAGAGACTCATTGCATTCAGATAGGATTTCCCTCTTGGAAATGTTTCCATCACAAGAGGAGGTCTCTGAAGAGGGATGAGGTACTGACTATTTAGGCTAAACAAGCGTCAGAAGGGTTACCCAAATGATCACACTCCCATAGTCCTCTTTTACTATTGGGTTGGGTATACACAGCGACACTCTTGGGATCCGAGACTGGGCATAGTTATCATCCCGCGCAGAAGGACATCAGTTTCATCTATTACTCCTTTACATCATGGCAGACAGATAGGTTGAACTTCGCCTCTTTCACACTTGTTTCATTGCTCTATAATCCACAATATTACGAATAACAGGTGGGTGACATTGTCCAGTAGTTTGGGGGATGGGGGGCAAAGTTGAATTTCGTTAATCTATGCCAATGTTTCTCTATGATTGATAATGTTCTGTACAACATGCAGCAAGAGGATACTATACTCAATGTCTACTTCTTCAACATAAGTGACAGGACGATGTTATAAAATGAATAAATGCAATAAAGTCTGTGATAAAAAAGAAGCATCAAGCAAAAAATTGCAATTTTGCAAGGATTAGATTTATTCAAAGTCAGGGAGTCTAGTAATTTACAGGGACATTCACTTGCATGTCTATCAAAGAAGGTGTGCACAAGCAGCTTTCATCATTTCAGGATGTTAGTTGTGCATCACTCTAAAATGCGAAACTTGGCTAGGAGACTTTACTATGTGAAATCTCCTTCTTTATGTTTAGGAGAGATGAATACAAGTCTATTGCATGGTAAAGTAGCAGATGTAGAAAAAGTTTGTGAGGATATTCAGTTTTGTTTCTTTGGTCCTGAACAGGAGTCTATGGAAAATCAATCTATCAATCAGGGTTTGTAAAGTGCAACTACTCACCCTTGAGGGTCTCAAGGTGCTGGGGAAAGGAAAGGGGGGCTGCTGATCCATCTAAGTGCTGGGGTTCAGTTGAAGAGCCAGATCTTGAGATCCTTCCTGATTTGGGTCAGCGATTGGGATTGTCTGAGGTGGAGAGGCAAGGTGTTCCAGGTCTTGGTGGCGAGGTAGGAGAAGGATCTTCCTCCGGTTCTAGTCTTGTGGATCCAAGGGACGTGGCCAGGGCCAGCTGGGCAGAGCAGAGGTGTGTGGTGGGTACGTGGAATGAGAGGCTGTGGTTCAGGTATGCCGGTCCTGCGTCGTGGATGGCTTTGTAGGCTTGCATGATGAGCTTCAAGTGATTCTTTTGTTGACTGGGAGCCAGTGGAGTTCTCAGAGGTATTTGGTGATATGGCTGTGGCAGCGGATGTCTAGGACCAGTCTGACTGCGGCATTTTGAACATTCTTTGGTTTCCTGAGGAGTTTCTGGGTGATGCCAGCGTTGAGTGCGTTGCCGTAGTCAAGTCTGCTGCTGATAAATGCGTGGGTGACCATTTTTCTGGATTCAAAGGGGATCCATCTGAATGTCCTTTGAAGCAGGCGAAGCCTGTGGGCAGCATGATGAGGAGACGGAGTTGATCTGATGGTTCATTGTGAGCGAAGAGTCCAGTATGATGCCGAGTTTCATTCGTGATCCATGGGGGTGGGCGGGGTTCCCAATGCAGAGGTCCACCAGGAGTTTTCCCATGCTGAGGGGGTGGGTCCCAGGATGAGGACTTCGGTCTTGTCCGAGTTGAGTTTGAGGCAACTGTTTTTCATCCAGGTGGCAACGGACTTCATCCCGCTGTGGAAGTTGTTTCTGGCGGATGTGGGTTTGTTGGTGAGGGAGAGGATCAGTTGGGTGTCATTGGCATAGGAGATGATGTTGAGTCGGTAGTTCCTGACGATGACTGTGTGGTAGGCCATGTAGACATTGAAGAGGGTGGGACTCATGGAACTGCCCTGAGGTACTCCGCAGCTGATCTCCGTGGGTTCGGAGAGGAACTGAGGTAGTTTGACTCGCTGTGTTCGACCGGTGAGAAAGGAGTGGGTACAGTCCAGGGAATTGTCGTGAAGGCCGGTGTTGTGGAGTCTCGTAATTAGGGTGTGGTAGGAGATGGTATCGAAGGCAGCTAAGAGGTACAGAAGGATGAGGGCTGTGGTTTCGCCCCAGTTGAGGAGGGAGTGGATGTCGTAGGTGATGGCGAGAAGTGCGGTCTCGATGCTGTAGAAAATGAAAACTTGACTACTGGAAGCGTAGAAGAACTGGATATAGGCATTAGCACTGAAAGTTTTATAAAAGACATTGCAAAGTTTACAGCGTTTCTTCAGAGAAACCAAGCTGTGTTTGCATTTATTGTTGATGCACTCACTACAAAATTCAAACTCTGAATGTTGATTTGTATTTGAAAAGCAAAAAAGAGGACAATGATAAGTGGCAACAATTTGATGCATATTTATTTATAGAAGAATGGTTTGATTTGAAAACTCTTCAAATTGTATGTAAGTACTGTTATGATAGGTTGGAGGATAATAAAATGCCAGCCACAGCAGTCCATAACAAGTTAGAACTAGTTTCAACCCTACCAGAATCTTCAAGATTTAAATGTTTACAAATCAATTCTGATACAATGTATACATCCATTCCAAGCTATAGTCCATATGGAGCCGAAGACAGGGAAGTTACCTCCAACTGAGCTCCAGAAGGGTGTTAAAGGTAAAGTTGTGTACTTGCCATTAGATTTCAAGCACAATCTTGAAACTATGGGGTGCAGAGAGATGCTGAAGAAGCACTTGTTTTTCTAGTCAATGGTTTCCCTACCAAGAATTTTAAAAAATGGCAAGAGTTAGTAGATGTTAGTAAAGTAAAAAAAAGCAACATTATATCTGGTACAAAATAACATTTGATATAAAAATGTAGATGTTTTTCAAGATATTACACATATGGAGGATGACATTAACATCGAGAGGTCAGATTGAAAGGGTGGATCGAACCAGATCAAAAGAAATTTATGAACACTACAGTATTCATCCTCTGCATTCTAAGATTGGTGATGCTATTGATCTCTTCCAAATGAAAGAAGCAAAAAGAGCTCCCTTAAGTGAGTGGGAGAAAAGTTTAGAAGCTTGCTGTTTTCCACATCTGTTTCCTACTGGAGAAGTTGGTAGGTATGATGACCGGCCTGTACAAATACCAGCAGCCGAGTACAGATCACCTAGACTTTATTCAGAACTCCCTAGATTTCACCAGTATATTCCCTAAATATTTTATCTACTATTTGAGAGTGACTTGTCTGGGCTATCTTATGCAGTGAATCACATTCTGAAAACAGGAGTGAATCTGCAAAATCTCTCAGCAAGGGAATTTAATGACAACGTTCAAGGAAAAGATGAAAATCTGGAATACAACTTGATTAATCTGATGGCGTGTCAACGTGACACCAACGAGTACTGTTATCATCTCCACAGAGAGCTGAAATGCATGTTGAGGAACTTAGGAGTACCTTCTTGGTTTCTAACACTCAGTTGTGCTGAGTAAGCCTGGGATGACCTGCTTGAATGCTTGCGAGAAGCAAACTCAAACATAAAAGACATAAATCTGAAGACACCAGGAGAACTTTGCTCGTTGGACCCTGCAAACATTTGCAGATATTTTAACCACAGGTTTAAAGCAATGATGGCTTTTATCTGCAACAAAAGTAATCGGCGAAGTATCTGATTTCATTTGGTGCAAAGAGTACCAAGCTAGAGGTGCTTCACATATTCACATGCTGTTATGTCTAAAAGATGCACCGAGGTTTGGAACAGATACTGATTAGTCTGTCATGTCTTTCATACAACAGTATGTTGTCGTGTAGTTCCTAGGAATCCCCAGGACCTGCGATTTTTGGATGGCCTAAACTGAGGGCTTGGTGTCCCAACCACTTCTGGACACCCCCACAGGATATGTCAGCTGTTAGACCAGCTAGCTCTACAGTGCCACTACCACCCCCCTGTATTCTACAGTGGTGTAGGTAGTTTCTGGCAACCACTGAACATGACAAACCTGATTCCTCAGGGATTATGGAAAACAGTACAGTCATTTTTGCTCAGTCACTCGTGCCTACTTACTCTCAGAAAATACACAAGAGGGCAATCAGGACGTTTTCAATAAGTATTTATTGGTCCAGCGTTAGTCTTGTGTAAAATGTATTTGCTGCGACAATCAGGAGACAGAAGCATACGAAAGAGATTGCAAGTGCTAATATGGTAAATAGTACATGCATTTCTACCATAATGCTAAAAAGATGAACATATACAGTTCAGATAAAATAGTAGCATTTGCATAATCCTATAATGCACGCCCTAAGTAATTTTCCTAAATGTACCTAGCCTAGATCTGTATGTGTAGCATGTATATGCGTATATGTATCTATCTAGCCAAGAATCCCCTAGGGAAGAACCAACTCCCTCACCTGATGGTTGAGAATGAAGGACCCTGTCTCTGCTTCGAGGATGACACCCCGCAAGGGATGTCAGGCCGCTGCGTGTCGAAGATTCAGCATGCAGGACCCCGTGTCAGCTTGGAAGGAATTCTCCTCTAATTTGCAGGGGGAAATAAGGGTCTTATATACTAGAGTGGTCACTCCAGGGTTTCTTCTACAATCGATATGTTTTGAAAACAATCACGAATGTTATGAAAACAATCATTAATGTTTTGAAAACAATCATAAATGTTTTTCCAAACATTTGTGACCATGCACAGCTGGCTGTTGGCGAAGGATGAAAAAAAGCTGTGGCCCTTTTACAGAGTAAGTTGCCATGCCTAAGTGTAGGAGAGTAGGATCTGCTTCACAGGGGTACCCCCACTTTTTGCTGATACTTCACTGGTTTTCGACATTAGTCTGGCTGGGGCCCTGCTATTCAGAACCCCAGCCTAGCTGTTTCCTCTTTAAAAGGGTCTCCATGTGCCTTAGGCACATCACTGATTGGGATCTGGAGTGCCCTTGTAAGTCCCTAGTATATGGTATACTATGTACCAAGGGCATAGGTACCTCAGAGGCCTGCCAGGGGCTGCAGCATGTATTATGCCACCCCTGGTAGGCCATCCAAACTGACACCACAGGTCTGCTACTGCAGCCTGGGTAAGGTGGTGCATGCACCCCTTGCTGTGGTATAGGTTACCTATATCACTAAAAGCATACACACATATAAACCTATAAGTCACTCCTAAGGCAGGCCTTATCAATCCTAAAGGCAGAGTGCATGGTTCCTATGTGAGAGGGTGCCCCTGCATGAGCAGGGCCCCTCTGCAGCGTTCGGAGACCATCTCTGATGCTGTTTGTAGTGCAGCCTGACCATATACTCTTAAACGCATTATATCCTCGCGGTAAAATGCTAACTATGGAATGGCTGCACCTAAACATGTCGTGTTTGGTGTCAAACATCTTGGAATACTACCCCCCGCCAATCCTGGCGGCGGGGGTAGCATTCCACCCTTCTAGAGGGAAAGGCATGTTAACTCTGACGAGTCCGGTAACTTCTTTCCAGAGCCCTGGCATCACAAAATGGATGCTGCTGCCACAGACACGAGTCTGGCCTCCTGCTGCTGGACGAAACTCCGGCAGGGGAGGCCTGGACAATAGGTTTCCTGTCCCAGGGAGGTGTGACCACCTCCCCAGACAGGACAATGTGTATTGGGGCTGGGCGGGAGCACTTTCGGGTGCTTTGAAGTCCTGCACTGGGGGCACATTTGGTGTCCCTGTGCATACCCCAGTTCAAACCGGATCAGGGGCTTGCAGCCCCTGCTTTGGCGCGAACTGGACAAAGGGAAAGGGGTGTAGCCACCCCTCTGCCCTGACCCACCCATAGGTGGGGCCACAGAGTAGTCCATCCCCTATTTTTAGAATAAAGGTAGGAACCCAGTCCCTAGGACTTTAGATATACCTGGACGAAACTCTGAAACAGAATCCTGGACCTTCGACGCTCTACTCACGATTAGAGGACTGAAGAATCTCCCTTGGGGTCAAGGAGTGACTCCCCTGCTTGGCAGGCACCAAAGAAGCATCTGTCCGGTTCGCATCACTGAAGCTCCCGTCGGACGCTGAAGTCATCGCATCACCAGAGGTGGATTCTCAGACTTCCCCGAGGCTACCCTGAGTCCCCAGCAAAGCTGAGGCCCGTGGCTGTCGTGGGTGACTTGAGACCGTGACCCCTGGACACCGAGCACATTTGCAAGTGCACCATCTTCTGGGTCTCCCAAGAAGTCGTGCTTTGGGCTCCGAGTAGCCCTAGCCTCCAGCACCACCTGCACCGAAGATCACTGGCCCCCACTCCACGAGTGTCCTGTAAGCCAGCTCCACGTGCGGCGTCACGAGGCTCCTTTGCGGTCGCTAGCCCGTTGGCTAGTAGCCCTTAACGAAGGCCAATCTTTTCTTTACTTGGCAGTCTGGTTGCTCCAGGCCTGCCCTCACTTACCCTCGCTGGGTGAGTTCCCCAGACCTTGCTGGTCTGCATCATCGACGATCCACATCTTACTCGAGACTTGCCGTTGCCAAGGCTTGTTGGGTCCAATCTGGTCGCCGACACCTCTGCACTCGACAGACATCGAGCAACAGCCCGAATCCTGCTCCTGGTTGCCGACAACACCTCCCGGACCTCGTGGCTGAAGAGTCAAGACGACCGTCACCGAACCTGAAGCACTCGACATCGGTGGGCATCTGTCCATCACCTCCCTGGTCACTGGCTAGTGACCCAGACTCTGTCCCCTCTGCTTTCAGGTTCTTCAGAACTCCGATCCACTCTTGGATCCACCCGGACACTTTTCTCCTGGTCGCCAGCAGCACTTTGCAGCAGATCGCCATAAGAACCGACGACGAAACCCGACCCCGAAAGGCACCTATGCACCCGGCTTCCCTGGGTGAGGTAACACGAGTACTCCGGTGCTCCCGTGGGTAGAGACTCTTCAAAGTCCTAGATCTCAAAGGGTTTTGTCCTAGTCCTCTTTAAAGTGTCCCTTTCCTCTATTTTCCCGATCCCGACTTTCTCCATAGAAGTTAACGGCGTATCGCGGTTGTGTATTTACACTGCACGCGTCTCCCGTGGGTCCCCTGTGTCACTACCTTGGGTGGTTCCTTGTGGTCCAAGCACTTCTAGAGGCTCTAGGCCTAGTGTCTAGTTCAGTCGTGGTTCGCATACCACTTTATTGGTATATGGTTTGGTACGCCCCTAGGGCCCAAACGTGTATTTGTGCTATTACTGTGATTTAAGATCTTATAACCTATGTACTTCGAACTCTAGCCTCATAAAGAGACTAGAGGGGTGTGTTTAGTAATAAATACATATATTTTGAATATATACCTGGTGTGGTGCTCTTTCATTTGGTCACTCAAGAGATTATAGACTGGTAAAACAAGCTGCTTTACATTCCTTCAAGACTTAGCCTGAAGGCTGCTCTCCATAGCTACCACTAGGATAGCTTTCAATAAGGTTGTCTTTAAACCTACCTACCATAAGAGTCGATTTGGACTGGTGCACGGTGCCCACTATAATTAGTGGACAGCATATGCCAGGCCAACTTCTCACATTGGTGTGCAGCGTGTGGGATTCCAGCTTGCTATTGTTTTACCAGATAATCTCAATTGAATTGATCAACTGAAAACCACTAAAGGTACCTAAGGTACATATAATTTAAGCTTAGAATATCAGTAAGTTCTACTGAACTTAGAGTTGTGTGTTAAGGGATAGCACAACCCTTTCTACAACTCAAGAGAGTTTAGTAGGCCACACTAGAGTAGGTAGTGCATACACCACACCACACTAGTAATGTCTTTAAAAGCAGGATCCAAAGATGCCCTGCAGGAAGCCATGGAGCTTCCCCCTCCAAGTATGACACACTCCCATTCTTGGAACTGAGAGCTTTGTGTAACGTGAGGAAATTAAGGACAGGCCAAAGTCCCACCACCCAACACCTCCAGGAGTTGTTGGTGGCTTATGATCTTAGTAAGTCTTCAGAGACTGAAGGGGTAGGAGCAGAGGGTGGGCCAGCAGATGAGGAAGGGGCCAGGGGTACTACTACCCCCAGCCCCCTCTGAAACTGACCAGGAGGGTGACAATGACCCTGACCTGGAAAACCCAATCCCTTCTGGGGAAGATGAAGATGAGGATCTGGAGAACCACACCTTTGTCCCCCCAGGAAGGATTATGAGTGTGCTCAGAAAGTCTAGGTCTCCTTCTCAGGAGTCTAACCACTCTGGCACCTCCATAGGGAGCTCTGTTTCTTCTCACAGGAGGGAATCCTCTCATGAGAGAAGAAAGAGACTGGTCCAGTATGAGGAAACTCAACTGGAGATCAGGAAGAAGCAATTGGCTTTAGATAGAGAATCCCTAGATCTCCTTAAAGAGAGAAGAAAGTTGGGACTAGAGTCCCATGGTGGCAGCCATGTCCCTAGAGATAGGGAAAGGTCCTATGACCATAGGAACCTGAGCAAGATTGTCCCTCCCTACCAGAGTGGGGATGATATCCACAAATGGATAACTGCTTTAGAGAGGGCCTGTAAAGTACAGAAGGTCCCTCAGGAGCAGTGGGCAGCAATCTTGTGGCTCTCCTTTGCTGACAAAGGTAGAGACAAGCTCCTCACTGTAAGAGAGGAGGATGCTGACAATTACAAGGTCTTGAAGAGTGCTCTTATTGATGGGTTTGGCCTAACCACTGAACAGTACAGGTTGAAGTTCAGAGACACCCAAAAAGCACAGACTCAAGACTGGGTAGACTATGTGGATTGTTCTGCCAAGGCTCTGGAAGGCTGGTTGATGGGCAGTAAGGTGTGTGACTTCTCAGGATTGTATAATCTGATAATGAGGGAGCAGATTCTTAATAACTGTCAAAACCAGCTGTTGCATCAGTACCTGGTTGACTCTGATCTGACCTCTCCCCAAGAATTGGGAAAGAAGGCAGACAAATGGGTCAGAACCAGGGTGAAGCAGAAGGTACAGAACCAAGGTGGGGAAACCAAGAAGCAAGATGCTAAGAACTCTGACAAGGGTGGGGAGAAGGGTAAAGATCAAAAGTCTTCATCAGGCCCCCAAAAATCTTCTTCTGGTGGGGATTCCCAGTCTACCAAGGGTAAAGGCCAAAGAAAACCATGGTGCAAGGTCTGTAAGCAAAAGACCCACTGGACCAGTGATTGCACCAAGTCCAAAGACTCCAGTCCAGCACCCACCAATGCCCCTAAGGCACCTGTTCCCCCTAGTACAGTTGGTGGAAGTGCTCCAGCAAAGGGTTTAGTAGGGTTCACCCTGGGAACTGAGTTGGGCTCTGACTTAGTCAGGGAACTGACTCAGGCTGTGTTAGTCTGTGATGGAGGCATGGATGTGACCTCCACTGTGAGTCCCAGTAATCTGGGCAAGTACAGACAACAGCCTTTAATCAATGGACGAGAGGCTTTGGCATTTAGGGACACAGGGGCAAGTGTCACAATGGTGACACAAGACCTTGTGCTACCTGGGCAAGTTATGCTTGGTGAGATGTACCAAGTGACCAATGCTAGCAATGTCAGAACAGACCATACTCTGGCAGTTGTTAACTTCTCCTGGGGAGGGGTAACTGGCCTTAAGAAGGTTGTGGTAAGTGCAAACCTACCAGTCGAATGCTTGCTTGGCAATGACTTAGAGACTTCTGCTTGGGCAGAAGTGGAGCTCAGGACCCATGCAGAAATGCTGGGGATCCCTGCAGATGTGTTTGCTGTGACCAGGTCACAAGCTAAACTGTCTAAAACTGAACAGGCCTTGGATTCTGGAAGAAAGGACCAAGTGCCTTCCAAGAGGAGGAGTAGTAGGGTTAAGGCAGTGCCTTCCCCCTTGGCTCAGGAGGAAGATCAGTCCCTTGAGGGGGATGATCTCAGCCCTGAAGAAGGAACTGTCCCAGAGGAACTTGAACCTGACCAGGTTGAGTTCTTGGGGACAGGGGGACCTTCTAGGGCAGATCTGAGCCAGGAGCAGCAGAGCTGCCCCTCCCTTGAACCCCTCAGACAGCAAGCTGCTGCTGAGGCTGCTGGGAAAGCTAGTGGTCCCCATACAGTGTATTGGGATGATGGACTCCTGTACTCAGAGAGTAGAGACCCCAAGCCTGGTGCTACCAGGAGGTTGGTAATACCTTTGAAGTTCAGGGGCTTCCTATTGACCCTAGCCCATGATATTCCCTTAGCAGGACACCTGGGCCAGAACAAGACTTGGGACAGAATTGTCCCTCACTTTCACTGGCCCCACATGTCTGAAGACAGTAAGGAGTTTTGTCGCTCCTGTGTAACCTGCCAAGCCAGTGGCAAAGCAGGTGGCACTACAAAGGCCCCCCTGATACCACTACCTGTGGTGGGGGTGCCCTTTGAGAGGGTAGGGATTGACATTGTTGGTCCCATGGATCCCCAAACAGCATCTGGGCACAGATTTATACTGGTGGTAGTGGATCATGCCACCAGGTACCCAGAGGCTATACCCCTTAGGACCACTACAGCACCTGTGGTGGCAAGGGCCCTCCTGGGGATTTTCTCCAGAGTGGGCTTTCCTAAGGAGGTAGTATCAGACAGGGGTGCAAACTTCATGTCTGGTTACTTAAAAGCAATGTGGAAGGAGTGTGGAGTTACTTATAAGTTCACCACACCCTATCACCCACAATGCAATGGTTTAGTTGAGAGATTCAACAAAACCTTGAAGGGCATGATTAAAGGGCTCCCAGAAAAGCTTAGGCGTAGATGGGACATACTCTTGCCCTGCCTTTTATTCGCATATAGGGAGGTGCCTCAGAAGGGGGTTGGTTACAGCCCTTTTGAACTTCTGTTTGGCCACCCTGTGAGGGGTCCACTGTGCTTGGTGAAGGAAGGATGGGAGTTGCCTCTCAAGCCCCCAAAGCAAGATATAGTGGACTATGTACTTGGTCTCCGCTCCAGGATGGCTGAGTACATGAAAAAGGCAACCAAAAACCTTGAGGCTAGCCAGGAACTTCAGAAGGCCTGGCATGACCAAAAGGCTGTTCTGACTGTTTACCAGCCAGGACAGAAGGTGTGGGTGTTGGAGCCAGTGGCCCCAGCAGCTCTCCAAGACAAATGGAGTGGACCCCACACTATTGTTGAGCAGAAGGGTGAGGTCACTTACTTAGTGGACCTAGGAACACCCAGGAGTCCCCACAGGGTTCTCCATGTCAACAGACTTAAGCCATATGTAGACAGGGCAGACATGGGCTTGCTCATGGCTACTGATGAAGGGCAGGAGGAAGAGAGTGACCCACTCCCTGACCTGCTCTCACAGAACCCTGACGATGGGTCAGTTGATGGTGTAGCCTTGGCAGGCAGCCTCACTACCCAGCAACAAACTGATTGCAGGCAAGTCCTCAATCAGTTTAGACATATGTTTTCACTGACACCCAGTCAGACCACCTGGTGCACTCATGAAGTGGACACTGGGGACAGTCTGCCTATTAAAAACAAGATTTATAGGCAACCTGACCATGTCAGGGACTGTATCAGGACTGAAGTCCAGAAGATGTTGGAATTGGGAGTGATTGAGCCCTCAGATAGCCCTTGGGCTAGTCCAGTAGTCCTAGTACCTAAACCTCACACCAGTGGTGGGAAAAGAGAGATGAGGTTTTGTGTAGACTACAGAGGCCTCAATGCAGTCACTAGGACTGATGCCCATCCAATACCCAGGGCAGATGAGCTCATAGATACTTTGGCCTCTGCCAAATATCTCAGCACATTTGACCTAACAGCTGGCTACTGGCAGATCAGACTAGCTGATACTGCAAAGCCCAAAACAGCATTTTCAACCCCTAGTGGGCATTATCAATTTGTGGTGATGCCCTTTGGTCTGAAAAATGCACCTGCCACTTTCCAGAGGTTGGTGAACACAGTTCTCACAGGACTGGAAGCCTATAGTGCAGCTTATCTAGATGATATTGCTGTCTTTAGCTCCACCTGGGAGGATCACCTGGTCCACCTCAGGAATGTTTTACAGGCCCTGCAAAAGGCAGGCCTGACTATCAAGGCCACTAAGTGCCAGATAGGGCAGAGTCAGGTTGTGTACCTGGGCCACCTTGTGGGTGGAGGCCAGGTTCAACCTTTGCAGAGCAAGATCCAGACCATCATGGACTGGACTGCTCCCACTACCCAGACTCAGGTGAGAGCCTTCTTAGGCCTGACTGGGTACTATAGGAGATTTGTCAAGGGGTATGGATCAATAGTGACACCCTTGAATGACTTAACTTCTAAGAAAATGCCCAAAAAGGTTCAGTGGACAGTTAGCTGTCAAAAGGCATTTGATGACCTCAAGCAGGCCATGTGCACTGCTCCAATTCTGCAGAGTCCTGATTACTCCAAGAAGTTCATTGTTCAAACTGATGCATCTGAATTGGGGGTAGGGGCTGTACTGTCACAATTGAATGAAGAAGGTCAGGATCAGCCAGTAGCTTTTATTAGCAGAAGGCTGACCCCTAGAGAGAAACGTTGGTCAGCCATAGAGAGGGAGGCCTTTGCTGTGGTCTGGGCTCTGAAGAAGTTGAGGCCATACTTGTTTGGTACACACTTCCTGGTTCAGACAGACCATAAGCCCCTCTTATGGCTAAAACAAATGAAGGGTGAAAACCCCAAACTGCTTAGGTGGTCCATTTCCCTACAGGGGATGGACTTTACAGTGGAACATAGGCCTGGGAGTAACCATGCGAATGCAGATGGACTCTCTAGGTATTTCCACTTAGAACATGAAGACTTAACTGGGCAAGGTTAGTTTAATGTCCCTACGTTTGGGGGGGTTGTGTAGGAGAGTAGGATCTGCTTCACAGGGGTACCCCCACTTTTTGCTGATACTTCACTGGTTTTCGACATTAGTCTGGCTGGGGCCCTGCTATTCAGAACCCCAGCCTAGCTGTTTCCTCTTTAAAAGGGTCTCCATGTGCCTTAGGCACATCACTGATTGGGATCTGGAGTGCCCTTGTAAGTCCCTAGTATATGGTATACTATGTACCAAGGGCATAGGTACCTCAGAGGCCTGCCAGGGGCTGCAGCATGTATTATGCCACCCCTGGTAGGCCATCCAAACTGACACCACAGGTCTGCTACTGCAGCCTGGGTAAGGTGGTGCATGCACCCCTTGCTGTGGTATAGGTTACCTATATCACTAAAAGCATACACACATATAAACCTATAAGTCACTCCTAAGGCAGGCCTTATCAATCCTAAAGGCAGAGTGCATGGTTCCTATGTGAGAGGGTGCCCCTGCATGAGCAGGGCCCCTCTGCAGCGTTCGGAGACCATCTCTGATGCTGTTTGTAGTGCAGCCTGACCATATACTCTTAAACGCATTATATCCTCGCGGTAAAATGCTAACTATGGAATGGCTGCACCTAAACATGTCGTGTTTGGTGTCAAACATCTTGGAATACTACCCCCCGCCAATCCTGGCGGCGGGGGTAGCATTCCACCCTTCTAGAGGGAAAGGCATGTTAACTCTGACGAGTCCGGTAACTTCTTTCCAGAGCCCTGGCATCACAAAATGGATGCTGCTGCCACAGACACGAGTCTGGCCTCCTGCTGCTGGACGAAACTCCGGCAGGGGAGGCCTGGACAATAGGTTTCCTGTCCCAGGGAGGTGTGACCACCTCCCCAGACAGGACAATGTGTATTGGGGCTGGGCGGGAGCACTTTCGGGTGCTTTGAAGTCCTGCACTGGGGGCACATTTGGTGTCCCTGTGCATACCCCAGTTCAAACCGGATCAGGGGCTTGCAGCCCCTGCTTTGGCGTGAACTGGACAAAGGGAAAGGGGTGTAGCCACCCCTCTGCCCTGACCCACCCATAGGTGGGGCCACAGAGTAGTCCATCCCCTATTTTTAGAATAAAGGTAGGAACCCAGTCCCTAGGACTTTAGATATACCTGGACGAAACTCTGAAACAGAATCCTGGACCTTCGACGCTCTACTCACGATTAGAGGACTGAAGAATCTCCCTTGGGGTCAAGGAGTGACTCCCCTGCTTGGCAGGCACCAAAGAAGCATCTGTCCGGTTCGCATCACTGAAGCTCCCGTCGGACGCCGAAGTCATCGCATCACCAGAGGTAGATTCTCAGACTTCCCCGAGGCTACCCTGAGTCCCCAGCAAAGCTGAGGCCCGTGGCTGTCGTGGGTGACTTGAGACCGTGACCCCTGGACACCGAGCACATTTGCAAGTGCACCATCTTCTGGGTCTCCCAAGAAGTCGTGCTTTGGGCTCCGAGTAGCCCTAGCCTCCAGCACCACCTGCACCGAAGATCACTGGCCCCCACTCCACGAGTGTCCTGTAAGCCAGCTCCACGTGCGGCGTCACGAGGCTCCTTCGCGGTCGCTAGCCCGTTGGCTAGTAGCCCTTAACGAAGGCCAATCTTTTCTTTACTTGGCAGTCTGGTTGCTCCAGGCCTGCCCTCACTTACCCTCGCTGGGTGAGTTCCCCAGACCTTGCTGGTCTGCATCATCGACGATCCACATCTTACTCGAGACTTGCCGTTGCCAAGGCTTGTTGGGTCCAATCTGGTCGCCGACACCTCTGCACTCGACAGACATCGAGCAACAGCCCGAATCCTGCTCCTGGTCGCCGACAACGCCTCCCGGACCTCGTGGCTGAAGAGTCAAGACGACCGTCACCGAACCTGAAGCACTCGACATCGGTGGGCATCTGTCCATCACCTCCCTGGTCACTGGCTAGTGACCCAGACTCTGTCCCCTCTGCTTTCAGGTTCTTCAGAACTCCGATCCACTCTTGGATCCACCCGGACACTTTTCTCCTGGTCGCCAGCAGCACTTTGCAGCAGATCGCCATAAGAACCGACGACGAAACCCGACCCCGAAAGGCACCTATGCACCCGGCTTCCCTGGGTGAGGTAACACGAGTACTCCGGTGCTCCCGTGGGTAGAGACTCTTCAAAGTCCTAGATCTCAAAGGGTTTTGTCCTAGTCCTCTTTAAAGTGTCCCTTTCCTCTATTTTCCCGATCCCGACTTTCTCCATAGAAGTTAACGGCGTATCGCGGTTGTGTATTTACACTGCACGCGTCTCCCGTGGGTCCCCTGTGTCACTACCTTGGGTGGTTCCTTGTGGTCCAAGCACTTCTAGAGGCTCTAGGCCTAGTGTCTAGTTCAGTCGTGGTTCGCATACCACTTTATTGGTATATGGTTTGGTACGCCCCTAGGGCCCAAACGTGTATTTGTGCTATTACTGTGATTTAAGATCTTATAACCTATGTACTTCGAACTCTAGCCTCATAAAGAGACTAGAGGGGTGTGTTGAGTAATAAATACATATATTTTGAATATATACCTGGTGTGGTGCTCTTTCATTTGGTCACTCAAGAGATTATAGACTGGTAAAACAAGCTGCTTTACATTCCTTCAAGACTTAGCCTGAAGGCTGCTCTCCATAGCTACCACTAGGATAGCTTTCAATAAGGTTGTCTTTAAACCTACCTACCATAAGAGTCGATTTGGACTGGTGCACGGTGCCCACTATAATTAGTGGACAGCATATGCCAGGCCAACTTCTCACACTAAGGACATGTTTATGTACGTCAGGTACATTGATTAGAATAGAATACTAAGAGCTAGTTTCGAAGAGACAGGAGCAAGCCACAAGGTAAAAGGTCACCTGTTTCAGAACTGTTATTGTCATGTGGATGGGACAATGTAAAGTAAAAAGTGGTATACATGACAGGACTAGCCTAAAGGACATGACAATGTGGCATAGCCATCCCAAAAGACACTGCTGACAAGGGCTTGAGACAACAAGTTCTACGATTTCAAAATCAAAGATGTGGAAAATACTGTAGTCGAAAATACAGATACAAAGAAAACATTTACACAAGATGTCGTTTTGGATTCTCACAACCTGTCATCTCAGAAGTAAGAGTAAACAGCTTTTTGTCTGCAGTTAGGCACACCTTGACACAGAAATCACCTACACATACATACAACCTCGGATGAACAGAGGCTTCTAAGTATATAAATGACAACAATCCTGTGATTCTGAAGATGTGAAATACGAATATGGATCTACAATTTGTTGCAGACAACTCCATCACTGTTGCACGCTATGTGACTTCATATTTAACAAAATCGAGAAGACCGAAATAAAAGAGATGTGGGAGAAGATTTCTGCTGAGAAGAGTCTTACCAAGAAATTGTACAGTTTCAGTTTGAAAATGCTTTCCCACAGAGAAATCAGATCGTATGAATGTTCAGACAAGCTGAGCTTGGCTAGTTTGTTCTCCCAGTCAAGAGGAATTGTTTGGGTAAGTTTAGGCATTGCAAACAGTCATAATAGAGTATTAAAGTATCTTCCAGAAATATAGTACCTTTCAGAATTTGATCCAGAGAGTACAGACATTTTGAAAACTAACATGCTGGATACATACTACCCAAGAAGGAGTCCACATCTTCAAATATGCATTTCTATGAAGCACTTCAGCTCTACACATATAGAAGTAATGTAACTGAAAACCTAGAAGAAGGAAGATGTGCAGTACTTGGATGTGATGTTGTTTGGTGAGGTATAACAAAGGACAACTAATTACCCACAGAAAGCTTAGTTGCCAAACTCCAGAGAGAAGAGAGTTCTTCTACTTGGCACTTTTGCAGTTGTTCAAGCCATGGCGTGCTGAATCTTATTTACTTGGACACTATGACTGTTACAAAGGATCTTTTAATACTGTGAAAGACAGCATTTAGTGTTCAGTCTTTCCTACCTACTTGCAAATATTGAAGGATGAGATTGAGCAGGAAGAAACAATCGCTGCTGAGATAGCCAGGGAGAATTCTAAGAGCCGTCAAAGTTCTGCACAAGCAAGGTCCTCTGGGAGAACTAATAATTCAAAATGAAGCAGCTATAGCTATGAGGTGGAGAATGCAATGCAGCAAGCAAGAAACTGTAGACTTTGAACACTTAGTAGAACAACTGAACAATGAACAAAAAGAAATTACTAGAAAATAGTTCAGGTTTCAACTGCAATGCAAATGTTGTTTTGAATGTGTTGTCCATTCACCACATTTAGTAAACCAGATTCAACATAAACCAGATAATAGATTGTGTTCTGCACTGTATCACTTGCTGCAGTGTTTACTGACAGACAGAACTGTGACACATTCTGCTTCAGGTATTCAAGATCTTTTAGATATATGTAGTGGATCAGTAAAGTTTACTCCCAATAGTCAACAAGACGAACAAGAATGTTTTATGGTTGTTTGGAGTTTTAAAAGAAGATGATGTAAATATTGATGATTTATTCGGACTGAGTTGCATGTGGAACCATGACTGTGAAAATTGTCATTATTCATCTAGTACTGAAATAAATTTTGAGCGTTTTTTCTATTTAACATTACTAAATTCTAAAACTGTGCCTTTCGACAATTTGTTGAAGAAGGCTCACCAAACTATGACCTGCTCAAACTGCAGATCAGATGTTATGTCTACGTTAATCCTAACAACAACTGGAAAATAACTTATAGTAATGCTACAGCGATGCAGATCAAATGGTTCCAGATTGGAAACTCAAGTTACAAGCTTCAAAGTGGACAAATATCTATTTCAGGAAGAGCTTTTACTACTTCGGCTTTCATCTTTCACTAAGGAGTTAGTACAACTTCTGGACACTATACTGTGCCTATGATGTCACATAGTTTGGTCCTAGTTTCCATAGGAAAAGTGTTTTTTGTTTTGCTTATAACTTTGGCACCATTTTGGGGTTATTCGTCAAGCGGGAGCTAAGAAAAAGGGGAGGGGTCCCAAAATGCATTTTCCCCAAGTTAATTCCCATAGGGACTTTAGACATGACTACAACCCGAACCGCTGGATGGAATTATACCAAATTTGGTAGCAAGGTAGATCTTAGTCCAGAGTAGTGCCTTGTAGTAGTTTGGTGTAAATCCATTCAGTAGTTTTAGAGATATTAACCAAAATACAAATTTGCACATCTCGGGACACAGATTCTCAGCGGATCCACCAGCAGTGACCTGCGGCTCCATGTGCTACAGCAGGGCCGTGATTGGCTGGCCACAACCGGAGAGAAAAGTTGCAGCTGGCATTTAACAACTAGGGGAAACGGTTCTCGGGGCTGAAATGTTGTTCAAATTCTAAGTGAAGGGGTCAGGTGAGAGGTTCTCCGACCTCTTGTGTATGTTTAAAATAAAAAGCAAGCATGTTTACTGTAGTGGAAAATAGTTTTAAATGTTTTTTTACCCACTCGTGAGATCAGCAAGGCCACCCGTCTAGCTCTGCAAGGGATCTGCGGAGCTCACGTATCTAAAAACAAATAGCTAGTTTTACACCCACTCTAACTCTCAAAGATACACTGTCATAATCGCTGACATAGCCATACAGGCACCCTGACACCCACACTAACACATATAGAAACACTCTCATACCCACTCAGACACCCATGCACCCAGTGACAGACCCACTGGGAGACTCACGCAGTCACTCACAGATCCACACACCAACTCACAGCTCTACTCAGACACTTATGTACCCACTTACAAACCTATTCAGAGACTCATGCACCCACTCACAGACCCACTGAGGTACTTATACACCCACTCATAGACCTACCTAAAGACTCATGCACCTACTCACACACCCACTGAGGTACTCATGCACCCACTCACAAACCCACTGGGGTACTCATGCACCCACTCATAGACCTACTCAGATACACACATGCACTCAGACACTTAAACACCCACTGACACACACACACACCCATTCAGAGACATGCACACTCACTCACAGACCAACTCAGACACTCATGCACCCACTCATAGATCCATTGAGACTCACGCACCCACTCACAGACTCATTCAGACACTCATGCACACACACTACGAGACCTACTCAGACACATATGCACTCACTGACAATCACAGACCCATTCAGAGACTCACGCACCCACTCACAGACCCACTCAGACACTCATGTACCCACTCACGTACCCACTCACAGACCCACTCAGAGACCCATGCACCCACTCACAGACCCACTAAGACACTCATGCACCCACTCACAGATCCACTCAAAGACTCACACAGCCACTTACAGACACACTTAGACAGTGACACACTCACAGATCTACTGAAAAACTCATGCACCCAGTCACAGACCCACTCAAAGACCCACTCAGAGAATGATGCACCCACTTACAGACCCAATCAGAGACTCATGCTCCCACTCTCAGACCCACTCAGACACTCATGCACCCACTCACAGACTGTCAACTCCGTAATTCCTTGGGGCTTGCTTAATGCTTGAATGTTCAACCTCCAGGCACCACCAAGTCTAAATGTCATTATGATGCAGACTACTGGAGTGGCCAGGTAAGGGAAAGGGTTGTTGGGGAAGGAACTGCAGGAGGGAGCTCTGTAGAGGAAAAACAGATTATAATCAGTTTCCTAGAAACCCCCCCTATATACCTAGTATCTCTTGTGATGTGGAATATTCACCTAAGCCCTGCCTCGCAATTTCCTAGAATTACTTTGTGGTGTTTTCACCTACAAGGTAAAGTATGCAAATGGTGAGATAAATAGAGATATTTGTATGCATGCTGTGAAACATTCACACTACAGGAGCCTCAAATTTGATTAACACACACCTACCATGCTCTGCTCTTTAGAAGTCTTGAGCTGACCTTGAACCACAGTCTGAAAAAACAGGTATCAGGAGATCACACATAAGGTCAAATGATGTCTTTGATCGTGCGTTAATACTGAATGCTCTCAACAGTTTTTTTAACCCCTTCGCTGCTAGGCCTTTTCCCCCCCTGTGCTAAGCCTTTTTTTGGCTATTTGGGGTAGTTCCCGCTTAGGCCCCTGTAACTTTTTGACCACATAAGGTATCCACGCCAAATTTGCGTCCTTTTTTTCCAACATCATGGGGATTCTAAAGGTATCCATAGTTTGTGGATTCCCCTGGAGGGGACCCAGAAATTAGCCAAAATACAGCTACATTTTTTTATTTTTTTTTTAAATGGGAAAAAAGGGCTCCAGATGAAAGCGTCTGGTTTTTTCCCTGAAAATGGTATCAAAAAAAGGGGCTGTGGTGCTGAAATCACCATCTTCCCAGCTTTCAGGGACAAGCAGACTTTTGTCAGAAAACCAACATTTTGTACACAGTTTTGGCATTTTTCTGGGACATAGCCTATTTTTGCTATTTTTTGGGCTTTCAACCTCCTTCCAGTTAATGGTAGAAATGGGTATGAAATCAATAATGGATCCTGGAAAGCTATACATCTTAGAAAAGTAGACAACATTTTGAATTCAGCAAGGGGTCATTTGTGTAGATCCTTCAAGGTTTCTTTATAGAAACTAACAGTTAAATATAGGAAAAATTGAAAATTAGTTGAAAAAAACAGCCGTTTGTGTCAACGTTTTCACCTGTAACTTTTTCTAATCATGATAGCTAATTGAAAGCAATATACCGTTACATCCGCTGGACCTTTCTGGTTGTGGGGATATATAGGACTTGTAGGTTCACTAAGAACCCAACAAACCCAGAGCCAATAACTGAGCAGCGACTTGCAATGATTTTTTATTATATACCGGGTATATAGCAATTAATCTGTGAAAATGTATACATGGAAAAATCGGTATGAAAGACACCTATGTATTTCTGAAATGGGAACAAAATATAGAGTTTAGAAACAGTAGATATTTGCACATTTCCGAAATTGGGAATACCTATACTAGCATGAGAATTATAGGACATTTTTCAAAATGACTTCTTTTTTACACATTGTCTTTCATTTGGAAGGCAGAAATGCATCGAAAATCAATAGGTAATAACAGTTGACCTACAATTCTGTGTTAGCCTAAGTCTCCCGATAAAAATGGTACCTCACTTGTGTGGGTAGGCTTAGTGCCCACGACAGGAAACGGCTCAAAATGTAACGTGGACACACCACATTTTCACAATGAAAAATTACCCCTTTTTTGCAAAGTGCCTAGCTGTTGTTTTTGAACCCTAGCTCCGCCGGCACCAAGGGAAACCTAGAAAACCTATACATTTTTGAAAACTAGACACCCAGGGGAATCTAGGATGGGGTGACTTGACTGGCTCTCACCAGGTTCTGTTACCCAGAATCCCTTGCAAACCTAAAAAGTTGTCAAAAAAAACACATTTTCCTCACATTTCTGTGGTGCAAAGTTCTGGAATCTGCGTGGATCCACAAAATTCCACCCACCCCGCGTTCCCCAAAGTCTTCCGAGAAAAATGGTACCTCACTTGTGTGGGTAGGCCTAGTGCCCGCGACAGGAAACGGCCCAAAACGCAAGGTGGACACACCACATTTTCACAGTGAAAAATGACCCTTTTTTTGCAAAGTGCCTAGCTGTAGTTTTTTAACCCTAGCTCCGCCGGCACCAAGGGAAACCTAGAAAACATATACATTTTTGAAAACTAGACACCCAGGGGAATCCAGGATGGCGTGACTTGACTTGCTCTCACCAGGTTCTGTTACCCAGAATCCCTTTCAAACCTAAACAATTGTCAAAAAAACCACATTTTCCTCATATTTCTGTGGTGTAAAGTTCTGGAATCTGCGTGGATCCACATAATTCCACCCACCCCGCGTTCCCCAAACTCTTCCGAGAAAAATGGTACCTCACTTGTGTGGGTAGGCCTAGTGCCCGCAACAGGAAACGGCCCAAAACGCAAGGTGGACACACCACATTTTCACAGTGAAAAATGACCCTTTTTCTGCAAAGTGCCTAGCTGTAGTTTTTGAACCCTAGCTCCGCCGGCACCTAGGGAAACCTAGCAAACCTAAACATTTTTGAAACCTAGACACCCAGGGGAATCCAGGATGGGGTGACTTGACTGGCTCTCATCAGGTTCTGTTACCCAGAATCCCTTGCAAACCTAACAAATTGTCAAAAAGACCACATTTTCCTCACATTTCTGTGGTGCAAAGTTCTGGAATCTGCGTGGATCCACAAAATTGCACCCACCCCGCATTCCCCAAAGTCTTCTGAGAAAAATGGTACCTCACTTGTGTGGGTAGGCCTAGTGCCCGCGACAGGAAACGGCCCAAAACGCAAGGTGGACACACCACATTTTCACAGTGAAAAATGACCTTTTTTTTGCAAGTGCCTAGCTGTAGTTTTTTAACCCTAGCTCTGCTGGCACCTAGGGAAACCTAGCAAACCTATACTTTTTTGAAAACTAGACACCCAGGGAAATCCAGGATGGGGTACCTTGACTGGCTCTCTCCAGGTTCTGTTACCCAGATTCCCTTGCAAACCTAAAAAATAGTAAAAAAAACACATTTTCCTCACATTTCTGTGGTGCAAAGTTCTGGAATCTGTGTGGATCTACAAAATTCCACCCACTCCGCATCCCCCAAAGTCTTCCGAGAATAATGGTACCTCACTTGTGTGGGTAGGCCTAGTGCCCGCGACAGGCAAGGGCCCAAAACGTATTGAGGTGACATCAAAATTGCCTATCACAAAACGACCTGGTTTTGCAAGGGGGTTCACCTGGGTTTTTGGCCCCGTGCTTGGCGGCCAGCAAGGGAAACCTACCAAACCCACACATTTCTGAAAACTAGACACCCAGGGATTCCAGGGAGGTATGGCTTGCGTGGATCCCCAACGTTTCTTACCCAGAATCCCCTGCAAACCTCAAATTTAGCTGAAAAAATCACTTTTTCCACACATTTTTGTGTGGTAAAGTTGTGGCATCACCGGGCTGACACAAATTTCCTACCACCCAGTATTTCCCCAGGTCTCCCGATACAAATGGTGCCTCACTCATGTGGGAGGCCCAAGTACCCGCGACAGGCAAGGGACAAAACATTTTGTGATGCGACATCAAAATTACCTATCACAAAATGTTTTGGACCCTTGCCTGTTGCGGGTACTTGGGCCTCCCACACGAGTGAGGCACCATTTTTATCGGGAGACCCGGGGGACACTGGGTGGTAGGAAATTTGTGTCAGCCCGGTGATGCCACAACTTTCCCACACAAAAATGTGTAGAAAAAGTGATTTTTTCAGCTAAATTTGAGGTTTGCAGGGGATTCTGGGTAAGAAAATGTTAGGGGATCCACGCAAGCCATACCTCCCTGGAATCCCCGGGTATCTAGTTTTCAGAAATGTGTGGGTTTGGTAGGTTTCCCTAGCTGGCCGCCGAGCACGGGGCCAAAACCCAGGTGACCCCTGCAAAACCAGGTTGTTTTGTGAAAGGCAACTTTGATGTCGCCTCACTACGCTTTGGGCCCTTGCCTGTCGCAGGTACTTGGGCCTCCCACACGAGTGAGGCACCATTTTTATCGGAAGACCCGAGGAACACTGGGTGGTAGGAAATTTATGTCAGCCCGGTGATGCCACAACTTTCCCACACAAAAATGTGTGGAAAAAGTGATTTCTTCAGCTAAATTTGAGGTTTGCAGGGGATTCTGGGTAAGAAAACGTTGGCGGATCCACGCAAGCCATACCTCCCTGGAATCCCCCGGGTGTCTAGTTTCCAGAAATGTGTAGGTTTGGTAGGTTTCCCTAGTTGGCCGCCGAGCACGGGCCAAAAACCCAGGTGACCCCCGTTGCAAAACCAGGTTGTTTTGTGATAGGCAATTTTTATGTCGCCTCACTACGTTTTGGGCCCTTGCCTGTCGCGGGTACTTAGGCCTCCCACACAAGTGAGGCACCATTTTTATTGGGAGACCCGGGGAAACACTGGGTGGTAGGAAATTTGTGTCAGCCCGGTGATGCCACAACTTTCCCACACAAAAATGTGTGTAAAAAGTGATTTTTTCAGCCAAATTTGAGGTTTTCAGGGGATTTTGGGTAAGAAAACGTTGGGGGACCCACACAAGCCACACCTCCCTGGAATCCCCCGGGTGTCTAGTTTTCAGAAATGTGTGGGTTTGGTAGGTTTCCCTAGCTGGCCGCCGAGCACGGGGCCAAAAACCCAGGTGACCCCCCTTGCAAAACAAGGTTGTTTTGTGATAGGCAATTTTGATGTCGCCTCACTACGTTTTGGGCCCTTGCCTGTCGCGGGTACTTGGGCCTCCCACACGAGTGAGGCACCATTTTTATCGGGAGACCCGGGGGAACACTGGGTGGTAGGAAATTTGTGTCAGCCCGGTGATGCCACAACTTTCCCACACAAAAATGTGTGGAAAAAGTGATTTTTTTCAGCTAAATTTGAGGTTTGCAGGGGATTCTGGGTAAGAAAACGTTGGGGATCCAGGCAAGCCACACCTCCCTGGAATCTCCTGGGTGTCTAGTTTTCAGAAATGTGTGGGTTTGGTAGGTTTCCCTAGCTGGCCGCGGAGTACGGGGCCAAAAACACAGGTGACCCCCCTTGCAAAACCAGGTTGTTTTGTGATAGGCAATTTTGATGTCGCCTCACTACGTTTTGGGTCCTTGCCTGTCGCTGGTACTTGGGCCTCCCACGCGAGTGAGGCACCATTTTTATCGGGAGACCCGGGGGAACACTGGGTGGTAGGAAATTTGTGTCAGACCAGTGATGCCACAACTTTCCCACACAAAAATATGTGGAAAAAGTCATTTTTTCAGCTAAATTTGAGGTTTGTAGGGGATTCTGGGTAAGAAAACCTTTGGGGATCCACGCAAGCCACACCTCCCTGGAATCCCCCGGGTGTCTAGTTTTCAGAAATGTGTGGGTTTGGTAGGTTTCCCTAGCTGGCCGCCGATCACGGGGCCAAAAACACAGGTGACCCCCCTTGCAAAACCAGGTTGTTTTGTGATAGGCAATTTTGATGTCGCCTCACTACGTTTTGGGCCCTTGCCTGTCGCAGGTACTTTGGCCTCCCACGTGAGTGAGGTACCATTTCTATTGGGATACTTGGAGAAAGGCGGGTGTAGGAATTTTGTTGTTTCTTTCTGCAGCGTGAACATTTTGGCACAATAATGCAAGGAAAATGTGACAGACATTTTGAGGTTTGCAGGATATTGTGGGTAAGATAGCGTGTTGGTATCCACAAGAGAGACATCACCATGTACTCCCATGGGTGTTTAGTTTGCGACAATATCTACAGTTGGTAGGTTATTCTTAGATGGAATGTACACCTTGGCAGAGAGACTAAAAAGACAAAGATTACTGCACAGCCATCTATTCCTCAAGCACACACACATACTGGTTGGATTTGGCATGAGGGCGAGTGATGGTTCAGTATATAAAATTTCATTAACAAGAGATTTCACAAAAATGAAATGCACTGTCAATAATTAAAAGGACAAAAAACTGAACCAGTGACTCGCAGCTCGTGAGCTGTAAAGCCACGACAAGGCCCCAACCGCTTTACAGGCCATTCACACACCTTTCATACGTGATACACACAAGACCATTCACACCACCAGGCACGAAACCAACACATTGCAACATTCACAAAAAGGGACAAGGTACAACCTGCTTGAGAAAGACAGAAAAGACAAATATTTCTGCACAACCACCTATTCTTCAAGCACACAGACATACTGGTTGGATTTGGCACGAGGGTGAGTGATGGTTCAGTATATACAGTTGTATTAACCAGAGATTTCACAAAAATGAAATGCACTGTTAATATTGAAAGGACGAGAAACTGAACCATTGACTCACAGCTCGTGAGCTGTAAAGCCACGACAAGGCACCAACCGCTTTACAGGCCATTCATACACCTTTCATACGTGCGACACATACAAAATCATTCACACCGCCAGCCGCGGGCCCAGCACATTACAACAGTCACACCAGCAGACAGCGCCATTCAAGGGCCCATCACTTTCACACGCCCACATTCCTGACACAGCAACCACACCAGCTCACAGATTGCGTGGAGTGGTGTTTAGCTAGCAGTGTGTGTAGTGACCAGCAGCAAGTCACTACTCACACACCGCCAGCCAAGCGCCAATCCACGCACACCGCCAGCCAAGCGCCAGTCCACTCACCGCCAGCCAAGCGCCAGTCCACTCACCGCCAGCCAAGCACCAGTCCACGCACACCGCCAGCCAAGCGCCAATCCACGCACACCGCCAGCCAAGCGCCAATCCACGCACACCGCCAGCCAAGCGCCAATCCATGCACACTGCCAGCCAAGCGCCAATCCACACACACCGCCAGCCAAGCGCCAGTCCACTCACTGCCAGCCAAGCGCCAGTCCACGCTCATCAGTCCACACTCACCGCCAGCCAAGCGCCAGTCCACGCACACCGTCATAAATTTTTTTTAAACAAGAAAGAAAACCCAAACCAATTGCAACTAAATACAAGACTATAACTACAAAAACAACAGCAGTAACTAAAGACATCATTCTATTGCCAAACGTTAAACTGAACAACTATATAAAACCATACAGACCAGGCAGTACACTATTAGACTCATGGTTGCTCCCAAAAACTCTTTTGAGTGTGATACAATCTGAAACATGTGGGCACACACAGCCCAGGATTAGAAGGACAATCGGCACAGTGCATACGACTCTCCTTCCGCACACCTCTTCGCAAGCAGACTCTACATCTCTTACAGGGATTGTTTTTTTTGGGCGTGGGAGGAATTAAATCAGGAAAGTGGCGATCTTTCAATCTAGCCACATCCTCCACCACTCCAAATCTAGGAACACTTGCCTGTTCCACAACAACAAGGCTGCCTATCACAGACTCCTGAAACTGAACAAAAGTCAACTTTGACGCAGGAGAACACTCCTTGTACACAACAAAAGCATTGAAAGTTGCTAAATTGAAGAGATGGATGGCCAACTTCTTATACCAAATGTAAGCCTTACGAATAGCAGTGTAAGGTTCCAACCTCTGTTCTACTCTATCAACACCACCCATATGCTTATTGTAGTCTAAAATGCACACAGGTTTGCGCACTTCAGCAATCTGACCCCAAACAGCCACAGGTGAAGTACTCTCATCATGGATGGTAGTCAGCATGTACACATCCCTCCTGTCCACAAATTTCACAGCTAGTAGTTCATCACGACGCAAGGAACTGCACTGTCCCCTCTGAAGTTTTTTGCAAACAAGCTCTTTTGGATAACCTTTACGGTTAGAGCGGATTGTGCCACAAGCAAAAGTGTCCACTTTGAACAATTCCTTAAACAATTGCACAGCAGTGTAAAAGTTATCAAGGTACAAATGGTGGCCTCTGTTAAACAGTCCTCTAGCAAGATCCCACACAATTTTCTCTGAGACTCCAAAAGTGGACGGACAACCAGGGGGTCAATAGTGGAATCCCTACCAGTGTACACACGGAAATTAAAAACATATCCTGTCCTACTCTCAGACAACATATACAGCTTAATTCCATAAAGTGCCCTCTTGCTAGGAATGTACTGCCTAAAAACCAAACGGCCCTTGAACAGGACCAAAGACTCATCAATAGATATTTCTTTCCCTGGAGTATAGATCTCTGAAAATCGATCTACAAAGTGATCAAGAACAGGCCGAATCTTAAAAAGACGGTCACAGTCAGGGTGATCTCGTGGCAACGCCAAACCATTATCAACAAAATGCAGCATCCGAAGCAAAAGTAAATACCGATCACGAGTCATAATTGCAGGAAATATGGCCGTTGCCATCAAGGGACTGGTAGACCAATATGAAGCCATGGACGGCTTCCTTACCAAGCCCATCAATAAAGTCAAACCCAAAAACTTCTTCATCTCTTCCAGATTTGTGGGAGCCCACCGGGTAGCTCTAGAGTAGGGCCTAAGTCTGGCACTGTTGTCCCTCAAAAACTGTTCAGCATACAAATTAGTCTGCTCAACAATCTCACCCAAAAATACATCATCCATAAACAACTGAAAAAACTGTATAGGCAAAAAATGTTCACAATCCACTCTACACCCTGCATCACCACTAAAGGCAGGCAACACCGGCTGCACCATGTTTGGATCAACCCAGAGTCCAGCACTTCCAATGGGAAGCCTTAAAGCCCCAGGCTACAATCCAGATTCCTCTTGCACCATCGGCACAGCAGTGTCCTCCTCTAAAACAGGCACTTCATCCGCACTGAGAGTAGCTTCATCTGCACTGAGAGTAGCTTCATCATCCGATGATTCCATGTGGAGAGAAAACTCACTGCCTGAATCTTCCCCTCCCTCCTCTCCCTCAGACGCACTGTCAGTCTCATAATCCTGCTCAGAGGAAGATTCAAGAAGCATAACAACCACCTGCTGAGCAGTCTTTCTACGGCTAGCCATAATGCTTACTAATAAAGGTAACTTGTCAAACAAGTCAACAACAACAAACCCTCTGTAAAAAACAGAAATAAACAAAAAGTAGCTTTAGCACAAAGACCTATATACCCCAACACTATACCACTCACTTGCCAGAAGCAGCTAGACTCACCACCACCTACTCTGCACAGACACAGTAAGGATCAAGAATATCCCACTAAAAAAGAAAAGAAAATTACACATAAGACAATTCAAAACACATCACAAAGAATTTCATGCTCAGAACACTAACAAATATGCTGCCATTATGACACCACTTACAAAAAAATTCATTCATGCATGACAATAATACTCATTTGGAGTAAACACAACAAAAATGTTTTTCTTACCAAATAAATGCAATTACGCAAAACTGCAGAACAACCACTGCCGAAACCTCAAACAAGAATCAAAAGCGTAACACTAGAATAAAAAGGAGAAAAAAACATTACAATCACATATGCAAATAATGCACCAGTCTACACACAATCCACCAACCAAGCTAAGGGGTAGGTAGGCCTAACAGTATAAATAAAATATTCACCCCCGTAAAAGGGGAGCAACCCTTGCCCAAGAGGCCACTCCCCAACACCAAAATTTAAAAAACCCTGGCGTCTAGTGGCTTCTGCCCCCCTTGGGGGCAGATGGGCATAAAAACATACTGCTGATCTGCCACCCAAAGAGGGCAGAAGTGGTCCCAATCATTCTCCCATAAAAGGGAGCGACCCTGGCCCAAGGGGCCGCTCCCCAACATAACAAAAAACAATCCCTGGTGGCCTAGTGGCCATATAAAAAACAAATCCGTCGATCTGCCCCCCAACGGCCAAATTAATGCTTCCCAAAGGGGAGCGACCCTTGCCCAAGGGGCCACTCCCCACAAATAAATCCCTGGTGGTCTAGTGGGCCCAATTAAATAAAAATGGCAAGATCTGCCCCCCCAGGGGGGCAGACAGCCAAAAACATTGCCCCCACAGGGGAGCGACCCTTGCCCAAGGGGCCGCTCCCCACAAATTAATCCCTGGTGGTCTAGTGGGCCACTAAATAAAAAATGGCGAGATCTGCCCCTGGGGGGAACAGACAGCCAAAAACATTGTCCCCAAGGCGGAGCGACCCGTGCCCAAGGGGCCACTCCCCACAAATTAATCCCTGGTGGTCTAGTGGGCAATTACATAAAAAGAATGGCGAGATCTGCCCCCTAGGGGACGCAGACAGCCAAAAACATTGCCCCCAAGGGGAGTGACCCTTGCCCAAGGGGCCACTCCCCACAAAATAATCCCTGGTGGTCTAGTGGGCCACTAAATAAATAAATATGGCGAGATCTGCCCCCCCTAGGGGGCAGACAGCCAAAAACAATGCCCCCAAGGGGAGCGACCCTTGCCCAAGGGGCCACTCCCCATAAATGTATCCCTGGTGGTCTAGTGGGCCACTTTAATTTTTAAAAAATGTTGCGATCTGCCCCCTAGGGGGGCAGCACAGCCAAAAGAAATTGCCCCCAAACAGGGGAGCGACCCTTGCCCAAGGGGCCGCTCCCCACAAACAGGTAATCAGTTTCATTAAAAAAAAAAAAGTCCCTGGTGTCTAGTGGGCATTCCTGCTGCACGATCGCACAATCGTGCAGCAGGAATGCTCAAAAGAGGCATCAGGGGAAAGGAAAACCCTTTCCTTTCCCCTGATGCCTCTTTTTTAAAATCCCCCCCTCCCACGAGGAAAAACTCACCTCTCCTTTCTCCAACGCGCTGGAAGCAAATGGCTTCCAGCGCGTTGGGAATCCCTCAATGACGTCAGCGCACCTTGTGCGCTGACGTCATTGATGACGCTGAAGGGGGTGCGGGGGGAGTGTCAATCCCTGGTGGGGGCACGTAGATGGGCGGCCCACGGGGGGAGCGCCAGCGCTTCCCCGTGGGTGGGTGCTAGGAAGGCCAGGAGCCGTCCTGAGCACACGCCCACCGTGGCTCAGGACGGCTCTCGGCCGTCCTGAGCACAGAAGGGGTTAATGAGTTCTCAGTCCTATAAACAAACAAGCGGGACCTGCCTCGCATGCATATGCTTAGTTTTTCAAAACATTACGCCATTCTTTGACATTACAGAGAAATCTCAGTGTGATGCGCTCTTACCCCCAGAGATTAGGCCAGCCTCTAAACTTAGGGGCCAATTCCGATCTCGGCCGGTAGGGCTCCGAATCGGATTTGGCATAACCGGATCCGATTCGGAGCCCTATTTCCCGACCGATTCGTACGCGCGTCCGGACGAGCGAGTACGATGCGAATTCGCCGACCGACTCGTTCGGGCGTCCCAACCGCTCCGACCGGCTCGTTCCCGGGTCTAACCGCACCGACCGACTCGCTCGGACACGACTCGCACCGCGCAATGGAGACGTTCCCCGGCCGGGTAAGTACGATGCGCGCCGCGAGCAGTCCGACCGACACGCGCCGTCCGGCTCGAAAGAGCAGTCGGAGCCGTACTTCGGGGGTCCGTGTCGGACCCCCCTGTACGCGTAGCCACGCGAGTCGCACACAGCTGTGCGTGTACAGCGCGAGTCACTTCGCCGCGTACCCGCTGTAGGGGGCGCCCTTGTTCGCCTCGCACCCATTGAGGCAATGGGAGCCCGCGTACGCGCTGTACGACCGGCTCCCATTGACTTCAATGGGAGTCCGACCGACTCGAGTACGATAGCATACAGACACATCGTACTCGTTCGGTCGGGCTGCACGGGTCCGATTCGGTCGGAAATCTCTCCGGGTCCGGCTCGGTCGGAGAGATTTCCAGCCCGAATCGGAATCGGCCCCTTAATCGTGTCACAGGCAGATGCCGGCAGAATCACCCATCAAGTTTGGTGACATCACAGGGCCTCGCCGCTAACCATCACAAGAAGAATCGGGCCTCCAGAAGAACAGAACATGCCCTCAGAAGGATACAGGAAGCTGAAACTTCAGACAGGACAGCATCCAATATCAGGCTAAAAATTGCAAGTGCCCGGTCACGGTGCGGGGCTCGTTTTATACTCGAGCCCCTCCCAACATGGCAGCTGTGCTCAAGATACTGGGAAAGGTAGTCCCAATAAAGAATGACAGGCAAAACATATGCCCAGAGCGTGTATTGCTCAATGTTTTTATTGTAAGGGGCAAAAAAAGTTCCACTGTCCTGCACAGCCCCTCAAAAGGCATGGACGAAAAAAAGAAACAAGCAAATGTAAACGCAAATAAAACATAAAATAAACATGGCACAACTATATAAATCATAAGTAGGAGGGTTTAGGAGGATGACATAGGCAATACCACCAATACTTGGCTGTGGTGAACGGCCCATGTAATTTACCACACAGTCTATGGGGCAATCTCTAACTCCTTGAGCCACTGCCTGCCACGACCATTACAGTCCTCCACCCTCCCAAGCGGGCTCTAGGGGCTGGTCTGTCAGGATGGGAAGAGTGGAATAGCGCCACCAGACGTGGAGCATGTACATTGTCCTCTGGTTCTTAACAGTCGCTCTCTCGTCCATAGCCCTTTGAGGATACAAGATACCAGAGCCTCACTTATGAGAGTCTAGAATCCGATTAACTTTGCATTCCTTGTGACATTGTACCAACAGAGGAGGTGGTCAAAGTTTACGGGTTTGCTCAACTGGCTTTAGTAACAAAGTGTAGAAGTGGATCTTTAGTGAAGGAGGCAGATCCAACTGATATGCCACAGGATTGATTTCTCACACAACAGAGTAAGGTCCAATACATTTTGAATGAAAGGCTTTGTTGTGGTGGAATGTGATATGTTTTGCGGATAACCTTACTTTATCGCATACGACATAAGTTGGTCCTGAAGTACGGTGTCTATCTGCAGCAGTCTTATAGTCTTTCCAGCATTTTGAATACTTCTGAATGAATTTTTGGAATGTTTTTTATGTTTGCCGTTACAGTTGGGACTGTGTCTAAGATCCTTGCATTCGGAATTGGTGGGGAATTGGGCTGGAATCTGTACTTACAATAGAAGGGTGAGGTTTGGATGGAAGAGTAATGGGTGAAATTGTAGGCAATCGCTGCTAACCAAAGCATGTCCACCCAGGATGTGTTTGTGGAATCAATGTAACATCTCAGATACTGTTTGAGGGATTTGTTTAGTCTCTCAGTTTGACCGTCTGTCTGTGGATGGTGACCGGTAGATAATTCTGGTTCTATCTGTAGTGCTTTGCACCAACTTGTACAGAATTTAGCTGTAAACTGAGTGCCATGATCAGAAATCATTCTTTTGGGTATTCCATGCAAGCGCTCAATGTTGTATGAAAGGAGATGAGCTAGCTCTCAAGAGGTAGGTAATTTCTTGCAGGCAATGAAATGACCATGTTTCTAAAAACTGTCTATGACTACCAAGATGCAGGTACTTCCCTGGTCCTTGGGTAAATCTGTAATAAAGTGTAAGGAACAATGGTCCCAAGGTCTTTGTAAAGTTGGTAAGTCAGTTTTCCGTGATCGCTTTTGGCCCTGGCACAAATTTCACACTTCCTAGTCCATTCATGAATATCATGAGTAATCGTGGGCCGCCAGAAATTCCATTGTATTGCTATGAGTGTTAGTTTATACCCTGCATGTCCTGCGCAAGGGTGATCGTGATGCCAGTTGAATACTTCCCTGCGTAGACGTTCTGCTGGTGTATATATAATTTGTTATTATGTACAGGTACTTCTTGCACAATTTGTCTATTGGGTGCTTGCTGAAGCCATGCTGGTCACTCTTGTACCTTGAAGCTATCTCTCACTGCATCTAAAAAGTTATCTGTAGGTATTATGTTCATGACTTTTGTGGGATTTATGATTGCCCCAGGAAGACCTGTTTGAGGTGATAACATAGAATCCTGTCTTATCAATGCATCAGCCTTTTGGTTGTCAGAAGGTAACTACAAAATCAAATTCAGAAAAAAAGCATCCATTGCATTTGGAGAGGAGTGAGTACTCTTGCTGCTTTCATAAATTGTGAATGCCTGTGGTCTGTATACACGACGGTGTACTTGGCCCCGAGCAAGTAGTGTCTCCATTCTTTAAAGGCATCTCGGATCGCCAATAATTTTTTTTCTGCGATGGTATAGTTTTTCTCTGCTGGAGACAGTTTATTGGACATGTAAGCCATTGGATGGAGTTGGTCTTTATCACTATGCCTTTGTGACAATATGGCTCCCATTGCCACTTCTGAAGCATCTGCTTCCACTATGTATGGCAATTCGGGATTTAGATGGACCAGAACAGGTGCTGTGGTGAAGGCCTTTTTCAATTGTTCAAAAGCCACCAGAGCTTCTGACCCCTATTCTAATGCCACATTTTTTCTGGAAAGGCAAGTTATGGGAGCTACCATTTGGGAAAAATGCTCAATAAAACACCGGTAAAAATTGTCGAACCCGAGAAGGCACTGGACGTCTCAGATTGTCTTTGGTATAGGCCAATTGAGAACTGCTTGAATTTTGTGTTCTGTCATCTGTAGCCCTATCAGTGACAGGATTACACCTAAGAACTTCACCTCAGTGGCATGGAAATCACATTTACTTGACTTACAGTAAAGTCCATGGTTTTGCACTGTAGTTAAGATTGTGGTCACATGCTTAACATGAGTTCTTTCTGAGTTTGAATAGATTGAAATATAATCAATGTGGACGATGACGAACTTATTGAGATACTCACGGAGGATGTCATTCAAAAAGAATTGAAAAGCCTCTGGTACGTTACAGAAGCCAAGCGGCATTACCATGTATTCAAAGAGGCCATACCGAGTTGTGTAAGCAGTTTTCCATTCATCGCCATGGCATATTCTGAAGAAATGGCAGGCACCCTAGAGGTCCAATTTGGTGTAAATGACCACTGACTTAACCTGGTCCAAAAGCACCAGGATCAGAGGGAGTGCATATTTATTCTTCACAGTTATTTTGTTTAATGCCCTATAATCAATGCATGTGCAAATTTCACCATTGGCTTTTCGCCTGACGAATAAAGACAAAGCTGCCAGGGATTTGGATGGTCTGATATTTGTCTTTTATTCCATGCACCCACTCACAGACCCACACAGACACTGATACACCCACTCACAGACCCACTCAGATACTCATGCACCCACTCACAGATCCATTCAAAGACGCATGCACCCACTTACAGTGACACTCACTCACAGACCAAGTCAGAGACTCATGCACCCATTCACAGACATATTCAGACTGTCACGCACCCACTCACAGATCCACTGAGAGACTCATGCACCCAGTCACAGACCCATCCAGAGAGTCACGCACTCATTCAAAGACCCTCAGACATTCACATATCTACTCACAGAGCAATTGAGACTCACACCTACCCACTCAAATATTCACACAACCACTCACAGACCTACTCAGCCAGTCATGCACTCACTCACAGACTCACTCAGACACTACCGCTTGTCCTCACACACCCACTCAGAGACACATGCACTCACTAAGACAGCCACTCAGAGTCATGCTCACTCACAGATCCACTCACATACTCACGTACCCACTCATAGACCCAAACACTCACGTACCTCCTCACAAACCCATTGAGACACTCATGCACCCACTCACAGACTTATTCAGACACTTACACATCCATAGGTCCACTCAGAACCCTCTTCAAGAAAATTTTAGATGTGATTTTTTGCATGGAAAGTCTGATTTTGGTTTGCTGATCTGTGATAGATCCACAGAGTTGAGAATCTTTTTAAAAAAAATGATTTACAAAGAAAATTACAAGTGTTTGCGGAATAGGGTGGCTCTGAAAAGAGACTTTGTGTTTATTATGTGTATGCCATCACTACACATAAAATAGGATGCAGTCTTTCAAATTGTTGAGGAACACCCTATTGCCTTTCTTTTAAAATGCACTCTGTAAATGCCGTCCATGGCAAAGTGCAGGTTATTATTGTATATAGAGCCCATGTTATGGTCCCTCAGAAATGCAGAAACAGCTTTAGTCACATGTTTCCTATCTTTGTCTATCTGTGGACAGAATTCAGATGGCTACTTCCATTTCTGCCTCTGGCATATGTTGGAAAACACTAAGGCATTACTGAGTATTTAAAGAGCGAAACTGCATTGACGCAATGATATCAATCTTAAATTCAATGCAAAGCTTCCTTTTAAACTACCAAACTCATATCTTTTCTTTCTTCAACGGACGTTCTAAGCAGTAATTATGGATAAAAAAGTGCTGTATGATGTTTCTTCTACGTGGTTCATCAGTATTTTAGACATTATTTGGCCTATTGGGGGTAATGTCTTCAAAAAGTTCTTCAGAACTCAAGTATCCTTTTATCTTCCACAAAGGAGTTAATATAGCATCTAAATACCCCACTCTCTAATTAAAGTCTGAAACTGGGTGGACATAATGCAATTACAGCAGCATTAAGTTGAAAGGAAAAACTGCATTCAAAACGACAAAATTGACCCCTTTTGTTTCTTCAACCAAAATACTACTGTGTGGCAATTTCCCTACATGGATCATCAGCAGTTTAGACATCATTTGGCCTACAAGAGGTGATGTTTTGAAGAGGATCTCCAAAATTAAAAAGCTTTTTAAATTTAATTGTAGTATTGTAACTGATATAGTAATTTAGACAATATTTATTCCGTAGGTTTGTTTAGATTAGTATAGTAAGTGCAGATAAAACAACTGATTCATGAATTTATAGTGACTGTAATGCATAGTGTCAATAGTTTATAGTGAAATACTGTGTAGTTTGGCCTTTTTTTTTTAACAACTGGTTGATTGTTTTTACCCACTGTTCAAGGATGATGCTTCATACTGACCACCTTTTATGGTGAAGAAGTATGAAAGCTGAGAACAGTAAAAAAGATAAATAAAAATGTTTTAATGTAAGGTGAAATACTATTACAGCATAACAAATGTGTACTACTTTGTATATAATATTAATGTTTTCATAGTAGAAATTAAAAGTTTATTGTGTAATTCTGTAAAATGCATGACTAACTTACAGTTATGTTTCTTTTCTTTTTAAACAGATGAATGGCAACATATATAAGAGTACTGTAATCTCCTAATTAGTTCTTTCTGTGTTGTGAAACTTACATTGTCAAGGTATACACCGAGGCAGACAGTGATACAGCCACTGAGACATGCTCACACACCAATACAGCCATGCATGCACCCACTCGCACACTGGTATGTACACTCAAACAGCCACTTACTCACCCATAGAGCCACTCATTCACCCTCTCACTCACCCATGCAGCCACTGACACACCCATTAACTCAGCCATACACCCATCCAGACCAGTAGCCCTTTATACATGTCTGGGACCAGCTGCTGCAGAGCCTGTGTATGCAGTTATACAGCCAGGCCAATTTAACACTAGGAAAAACACAGGGGTGCATCATATTTAGTCAAAATGGTGCATCCCTGCATTTTGAAAATGTCGGAGCCCAACGCTGCCAAATTTGGTGCAGCTCCACACGCCGACATTTTCAAGTAAATATGCCCCCAGTTGCACACACAGTTACATACTCTTAGACTTACTAACACAGCCAGTAAACATTCCCATACAGGCACTTTCATACACGTTTAGAGACCCAAGCAGACACTGATGGAGACACTGACATGCCTAGGAACACACTCATGCATATACTAACAGACCCAGGGACTAACATATGCATACACTGACAGACTGTGGTACACACTGATGCACACACTAGCATACCCAGTCACACACTGATCCATACACTTCAACACCCAGGCAGACACTGACATACAATAAAACACCCAGGCACACACTGATCTATACATTGACACACCAAGGCAGACAGTGATCGATATGCTGACATACTTTCCATCACTCTGAGGCACACAGTGCCACTCCCAGGCACACAATGATATACACCCTAACACACCCCAGCAGACACAGATGGATACACCGACACACCTAGGGACACACTCATGCATACACTAACACACCCAAGGATACACATATTCATACACTGACACACCAAGGAACACACTGACATAGTCAGACAGACACTGATGCACAAACTAGCACACACAGTCACACACTGATGCATATATTAAGACACCGAGCACACACTGGCACATACATGCCCACATCAATACATTCAATGACACACTCACCTACTCACTCATACACACACTAATACACCCTGGGCCTCACTGATACATACACTAGCACACCCACGGACACACTGATGCATTCACTGACATGCTCACACACTTACTCATACAAACACTGACATACCATGGCACACACCAATGTCACTCATTTATACATACACTCAGACTCCCTGGGACACACTAATCTATACCCTGGGACACCCATAGACTCTCTGATGCACTCACTGGCTCACTCAAACACTCACTCTTATATGCAATCTAGCACAATGAGACTCACTGTTACATACACTAGCACACCGATTGACAGTTATTCATACACCTATCACTATATAGACAAAAATAAACAAGAATAATAAAGAGTCAGACACAGCTCGTTCTTTGATTCAGTGGTGTTTCTAACAGGAACCTTTTTTTATGTTATTGTAAACATGTTTTATTTTTTTTCTTTGCTTCAAAAAGTATCAAATGAACTTTTGGGAAAATCGAAATGCTGAAATTTTGCATTACCAGAGCACAATGGTGCTGTACAACAGTTACTTGAAAATAAAGTATAAAAAAAAAACTAACAAAGGTGCTTCTTTACCTGCACAAGAAAATCGGTGACATCCTTCACCTTTGCAGGCACAAATTTGTGGCAGGTGGCACAGTGAATAATCATACCTCCAAATTTGCTGCATGTGGCTGCTATTGTCATCTCTGCAGGATTGGCATAGGTAGAAGATGATAACCCAACTGCAGCATCCAAGCTTCTTCCTTCCCTCTCTCTGATCATCCACAGATATATGCGCACATAGATTGTGCGGACATGCTTCCACATGCTTGTTGTCGTGTGGCTATATTTTTTTGCTGTGCCATGAGAAAATTCTTTCCGACACAGGTTGCATTTGATGAACCTTAAGCAGACTTTTTTTTCACCACTAGGTATGGAAAAGAACTGCCATACCTCACTCTCCCCTTCGTGAAGATGAAGGCAGCTGTTCATCTTTTTCTTCATGTGGAATAACCACAGGTTCTGCAGGTGGTGGTGCAGTCCTCTCTTCAGCCATTCTGATAAGCATTATTACCGGAAGATTTCCAAAACGATGTTTCTCTCACAACAGCTAGAGAAATAATAAATGTTTTAGGGAGTGGTCCTACTCAAAATTTAGAGTGGTCTAATATTAACCAATGAAATGGCAGAATCTTTTCCTGAAATCATGCGGAACCGCAAGTCCACAGCTGCAGATTTGTGGGTTTACGTAAACTGTAAAAATGCTTTCTTATACAAAACCTAAATATTTAACCTGACTTCCCAGGTTCCTAATATGTCCAGCCTTATCCTATCTTTACAATCAGTTTCTCCTATATACTTAAAATATTTGTAAAAATATGATCGGAAGAAAAACCATAGAGTTTCGCCCATCTATGTTTGCGGTGCCATGGAGGATCCGCGATTCCGCGGTTCCCAAATTAAAAAAAAAAAATTACTTATCTTTGTACACAACTAATTTAATGTTACAGACACTAAGGAGCATACCCACCTCTCACATATTCAAGAACAAATCACCTGTGCATCTTAACGCAAATAGGACTACACATATTGCTACACAAATACCAATAGCCTGAGACATTCCTAATTTTTATAAACAATGCACCTAAGTGAATGACTAAGTGCAATGAAAGTATCATTATTAATTACCCTACTTTAGTGTACTGATAATGACATTAAAGTAGTCCAGAGAGTTAATGCACCTGCTACAAAGAACATATACTTGCAAAATATAAGCTTAGCCCAGTAAGTAAATGTTGTAAAAAGATTGCAGTTATGAGCACTAATAGTCTTAACTCCCCATAAACAAACAGGGAGACTTTATTATTTCTGCATAAAACAAAGTGTACTTACACACCCTCATACACCCATATAAACACCCAGACACTCACTCAGAGAGTCATAGATTCACTCAAAACAATACCAACCACTAACACCCCCACTTTCAAAGTTTAAAAGATACTCTTTGGATATAGAATATAATAAAGCTTAGAAATTCAGTGGAAAAAACCATAGGTTACATGGATGGTATAGTTAGGAAATAGAATTTAAAATAAGCTTAGAAAATCACTGAAAAAAAAAGGTTACAGGGACGTTATAGGTAGGCTCACATTTCACTGGCACAAAACCAATGAAATTCAGCAGTTATAGTTACCTGAGCTAACTATAACTGACGCTCCTGCAATGCACTTCTTATAACCTCACATATTACATCACTCATGACATGTCAGTGACATCACTGATGACATCTAAAATGACAGATAGGGAGGACTTTGCCACTGTTTGCCGGCATCGCTGCTGGGAAGGAAGCTTTAAAGCAGCTCTAGGCCCCACTGGTGGAGGACCACAAGCCCCATACCTCCCAGCACCACAACTGCTCGTCAAAGTGTGCCATGTTCCCACTGGCACAGGGAGAGTGAGGACTTTGCCACTGTTTGCTTGCATCACTGCTGGAGAGGAAGCTGTACCGCAGCTTAGACACCGCTGGGGAGGACCACAAGCTCCATACTTCCCAGCGCCACAACCGCCTATAAAATGGCACCCGGTCCGGGGCATGGACTCTGACATCCGAGACAAGGGGGAGGGGGGCAGGGCAGAGGCAGAAAGCTGGCCATTCCAGACAGGCGTGAGGAGCACTGTCAGCACTATGGGTCAGGCAGGGCATTCTGGAGGACAGTGGCAGAACAACGAATCATGGAGGGTGATAGCAGGGTAGATACGGATGGTATCTGCACCATGCTTACTTGGTGCAAACTCATAACTCCACTATGTTCACTAGAATGGACCATTTTTCTCAAACTTAGGCTAAAATCACAAATTCATAAACATTGCATCGACAGTGAATCAGACTTTGCCCCACAGTAACGACAGAGAGGAGCAGTTTGCAAACCATAATAGATTTATTGGCAAATTAGTAAAGTTACAGTCTCAAATCAATTATACAGATATTGAAATACACAGAATATAGCACACATTGATATAATTCAAGTAATTCAATTATTGATATGAATATTGCTTTATTGAAGGCAACATATGCTAATCAATGCAAAGGCTTGTTTCCATAAAGAAAACTCCCTAATGCTAAGCTAAGTTTTGGGTGAGTCGGGGAAGTTCAGAAGCAGCAGGTGTTGCATAAAGGAGATGATGGTGATGTCTGCTAGCGGCATTATGTAGATATGTAGATATTGAAGAGGGTAGGACTGAGGGTGAACCTTGGGAGATGCCAAAGTTGGTGCGTTTGGGCTGTGAGGTGAAGGAAGGGAGGCATATACTCTGGGTGCACCCCATGAGGAAGGATGCCATCCGAGAGCGTTGCCTTTGATTCAGATCTGGAGTAGACAGCCGATGAGAGTGTGGTTGGAGACGGTGCTGAAGGCTGCAGTGAGACTGAGAAGGATGAGAACGGCTGGTTCTCCTCTGTCGAGTAGTGTGCTGATGTCAGTTGCATTGATCAGGGCTGTCTTTGTGCTGTGGTTGGCTCTGAAACCTGATTGGCTCTGAAACGTGACTGGTTGTCCTCTCCAAGTGTTTGGTGAGTTGGAGGTTGATGCCCTTCTCCAGGACTTTGGCCAAAAATGGGAGTAGTGAGATGGGGCAGTAGTTCTGGAGATAGCTTGGGTTTGCCGATGATTTCTTGAGGAGGGGTCTGACCTCTGCGTGTTTCCATGCGTCGGGAAAGGTGGCTGTGGTGATGGAGGCATTGAGGATGGTGTTGAGCTAGTGACTGATCTCTTCGCTTCCGAGGTTGAAGAGTCAGTGGGGGCAAGGGGCGGTGGGTGCTCATGAGTGGATGAAGTTAATTAAGGCAGTAGTGTTTGGTGTGCTAAGTTGTTCCCATGAGGTGAGTGGGTGGTCATCATCTGTATTCATGGGAGTGAGGATGTTGAGGAGGTCAGTGGGTTGGGGATAAACATTTCTGCATATGGTGGCAATCTTCTCGTAGAAGTGGTCTGCCAGCGCATCATAAAGTTGTTGTGTGGCGAGGATCAAGCTTTTGTGGCTGGGGGCAGGTGAACTTTCTGACGAAGGTGAAGAGTTCCTTGGTCTGGTTGATGCTGGCCTCAGTGTGGTGTTTCAGGACCTCCTTTTTCGTGCCTTTGAGTTGGTAATGGTAGCTGTTGAAGGCATACTTCAAAGTGGTTTGGTCAATGTTGTTTCTACTGGCGCGCCATCTTCTTTCTAGTTCTAGTGCTGCTCGGAGAACATGGAGTAACATAATGAGAATGAGCGCTCAGCTTACCTGTTTACTGCAAATTATCAGTTTTCGAGGAGGCTAAGTTCCAAAACATTGATATATATAAAAATCCATGTTCAACCTAGTCTTATCTTGTCTCTTCTATACATATAAAGTGTAACATGACTATAGATAAATGTAATTTCATAAAAGCATGATAACATAAAATAGCAAAAAGAAATGCAATAAGCGGTGCACGCATTTGCTTTTTTTTTTTTTTAGCCTTGCATCTTTTAAACAATAAAACACAAAACGTTAGAAAAGCATTCTAAAAAGACATTATCATAAAAACATTATATAAGTTAACAGGGATGCATGTTGGCAATTAAACAGATCAGACATGATACTGACTGGCCAATTAAAATTGATATTGCTGCGGAAAGCAAAATGCATAACTTAAAAATAGATCATTAAAAGATTTTCAGCTTCACAACACAGTCTCGGTGATTAAATCATAAGTTCTATTCAATCCTCATCTGAAGACATATTGACCTCATCAGATTCACATGCAGCATATGTGTGGCCATTGACAACACCAGTTAATGCGTGCTTTTTGTCATTGGTTTGCATATTAGTTGGGCCAGCAATCGATTGACATTACAAATCACTCAGCGTTGGTGACATTACTACATTTGGAGACTCGAACATTAATAGTGAGTCAAGCCAGTCATCAAGCAACTCGTCAAAAGTGTCACTGGTGAAGTTGAGCCATTATAATTTGCATTTTGTGTTAGGGACAAATGCACTGCCCCGTACTGTCTCTGGTGTGATTGCAGCAACATTTCCACATCTAAGAAAGCCACTGGAGTTTGCTCTAGATGTAAATCCTAGTTGATTTCAACTGGACAGTTTATACACCAGAACACAGGTTTTACTTGTGCATCATCTATTTTGTGAAAGGTTAGCACCCAGTTTTTGCTAAGCCAAGCATGTCCCAAATAGTGTGCAAGAGTTTCTTTGCATCTTTGTTCAGCTGGTAAGGTGTACTCCATTTTATTGATTTCCGCGTTGGATGAGGAGAAAGATGACTATACCACAGCCAATGAGCAGTAGCAGAAGCACTCTTAGGGGGAGATTTTCAAAACTTTTGCGCAGGTTTAGCATCACAAAAGTGACGCTAACCAGCGCAATTTTTTTTGTGCTATTTTCTTCCCAGCGTTTTGCGCTGGAAACCACTCTTTAAGTAGCGCAAAGCACTGCTTTGTGTTACTTTGCGCCGAGGGGGCGTTACATGGGTGGTACATGGGCGTTCCCATGCAACCACCCATGCCTTTTGACGCAAAACCATATTTACAAATATTTGTAAACATGGTTTTGCGCCAAAAGTTAACGCCCCTTCAAAGGAGGCGCTAACAGGAGCAATTCTTTCATTTCTCCATGCTTTTCCGACTTTCCATGCGTGCTGCAGTGTGCAGCACATATGCAAAGTGGGAAAAGCTTTGCATCGTGCCTTGCATAGTATTTTGTACAGGAAGGGTACCCTTCCTGTACAAAACCTATGCTACACTCATGCACACACCCTAGCGCTGCGGCGCTAAGGGGTGTGCATGGCGCACAGCAGCTGAAATCAGCGCCAGCGCAAGGGAAAGGGGAGGAGAGAGCCATATCTCTGAAGATATGGCGCTCTCCTGCTCCCTCCCTGTCACGCAACACGGCGCAGCCTCGTGGGGGGCTGCGCTGCGTTGCGTGACTTTTTTGAAAATCTCCCCTTTTGTTCTAAAGAGACTGGAGAACAAAGAGTGAAAAAACAATGGAGTCCGTCCAAACACTGCCTTAAATCCAGTTACTAGACCAGATCTACTGTTCTTAAAAAGCTGCACAACACCGGTTGTTGTCGGCAAATTTAAAATCATATGCACAATATCAGCAAAGTGAGTCAGGTAGTACGTCTATAACAGTCTCTGAATTTCAAAACAGTTCTTGCTGTCTGCAAGTTGCATGTTTCTGCCGCAGAGGTCAAAGGGACTTTTTTGTAATAATACTGCAACTAATTTGCTAATTTTGTTAAAACTTATGCCTCTCATATCGATGCTGGGCCAAGGGACACTTTTGGTTACATGTTGATGTGGCGGGTACAAGGTGCTTCCACAACACTGTATTGTTCTAGAAAACATAATCAGTTAGAGTAGGGCTGGTTTCAAGATGCAACAAGTAACATTAATTAGCACTAAATAGGACCCATTGAACAGTAGTTCATGGTGTGCGAGGATGGATGTAGTAGGAGTGACTGATAAAATGCAACTTAACCCTGGCATCAAAGCGCTACACATTCCGTGCAAGGAAATGTTATCACATATAAGGGAGTGTCCCACCAGGTTCTACATCTGGATGTACTAATAAACATGGAGTCTTCTTCATTTAAGCAGATGTATAAGAAAGGAAACCTTCAGAAATGGAACAGATGTAAATTGTGCATTGTTTTGTACCAGCCCAAAGACTTGTATTTCTGATAGTCATAAATGTTAAAAGTTGGGATTGGCAGAGAAATAATGCCATGTATTAGCCAGGTAATAGGTGGATGGTTGCTAACTGAAAATGGTACTTCTTCCACTTGCTCAATTCTCAACAAAGTATATGTGCGTTCTTTTTTCGCTTTCGTTTTCTGCATTAGGGTCAAATTCTAAGGCTCGAAAATAACTCTTTCATTTATCAGTTGCCAGGGTACAAAACCTGATCTGAGTGTTTGTAAAGCTCAATTTAGTTGTATAATAGCTCTTAACTGAGCCTGGCTATGTTGTAACAGACATAAGTTTCCATTTGAGGAGGTCTAATGCTGAGGCCAGGATGTAGTTTAATGAGTACACTCTCTTAGAGAGCGTGTGCATGCCATTGTTGACAACTTCACAAATAGTTTGTAGGTTTTCTTGATCTATTTGCCTAATTATCTCTGCATCTTCATTTTCAGAGTATTTGTTCCATTCATTAGAAATGGAAAATATTTCTGTTGCTATGAATCATTTATTTCTAGTGGGATGTGGTCTCAGAAGGGAGTCAGAAAAATTCCTGTTTTCTTTAATTGAGGATAAGTGTTCTTTCACAACCTTAAGACTGGAATGTGCTAACCAGCATTGACATATTTTGCCTATACTGTCTGTGGTGACTATTACAGGTGTTTGTGTACTGTATCGTGGGTCAGGTCTATTAGCTTTAGGGCCAGATGCACTGGAAAGAAAATGAGGCATGCAGGTCTTGGAATCATAGGGCAATAAGGCTAAACCTTCAGCTAAGACCTGAGTGGAATTATATGTTCCATCCTGGAAACATTTAATTTACATCAGAATCTGAAACATTAATTTGTGATTGCCTCTTATTAAACAGGGTCCTATTGACTTTAGGTATAGAAGATAATTTAAAGTCCTTCATAGTACCAAATCCCAGACAGGTGGCCTGGTGGTTTAATTCAAGAAAATAATTTCTTTTGGAATAATGCATGCCTGAAATAAGGCCTCTTTGCCTTGAATCTGCCAAGATTATATTCCCAAATCCTTTTCACATTATCATTTTCTTTTCAATGCTCATAGCCTTGAATGGACAGGTTTAGACTGAATTCATTTGAATAAACCAGCGTGTTAGTGGGGATTAGGTTCTCCTGAAGGTGTTGTGGGCTTTGTGAAAAATAGAAAGCTGAGGGATGTGACCTGTCTGGAAGTAAGGAAAATTCTTCAAGAAATTCAGGTGACTATTAGGAGGTGGAGCTTCACAATGCTCCCATTGCGTGTAATTGTATATTTCTCTAAGATACTTGGGGGCCTATTAGCATGGCGGGCTGATCGCCACCGCCGGACGGCCTTTTACCCCCCGCCACATTAGCATGGCGGGAGGTACCGCGGCGGACGGAAAGACCGTTCGCCGCTTTTCCGCCGGTAGGCAATCGTCCCGGGCGGAAAAGGCCCATAATATGGTGGCGGTGCCTTGCAGGCACCGCCATCCATATTAGCATGTGGCATTTTCAATGCCTTTCCATGGCGGAGACTCCGCCATGGAAAGGCATGCGGAGTTCACTTTGGGGGCCCGTTGTGGGCCCCTGGGGGATGGGGGGATGGGGGGCTGCACTTGGGGGTACCCATGGTACCCCCTACATTGGCATGGACAAGGTGGCAGGCACCGCGCGGTGCCTGTCGCGTTGTGCTTGCCAATGCACAACATGCACTTTCAGCAACGCCCGCCGCAATGTTGAATTTGCGGAATGCGACCATCAGGGTGGCGGTCGCATCCTAATGGGTCCAGCGGGACTGCCGCACCTCTGGCGGTCGGTCCCGTTTACCGGTACGGTGGCGGGCGGACTTTGTCCGTCCGCCATCGTAATGATGCCCTTAGTTCTATGTAGTGTACATAGTGATGATAACAATACATTTCTTTGTAATTGACCAAATTCGAATAAGGATCTTCATTGTTTAAAGTGGCATATGCCTGTAAATCAAACATCATTCACTTTACAGTCTCTGTTTTCCAGTCATCCAGGATTCATTACATTGTTTAGTGAAACTTTAAAAACATATGGTATTTGTAATGTCTCAGTAGGACCAATTATTTGATAAGGAACCTTTTTCCGGCATGGGATACGCTGTGATGTTAACATTGTAGAGATTTCTTTAAGTTCTGTGGGATGAAAGATGTGGCTGCAGTTCACAAACCACAGGTTGTGCAATAGTTCTTTAAGGAACATAGGGGTATATTTACAAAGAGATAGCACTGCCACAGGGTAATTTTTTTGATGTAGCAGCGGCGCAATCAGTGCTCCACACTGCTCCATATTTACAATCTGACACATTGGGCCCAATGCGTCAGTTTGTAGAAGCCTGTGTCACATTATATTTGCGCCAGGTATAATGAATGCAGGGTAGGAATTCCCACATTAAAAGCCACGTAGAACTGACGCCGTGAAATTTACAACTTTACACTGTGCCACTCTATGACTTGACTGTGTCAAAAACCCTACACCTTCTCAAACCAGGCATAAGGATTGACGCAGGGCTTTTAACATGGGCCTCGCCTCTGTGTTCCAACGCATTGCTGGAGTTGCGTCAATCTTACGACCAACTCCACCAATGCATCAGCGCCAAAAGATACGTCAGAATTTCTGACGCATCCATGAATGCTTGTGCACCATGGAGTACTGTATTGTAAATACAGCGCATCCATGGCATTGTTAGGGCATTTGCAACAACCTCACGAAATCTGATGCATTAATGCCAATGTGTCAGTTCTTTTAAATATGCCCCATATTGTCCATGTAGTAGCAGTATCCCATTGATCATTGTTGCTAGCCATATGATGAGTAAAAACACTCGAAGAGTGGTCCAGACATAGGACCAAAGTGAAATTAGGTATCTGGCACAAAACCAAAGATAGGCAAGAAGCAGTTTATGGCGTAGTGTAAAGTTGGAGTGTGGTGAAAAGTCCTCTGTGCAAAGTTCAGAGTCATTCTCATAAATTTCATTTCATTTCAAATAGCTTTATTCGACAGCATATGTCATAAAAGCATCGAATAGCATATATACATTAAAATAGCTTCTGTACAATAAAAAAGAGAGAGGAATCATATAATACAGAGGGTTGTTTAGCAGTCTCATAAGATATAGTTAATAGCAGCATATTTGGTTAAAACCATTAAACAAATATCATTAAAAAAAATTCATTCAGGGGCACTGTGTACATATAAGGGGCAAGTCAATTATGATAAGCAGCATATAACAATGTATGTATAAGGTACTAGTGCTATCCTTAAAATTAATAGCAGCATATTTGGTTAAAACCATTAACAAATAACATAAAAAGGATTCCATTCTGGGACACTGTGTAGATATAAAGGGCAGGTCGGTTATGGTGAGCAGTATATGACAATATATATGTAAAGTGCTAATGCTATCCCTAAAATTAATAGCAGCATATTTGGTTAAAACCATTAGACAGATGTCATAAAAGAAATTTCATTCTAGAACACTATATACATATAGGGAACAAATCAGTTATAGTGAGCATTATATAACAACGTATAAATAAAATGCTAGTGCTATCTATATCATGATTAATACTTTAAAAATTACATTGCAGACCAATATAGTATGTGATTTAAACACCTATAATAGATCGTGTGTCTACATTGGGGTCACACTTTGTATGGCTCTAATTCTTATTAGCCAGGCCCGGCCTAAGAACTTGGCCACTCCACATGAAAAAAGGACGCTGGGATCAGATTTTAGAATACGCAGAGCAGACCGGAAGTCACGAGTGCCCATGCCACTACATATTGGTTTTATCCACTTGCTCCTAGGTGTAGCATATGCATGGCAAGCAAAGAGGACATGGGCAATGCATTCGACCAACGCTCCGCAGCACGGACAGTGCTCTGTCTTGTTCTCGGCTGTATGCCACTTAGTAATATAGGTATTAACGGGGAGCGTGCCGAACCTAAACTGAATGTACAAGGTCCTATCTCTTGGGACCTGGATCACATCTAGGTAAGGCTCCAAACATCTGGCTTGCTTAAACAAGAGGAACTCTTCTGACAATCTACCCAACATTGGCTTGCATACTTCTTGCCTGTCAAACCAGTCCCAATAGCATCTCTTAAGTTCCGCTTTACACGGCGGTATCTGGGTATCCCATGAATCTTTAAGGCCAAGTTCCATCATTGTTTTCTTCACATATGATAGCCACTTGACCTTGTGGTTCACATCCAAATTCATTATCTCCGTTAGAGCTAGGGCATAATTAATGAGCTCTTCGGTACGCCGTATGCGAGCCCAGAAGAGCAAAGGTCGTAGCCTGGCTATAGCTCCAAATGGACGCCTACCCATGTCGTGCATTAATGGTATTAAAGGAGTGTTTCGTGGGAACATCACCAGATCCCTCAGAAATTTGTGCTCTGACCTGCTTATTTCATCCACATTTTCAAACCCCCATAGCTCGGCTCCATACAGAGCCGAGCTAACTGCTTTTGCTTCATAGACTGCGAGCGCTGGGGCAACAGGCCTACTATATGAGGAGCGATGTTCTTTGCTTATTGCCCCAGTCACGCGTCTATGATTCAATAGCATTTTAGCTATATGGGGCCTCCAGAGCATTTTGTCCGAGAGTCGCATGCCCAAATATTCAAAATTCCCGACTCTCTCATAAATAGTTGTTTATCGAAAAGGCATCATTTCAATTCAGGTGGTACTTCATAATAAATCATGGAGTTGGTGAAACATTGGCAACTGTAGTGGTGACAGCATCGGATTCGTCAGTGAAATTCATTCCTCTGTGTAGCATTGGAGAAACAGTGTGCTCAAATATTGCCAGCTGGGAATCCAAGCTAGTGATGTTACTGCCCCTATTAAGGGGTATTTCATTCAGGATAGGGAGAAGCTGAGGGGTTCTACTCTGAATCCTTCTTGGTGTCTGAGATGGTCTGCTGCAGGGAAGCGGCCACACAGTGCTTTTTCATATGGTTGAGGAACACCTGTCTGTTTTCCCTTGAACAAGGCAAAGGGGCAGAATGACAGTTTGTTTGCCTTTTACCCCAAGGAATGTAATGAGTGGTATGTAAGATGGTTCAAAAGCTTGCTTGTCATGGATCTTTTCATGAACTTGATCCCTTACTTTATAAATCCACTCATCAGCAACAATTACAACCTTCTCTTCACTGGTGGCAGCTTCAGAATGGTTCACATCAGACAGTTTGTCTCTGGTCTCTTGGATCCTCTGTAAGACAAACTTTTCTTCAACCACCATCTTTCCAAGATTATCTAGGTCAAGCACATACATAGGAACTCCAAAGAGGACCTCATATGGAGTGTGTCCCCCCAATACTCGTGTAGGCAAGTTAGTTAATGCTCTCTTGACTCCATACAAATTATGGTACCAACTAAGACCTGAACATAGTACCCTAGTGGTCAAGGCTTGTTTAATCATGCTGTTAGCATGCTTTACTAACCTATTGAATTTTGCTTTAAATTGGTAGCTGAATTGCAGATACGATCCCAGTACAGACAAGATATCCTCTAAGCCTAAGAGGTGAACGCAGGACCATTATCCTAGTGAAATGAATGCATTGCCCCAACACTATCAAATAGTGCAAATCCTTTACAATCGCTGAAGTACGCGTATTTCTCTGTGGCCACGTTCACAGAACTCAAAAACATGCATCAACAGCTAGCAATATATATTTATATCAGTTAACAGAATTTATTGGGCCCATATGTTGCAAATAAATTACCCTGAATAAGATGTTGAAGACTGTGAGGGCAATGGCCTCTTAACAGTAGATGGTTTGATTTGTTGACAAACGTCACATTTTTGGCATAGTCTTTAGTCAGTTTATATAAACAAGGCCACAAGTAGTGTTGCTGTAGCATTGCTCTGGTTGTATTAACCCCAGCATGGGCAGATGCCACTCCCTCATGAACTTCCCTAATCAAATCTAATCTGGCCAACTCTTTAGTATTATCCTGTCTTCCAATCCTGATAGAATGACTACAGGAGTGCTGTCTGAATTAAGAGTGTAGGAATATTTAGGAGGAAAGTTTACAGGATGCTTTCTACTTTGTTTGGTGGTATGCATGGCTGTTAAAATATGTGTCGATCTTTGTCTGAGATCTGGTTAAAGATGCTATTCTGACAATCTGAATTGCAGCTTTGGCAACTAAATCAGCGACACATCTCCCTCTAGCATGAAATCCATTACGTTGATGGCCCAAAGTGGGCCTTAAATGGACCAATGGAAGCTTATCTTGTAAGATGGTTATCCTTCCCCAAAGCTGATTATTCTTAATATGAATCCTTTCAAGCACCAATGTTGCAAAACAACATTGTACCCTTGCACACAAAAGGATGAATCCGACAATATAAGTGTGGGAACTGATGGATTAGCCTTTTGTAATGCAAGTAACAGGGCATGAAGTTCTGCATGTTGCACAGTGCTGTTCCCAAAGATCTTAGTGTAGATGCACTTTAGATGGAATTCACCTTCTTTCACTATAGCATGCACTGCCGTGCAGGCTGCACAGAACTTATATTTTGTTCCCACCGCTGGTTGTGCAGAGCCATCTGTGTAGAATAAGCTCTGATAAGACTCAGTAGGGAAGGCTTTTGGAGAAGGAGGAACATGTTGTTCATATTTTAGAAAGCTTGTGTATGAAGAGTGGGATCATACTGAAACTTTACATTCAACGTACTTAAAGAAGAGGCCCACTGCACTTACCTTGGGTGTAGGATGCGGTCTTTAGGAATGCTTGCTTTGGTGGCTGCCTCTGGTGCCGGTACAGAAGAAACCACAATCATGAGTTTTCTCTGCACCAGGGGGAACACCTTATGAAGTAAAACGTGCTTCAACTGGAGAATAGTGAAAGCTGTATGCAATATGAACAGTTTAATCCCTCATTGTAGGTCACATAGGTATAACCTGAAGAACTAGGTGGGTCTTACTTTCGCTAGTTTGTAAATATTTAGTCTCAAGTATGTCTGCTTGCAGAGCACCCAAGATAACAGTGTGTTTGTTTGTCCACTATTTTGCTGAAAACATGGGAGTAATCAAGTCATACAAGGGTTTTACTTGCTCAGCATAGTGCAGCAAGTAAGTTCATCCAAAATTAAGGAATCCCAGCAGGGATTGAAACTTTTTCAGTTTGTTAGGAGGCTGCAAGGTAGCACGCTTCTGAAGGAAATCAGTAGCTAGACCCTTGCCCTCATTGGGTAACTTGTATCCGAGGAAAGTCACTGTAAGTTAGGCAATCTTCATTTTTTTGCTGTTACTGTGTGATGTTAATATTATTACAACTTTGTCCACCCTAATTAGATGTACATCCAAGTTGTCATCAGTAAGACACTACAATCCAGTTTGGAGCAGTCGCTGTACCCCCAATAAACCCAGAGGTAGAAGTCTTGTAGAGCATAGCAGGGTTTCCCAGCAACCAGACAGTTGATGCACAAGAATTGTTTTGGCATCCTGTTTTCACCCTTTGGATTTTCCCAAAATGTTATATGTAAAAGCCCAGCAGATCTGTTAAGAAGGATTTGACATTGAAGCAGGGTTTGATACTGTAAATTGAGGCCACTGTGATTGGAGCCTCCAGGCAATTGGGTTACTAGTTGAGAGGGGTGAAACCCTACTCAATCAGCAACCACAATTCGTGTCAAGGTGAAAAACAAGCAAACCCCAAACTAACCTGTGCTTAACCCTCTGGTAGCTTGGCATATAAGCAGTCTGGCTTAAATCAAAGGCTATCTGTAAAAGTATTTATGCAGCACTCCAAACATTAATTGAGTGAAAGCACAACACAAGAAAAATCCCATCCTATTTAGTAAAATGAATTAAATTATTTGACACCGGGGCGTGGCTTGGAGCGTCAAGATGGCGGTCGCACTCTAAGAGTGCTCCGGACCCCTCCGTCATCCACCCAGCCATCCAACACCTCTGTTGCTCTTAAGGTGAACCAACAACTGGCAATAAACCCCTAAGTCTCCCGCGGCTCGATCCAACGTGGAGCAGAGTCGCTGGGGAGTCAGAGAAGCCATCCGGTGAGATCATGCCCAGCCGCCTGCCCAAGATGGCGGTAAGGCATAGCTGGAACCGGCCACTGGCGTGCGGCGCGATTGGCTGCGACACCCCGCGACCCAGGCGGTGAATCGCTGCAATCAACTGTTCCGGCTTCTGATCCATGTGTGGAGCCCGCATACGGCCTCCGGACGAACTGCCGCGGATCGGAGCAGGCCTGAGCCCTACCTGCGGAGGTCTTGCCGAGAGACGAACGGTAAGACGCCTAAGACCGAGGTGGGGCCGGCTGCGGCCTAGGCTGTAGTGGAGAGACACGATCCGGCGGGAGCCGGCTCATGACTGTCTAAAAGACACCTTGGACCTTGAGGCACAGGCGGCACTGAGGCCTGAACCAACGCAGAAGATCCGCTCCGGCCTGACACCTGCTTTCTGGGGCCGCGGGCGCACCGCATGAGACCCGGGTGAATCTGAGGGACCGGCCTGGGCCGGAGGGGAGAGAAGACCCAGAGGTGCACCGGTCTCATTGAGAGCACCCGTGCTTATCCGGCTGCACGGGGAGAGAGACTCCCCACTAAGATCTAGCATACCGGGATGCCCTGAACCTCCGACGCCATGGCCTGCAGCTCATCCCCGCACGGAGGTCGGCGGACCGCGATGACCGGCTGGTCCTGGTGCCCCCACTGAGGTGACTGAGGACCCGGGAAGAACGGGGACCCGGGAAGACTCCTGCAGACGGAGGCCTAAAGGTTGGGGGAGGGGGTTGTGGCAGCGCTCCAACAGCAGAAGACAGAGGTCCCCCTACCCCCCCAGACACCATAATAAGCAGCGGACAGGGGTGGATGCATGAGGAGCGCGCCCCCTCCTCCCCTCTTCCGGGGGCCCCATCCTGGCCACAGGACCTAGCTTGAGGATCTGCCTTGGGGCCCTGTCGCTCCTTGGGGTCTCTGCTCGACGGGCAGTTGGTGGGGACGGCCCGGCAGGACCACTGCGGTGTGGCACTACAGACTACTGTCTGAAGGGCCCCGTCTCTAGCTTGAGTAGAAACCTGTGGTGGGCCCCCAACAACTCGGCCCTTCCCGAACATTGCCACAGCACCGAGGCCGGATGCCCGATCTGGTGCCCTGACTGAGGGGCGGCGGTCCAGGGGGCCCTCGATTGAACCAGACCCCGAACAGGGTCTAGACCTGGTGTCCCTGTTGACCGCTGGACTCTCTGAGGAAACAAAATCACAATTCCCAAACAGCCATCTTGTATCCATTCGCATACAGAGTGAGACTGATCCCTGACCGCAACAGGCCTAGTAGGTCCCTTCCATCTCACTCAAGATCTAAGGACCAAGGCGTGTTCTTCTCTTCTGGCTGCACTGGGAACACCTGGAGTCACTGGACCCAGGGGAGGCGAACTTCTGACTGCTGTTATGGGGAAAGACTGAGGGCCTAAACCTCCCCCAACGCAGGCCAAGATGGACCAGTACAAGACCACAGAGACCGGGGTGAAGAGTGGGCCCACAGAGAAGAGTGCCCCTGTTGTAGCCGACCTCAACACCATTCTTCAAGCAATTAGTGCCTCACAAACCTCAGTCGAGAACAAAATCAGGGAGTCCAAGTGGACATAGCTCTCCTCCGGCAGGACCTCCGCAATGCGACGGCCCGGATCACAGAAACCGAATCCCGTATCTCCACAGTTGAGGACGATGTCCACCAGTTAAAAGAGCAAGTTGCGCGTCTACACACTCACACCAAAGAACTGCATAAACGAGCAGAGGATGTCGAAAACAGATCGAGGCGCAATAATCTCAGCCTAGTGGGATTTCCGGAGGGCTCAGAACAAGGGCGGATGAGCGACTTCATCGAGCACTGGATAAACTCGTGGATGCCCAAAGATTCCCTCTCCCCATGGTTTGCGATCGAGCAGGCCCACCACTCTCTGGCTCCAAGACCTCCACCGGGAGCACCACACAGGCCTATTATTGCTCAGATTCTTAATTTTAAGGACAGAGGCTCCATCCTCACCGAAGCACGCAAGCAAATATCCCTAACATATCAAGGTCAATCAATAATGATCTTCCCAGACTACACACGAGAGGTCCGGCTTCAAAGACGATCGTCTGTCAAGGTTAAACAAAAACTCTGTGCGTTAAACCTCCAATATAGGCTACATTTTACAGCTCGCCTTCGAGTGGTGTTCCAGAATAAAACCCTCTTCTTCGAGTCCCCCGAGGCGGCTTGGACATGGCTAACAGAGAAGTGCCCTCTAAGAATGAACGCCCCAGCCCAATCCCCCAGGGCCCGAATCGGTGATGCCCGAGCGGGATCGCCTAAGCCAAGCAGAAGACGCACACGCTCACGCAGGGGACGAGGAACAGGCCGGGCCAGATCGGATTCGCCCTTGGGCCCCGGACTGCATCCAAAAGTTTGAGAGCCCCTGAACAGCTCCCACGCTCCACGAAGATCTGGTTCAACAGGCCATTCGGATCCTGGGAACTTCTCGCCTAGAACCTCTCCAATAGACTTAGCGGACTCGGACCTCTCTCGGAGTCCAGCACTTCTGGAATGCTAACCCTGATCAGCGGCGGTCTGCCTGTGGCATAAGATGTGGCTTAATCCGAATAGCCGTGTCTCACTGCAACTCCAGTTCTTCCTTATTGCAATGCTAAAATATCCTTATGAGACATGGGTCCTCCACAAATCTCCATACCCAAGCGTTTTAGTTTGGTATTTCCGCACTGTTTGTTGGGGACGACAGATGCTTCCATTCTTGAAGTATAGGGTGGGGGGGTAGGGAAGGGAGGGGGGACGGTTGTCCCAGTTTTTCGTTACTGTACCTTGTTCACTACACCAGCACTCTTCCTCAGCAATGTGACACTCACACACAAAACCTACGCAGCAGAGACGCACCTGTAACCCCGCAGCTTGCAAACAGAGCAATACACTCCACAATTAACTCAACCCTTGCGGGCCCTCATCCGCACTTCCACCCCCCATGACAGACACATGTAATGGCAGGGACTTGCTCCGCATAATATCATGGAATGTCAATGGGTTATTGGACAGAGTTAAGCGGACAGCAGTCCTGCAATATGCGCAGCGCCAAGTAGCTGATATACTGCTACTCCAAGAAACCCATCTTATAGGTAACAACTGCTCCTTCCTGGCACGATACGGCTACGACAGAGTTTGGAATTCAAGGTTCACCCGGGGGTCAAGAGGCGTGGCAATCCTTATCCGACGCGCTCTTCCTTTTGTGCTTACCAAAGCCACTAGCGACCCTCAGGAATGCTTTGTGGCCCTGAGGGGTACCATAGGAGGTAATGCCCTTAACTTAGTTTCTATATACTCCCCCCCATCGCTGCTTTCTTCCACCCTAAAGCGCACCGCAGACCTCATCGCCTCTTTACCCCACGGGATGTCAATAATCGGAGGCCACTTTAATGCAGGTATGCACCCGAACCTTGATACCGAACACACCCCATCTGCCACAAGATCTACCCACGCTAAGCTTTTAACAAACTGGGCAAGCACCCTAGGTCTCTGTGACACCTGGAGAGTCTGGCACCCCCAGCGCAAACAATTCACACATACATCAGCTGCACACCATACGCATGCAAGACTTGACTATATCTTCATGCCCACCCTCGACTGTCAGAAAACCAGGGATGTTACCATCCTTCCCAGAGGTATATCTGACCACTCGCCCATGTTTCTGAGAGTGGGTGACCCCACCGACACACTGCGCCCGATATGGAGGATGAACGCATGGTTCCTCCAAGACAAGGACTTCACGAAAACAGTAGGGAAAGAGCTCAAACAATACTTCCTTAATAATCAAGACTCCATCTCCTCCCCGGGCACTCTGTGGGAAGCAGGTAAGGCCACCATTCGTGTCTTTGCCAAGGGCCAACTTAAGCTCAAACGACTAACCCAGAACTCCCAGATCACTCTCTTGGAGGCCCAGGCAGCCCTCCTCGAGAGCCGAACACCAGAGTAGAGAGACGACCCACAAGACAGATGGCTTGCGTTTCTAAGGGATGAGATCAGGCAGATCTCCATGGAGGCCGCTAGGCTATTGTGGAGATCCTCTGTAGCCAGGGTGTATGGGTGGGGGGACAAAAATGGGAAGATTCTACACCGACTGGCCACATACCCCATGGCTAATCACATAATCCCAGAGATTAAAGACTTAGACGGTACTGTCCATTGCTCACCCGCGGCGATGGCTCAGAGTTTCGCTGCCTACTACTCTAAACTTTACTCCGAGCAGCGCCCTAGACTCTCCCTCCCAGAGCTAATCCATCAAGAACGCATCTACGCCCCTCGCCTCAGTGAAACTGAAATGTCTGACCTTGATCTTCCCATTATGCAGGAAGAAATCAACAACGCCATATCGCATACCGCATCAGGCAAAACCCCAGGCTCTGATGGGCTCCCACAGGAGTACTATGCGGCCTATAGGGAAACACTCGTTCCACATCTCTTGGATGTGTACGCAGAAGCTGTCGAAAATTGCTCATTCCTACCAGAAACAGACGCCACCACCATCGTGGTGATCTCTAAAACACAAACTCCCTCAGTGCACTGCTCAGAATATTGCCCTATCTCTTTCATTAATACGGAAGTTAAAATAATTGCATCGATCCTAGCTAACCGACTGAGGCCCTATCTTGCTAAAATGGTCCACCCTGACCAATGTGGGTTTATGCCATCCCGGAGCACCAGGCATTGCCTCAGGTGCCTCCATCTAGCCTTAGCGAATCGCCAATCACTGACCCCTTACTTAGCACTTCTCCTCATTAATTTTGAGAAGGCTTTTGACTCCGTGGACTGACGATACCTGGAGGGTGTACTGGTGGAGATGGGTCTGGGTCAGCACTTACGCAATTTGGTTAAGGTGTTATACACCAGACCGCAGGCACGTGTGCTTGTCAACGGGGCACTGTCAGGGCCGTTTCCTATTAGGAGGGGGGCGAGGCAAGGCTGTCCTCTCTCACCGCTCCTATTCGCTTTAGCGATGGAGCCTCTGGCATGCCTTATACGGTCCGACGACCGAATTAGGGGATGGAAATGGCCAGGCTCTGATGAGGACAAAATCGCTCTATACGCGGATAACGTCTTGCTCTTTCTAGCCGAGCCGGTCCAATACGTACCCCACTGTCTTCGGGCATTGCACTCTTTTGGGCAAGCCTCTGGCCTGCATTTAAACCCCACCAAATCTGTCCTAGTTCCTCTCCATGACTCGAGAGACTGCTTTGATTGGCAATCCACAATACCTATTATAAGGCAATCCTTTAAATACCTCGGAATCTGGGTGGCCCTGCTCCCTGACCGTGCGTGGTTGCTTAATGTGGGCCCACTGATGAGGAGAGCCCGAGCTGACCTCCACAGATGGCAGATGCTACCGCTACACCCTCTGGGAAGAGTCGCCCTCTTCAAAATGATGATACTTCCCAGATTCCTTTACATAATTCAAAATACTCCATTTCATTTCCCACGGACCTTGTGTAAGGAACTGGACAGCTTCACCACTAAATTCCTTTGGGGCGGTCGGAGACCTCGTATGGCCCTGTCCCAATGCCGGATCCCCTCCTTTGACGGAGGAATGGGCATGACTAATCTATATCTGTATTATCTGGATACCCACTTACTTACGATACACGACTGGTTCAATGGAGGCTGGTCTGACCCGGCATACAGAGTAGAACTAAGTAACATGGGCCTACCCAGGATCCAGGTGATGATGTACGGGGGGCCTATCTCCAGATGTTTGTCCACGGTGACACAGGGGGTTCTCCTGGCCTGGCGCGCCTCCTTGCGCCATACCCAGTGGTCGAACAAGCTGACCCAATACACACCGCTCTGGCAGGGCGCCTGGCTACGGGAGGTCAGCAACTTAAAGGGATTCAGAGCCTGGGACCTTATTGGCGTTTTGCAGCTCAGAGACAAATGGGGAGGCGACCACATGTGCACTTTTCAAGATCTGCAAACCCGATATTTCTTACATTCCTCTCAGTTCTATAGGTATCTGCAACTACGCCACGCCCTACACAGCCACATACCAAACGGCACTTCACTGCCAGAATGCAGCCCACCAGAGGCGCAAACCATGACAGGTGACCTGGGGAAGGGGGGGATCTCCCGTATCTACCGATCCTTGACAAATAACACTCCAAACACGTTGGATTGACTTAGGGACCAGTGGGAGGGATGGATCGGGCCTATGGAGGAGGAAGACTGGAGAGACGCACTGATCGCACCCAAAACAGTCACCATTTCAGCTAGACTCTGTCTGGTCTAACTGTACTATCTACACACCACATACCTAATACCGAAACGCCTTCATAGCGCAGGTCTGAGACCAACTGCATCATATGCACGTTGCAACCAAGATCAAGCTGATTTCTTTCACATGGTATGGATCTGCCCCGTCATTGTGCGATACTGGGACTCCATAGAGAAGGAGCTCACAGAGGTTCTGGGCTGGGAGGTCCCACATAATCCGTTAAATGTGCTCCTGGGAATCACGGTTGCGTTGGGCGGGTCCAGATTCGACAAACTATTTCTGAACACAGCCATGATGGTGGCCAAAAGAGACATCGCCGCCAACTGGATAAACCCTGCCCCACCTATTATGACGAAATGGCGCAGAGGGGTGGATTGGTGCGCAGCACAAGAGAGACCTATGTACGAGGCCAGGGGGTGCCCGGCGAAGTACCACAAAGTTTGGGGCAAACGGTTGGGGTTATTAGAATGACAGTACCCCACTCTAGGGACTGTGAGCTATGTGTGAGGGTTTCTCATTTTGTTTTCCTCCCTGACACTGTGCATCTCAGGTGTCTTTTCTGTATGGGTAACATGATGACGTTCTACAATTGTTGTAACATGCTGCATCTGATTACTGCTGGTTTTCCCTGTTTTAAAAAACCAATAAAATTGATTATCAAAAAAATTCTTTGACACCAAAATGGCAATAATCCCATTAGTAGCACAGGAGATATGCAATTTTTTGTAAACTTTATTTTTCAGTTTTATATAACAGAATACAGCAGTTTGCGAAGCACTGTACACAATGCATGGCCGATAGTACTGGAGAAGGCATTCATTCGACCATCAAACACTCTGGCTCCTTATCTCTGGCACCCAATGGTACATTCCAGCACTCCAAACTTGCAGATAAATCACCTTAATACTGTTAGGACTAGGTCCTATCCCTCCCTGGAGTCAAGTCATCACCCGCGCTTCCAGCCGTGGTATCACTATCAGTGGAATTAGTGTCTGCATGTGGGTCTAGAAATGTATCACACAAGTACCTCAAATCCTGGAGGTCTTCTTCCAGTTTTTCGCCATGCCTACTCATCTTCATGTGCATCTCCTCCACTAGTGACCACTCCTGTACGTCCCTGTACCAATGTTCAATTGCAGGTGTACACATGCTCATACAGGTGACAACTCTACATCTGGCCAATACCAGCACCAGCTTTAGAAATTTATAGGCCATCTTACGGCCCTTTGGCCGCTTGACTTAGCCCAGTAGGCAATTCAATGGTATGCATTCTATTTGAAGGTGGGTGGTCCTCTTTAAATCCATCACCACCTGAGCCCAGTAATCCTTCACTGTCCGGCACAGCCATGCCAGGTGCAAGACGTCCGTCCCACTGGTGTCACAATGCGGGCAACTGTCCAGTCACGTTGGGGATATGCGGTGAAGTTCCTTAGCAGTTAGCTAGGTCCTGTGTAGGAAATTGTAGTGTACCAGCTTAAAGCGGGCATTACAAGATACTGTGTGGTTTAGGTCTCAGATTTCTGTCCATACCCTGTCATCCAATGGGGTATTGAAGTCAGCATCCCATATTGCGCAGGCCCGAAGGTGGGGACCCACCGCACCCACTCTCATTGCCTTATATAGTAGTGTAATCAAGTACTGTCCTGCACCACAGGGCAGCAATATGTCCAGGGTATGGGTGGATTGAGGTGCGGTGGGATGTGTAGGCCAGGTCAATTTAGCCACCTCTTCTAGTCCAGCATTGTGTAAGAAGTGCCCGGGCCAGAGTGCGAAGTCCTCGCAGGCTTGTTCAAAGGAAATGAAAATCTCACTAGGATTTAAGTCTTCCAGTAGGGCACAACCACCATCCTTCCATTCTTGAAAGGAGATATTATCCATCATTTGCCTTACCGGCACTAGTGCCCAGACCGAAAGTTCTCGTGAAATGGGTCTCTTTTCAGGACTGCTTCAACGAAGCGTTGCCATATTTGCGCTCTCTGGCGAACTATGCATGGCATGTCCCTCGCGACTTCCTCTTCTTCCATTAGCACTTCAGGTAGCCGATCTGGGGCCACCCTTTTTTTAAAAGGCACTTTTTCCAATTGTTACCCTCATCTAGCCACCAGGCCACATGTTGTAAATGTGCGGCATAGTAGTGCAGATCAAGTCTCAGCACCTTCAGGCCCCCTTCTTCGTACCGTCGGGTCAGTGTGGTGAAAGCCACCCTACTGTGGTGACCCACCCGCAAAAGTAAGATGAGGATGGAGTTCAGTTGCTTAAATACCTTCATGGGTATTTGACAGAGCGAGTTTTGTACTGTATACAGGCATCTCGGCAATAATACTATTTTAGCGCTAGCCAGTCTGCCCATCAAAGAAAGAGGCAATGTGTTCCAGAAAGTACTGACTTCTGTAAGGCATCCAGCACCCTGTCCATTTTAAGGCGGGAGACGGGCCACTGGTGTACTGATCAGGGATGCCAGGAGGAATACCAAAGATTTATTTTGGTTGAGCCAGAGTCCAGACAAGTCTCCAAAGTAGTCTGGTAGTTGCAAAAATAGTGGGGAACAATATGTGGGGCAACGCGATAGAAGAGTGCATCATCCGCCTACAGAGATATTATGTGACGGGTATCTCCCAGACATATACCCCAGTCCCACAGAGATATGCACTGTTAAGGATTTTGTGAAAAATCAAGTGCTAAGAAGCAAAAATGGCTAACCGCAGTTATCTGGTCAGAATAGACCGGGTCCAAGTCACAGGTTCAGACTAGATATAGGACTGAGTTCAGTCTGCAGAGAAAGTACCTTGTGGACCCGGGTGTCGGGATGCGGGGTCCTTGTCACCAACAAGAAGCTGCGATGCAAGGTCCGGCATTGAGAAGCGTCACGGAGCTGTAGAGTCAATGACCGGTGACTAGGAGCTGCATCATCGAGGAAACCGGTGGGGCTTGCGGAGACATGCACTGCAATGCGTCAGCCCAGGGGATGAGATGCATTGTGCTGGGGAAGTTCAAGGCTGCATCGGCGTTAAAGAAGCCACAGGTGTGTGCAAGCACCTGCACTGAGATGCGTCCGCATCAAGGACGAGCTGCTTTGTGCTGGGCCGTAGTCAATGGCAGACTGCGTCATGCTGCATCAAGATGTGTCGACGTCAAAGAAACCTGTTATGTACCTGTGGCTTTGAACAGGGGGCTAGCCAACTGAACCTTGGAAATTTACTGGAGTTCTGGGTCCACATAGGCAGGCTGGATTTATCAGGGCAGTTCACAGCAGCAGAGGAGTCCTTGTGCAGCAACAGCAGGCCTTGGGCAGCAAAGCAGGCCTTGTTCAGCAAGCAGGTCAGCAGGGCAGTCTTCACAGCTGGACAGTCCTTCCTGCGTCCACAGGTCCAGAATTGATCTGAAGAGATGTGTTTGAGGGCCCACTATTTATACCTGGTGCCCACTTTGAAGTGGGAGAAGCTTCTAAATTCCTCCCTCTACAGAGGTGTCTGGAATATCCTGCCTCCCGGCCCTGACTCCAGCTTGTCAGGGAGCACAAAAGACTAGTGTAAAACCCTTTGTGAGAACAGGCAGAGTCTTTGTGATGTGCAAGTGTGGTAGGTGACAGCTCCGCTCCCCTATCAAGTCAAAGATGGCCCATCCTGCCAAAACACCTATTCCCCCCTTTGTCTCTCTGTCTACAAGCAATACACAAAGACCAACTGCCAGTTACACCTGCTCATGTGACCCAGGTTACAGACTGCAGACACCAAATGGTTGGACAAGAAAATGCAAACTTTCTAAAAGTGGCATTTTCAGAATTGTGACTTAAAATTCAACTTTACCGTTAAAGAGGGTTTTAAATTACAATTCTTTAGAGACCAAATTTGACATTACTACTTGCTCCCAATTGAAATAAGTTATCACTTATGAAATGTAATAAGGTAACCCAATGTTATCCTATGGGAGAGGCAGGCCTTGTAGTAGTGAAAAACTAGTTTAAGAGTTTTTCACCACCGAGGCATGTAAAAGTTAAAAGTACATGGGCCGATTATATGTATTAAAAAGGAAGGTCTAGGCCTAGTTTATTTAGCGACGTCCAAATGGAAGTTAATAACTGCACACACAGGCTGCAATGGCAGGCCTCAGATATGTTTAAAAGGCTACTTAAGTGGGTGGCACGACGTGTGCTGCAGGCCCAACAGTAGCCTTTAATTTACAGGATCTTAGTACATGTATTTCCACTTTACCAGGGACTTACAGTAAATAAAATGTGCCAATTGGGTGTAAGCCATTTTCACCATGTTTAAAGCAGAGAGCACAAGCACTTTAGCACTGGTTAGCAGTGGTAAAGTGTGCAGAGTTCTAAGGACAATGAAAACTAGTTCAGCAACAACAGGCAAAGTAAGGCAAAAGGTTTGGTGGGAAGACCACCCTAATATTTACAGGGCTCACAGTGCCTGTCTGGCTACGGAGAACCAAGGAACTACCCTGTCCAAGTGGCAGCTAACATTTGCCTGGTATAGGGGAAGCATTTTTGAAGTGTGCCCAAGAATTATATGTAAAACCCCAGCATACCTGTTGAGCAAGATTTGATATTCAAACAGGATTTCATGCTGTAATGTCAAAAAGGAAGCTCACTGCTCCACCCTGCATGTTCTGTAAGGTTCAGAGGGCTAATTTCTGCCAAATCAGGGAAGCCTATTATTTGCTGATGTGAGGCATTTCAGACCCATTAACAAAAGTACCTTTTCCTTAATATCTATAAAAAATCCAACTTCACAATTGAATTGGATTTTTAAGGAACTGTAACAAATAGTTGTTTAATTCTTTTTCAGTTTCTAAAATAGCAATATTAAATGTACAAGTACAACCCAATGTTTTCATATTGAACAACCAACCTTGCTAAAGTGAAATTAGCTTTTGGGGCATTTTCACTGTAAGGACATGTTTTACATTAAATTCCTACATGTCCTACTTTTAAATAATATGCGTCCTGCTTTGTGGGCAATATAGCCTAGATAGTGGGTGACGTAAATATTTCAAACACAGATTTTGACCTGTCAAAAGGGTTATTTTGACAGGTCACTTTTCCAGTTTAAAACTGCAATAGCCAGGCTACAAATTCTAGGCCTGCACTAATGTTTGTACTGTCACTGTAGTTGGTGACAAAGTCCACTGATGACATTCAACTTGCAGGCCCTGGGTACACTTTGTACCACATACTAGAGTCTAGGTTGGATAAATATGCCAATTAGGGGTTTTCCAATTTCACCAAGTTCAAGGGGTGAGCACAGACACTTTACCACTGGTTAGCAGGGGTAAAGTGCAGAGTTCTACAGCCAGTGAACATATAGGGACCACTAAAAAGCAAAAACATGCCGGGTGACATCCCAGTAAAGATACATTTCATACACAGGCCCCGCTAGCCAAAAGGTAAGGTAAACTAACCAATACCATGATGGACTTCCCTACTCAGGAAATAGGACAAAGTGCCTCTTCTGCAGTGGCACTTGTCCGTTCTATTCCCCTCTAAACCCATGTCTACCCCTCTGCAACATTCCCCTGAGGCTCTGAACTGGTCCATGTGGAACCTTTCTCCTCAACTGCTGACCCTCTCTGTGAGGCTCCTAACCTTATCTTGCTTGCAGATGCATCCTAGCATGCAGATAGTACCACGATGGCTAACAACCCTGACCCCCACTCCCTTCGGTAAGATTTCTACCCCCATTCCAGAAAAACTCTGCCCACAAGGCAAATAACCAGCATCAATGACAGCTGTCACTGTCAGGAGTTAGGCTCCTCGTCATCCACTGCCAAGTGGAGGCTTCAATCTGGTGCCTTGGACAGGCCTCACTTCCAGCTGTGTGGCTGATAAGAAGTCCTCCACTTGCTCCAGTGGCTCCCCTGGTCTCTTAAGTTTCATAGAGTGGGGTGACTGTACTCTCAGGTGATAGACACTCTCCTTCCACTCTTACTTCTGCCAGGTAGTCCAGGACTTTCAGGGGGGAACCACAGCCCACATAACGGTGACACACACTGCCTTGTGAATGTCTTCCATCTCTGTGACAGTGCAGAAAGCACCTCCAGGTCAGAGGTGGCCTCACCTGGGTCAGTCTCTGGGTGCTCTTCTATTAGAGCAGGTAACATCTGCCCCACTGGTCTTCTCACTGTGGACAGGCTCCAACTTCTATCCTTACTCTCCACCTGGGCCTCTGTACTCTCTGTTTGGGAGCAGTACCACCAGAAATCTGTGTTTTTTGGGTGATCTGAGTGACTGCCCCACCCAGCTCTTTTCTCACAGGTTGAAGTTCATTGCCAAGGGAGCTGGTAATAACTCTCTTCTGAGCCTGTAACCCCTCCCATTCTAGGAGGGCGGAAGACGTCCTTTCCATGGGCCTGAGTTACACTACATATCTGTCCTGTCAGGAACTGTTCTGGGGAAACCTACCTGGCTACCACCATAGTCTGACTGGTACAGGTATCCAACTTAGAAGTGACAGTAACCCCATTCACAGTTACCTCCTTGAACTGACTGCCACAACCCTCAGGGGTAAACAGCTTTCCTTCTTGGTCTACTTCCTAACTAAGAGGTGCAAGGGCATGCTCTACCCCCTCCTCCTGGGAATAATCTCCCCTTAGGGCCACATGGCCACCCCTGTGGAGTGCCCGCCTATGGGTTGTGTCCTGGGACAGGTGGGGTCCCCCTACTTGTACCCTGACTGGAAACAACAAGAACAAAATAGGGTAACCCAATTTTTCCTCAAGAGATGGGTGAATAATGTGAACAAGAAAAACATTTTTTTGCATAACTTTTAGATTGGTCATTTGGGCTCCAATCAAGCCAACTCAATTGACAAATATCATTTATGTATAAAGAATCTTTTGAGGGCATAGAAAAAAGATTGGTAAGTATTCTTTGCTGCCGTATGAAAAATCAATAGTTTTAGTAATAACAGGAAAACATGTACATGTATATTCTATACAAGACAAGAAAACACAACCAAATAAATGAAAGGTTACATATATACAAAAATCCACCAAATAAGATTTACAACTGTCTGATACATTTGAATTCCCAAAAGGCCATATCTGGTGAACAATACAACCAAAATCTAAAGAGTAAAAATACAAAGGATTGTAATACAAATAGCTCTACGTTTTATGGGATGATGTGGGAAATGGTTGATGTTTCGGTCTCTAAATGATAAACATCTAGAAGACCATCTTCAGGCCCATATTTGTTTAGAAGGACCATCTAGTGCAGGCTTCTCCAACAAGTAGCCTGGTGAACTGCTAGTAGCACTCCAGCTACCTGTAGGTAGCTCTCCAATGTATTTTTGTCTAATGTGGTCACTGCCACAACAGTAATAGTAGCTCAAGATGATTTTAATTGACCATAAGTTCATTGTTGGATCTGGCCCTCTCTGCACCCCCAAACATTTTGCCTTCAACCTTTCTGTTTTGCTAAATTCGTTTTTGTTGGCGTTCGGATTCTGTGTACTTTTCCACTGTTAGCCAATGCTAAAGTGCTTGTGGTCTCTCTCTAAAACATGGTACAACTGGCTCACATCCAATTCGCACAAGTAATTTACTTATAAGTCTCCTGTAAAGTGGTATCTGGGGCCTGTAAATTAAATGCTACTAGTGGGCAAGCAGCACTTATTGTGCCACCCACTTAAGTAGCCTTTTTAAACAGTTCTCAGGTCTGCCATTGCATCCTGTGTGCAGTTTGAAACTGCCATTTCGACCTGGCAAAATAAACATTTTGCCAGGCCTAAACCATCATTTTTAATGCATATGTCGCCCCTAGGGTAGGCCCTAAGGCCCTAAACAGCCCATTAAGCAAGGTGCAGTGTATTTAAAAAGTTGGATATGCACTTTTTAAGTTTTACATTATCTGGTAGTAGAAAACTCTTAAATTCGTTTTTCACTACTGTAAAGGCCTATATCTCCCACAGGATAACATTGGATTACATTTAATAAGTGATGACTTTTGATAGGGAGCAGGTAGGAAGGTCAAATTTGGTCTTAAATTAATTGTAATTCAAAATCCTCTTTAATGATTAAGTCAGATTTTAAGTCAATATTCTGAAAATGCCACTTTTAGGAAGCTGGCAATTTCTTGGCCCAACCATTTGGTGCCAGCAGCCTGTATCCTGGGTCACATGACTAGGTCTATCTGGCAGTTGGCCTTTGTGTATTCCTTCCAGACAGCATCACAAAGGGGGGGATGGGTGTTGGCATGATGGGCCATACTGACCTAATGAGAGGCGCGAAGCTGTCACCTACCATGAATGAATGAATGAATGAATATGATCTTGTATAGCGCTAACTTAGCCCAAGGGCGTCAAGGCGCTGATAACGGGGCGAGACAACGGATGGTAGACCGGGTAGAAATGCTCAGGGGAAGCTCTGTTTAAAAAGCCAGGTCTTCAATGCTTTTCGGAATAGAGAGTGTGACACCTGACTAGAGAGCTCCTGCGGCAGTGAATTCCACAATTTGGCGGCAACAGTGGAGAACGCTCTACCTCCCCATCTGGCTTTCTTGAATCTCGGAATTCTAAGCAATTTTTTTCCCGAGGATCGAAGCTGTCTGGTGAGGACATAGCGATGAAAGAGAACCTTGATATCCTCTGGGCCAGCATCGTAGTAGGCGTTATGGGTTAGGCATAATGTTTTGAACAGAATCCTTTGGTCCAAGGGAAGCCAGTGAAGGGATCTAATTGTTGTGGAGACTGAATGGTATTTAGGCAGGTCGGTCACCAGCCTTGCAGCCGCGTTCTGCACCAACTGCAGATGATTGATCAGTCCTTTGTTAATGCCCAAATAAAGGGCGTTACAATAGTCCAATCTGGACGTTACCAAACAAGTGGAGACTTGTACCACACTTACACTTCAAAGGGGCTGCCTCAGCACACTCACAAAGGACTTCACACTAGTCTATTCCCCCCCCGACCCCTCAGATCCAATACAGGGGAAGGATGGATAATCATAGAACCAGATGTAGGGGTTAGTCTAGAAGTTTCTTCCACTTCAGAGCTGGCACCAGGTATAAATATTGGACCCTCAGAACAACTCTTCAGATTACTTCTGGACACGTGGAAGACTTAGAAGAAGGACTGCTCTGCTACCCTGTTGCTGGAAGGACTGTCCTGCTGCCTGAGGAAGGAAGACTGGACCTGCTCCTTGAACCCAAAACCACGGCAAAAAGCAAGCTGACTGGCCACCTGTTCTGAGCTACAGAGACATAACAGATACTTGTCCTGCATCGCTCAACTGGGCCTGCTTGTTCCCTGCTGTTGGCCTCTGCTGGAGTGAATCTTCATTCCCAAGAGATACTTCCAGGTCCTGGACCCTTGGCCGGCATCAGAGTGTACTGATGGAGCAAGGACTCACAATGAGACTTGCTCGAAAGCAATCTTCTCACAGTATTAATTAATTTGTACTAAAACTCTGTAATGTCTTTATTAATAATGTGCATACACAACAATTTTATCCAAATGATGCTTGCCTATGTGTTTTCCACTAATAAGTAATCCTTGTCTAATCCAAAATGGCCGCTAAAGCGTGGGAATTCTACTGCGCATGTGTCAACCATGTCACGTGGTATGACGCCTTTCTTTGCTTGGAGGGAATCTTTTGCTTCTGCGCAGTGTATGCTAAAATGGCTGCTTAATGTTCTCACATGCTAAAGCTTTCGCGTTGCTATAATTAATAATGTGGTATTCTAACGCTACTAATGCGGGATAGATTTATAGTTAAATGGGACTAGAGTAGAAGTAGGGGGTATACAGTGAAAACATTTATTTTTGATTTTAACATGTTTCTTCTTTGATTTCTATTAGTTCGTAAAATGGGCCTGGGTTAACTGAACAGCAGCTCGAGAGCCATGTGACCTGCGCATGCACTCTGAAACTAACAAGACAAAGCGATGAAGTCAACTTGGAAGATGTCCAAGGCCATGAACCGCTGATCACCTTCACAGTTCATCTGAAATGTCCAAAAATGGATACATATTGTATACACTTTGTATTAAAATTGTTGTGAGACGGGTGGGAAATAAAGCAAATGTATTAATTGTGAGGGGCGGTATTTTAAAACAATGGGCTTAAAGAAATTGAACTAAATTGTCATGGTGTGAGGATCAACCCCCTGTCCCTGTCCAATCAGAAGTAGTGGGCCCATAATTTTGAAACATTAATGGGAGGTACCTGGGTGTAGAAGGGTATAATAGATATAGAATTAACTAATTAGTTAGCGTTGAGGCTGTCAGCTTTGAGGACCACAGAACGAACTGATCGATTGCACACTGAACCGCTGTCCAAAGAGGTCCTGAGGTGGGGGCGGCGGATTCCATTAGAAAGAAGACACGGAAGAATCGAGGAGGAACGAAGTGTCAGAGAGGGGAACGACGCAGGCGTCGTTGGTAGAGAGGTCACCTATCCTGTCCTGAACCTGGTCCGGAGGTCTTTGGTCTTCATCTTTCTTGGGACCCTTTTTCCAACTCCTTGGCCAAGGGGTTTGGTTCTCACACTTTTAGGTAACTATAAAGCGTAATCTTTAGTTTATACTGCTGTCTCTATCTTCTCCTTTCTGAGGGACCGTCATTTGTGATTAATAGGTGATATTATAGTGTACTTCCTCCTTGATATGCGATTAAGTGCCATGTGGCTTGTAATTTACTCTGCTAAATATTTCAGATAAACAATTTAAACTTCCTGAGTCAGTGGTTATTTCAGGTGTTTAATGAAATTATATTTGTATGATCTCATTTTATCCCCAATTATCAAAGGTCCATTGGTAAGTCATTACTCTTCAATCAGAAAAGGTAATTGGTAGCAGGGATTATGATAAAGAGTACAACTGATTCCCACCAGCGGTGATTATTAGTTAGCGTGAATGAATGGGCCCAGGTGAGTATTTTGTGTATGAATGCTTGTTGCTAGTAACCCGCTGGATTAGTTTTCTGGCTATCAGAGGATGGTTTTACTTTGTTAATTGGGTAATGAGAATTTTATTTTTATGAACTAACATCCGTTGTTTTTAAAGTTTTGTTTTATGTTGTCTAGAAATCCCCGGGGAATTTGAATAGCGGATGGTAAGTGGAAGCCATACTGCAGTGAGGTTATCTGTCAGGCAGAAATAGGACTGAAAAGTTAAGCAGGGCTATCAGTACTTGTTAGGGACTCTGTGTGTGTGTGAGTGACAGCAAAGGAATACGCTGGTGAAAATTTGATGTTATATCACCTAGAAAGGGTAACATTGAAGGAGTAGCAGGTATTTCTGAAGCTTATGTGAAGAGTAAACGGAAGGGTTTTACTAGTAGTGTATGTTTAGTAAACGGAAGGGTTTTACTAAGTGTGAGAAAAAACTATCCTTTTCAATTTAGGAAAACTGGCAGGATAGCAAATGTTTTATGTTGTTACTGAATCTTAATAAGAAGCGTTGAGAAAATAAAGTTTTGCGTAAGATTTTTGTAAAGGGAGGGTCAGCTGTCGGAGTAGAGCTGACGTCACAAACGCCGCGCTGGGATTGGTTGAAACACCGGGCAAGGAGCGAGCTTGTAAAGGAGGGATCAGTAGTCAGGAGTAATACTGACGTCACAGGTGCCGCGCTGGGATTGGTCGAAACAGCGAGGGACAGAGAAGCGCAGATTGTAAAGGAGGGGTCATCTGAGAGGGTGAATAGACGTCACAGAAAAGCCGCGCTAGGATTGGCCCCGAGACCAATGTTATCTGGAATTTGATTGGTTGTCAGCATAGAAGTCGAAATCTTAGTGGACAGTTTAGATTATATGTGGAAACGTGATCCGACTTTGACAGGAACCCGTCCAGACAGGAGATTTTTAGGTTTTGCAGAATATAATTCAATACTTAGATATTTACCCAAAATGTACGGAGAAAAAAGAAAATTGTCATTCTTACAAAAGATTAAGAATTATTTTAAGAAGGATAAGCCAATCAAAACTAGGGAAGGAATTATCATTCCACCAGCAAAAACGCCCGCCTCATTCATAATGATGGAGAGGGGTTATTATACTCGCGTATGGTTAGAAAATTGGATATTATATACAAAAGATGACGGAATATTGGCTTTCCCAGAGAATGGTACTTTTAATGGGAGAGTTCTTCAAAATTTAAGAATAAGAATGAATGAATTAGAACCCAGACCAAGATTAACGCAATACGAAGCCCTAGAAGAATGGGAAACAGAGGCATTTGAACGTGATAGACCTAGAAGCAATAGGGGTTATAGGGGATTTTTTCCTAGACACCAAAATGAGACACGAGAAAGTCAGATGAAACAGTGGAGACGAGCGATGCTTACCGAGGGTTTGTATCCAGAATTCATGACAGATGAGCCGTTAGGGAGTAAATGCAAAGAAAAGACTAAACATATGACAGGGTTTGGAGAATCCGAACATGAATTTATGGAAGAAATATTAAAAAACCCTCCACCATATCAGGAAGGGTCAAGTGGATGTTCCCCAAGTGCACCAATTCTGAAAACACCATTGGTACCTCAAGTACTGCATAATCCACCAGTTAATAGGGTACTTCAGGATAAGGAAAGAGAGGCTGTAGACAGAAACAGAGCAGAATTGATACAGAAAATAACACAGTTGAATGTACATCCTGATTCCCTGACCATACCTGTAACCATTGGTAATAACTTATTTGAAAGGGAAAATACCACCAAAAGAAACAGATTGGGTGAAAATAGACAGAACTGCCCAAGAAGCAAATGAATCGGTACATGGCTACTATGAACGTCAATTACAGGTGTTCAAACAGTACAGTGGTTTTGAAGATATTGGGGATAAAAATATGAGTCAGTTTGTCTATCGATTTGTTTATGGTCTAAAACCAGAGATTTGTCAGATGATTAAGCAACACATGTTATGTTGGCAGGGAAAACCTATCGATGAAATTTTGAAATATGCTAAATATTGTGGAGATGACATTGAAGACAGGCACAAGAAACTACATGAAAAAGTGATGTGGGCTCAAGTGAAAATGGCTGAGCGACAGGGAATTAATTTGGATAATCCAACAGAAAGTCAGGGAAAAGAATCTGGAACGAATGGTGACACAGGGAATGGGGGAAAAGTGAGAGGACGAATGAGTAGAGAAGAGGCTAAAAATAAATTTCCTTGTGATGGATGCGGAAAGTTGGGACATTGGAAGAACGAATGTAAAAAGATTCAAAATAATAATGGCCCAAATCATAATTTAAATCCACAAATGCAGAATGACTCACAGCAGGGTGTAAATCCTCAGAGTCAGTTGCCACCTGCCCCTATACAGGGTAATGTAAGCAGAGCAAAGCACGGTACAGACGTCGGATATCAAAGAGGAAGTGGTAAGAATGAATATGTAACTTCACAGTTTCTTTTACAGGATGATTTTAATCCATATGATTATCAATGACGGTGCCTAAGAGAGGGGGAGAAGGAGTGCGTACTTGGCGCATCCTTGCCGGTAGATCAGTCAGGTCCATATGTTGAAGGGAAAGTAAAAGGTAATGATATCACTTTTCTTTTAGACACTGGTGCTACCCGTTCTACTGTAAGAACAGCAGACATCCCAGACCTCCCTCTCTCTGGAGAAGCTATCCAAGTTGTAGGTGTAGCAAATCAAAAGATCAGAACACCCCTTACTGAGCCCATGGAAGTAAGAATAGGAAACTTCCGAGAAATGCACCAATTTGTGGTGTGTGATTCCAGTCCAGTAAATTTACTGGGCAGAGACTTACTGTGCAAAATGAATTGCACTATTTTTTGCACACCGGATGGTGTTGCAATACAGACCCCGGATGAAGATCATGTTTACAAATTCATGATAGCCAAGCAAGGTACGGAAGTAGATGAGATGTTCTCCTTGATAACCAAAGATGAATTACCAGAAGAGTTAAGAACTACAGTGAGCTCTAAAGTATGGGATTTTACCGGGAAAGAAGTAGGTCTAATGGCAAAAATAGACCCAGTGAAGATCACTGTAAAAGAAGGCGCAATTTTCCCAAATACCAGACAGTACAAAATGAGTGCAGAGGTGAAAGCAGGAGTTACTGAGGAAATTGGCAGAATGGTGAAACAAGGCATATTAAAAGAAGTCATGAGTAGCCCTTGTAATTCGCCAATTATGGGTTTGAAAAAGCCTAGTGGAAAATATAGGATCGTTCAGGATTTGCGGAAAATTAATAAAATCGTGGTACCTTGTTGTCCTATAGTACCAAATCCTGCAGTGATCCTATATCAGATACCTTGGAATGCAGAATGGTTCACTTTAATTGATTTATGCCAAGCATTTTTTTCAATTCCATTGCATCCAGATAGTCAATATCTGTTTTCGTTCAAATTCGAAAACCATGTCTATGTGTGGAATCGTGTTCCTCAGGGGTACACTGAAAGTCCCTCCATTTTTAATCAGATACTGAAAAGGTGCTTAGAAAAATTAGTAATGCCCAGGAACTCAGTCTTGGTGCAGTACATAGACGACTTGTTAGTCGCCTCAAGAACTTATGACGATTGTGTTGCTGACTCAATTGCATTACTAAATCATTTGGCTGAGGAAGGACACAAAGTGTCACCTGAGAAATTACAATTTTGCACAACAGCAGTCAAGTATTTGGGACACCAAATTGAAAGAGGAAAGAGAAGAATAACGTCTGAGAGAATAAAAATAATTAAGCAAATGAAAATGCCAGTAACACAAAGAGATGTGAGGATGTTTCTTGGAATAGTAGGATACTGTCGACAATGGATTGTAGGGTTTTCACTACTAGCAAAGCCTTTAATTCAGTTAACCAAAAAGAAAACAAATGATCCAGTTGAATGGGATGATGAAAGTGCCAGTGCCTTTGTAAAATTAAGAAATGCATTATGTGAGGCACCTGCGCTGGGTATGCCTGATTACACAAAAGAATTCACACTATTTTGCTATGAAAGAGAAAATTGTGCACTTTCAGTCCTAACCCAAAGACATGGACTAGACAGGCATCCTATAGCATATTTTTCTGCTACATTGGACCCAGTGGCTGCAGCATTGCCAGGGTGCTTAAAAGCAGTAGCTGCTACCTGTATGAGCATTGAGCAAAGTGAGTCAATAGTAATGGGATATCCTGTCAAGGTGTTCGTCCCACATGCAGTTGTAATTCTGTTGACAAGAACTAGAACTCAGCATCTCACACCTAGTCGGATGACAAGATATGAACGAATAATTCTAGGAGCTGAAAATGTGACCATAGCTAGATGCACAATTGTAAATCCTGCTACATTATTACCAGATTCATATTGTGAAGTTTAGGACGACACAGAACATGACTGTTTGCAAGTCACAGAGTTGTGCACCAAACCACATCCTGACATACAGGAAATGCCCCTGAAAAACCCAGACAGGGAGCTGTTTGTGGACGGCTCATGCTTAAGGCATGAAGATGGCAAATTGAGTGCAGCCTATGCTGTATGTGAACTTTCTGGAATAGTCGAAGCATCCTATTTACCAGGAGTCAAATCTGCACAAGTAGCTGAATTAATTGCTCTGATCAAAGCCTCCAAAATTGGGAAAAATTTAAAAGTAACCATATTTACGGACAGTCAATATGGGTACGGGGTTGTGCATGATTTTGGTCAACTGTGGATGCAGAGGGATTTCATGACTTCTTCAGGATCCCCAATCAAAAATGGGCAATTTGTAAAGGAATTATTGGAGGCAATACAATCACCAAAAGAATTGGCAGTGGTGAAATGTGCCGCACACCAGTCAGGAGATGACTGGGTAGTAGCCGGTAACAGATACGCAGAACTAATTGCTCAACATTGTGCCAGAAAAAGATTGGCAGTAAGCAGAAAAGTTGAAAGGATGGGAATCAGCTGCCAACTTATGCTATGTTCAACACCTGAAACATGGAATGATGTGAAACGATTGCAGGATGATGCTGAGGAGAGTGAAAGGGATGTTTGGATGAAAATAGGGTGTACCCGAAGAACAGATGATGATGTATGGGTATATTCAGATGGCAGACCAGTCATGCTTACTGCTTGATTTCACAAATGGCCAGAATGTATCATGGAGACACACATGTAGGGAGAGATGCCATGATTAGACTTTTCAGACAAAGTTGGTATAATCCAAAATTTAGGGCTGCAGCAGAGAGTCTTTGCCAGAGGTGCTTAACTTGCCAAATGAATAATCCAGGTAGGAGAACAGTAATTGGTCTGGGGAAAATTGGAAAGGCAGAGGGTCCATTTGTGAGATTGCAGTTAGATTTTATTCAGTTACCACCATGTAAAGGACTGAAATATGTACTTGTCATAGTGTGTCTGTTTTCAAGGTGGGTGGAAGCTTACCCTACCAGGAGGAATGACAGCATAACAGTTGCAAAACTGTTGTTACGAGAACTCATTCCACGGTTCGGTTTCCCAGTAACTTTGGAATCAGATAGAGGGAATCACTTCAATAACGATGTAATTCGAATAATCTGTGAAGCATTTAAAATTGAACAAAAATTACACTGTGCGTACCGCCCAGAGGTTTCTGGAGTGGTTGAACAAATGAATGGCACAATAAAATCAAGGTTGTCAAAGATGTGTGCATCCACATCGTTAGATTGGCCAGATGCATTGCCCCTTGTCTTAATGGGACTCAGAAGCATTCTTGATAGAAATACAGGATTGAGTCCGCATGAAATCATCATGGGAAGAGCGATGCGACAAGCTCATGTACCTGGAAATAAACTGCTGAACATAACTGATGATATGGTTCTAGATTATTGCAAAGCATTGGCTGACCTTGTGCGTTCTGTCTCTCACCAGGTTGGAGAAGACGCAGTTACCAGGCAGCCTGAACAAGAGCATGATCTGAACCCTGGAGACTGGGTGGTAGTGAAGCATCACACCAGAGAAACGTGTTTATCACCCAGGTGGGGTGAACCTTGTCAGGTTATATTGGTTGCAAACACAGCAGTGAAATGTGCAGGCTTGCCTAATTGGATTCATGTAAGCCACACCGAAAGGGTGCCAGCTCCTGAAGAAAGAAAACCTCAGTCAGCATCAATAACTGAGGAAGCTGAAGGTTGGACAGCTGAAGAATCCCAAGTGATAGATTCGGGAGAAGCTGAAGAAGAACAACCGAGCACAAGTCAGGACTGGATACCAGTGGTCGATATACCTGAAGTCTTCATCAAAACAAGAAGTAGAGCTAGATTAGAAGAAATTAGTGAGGACCAGATAGGCGAAGAAGAACCAGCTCAGGATAGGGAGATTGAAACAATAAAAGAACCTGAGCAGGCCCAGATAGGGAAAGGAAATTGGGCTCAAATTGACAACGAAACAACAAAATTTGAGCAGGGACAGACAGGATCAGAAGAACGCGGTCAGGCTGAAGAAGTACAAAGTGCAATAAGCCCTGATCAGAACCAGTTAGTACAAGAAAAACACGTTCAGGGAGAAGAAAACATCGAACAAGAAAACATCAAGCATGAAAAGGTCAATCCTGAACAGTGCCAGTTAGCAGAAACTCGCACTCAGGCAACTGAAGAAACAACAACAAGACTTGAACAAGAGCAGATACAGTGCAAACAAAGAAAGTCAGAAAAGGTGATCACTGGCCTAGTGTCATTAAAAGAGTGAAATAGCATATAGTAAAACGAAGTGAAGACCCAGAACAAGTAAATGAAGTAACAAGCTTATCTGGACAAACAAGTGAGACTGAAAAACGAAAAAGCAAAAGATTGAAACTCGTGAACAATAAGTTTAAAGGTCCTGATTGGACTTATATAATCCTCGAAGACTACGAGAGTTCTGAGTCAAGTGAAAGTGGTGACCAAGGAACAAGTGCAGAACTGGCTTATGAAAAAGAAGTGAAACCACCTTGATAAATTAAAGTCTTGAAAGAAAAAGAAAAGAAGAAAAATCTTCTTTGTCAAAAATAGCTGACGACAGAGTTTCTGGGAGACCGAAACGGAAATGTTGTAAAAGATGCTGTGCTATATGCATATGTAGTCTGGTAGTGGTGCTTATAGTGTGGTTAGTTGTGATTGTAGCGATTCCTTACCTTATGATAATGGATAAAAAGAATAATGATACCAAGGGAAGGATAGATAATTTGAAAGGTGATAGAATAGAAATAGAAGCAGAAGATGAACCAGAATTTCATCACGTAGTAGCAGATAACGATACTAGTTTAAATGTTTTTACTAAGTTATTGTTTCAGTATGTAGATACAATGGAAGTTAGTGACTGTTATGTCTGTATGAAGTTACCTGAATCAGTAGCAGAAGGTTTAACATATCATCATTTGCCTTTAACTTATGGTATATCATGTAGTGTACTAACTAGTTTATTTTATAGAACAGGGAAACTTCAGTATTATTATTCAAATATAGATGTGATATTTTCAGAGGTTCCTATTCGAAAGAATCTGAACCCAGTGCTTAGTAGTCAAGATGCACAATTTATGGGAGAATTTTTCTTAATGATGAAGTCAATAGATATAACACATGCACATAGAAGCAATCTAACATGTTCATTACGTGAAGAAGAAAAGATATTTTTAAACTTAGTTGAGAATAGAAGACAAAATTTCCAAAAGAAATCGTCTGAGCATAAAGCTCATCTTTAACCTTGGGCTGAGAAAGAGGGTATTTACACACCTGGCAAAGCTCAAGCTGCTATGGCTCTGGATTTTGTAAAGATAGGGAAAATTTGTCTACATACGTTAAAGACTGATTATAACAATATTTTCATCGGTACCAGTGAATGTGAACATAATTTCTTAATTCTTGGAGGTTGGGGATTAAAAGGAGGAACAGATTCAGTTTTTCCTGGAATCTATTATGTGTGTGGGAATAAGGCTTACTTTAGGCTTCCTGCACGGTGGTATGGAAGTTGTTATTTTGGAATAGTTTTTCCAAAAGTATACCACGTAAAAAGAAACACTGGGAGCAATGAAAATAATAGTGAATTAACCCGTAGTAAAAGAGCTAGTTTTTCAGAAATTGTAGGTGATATATTTGGTGCATTGATACCTTCAGTGGGAATAATTCTGAACTCAAGGAAAATATGTAAATTTTCTGCAGTGGTTGATCGTTTATCAACGGATACTGCTGGAGGATTTCTAATGATTAATGCGGAGATGGTTGCGATTAGATCTATGGTTATGCAATCGACTTGCTCTTGATATAATATTAGCAAAAGAGGGCGGAGTCTGTAAATTGTTGAAAACGAAACATTGTTGCACATATATTCCAGATAAAAGTGCAGAAATCGGAACATATATAAAGACTATAACAAAACTTGAGAATTAACTAAAACCACTGGAAGTTGATAGTGTATGGGAAAGATTGACAAATAGAATTGCGTCAATTGGTACCTGGTTTACTAATGTAGGAAAAGGGCTTATAGGTCAAATAATAGTACCATTAGTATGGATAGCCTTAATAGTACTGTCAATAATGATATGGTGCAAATGGTGTAGAAAGAATGAAACATATAGGGTGACAGGAAAAGGCAAGAAACGGAAATTTGATGAAATTGAATTAGAAGATCTGAAAAGTGAAATATATAAGAAACTAAAAGGAGAAGATAAGAATAGACAATGTAAAAATGAAAACGTGACAGACATATGTTAAGTTGGCATCTGGTTATAGGTAGTTTTGATGGCTCAGAAACGCCATCAGAGAGGGGATTGATGGAGCAAGGACTCACAATGAGACTTGCTCGAAAGCAATCTTCTCACAGTATTAATTAATTTGTACTAAAACTCTGTAATGTCTTTATTAATAATGTGCATACACAACAATTTTATCCAAATGATGCTTGCCTATGTGTTTTCCACTAATAAGTAATCCTTGTCTAATCCAAAATGGCCACAAAAGCGCGGGAATTCTACTGCGCATGTGTCAACCATGTCACGTGGTATGATGTCTTTCTTTGCTTGGAGGGAATCTTTTGCTTCTGCGCAGTGTATGCGAAAATGGCTGCTTAATGTTCTCACATGCTAAAGCTTTCGCGTTGCTATAATTAATAATGTGGTATTCTAACTCTACTAATACGGGATAGATTTATAATTAAATGGAAATAGAGTAAAAGTAGGGGGTATACAGTGAAAACATGTATTTTTGATTTTAATATGTTTCTTCTTTGATTTCTATTAGTTCGTAAAATGGGCCTGGGTTAACTGAACAGCAGCTCGAGAGCCATGTGACCTGCGCATGCGCTCTGAAACTAACAAGACAAAGCGATGAAGTCAACTTGGAAGATGTCCAAGGACATGACCCACTGATCACCTTCACAGTTCATCTGAAATGTCCAAAAATGGATACATATTGTATACACTTTGTATTAAAATTGTCGTGAGACGGGTGGGAAATAAAGCAAATGTATTAATTGTGAGGGGCGGTATTTTAAAACAATGGGCTTAAAGAAATTGAACTAAATTGTCATGGTGTGAGGATCAACCCCCTGTCCCTGTCCAATCAGAAGTAGTGGGCCCATAATTTTGAAACATTAATGGGAGGTACCTGGGTGTAGAAGGGTATAATAGATATAGAATTAACTAATTAGTTAGCGTTGAGGCTGTCAGCTTTGAGGGCCACAGAACTAGCTGATCGATTGCAGACTGAACCGCTGTCCAAAGAGGTCCTGAGGTGGGGGCGGCGGATTCCATTAGAAAGAAGACACGGAAGAATCGAGGAGGAACGAAGTGTCAGAGAGGGGAACGACGCAGGCGTCGTTGGTAGAGAGGTCACCTATCCTGTCCTGAACCTGGTCCGGAGGTCTTTGGTCTTCATCTTTCTTGGGACCCTTTTTCCAACTCCTTGGCCAAAGGGTTTGGTTCTCACACTTTTAGGTAACTATAAAGCGTAATCTTTAGTTTGTACTGCTGTCTCTATCTTCTCCTTTCTGAGGGACCGTCATTTGTGATTAATAGGTGATATTATAGTGTACTTCCTCCTTGATATGCTATTAAGTGCCAAGTGGCTTGTAATTTACTCTGCTAAATATTTCAGATAAACAATTTAAACTTCCTGAGTCAGTGGTTATTTCAGGTGTTTAATGAAATTATATTTGTATGATCTCATTTTATCCCCAATTATCAAAGGTCCATTGGTAAGTCATTACTCTTCAATCAGAAAAGGTAATTGGTAGCAGGGATTATGATAAAGAGTACAACTGATTCCCACCAGCGGTGATTATTAGTTAGCGTGAATGAATGGGCCCAGGTGAGTATTTTGTGTATGAATGCTTGTTGCTAGTAACCCGCTGGATCAGTACTCCTCCTGGCCCACCTATGGGTTTCCTCAGAATTGACACAGTGGGATGCAACTCAACGCAGCGTAATGCAGGACCTCGCATTATCGCATCTCACAGTTCCTGTTCGGTGGCCCCATCGGAACCAAAGCAACACAACGCAGTGCAATGGAGGACCTCGCATCTCAATCCAAGTACAACCAGCTACATTGCCCAGCAGGCCAAACTCGATCCTGTACCTGGCCAATGTCCACTGTGGTCGGCTAGGTCTTGTAACTTCTCCCCAGTCTGGCGCGTCCAAATATCCCCATTTGGTACTTTGCTCTTTTTGGTGCTACTTTTACCTAAGGCTTTGAAATTACATATCTCCAGTTATACTAGTTGGATTTTTTGTCATTCTGGTCACATTGTATTTCTTAAATTTTACTCTATTTTTATAGATTAGTTTGGGATTTTTCATGTGTTGTGTTTTCACGTTATTACTGTTTGAAAGCTGCATAAATACTTTACACATTGTCTCTAAGTTAAGCCTGACTGCTTTTGTGCCACGCTACTTAAGGGATAATGTTGTAATAAATGATACCCTCTAATAGGTAGGAAGTCCGGTAGCCAAGTCACATTGGTTATAAAATGTAGATTTATTGTAGAAGTAATATCTTAGTTACAAGTTACAGGTTCAGAGTAAACGCCCCACCAGGAGGAGCATCCTTGCTGCTCAGCCCACTCTCTCCTACAGACATTCATACCAACCTCATCAACATTCCATTAAATCACACTCACACTGGCTGAGCAGCAGGGAACTGGGAACTATGGAGAGGATGCCTAGCAACAACCACAGGTTACAACAGTTAACCACAGATTAATTTAGTGACTTTTGTGGTTCACCCCGACAGAGATTGTGGTTGTTGCTTGAGAAGCGTTAACAACCCCCTTAACCATTAACACAATTTCTCACATTGGTCTTATTACTGAAAAGGTTGAAGAACCCTTAATAGGGACTTCAATGCAGAAATTAATGTTATATCTAAGGTTTTAAATATGCACCTTCCCTGTTTCTCTGCCTCTGCTGCTCAGCCAGTGTGAATGGTATGGGTAGAATGTTGGTGTGGATGGTGATGTCATTGGAATGTGTGGATTGCTGTGAGGCAGAGTGTCAGTTGGATCCTGGGCTGAGCAGCAGAGAGGCTGATCCTGGTGGGGCCTATTTGCATCTTTACTGGAAAACCTACTTAGCATCCAAGAACAATAAACGTATATCATCTTTAACCTAACCACGTCTACTGGAACTCCTTCCTACGACACAACATAAATTGGCGACGAGTTGGATCAAAACTACGCGTGAGGACTTATTTCAAGCTTCATAAGGAACTTTCATTCAAGATTTTACTAAAAAAAGAACCTACCTAAGGATTTTCACACCCTCCCACCCCACCAGTGTCCAGATTCACCAGACAGCCCATTGACAGGGCGTATGTTTCCTGCTGCTATTATCATGGTTTATGGTTCCTGCTGCCATTGACATCTGCTGCCATTGACAAGGTGTATGCTTCCTGCTGCCTTTGACAACACGTATGCCTCATTACATCTGCTGCCTGCTTCATGCTGCCTTTGACACCCTGCTGCCATTTACAGGGCGTGTGCTTCCTGCTGCCATTGTATTGGTGTGTTTCCTGCTGCCATTGACACCTTGCTGCCATAAACAAGGCGTGTGTTTCTCCGGTCTTTGTCGGCGCAGCTTATACAGTGGCAGTTTTTGTTTATAGAGGACAGAGGTGAGATGCAGCTGTGATTTAACTTGGGTTGTGTGCAGATGGTGGCATTTCTGTCTTGTATTTTCTTGGATGTGGCAACATTTTTTGGTCTTACAGCAGCGGTTTATCGGTGGGCACCAGCGCCGTACTGACAGTTTCAACTTCGACGGTACCGACAAGTGCTGCACTTCTGTTTTTCCCATACCCGCAATATCACTGTGGAGCTTGTTGCCTGCCTTTGTTTTTGGGAAATAGCCTTTCGGGTGCATAGATCGAGCACCGGCGAGCGTTGGTTTTGAAGCAAGCGCTCTGGTACAGACCCGCTGGAGAGTTAACTGTGTTGTCTTTTTTAAATTTTCAAACCGCGCTCCTAGACAGTTACCGTCTGACATTTAGAATGTTTGTCTGCCGCTTGAGGTTACCATGGTACCCTGCTTACCTGAGCTTCCGGCTCACGGTTTACACGTAATGGGCCACGAGATCCTCTCTTCATCAGCTACCAGTTGTGCACAGCTCTTCGCAGCACGTACATGCCCGGAGCCAACCGGGAAGTACTTTATTCTACGTGTTGTCGTCCCTGCGTTTTTCTTATTTGGATGGAACTTCGTAATGCATCTTCGTGTGAGCAGCACTCGGCAAGTTAACATATGTCAAAAGGAGCTTGAAGTTATGCCGTCCGAAGTCTTGCTTCAGTATACTAATTTTTTTAGTTTTCTTGCGTCCTGTCATCGCTTATTTCCTGCATTTCTCGGTGACAAGCACACCTGGGTAAAGTACTGTGTGCTATTAAGCAGTTTATTTTAGATGTTCCTCGCTATTGAATGGCAGTTGTTTTCAGTGCTATGGATTTGTTGGTCTTTCAGGGGGACATTATTTTACCGTATCCAGCCTTACTTCTTTTACATTAGAGAAGTTTTGCTGTTTTCTTCGTTGCTTCACTTTATGTGATGAACTTCAGGTTACTTGGCACTTAAGCAACATGATTTGCTGTCTCACTTTGCTCCTTAACTACAGCGTTTTTACTATTATGCATTTTCTATTTCTTCTCTTACCTGCATTTTCTCCTTCTTTATTTCTTGCCATTTCTCTTATGTTATTTAATGTTTCTCCTATTATACAATGTTTTGATGCTTGCTTCTTTTTATAGCACTGCCATTATATTTTTCTGATATTTCTGCTTTAATTTAATTCATTATAGTGTGTTTTACCACATTGATATTTGCATATAACATTACTGCTAAAATGTATCCTTCGTGAATTGCAGGTTTTTCCTTTTTCTTTCTCTTTGGTTGTCATGGGGTATATTTTGCTCCTTTACTTGATCTACTTTTACTATGCATTTTCCTCTTGTGTACTACTGGTTGAATGTGCGCTCTTCGTTTTCTTTCCTGTGTGGTCTCATTTTAGGTGTGTTTGCTCCAGTTATCTGCTCTGGGGTGCGGTCCATCTAGATCACTCTCTTCTTTGCATGTTCTGTTTGGAGATTTCCCTTACTTCTGTGGGGTGTAGGTCTCCCTTACTTTATGGTTGGGTGCATTTCAACCGTTGCTTGCTTTCTTGGTTGGGTGTCAGCCACCTGTTGCTTGCTTTCTGTTTGGGTTTCAGCCATCCGTTTCTTACTCATGATTGCTTTCTGTTTGGGTGCCAGTCACCTCGTGCTTACTTTCTGGTTGGGTGTAAGCCACCCTTTGTTTACTTTCTGTTTGGGTGTAAGCCACCCTTTTGCTCACTTTCTGGTTGGGTGTAAGCCACCCTTTGCTTGCTTTATGGTTGAGTGTATTCTCACACTGTTGGGTGTAATTCACCCCTTGCTTGCTTTCTGTTTGGGTTCTAGCCACCCGTTGCTTACTTTTGTTTGGATGTAAGACTTTCTCCTTTCTTCTTCCTTTTGCTGTGTTCCGTGTTTCCCATTTTCTTCGCCAGTCGGGCCAGCTGGTGTGGTTGTGGTGGTAACTTTGGTGCACTCTTTCATTGTTTGTTTTCGTGGTATACTTCTTTCTTGTTTCTGTATGTCTTTTTCGCTTTTGCGTTTTTGGACAGTTTTCTTCCTTTTGAAATTTTCTGGTTTCAATTTTGCTCTGCTAAGGAAGGAGATGTGTGTCTTATCTTTCATGTATTCCATTTCCTCCTCGCATCTTGCTGCATTTTTATGCATAGTCGCAATTTAAATGCCTTGTGTAGTTCACGAAATGCTGTTTGCATTTTTTGCATTTGCGATTTCTTCTTATGCTAGTTTCTTTATTGGTAACTTTAATGTAACTGCTTATATTCTAGTATTTTGCGTTTTTTATGTAATGCTGTTTTCAACTTGTATTTTGCAATATTTTCTCTTGCAAGTTTCTATTGTATCATTGTGATTTTCTTCTTATATTTGCTATGTTTATGTGCATTATATAAAGGGGGGGAAGGTGTGTTATATCTAAGGTTTTATATTATGCACCTTCCCTGTTTCTCTGCCTCTGCTGCTCAGCCAGTGTGAATGGTATGGGTAGAATGTTGGTGTGGATGGTGATGTCATTGGAATGTGTGGATTGCTGTGAGGCAGAGTGTCAGTTGGATCCTGGGCTGAGCAGCAGAGAGGCTGCTCCTGGTGGGGCCTATTTACATCTTTACTGGAAAACCACTTAACATCTAAGAACAATAAACTTATATCATCTTTAACCTAACCACATCTACTGGAACTCCTTACTACGACACAACAAATACCTGTATAAGTCTAATGGGACATACTTTAAATCTGTAAATCTAATTTCATATTATTGAATTTGTGTAGAGAATTTGAAGTCTATATGCAAATTAAACGTGTGGGCAGCCCCTTGCTTCAGGAACGATTCAGCAGTGGCGCTAAAGTCCACCACCCACAATTGTGGTGTTTGAAACCGATTAGTGGTATGCCAGTTTCACCATGTTGAAAGTCAGAGCTCAGACACGTTATCACTGGCTAGCAGGGGTGAAGTGCCCAGAGTTCTACAGCCAGCAAAAATATATAATATAGGATCCAGCAAAATGAGAAAAAATTCAGGGTGACCCTGTTTATTTGACTATATATATATGACTTCACCGTCTCCAAAACTATGCAGACGAGTCGGCTCCCAAACAACAGAACCTGCTCAAAAACCAGTGGCATCTCTAGAACTGAATTTTAGGGAGCCCACATTGGGCAACAGATAAAACTGGTGGGACCATATTTAGGAACAATACTACTTTGCAAGGAAAGATAGTTCGACAAGATACAGTATTCGGTTGTTTCTGTGTTGCCTACGTGCACATCCATCAGCAAATAGCGCGGGGGCAGAGGCCCCATCTCGCCGCACTAGAGACGTCACTATCTCAAACCAATTACTTTATCAATTGAACAATAAAAGCCCTGCGTCCTATTCTCTTTCTCGCCATGCTGTTCTCACACTGTAATCCAGTACTGTAGGCATTCTCACCTCTCGGCGTGCCAGCTCACCCTCTCTTGACAACGCACACTTTATGTTTAATCTTCGCACACATGGAAGCAAGCGGCTGATTAGCACCGGCTGTAAAATGCGTGTTGCGGTTCTGTGAGCTATGCAAGGTTATTCCTACCGGATACGTACAAGCATCGCTCGTCTGAAGAGTCTGACACTGTACACCTTCGTCTGCAGTGGGGAGTCTCTGAGCAGAGAGTGCGGCTGCCAATCAGAGCGATCCAGTATGCCTGGCATTCTTGAACAGCTTATAGATCTTTTTCATCAAGCTCGCCATCTGTCTCCCATCACCTCTCCTCCCAGCCCTATAACAATTACAGCAGCGGAATCAATCATTTCCAAAGCAGCTGCGTTGCATTGTCAGGCGCTGTAGCTGCCTGGCTGACTTACAAGACCACAGACTCTATTTCTAACAACGGCATCGATAATATTAGGAGCTGCAGGTTTGTGCCCTTTCTGTTAAACTGTGTCTGTCTGTATTAGCTCCACTCCAATAAAAATAGCCACTTCATTCCTCAAGCAAAAATTAAATAGACGTCTTGGGTTACCGTCTCAAAATGTTATAACTTTTTTTTGGTAAAGGTCTTAAAATAATCTATAGTTGATAACCAGTGCCTGTAGACAACGTAGGTTCAAAACAGACAGACATACATATCTGCAGCATTTTCCCTAGCCCTGGAGCAGGCAAATAAACATGCCCAAGGCACAAGTCCTAAAAAAAGAAGTAGGGGGACTAGCCAGGTTAGGCAGTATGCAAGTGAAATCATGACGCGCGCCATCGCAGCGCATGATGTCACGACGCATGACATTGCAGGTGACATCACAGGCAGTGACATCACAAGAAGTGACATCAGAGATTAAGACCTCACACATATGGTTATCAGGTATATCATGAGTACATTTATGCGCATAATGAGATTTAACAAATGAGATTTGCCGTTGGGGTTGTGCCAAAAAAGTGGCGCAATCCCGGCAGAAAAATCTGGGCCTCAACTGATACATTTATTTTTTTAAACCCTGCCACAAAAACTTTGGCAACAAGGAGAAGCATGGTAGTAGATCTGTTATGCTTAATTGGTTGCACAGTCTACATTTTAAAATATTTGATTGTATTAAGGCATCTGCTGTGAAGGTGCCCAGTAAATCTCAGGGAATAGTAATAATGGTAAGATAACTCTGGTGGTTAATGCACTTGCTGGAGAGATCTGTGTTTTGTGAAGTCCCAGATTTGAATCAAAGTAGTAGAGAAGGTAAATGTGTTTCCTGCAAAGCACATCATCTAACACGCAGATGACAGGTTTGTATTTTATGTAGATAGTAAAGTGGGTTACTGCTTTTAACACAGAGATCCTTTTGTTATCTACAGTTCATAAATTGTAATCCTTCTAACAGACCACAGTAAGGTATGAAGGACATGTGTCTCCTACACCTTGTAACCCTCACTGTCTCACGTAACTCATCTTGCACATTGATTTACACAAGTACATGATGTATTGTCAATGTATAATGTGTATGTTACGTAAAGAGCTCTGACACCTTGCATTGGGTTGCATAGCTCTATAAAAGAAATAAAATAGTGCTATTGAAATTGTTATTTGTGTAAATACTGGGACAGACAAACACACCTGACATTCTTACAATGCATGCATCTATTATATACAGGGACTGAACAAAGGCAGAAGCTGCCTCTCTTAAGTAGTTGTGAAGAGATAACAAGCTGTGTGCCTTTGTTTCCCTTCCGTGGCATTTACATTTAAGGATATTCAAACAAAAGGAGGCCTGATGGCCCCTTAACTTTGGCGCAGCTGGAAGTGAAAAAAGCTCCCTCGCTGCCTGCACGTAGCTGGTGTGAATCGAAACCAGATAACATGCAGGCACTGCTGAATGTGTCCTGGTGTCTGAAAATTACACCGTGATAAGTTCAGCATATTTCTGTGGGGCCCAATTTCTTGGCAGGGGGGACAGCGTCCACCCTGTAAAAAGAGTGGGTGGACGTCGTGTACCTGGGTGTACCCCCGACTTGCGCCCTGAACACGCCACACACGGAGCTCTGTAACAGATGTCTTAATTTTCCACATACGATCACGCTCTGTACGTATCGCGTCATAACTTTAATAATCTTACCTTAACTCACAACAGATTACGTAATTCCTGTTCAGAGTCCACCCAGAGCACGGAGGGTCCTAGCGCACTTAATATCAAAGACACCACATCTCCCCCTTTGTGAAATAAAAAGTACACATAACATTAAAATCATATTTCCTCAATGAGTCACCGGGGAGCTCGCACAGGTCTGCCAGATCAGGTGGTATGAGGTGGTTGAGATGCACCTTGATTATGCACTCATGACATAGGCTCAGATGTGTGATCTGGACGTTCAAGCAAGGTGGCCTCGCTCATGATCTCAGGAGCTGATAAACATTAAGCTGGGTCTTTAAAGTATGACGAGTCCCGTGTGATGGACTTTCAAGGACAATGCGCTATCACCATGTGTCCGTTGCACATTACAACCCTGAAAGGGTCGACAGCAAACCGAGTGTCTGTTTCCAGTTTCCATTTCTGTTTGACAAGTACCCATCCCCTTTATCAAAGACTGTTTCCTGGGTGCGTCGGGGCTGATCGGCATATGTTTTCATTTTGCACTTTTGAGAAGTGTCTGTGACACGAACCTTATTAGCATTCATCGATCAATCCGATGTCCATTGTGGTAGTTTGGTTCCGATGGCTCTCCCAGATAGCAATGTGGCAGGACTCTTACCAGTTGTGGAGTAGGGAGTTGATTGATAAGCACCAAGGGCTTGACACATGGCTTGGTTTAGATCGATTCCCTCCATCGATGCACACTGAATTACCCTCTTGAGGGTGCCAATAAATTGTCCAAAAACACCATTGGCTTGGAGCCAGAGAGGTGTCCTCTTTTGATGCTTGACATTGAGTCGAACAAGAAACTCCTTAAAGTATTTGCTATTGAAAGGTGGGCCATTATCAGATTTGAGAATAGTGGGGCTGCCCTATGCTGCAAAGATTTCATCAAGCTGCTCGATGACTGTGTCATGGGTTGTCAATGATAAGTCTTTCACCAAAGGAAAACGCGAGTACTCATCAATGACTACCATGAGATAATGTCCATTTCTTAGAGGCCCAAAGAAATCAACTTCAACTCTCTCCCAGGTATGCGCAGTAAGGCCAGCCATTGTCAATGGATGCTGCATCACCTTGGGGGATAAACGGTTACAAAATCGTCACGCTTTCAGCTCTTCCTCAACTCATTCATCTAGGCGAGGGAACCACACTTAGAGCTCTTTTGGTGGCTACAATGCCACAGTGTTCTTCATGGGCTAGCTCAATGACTTGCTGCCTCAGGTATGACGATTCTTATGCCTCTCAATATGATACCCTCTTGGGTGACCAATAGCTCATCCTGTAAATTTTAGAATTTTGGGAATTTATCATCATCAGCAAAGGGTCAGATAATTTACTTCCTAGATTGCATTGTAATTAGGTCTTTGAGGATCAGCATGTCTTTATCTGCATTGGTAGCAGCAATAAACTGTTCAATTGATAGAGCTGCTGGTGTGCTGGACCTCACAATGAAGTTGAGATACTCTTCACCTGCTTTGGATGTCGATCTGTGGCAATGTAGTGGCACTTGTGAAAGGTAATATGCAGTGTTTTGGTCTTTCACCGGCTTGTGTACAATCACATAGTTGTACTCTTGCAGTCACAACCCCCTCCTCTCGATGCGAGGGGGCATCTTAGCTTTTGGGTTTCCAAAGATAGTGAGCAGTGCCTGGTGGTCTGTGATGATAGTGAAACTTTTCCCATATAAAAACACCGGAAAATGTTCACAGGCCCACACTACAGCCAGACTCTGCTTCTCCGGCTGAGAATAGGAATGTTCTTTTTCAGACAGGCTTCTACTGGCATAGGCCATAATGTGTCTCTGGGCATTCGGTTGGGCATTTTGCTGAGAAAGTATTGTCCCCAGCCCCACTGGGCTCGCATTTACTGTGCTCTCAGTATGTAACTTGGAGCCAAAATAGGCAATTTCAGTTGCGTTCTCAATCACATGTTTTATTTCTTTGAAACTTTGGTCACATTCAGGAGACCACTGGAATTTGACATTCTGCTTTAAGTTTTTCAATGTATCACTCACTGTAGCAAAGTCACAAATGTACCTTGAGCAATAACTGGCCATGCCTAGGAAGAATTACAGCATGGTTACATCTTGTTGGGGGCAAGTAGATAAAAGTGCTTGCACCTTATCCGGTTCAGGAATCATTCCTCCATCAGAGAATATGTGCCCAAAGAATTTAAGTTGGGTTTTGTGATTTCACACTTTGCCACATTCAGAGTGAGACCTGCATAAGCAAGTAATTGGCACAATTGTGTAAGAGCCTTGTTATGCTCCTTTTGTGTTATCCCAAATACCAGTATGTTATCACTGTAATTGGAAGCATGTGTAACAGGTTGAATTCCTCGGCGAATAACATCCTGAAATATCTCTGCAGCTGAATATACTCCAAAACTCAGTCTTTTGTATCTGAACAAACCAACATGAGTCGAAAAAGTAGTAATGTACCTACAGTTCTTTTCCAGCTCGAGTTGATGGCATCCTTTGTTCAGGTCAAGACGGGAGAAGACTTTAGCACCATTCAGCTTCATGATTATGTCCGCTGTGTGGGGACCAGGATGTCTTTCCCTCTCAAGAATTTTTTTGGCCTGGCGCATAGCAACACAAATTCACACTGCACCTCCACTGTCCTTTTTTGGCACCACAATCACAACTATGGTCGAAACCCATGGCGTAGGACCGGTGGAGCGTTCAATGATTGTTTCTAGTTCTTTCTCAATGGCTTCTTGCAGGTGAAAAGCGACTCTGCGGTGCCGTTGGGCAACAGGGCGAATGTCCTCATTAATATGAAGTTGCACTTTCATCTTCTTCAGTCTTCCTAAGCCATGAAAGAACAATGGGAACTGACTCACAATTTCAGACTGAGCATGGATGCTGTAGTTGAGTGATATCAGTCCCATGTCCGCAGCAGTGGCAAAGCGAAGTAGGCATGCACTAGATAAAGTTCCCTGAAGGACATGAAATGGCGCTTGCACTGACGTTTTATGTTGCAAATTTTGCGTCGTTTTATGTTGCTGTAAATGACCCTCAACTCTGCAACAGTTTAAAAAGCAGCCCACGTGCATACCTACGTGGTTGATGGAGTTAGGCGTGGTTCAGGAGATAGGCTGTTGAACTTTTCTACTGGTGGGATGTTAATGTACGCACCACTGTCTACAATGAAGGTAATGAGACAACCGTTCACCTTGAATGTAATTTTAGAACGGTGTCCAAATTAATTTTGTCGCTTGGTTTGGTGATTTTTCTTGGACTTTTGATCTTCTTTGCAAGCAGCTAATCCTACATGTCATTCCTTAGTCGATATCATCAACGCATATCCATCTTCTTCGCTAGCGCTAGATAATGACCCTGAAGAGCCTTTATATGATGAACTTGACGATGATCGACTGTTTGGTTTCTATTTGTCATAACTAATGTTGCATTTTGACCTTGTGGGCATGGCGAGAATGATTCTGGAACCTTCTGGCACCCATTTTCTATTCTCGTTGTGACACATTTGGTTTCTTCTTTTGCTTTGCAGACCATTATGAAATGGTTTTCTTTCCCGCAACCTTTGCATATCTGGCCTATTGCTGGACATTTACCTTCATGGGGAAATGAAAACCCACATCGGAAGCATAACTTTTTCTTCTTAGGAGACGTCCACTTGTGTGCATCTATCTTGTGCTTATTCTTGCTTTTCATGAACAACACAGATTCCTTATGTACTGTTCCTGCTTTCATATCACCAGCTTGTCAATCTGCTCATTCTTGTGCCCTTGTAGCCATTAGCATTTTCTCTAAACTGAGTGTCTCTCTCAACATGTGTCTCCTGAAGGAATCTGAAAGACAGCCATCAATGACTCTGGGCTGCATGGCCTCTTCATCATTAAAGTCACAGAACTTACAGTGTTTGATAAGAGCATCAAGTCTCTCAACAAACTCATCGATTGTTTCACCAACCTGCTGTCGTGCTTGGTTGAAGATGTATCTTCCATAGTCGACATTCAGCATCGGATTGCACTTGGCTTCCAGTGCTTCTTTAGCACTTCTTTCTCTCCATCACCGGCAAGATTTTTCAAATATTTAATGATTTTCTTATTATCTTCTTCTTCTAGTGCATCTATGAAGTTATCGAACGTTTCAATCCATGTAGTCCATCTGGCACCGATGTTCTGTTTCTTCACTGTGTCAAACGGAGGTGGGGGCTTCAGGGATGTAGCCGCATCGTACTTTGCGCTCCCTACTTTCACAATTGAGAGCCTGTGGTGTTCAGGCAGCGTTTTTCACACACAGCAGGACCAGCAACCTCTCCCCGCAACACCCCTGTTGCTTGGGCCTGGTTCTCTCATCCAATATTGAGGTTGTATAGCACTTCACTTGCTTGTGCCGGTAAGTAAGTTTCTGTTTTCATACCTGGTAGTCACTGCCTTTAGCGTTTGCTTCAGATGGGTGATGGCTCTATGTCATGGTGTGGCGCAGTATCTCTTCTTTCAGCCTTACCAGCGGGTTCTGGTTGGCTTTCAGAATCAATCAATCACAGAATTTGTAGAGCGCACTACTTACCCGCGAGGGTCTCAAGGCGCTGGGGAGAAAAAAAAGGGGGGGGGGTGCTGCTACTGGTCGAACAGCCAGGTCTTGAGTAGCCTCCTGAAGGTCAGCAGGTCTTGGGTCTGTCGTAGGCTTAGTGGAAGGGTGTTCCAGGTCTTGGCGGCGAGGTGGGAGAAGGATCTGCCGCCGGTGGTTGTTCTTCAAATGCGAGGGACGGTGGCGAGGGAGAGGTCGGCGGAGCGGAGCTGGCGGTTGGGGACGTAGAAGAAGAGTCGTCTGTTGAGGTAGGCTGGGCCAGTCTTGTGGAGTGCCTTGTGTGCATGGATGAGGAGTTTGAAGGAGATTCTCCTGTCGACGGGGAGCCAGTGCAGGTTCCTCAGGTGGGGGGTGATGTGGCTGTGGCGTGGTACATCGAGGATCAGGCGTGCAGAGGCGTTTTGTATGCGTTGCAGTCGCTTGATGAGCTTGGCCGGGGCTCCCGCGTAGAGGGCGTTCCCATAGTCAAGTCTGCTACTGACGAGGGCCTGGGTGACTGTTCTTCTTGTATCTGTCGGGATCCACCTGTAGATCTTGCGAAGCATGCGGAGGGTGTTGAAGCAGGAGGAGGAGACTGCGTTGACTTGCTTGGCCATGGAGAGCGTTGAGTCGAGGATGACTCCCAGGTTGCGTGCGTGGTCGGTGGGTGTTGGGGCTGCTCCCAGAATGTGTTCCTCTGCAGGGCCTTGAACTTCTTTTATGGCTGTGTATGGGCTGGAGTGGCACTTTGGCTCCACATATACAAGCCGCAGACAGCTTTGCATCGATTTGGGGTGCACATGGCATGCACGAGCAGTTTGTTGTGTCATTGCAAACTCTCAGGGAGAGCATCCTTGTTTCATCGGGGCATGTATCCCATTCTTGTTCCCAGTTGTACCGTCTTCAGCCAGCCCGGGGGCATGCAAATGAACACACTACACACGGAGCTCTGTAACAGACGTCTTTATTCTTCCACATACAATCACGCTCTCTACGCATTGCATAAGTTTAATAACCACACCAAAACACCTCCCAGCAGATTATATATATTCCTGTTTAGAGCCCGCCCAGAACTGCGAGGGCCCTAGCGTGCATAATATTAAAGACACTACCATATCAATCACCTAAAGACACATAAAATCAGTGTTCGTGTTATGGGTGAGTTTTATAAATTTTTGGATGTACAGGTTTGTGAGTGCGCATGTAGGTTTGAATTAATCTCTGAAATCTTTTTTAATGCATCTCATTTGTCTGACATCTTCAATTCTGTGGTTCTGATCTGTCATCATGCTTCTCTAATCTTTCTCAGGTCTGCATCTCTGATGTCTCTCTTGTCCAAGTACATCATATTACCCTCTCTTATCTCACCTAGGTATCTTTGAGGCCCCTCTGATTTTCTCCCATATATTTTCTCTTGATATTTGTATGTTTCTCTTGAATATCTGTTCTTTGGTCTCCCTAAAGCTCCTGTGCTTCTGTTTTTTCTCATACTTCTTTGCCCTGTAGTCTTTTTCTCACCTATGCGTCACTGATCTCTCTGCCCCATATTTATGCCTGTAGATGCTCTCTCTTTACAAGTCTCTCTCTCCCATCACCGACTCCGACCATTTACTGCTGTGCCTTTGATCACTCTCTTTCCACTCTGTACTTGCCTTCGGGTTCCCTCTGCCCTCTGCCCTCTTCTATTCTTCCAAGCAATGACAAGGATCCTGATATGCCAATAGGGTGAGCTGGGAGGTGTCAGCACTGTACATATTCTCCTTGCCACCTCTATCTCCCCATCTCCTATCTGCAGGTGGAGGACAAAGAGGAAGGTGAGGGGAGAAATAGGGTAATTATCAAGACCTTCCCATTATCCCTTCAAACCCTTTTCTCTCCAGGCCAACCACTTTATGGGCCCTTACTGTGTCAGATGCAACCGCCAGGTGTTGTCTCTACCTTAAAAATTTGGATTGATCAATGCCCATTATTTGGTTCGATTAATGCCAGCTGTGCCAGCATTAATTTGTGCATTCACAACACAATCCTTAATTCAAGGTACCAGTCGATTGGTTTGAAAGAAACCGGTTCTCAGAGACATTACAGTCATTAAAAGTCTACTCACTTAAGCATATAAAATCATTCACAAAATAATAAAACTTCTTATATTGGGAAGAGTGGTGGCTGTGTCTACTAAAGATCTGCTATGCATCGAGATCACTGTCTCAATGTGCAACCCATTTAAATATGAGGCTACTCATTGCTAAATCAAGCCAAACATATACTTCATGACAGAAGTGATTTGCTGCATGGTGGAATATTGTTAATACAGCCCGAGAAGGCCCTTTGACCCATCAATGCATCTACTAAAATTAGTCCAAAAAATCCTTCTTTTTTTCAGGTTTTCACTCTATGGTTGTTATCTTCAGGAACAGAGAAATATCTTACATCATTAAAAAAAGAGAGCTTTATACTATATCAGTAGCATGCTACTGTTACATCAAAGGAGTTCTATCAGGAATCATTACATTGCAAGTACGTTTTCCAGTCTTTTACATTGCAAGACTTCGCAGGTAAGTTACTTTAAATGACCCAACCTTAAGAATACTATATATATGTACCAACATTCACATATATTGTAATGGTTAGGACACCTACAATTGTAATAGTAATTTAAATCAAATTTATTCAATTAATTATCATGCAATTTGTATTACGTAATTTAAAAAAAGATTAAAAATAATTACATTTGAGCAATTGATTACATTAAGTAAATTACTTTCATTTTAAGTTAGTTAATGTGAACAATTATTTAATACTTAGTATTTTTTAGAAGATTAGAATAAAATATGGGTTAATGATGTTAATTTAAATGTAACAAAAAGTAGTAATATTTTTAAGGGTTTAGGGCTTGGTAGAAAATGGGGATAGTAAGGCATTTTAGGGATAGGTAGTGTAGCACGTGGCCCCCCTCCCCAAGCCAGTATAGGACTCCAGGAACCCCATCCCCTGGGGCCGATTATAAAATAAAGGGGAGGGTGAATGCCCCCCCTCCCCGAACCACAATAGTGCCCCGGGGATCGTGGTCAAAGTGTAATAAAAGTGGAGGGGCATGCGCACCCCCTCCCTGAGCCACTATTGGGCCCCATGGACCCCATCCCCCAAAGTTGAATCTCTTTACAAAGGGGAGGGCGGCCACGCACACCCCTCCCCATGCCAGTATCACCCCCGGGGAACCAATCCACTGGGGCATGACACTTCACAGTGTACCGGGGACCCAACTTTGCCCCTGCCCAGTGGAGCAGTAAATAAAATGCCAGCTCCTGCCAGCACCCAGTATGGGGCTGACGGGGGAGCTGGCTGGGACCACAGGGTAATTGGGGCTTCCCTCATGGCCCCCAACAACCCCTGGAGTGTTGGTGCCCCCGGTGGGCACCAGGGTACCCAGGAACAAAATAAAGCGCCCTGCTCCTGCAAAGGGAGCTGGCGGGGGCCCTGGGGCTTTCCCCTCTGACCTGAACACAGTGCCATAGTGGGTGCACTGGGGTAACCACCAACAAAAAAAGGGGTCCGCCTCCCGCAAGGGAGCCAGCTGGTCCCACAGGGGCCTTGGGGATCCTCCCGTAACTCCCAACAACCCCTGGAGTGTGGTTCCCCAGATGGGCACCAGGGTACACACCAACAACAAATTGGCCAGCTCCCACAAGGGGAGCCAGCTAGGGCCATGGGGGCCCTGGGGCTCCACTTGCAGCTTCCAATGAAAATTTAAAATGTGGGTGTCCTGAGCCAGCACCAGGACACCCACAACATTTTTATTTTTAAAAAGTGAATAATAAATGAGCAGCAGGAGCTGCTCATTTATTATTCACTGCTCCTTGAAAAAGCACCTCATAATGCCCTGAGAGGGCTATTTACTTTTTTTCAGCTTAGTGATGTACATAGAGGGGGCAGGGACACCACCAAGCATTTGTTTGTAATGTTGGGGGGGGGCTGCAGGGAGTGCAGCAGCCCCCGAGTAACATAAAAAAATCCCAGTAAGTCTCCTGGGTCACTAAATTCATGACCCCAGGTGAACGTACCACATATTTTTAGAGCACCCCTAGATAGAGCCCTACGCACTTCAACTGGAGTGCAAGGCTCTCCTATGGTTGTTTTGATGATTGTGTATTGTGGGCTGAAAAATGTTAAAATAAAGACTCAGAAACATGTTGGTTTTATTTTTTTTAAAACATGTCTCTGAGACTTTCTTTTCAAATTTTAAGCCCACAAAATGCGATCATAAAAACAATGTTTAAAGAAAGGCTCACAGACATGCTTATTTTTTTAATCAGAACTTCATTAAACATTTTTATAATAATCACTATGATTAAACATTTCATTGTGTGAATTACTGAAATATATATTTGATTAAAAATAGTGGTGATTTTTGGAGAAAGAGGATAGGTCTGCTTTATATAAATTGATATGCTCACTCCTAGATAAAGCCAATAGGCCCACTTTTTATATTTTAGAGTTGTGACTCTTTGGCAAAGACAGTAAGGCTGCCTGAGTGCGGCTCGACCTTTGAGGCCACTGCAAGCTGCACATGCCAGAAAGCCATGCTCACAGGGTGTTGGCTGCCCGCTGACATTTTGATACAGGGCCAGGCCTGGCAGCCAACCCCATGCTGGGCATGCCCAAAGGCAGGCTTTAGATATGGTTATAAAATATTACTTTACTTTAAATAAACCCCTAGTAATTCACTGAAAAAACAAAGTTTAAGGTGATATTATAGTTAGGAATTGTAATCATATCTTACTTTACATTAAAAAAACCTTAGAAATTCACTGAATTGCTATGCACTGCTATTACCTCTCATATTACCTCACTCATGATATGTTCTATGACATCACTGATAATATCACTGCAACATTTAAAATAACATAATTGATGACAAGACAGTGCATGGCGAGGTGTGAGCTATAGTTACCTTAGGGCATGAGTTATAGCTACTTGAGAAACCTATGCCTGGTAAATTTCAGCATTTTTTTTGTTGAACACGTTACATTGTCACATATTTTCACCTAACTGTAATGTTACTTTAACCTTTGTTTCTTTCAGTAAAAAAATATATATATATATATGTGTGTGCGTGTGTATATATATACAGATATATATATATATGTCTGTATGTGTATGTATATGTATATATATATATATATATATTCACTGAAAAAACCATAGGTTTTAGGGACAGTTATAGTTACTTGGACATTGCACTCGTACAAAACCCGTGAAATTCCCCCGTTATAGTTAGTTCAGCTAACTATAACTCGCGCCCCCGCAATGCACTGCTGATGACGTCACATATTACATCACTCATGACATGGTCAGTGACATCACTGATGACATCACTGATGACATCTCAAATGACATCACTGATGACATCATCCAGTGACTGTGTGTTTCTGTAAAGTTTAAATATTTTTAATATATATAGGAAAAGACGTATTGAAGAATGAGTGGGTGTGTAAGTGTCTGTATGGATGATTTAGTAGGTGCGTGACTGACTCTATAAGTGAGTGATTTAACGTATCTTACTGAATGCATGGGTTAGTGACTAAACTGGATGAATGTCTGTATCCGTCTGTCTGTTGCTGTGTAAGTGGCTGCATGTGTTTGTGAATAGCTACATGAGTGTCTATATGAGTTATTGAATGCTTGTCTGAGTATCTGTATGGGTGCCTGAGTGTTTGTGTGGGAGGGGTGTGTGCAACTCTGTGCATAGATGTGTGAGTGGGTGATTCACTGGGTGGATGGTTTCAAGAGTGCATCTGTGATAGACTGTATGGGTGGGTAAGTGTGTGTAAGAGTGTGTTAGTGAGTGAATGTATGTCCCAGTGGTACATGTGTGAGTAACTACATATGTGAAAGGCAGTATATATGTGTGTTGGAGTATATAAATAGCTATAAGCAAGAGTGAGTGATTGTGATAGTGGCTGTATGGATGAGTGTGTGCTTGTATCAGTGATTGTATAAGAGCGTAACAATGTGCTACTATTTGTATGAGTAAGTGAGCTGGTGTGTGTATAACTGTATAGGTGAGTAAATGGCAGTGTGTTTAATTATTTGCATGACTGACTAGGTGTGTGAGTATCTCTATGGATGAGTGGCGTTGTTTGAGTGTCTATATAGGAGTAAGAGTGCATATGATAGTCCTGTACTGAGTGACCGTAAGTATGAGTGACTGTACGGGTGAGTGAGTGGATGTGTGTGTGTAGACCTAAGAATCAGTGAGTGGGTATGTAGTTATTGGTGTTGGAGTGTCTATGGTTTTGCGAATGGCAGTCTGTAATTTAGAGTGGGTGTATCAAAGGTTATATTAGGGTGTGAGGAGGTGCATCAGATTATCACGTGGATGATGTCATCAGTGATGTCATTTGAGATGTCATCAGTGATCTCATCAGTGATGTCACTGACCATGTCATGAGTGATGTAATATGTGACGTCATCAGCAGTGCATTGCGAGGCGCGAGTTATAGTTAGCTGAACTAACTATAACGGGGGAATTTCACGGGTTTTGTACGAGTGCAATGTCCAAGTAACTATAACTGTCCCTAAAACCTATGGTTTTTTCAGTGAATTTCAAAGGTTTTTTAAATGCTAATTTGTAACTATAACGTGTCTGAAACCTATGGTTTTTTCAGTGAATTTCAAAGGTTTTTTAAATGCTAATTTGTAACTATAACGTGTCTGAAACCTATGGTTTTTTCAGTGAATTTCAAAGGTTTTTTAAATGCTAATTTCTAACTAAAACGTGCCTGAAACCTACGGTTTTTTCAGTGAATTTCAAAGGTTTTGTAAATGACAATTTTTAAATGTATTAATTGTTATATTAATTTTTTCATACTGATTTACTACATTTTTAGAAACAATTTTTTTTACATATTTTATTTTTTAAATTACATTGTAATTACATTATACATTACATTACAAAAATACTTTCTCAGAATGAATTACTTTAGTTTAAATACTTTGCAGATAGGCAATAGACTTTTAAGTACAGTAGTTACAGTTGTTGCAATGGGCAACACATTTTCAAACACAATGCAACATTCAGCTCAATGTGAATTTCTAGTTAAATGCAATTAGTTACTTTATGGATTACTTTTGTAACCACAGGACTGGATCCTAGATTCAGTCCTGGTACATCTCCTGTAAACAGTTGAGTAAAAGCGTTTTGGTTACAGTCGTGATTTTTAAGGAATATTATTGTATTTTAAAAGTTGACACTTAGAAACTTTTTCTCATAGAATCACCAATGTTATCCTATGGAAGGAAATTCACTTAGCAGGTAAAAACTGTTATCGTTACTTTTTCTTACTCAGTGTTGGATCCTGGATCCAGCACTGGTGCATCTCCTGTAAACAGTTGAAAGAATGCGTTTAAGTCATACAGGCGATTTTTAAGGAATATTTGTAGTTTGTGAAAATCAACACTTTGAAACTTTTTGCTGAAAACCAGTCAATCTTAGCCTATGAAGGAAATTCAAGTTACCGGTAAGTACGGTTAAAATTACTTTTGAGGATCAGTACTGGGCTGAAAGATGCAGCACTGAGGTCTCTCCTGATAACAGGTGAGTAAATCGGAATTCGTATTTCGGCTGATTTTAGAGGAATATTTTAAAGTTCCAAAACTCCACACTTAGAAGAATTTCCAAGTGAAACCAGTCAATGTTAGCCTATGAAGGAAATTCAAGTTATCGGTAAGTACGGTTAAAATTACTTTTCAGGACCAGTACTGGGCTGAAAGATGCAGCACTGAGGTCTCTCCTGATAACAGGTGAGTAAATCGGAATTCGTATTTCGGCTGATTTTAGAGGAATATTTGCACAATGGTGAAGGGAGGGGCGGGGCCTGAGGTGACATCTGTGCAAACGCGCCCCGTTGCGCGTTTTAAGTTGGGGGATTAAGTCCCCTTGAATCCTGAGGGTCCCTAGGGGCCAACTAGCCCACCAGGAACCTCCAATATGCGCCAGAGGCTGCGTTGCAGAGACGTGTAGAGAGGCCACACCCCTTTTACACCTCTCTGCAACGCATCTCTGTGGCGCTTTCTGGATGTACCTGTTGGGCTAGTTGGCCCCAGGGACCCTCAGGATTGAAGGGATTTAATTCCCCATCTTAAAACGCGCCACGGGGCCTGTTTGCACACATGTCACCTGAAGCCCCGCCCCTCCCTTCACCACTGTGCAAACGCGCCCGTGGCGCGTTTTAAGTTGGGGATTAAGTCCCCTTGAATCCTGAGGGTCCCCGGAGTCCAACTAGCCCAACATATACCTCCAAAAGCGCCACAGAGCTGCGTTGCAGAGAGGTGTAAAAGGGGTGTGGCCTCTCTACACGTCTCTGCAACGCAGCCCCTGGCGCATATTGGAGGTTCCTGGTGGGCTAGTTGGCCCCAGGGACCCCCAGTATTCAAGGGGAATTGTTCCCCTCTGCAAACGCGCCAGGGGCGCGTTTGCAGAGTGGTGAAGGAAGGGGCGGGGCCTGCGGGCCCGATCGTTTAAAAAAAAAAAAAAATGTTGTCCCCTGAAGGGGGGCTGTGTGGCCCCCTTCCTTTTTCCTGTTTTTATGCCCTGGGGACCCCATCCCCAGGGCCTTACCCTTTTTTTAATTTTTAATTAAAAAAAAACGGGAAGGGGGCCGCGTGGCTCCCCTTCCCTGGGCCTGTATTGGCCCCGGGGACCCCATCCCCGGGGCATGGCCTTTTATTTTTATTCTTTGGAGGGGGCTGCGTGGCCCCCTCCTCTGGCCATTTAAGGCCCCGGGGACCCCATCCCCGGGGCCGGCCTTTCCATTTTTTTTTTTTTAAATTTTTCTTTTTTTGGGGAGGGGGCCGCGTGGCCCCTCTCCTGAGCCACTACTTGCCCCGGGGACCCCATCCCCCGGGGCTGGCCCTCTCCGTTGGGGACTGTGGGGGTCCCCAATCCCCCACAGTCCCGCCGGCTCCCCACGTCCCTTGGGAGCCGGCATTGCTTTCCACATGGGGAGCAGCTGACATGCTGCTCCCCATGTGGAAAAGCAATGTGCTTTGGATATTGGAAGAGAGAGCAGGTTTCCTGCTCTCTCTTCCAATATCCAAAGCAGTTTGCTATGGCAGGACGGGAGCCGCGAGGCTCCGTCCTGCCATAGCAAACTACAGTGTCCCGGGGGTAGGCACCCCGGGACACTGCAGGAGCTGGCCCTGGGGGTGGCGGTCCCCAGGGCCATCAAGGGCTCCAGGAGGGGGCCGCGCGGCCCCCTCCCTACATCAGCACAGCCCCGGGGAGGTGGTGGTCCCCGGGGCTTCGGGGGTCCAAAACGGACCCCCATTTTAATTTGTTAGTGCCCCGGGAGGTGGCGGTCCCGGGCGTGTGGGAGGGCTGGAGCCCCCACACAGGTTGTTAAATTAATTAAAAAAAGCCCCGGGGAGGTGGTGGTCCCGGGGCTGCGGGAGGGCTCAGAGCCCTCCCGCACCATTTTTAAAAAGCCCCGGGGGTGGCGGTCCCCGGGGCTTGGGAGCCCTTGAGGCCCCCACACATTAAATTATCCCCCCACCATGCCCCCGGGACTTGGGCCACCCGGGGCCAGTAACATCGAAGCGCGGGAGACCGTGCTTCGATTTTTTTTCGGCAGGATTCGCGCACCCTGAGCGCATCCTGCCGTTTTTTTTTTAAATGCTTTTTTTTGCCCAGGGGGTCCTTGTGGGACTCCCTGAGCAGGCCTAGGGGTTAGGGGGTTTCTACCCTGCCCCCTTTGTGCGTTTTGCGCACTTGTTTCTTTTTTTCTCGGCGGGATACGCGCACCCTAAGCGCATCCCGCCGATTTAAAAAAATATATATTTTTCTGCCCAGGGGTCCTTGTGGGACCCCCTGAGCAGACCTAGGGGGTCAGGGTGTTTCTACCCTGCCCCCTTTTGCGCTTTGCGCACTTGTTTCTGTCCCTTGGTTCTACCGAGGGACAAAATGGCTGCCAACACTTCTTGATTTGGAGTGTTGACAGCCAATTAGCATGCAGCTCGTGATCGGGAGGGTACGCGGATCCGACGCGCCCATAGATATATATGTGATTTTAATTGTGAATTTCTCAGGAACTACTGAACGGATTTACACCATTTTAGCAAAAGGCACCAGTCTGAACCAAGGGCTACCTCTTTGCCAAATTTGGGGTAATTCCGTTCAGCAGTTCGGGCTGTAGCTGCGACTAAAGGTTCCTATGGAAAAATGAATGGGGAAAACGCGTTTTGGGACCCCCTTTTTCTCGGCCCCCGCTTCACGTATCACCCCGAGACTTTCAGGGTAGGAGCGGAGCGGAGCGCCCCAACAAGTTGGAAACTTTCACGAAGATTCGTCAACCGGCACCAACGTTATTGCAAATAGAATGTCGCGGATTTCCTATGGATAATAGGTTGTAACTATAACTATCTACTGGCGACCGCCAGTAGATAATATATATATATATTGACTCCATCTCCTCCATTTAAGAAGACAAGGGGACACAGCGGGCTCTAAGACACTTGTTTATTTCTTACTCTGGCATTACGAGTTTCGGCGACAAGCCTTCCTCTGATGCCTGGGGTCACTTTTGCTATTTGATTTATACATGCTCCTCCCCTCTGATTGGCGGAAGCACACCTGATTCGCATTCGCTTTGGAAAACGTTCACACAGTACTTTGAAAACTTCAAGTCCCATCATGCAGTGTGTTGTTCGCACGGGAGAACGTCTTCTTCAACCCTGATGGTAGATTTTACACACGGTAAATGCGGGCTGTTAATAAAAGCGTAGTCAGGTTCACAACCCCTGCATTGTTCAAGGCAAACAAGCAGTCCCTTTGCCCCTACTTCCAGCCACAGTTTTCCGACGGCAGCAAACACGGAGACAACAGTACAGTGACCATGCCTCTCCATGCAGTCATGGACTGTTCTTTAACAGCAGTATTGCTTTAATTACTTTAATTTTAAAAGTGAAGCAGGAAATTGCCTGGCGCTCCTCTCACAACACTGGTTATCTTCTAGTGTATTTTTGTACTAATTCAAAATTCTCTGAGAGTAACAAAACATTTATAAAGAGTCAATCAGTATTCTTTCCAAAAAATTATTTTATTAAAATATTGAATTTTCGACTTTACAGTGCCACTTTCTGGTAGTTCTCCTTACATAGTAGCCAAAGTACTGCAAAATCCCAAATATTACCAGCCAAAACGTGTTATGAGATGTAATTCCTTCTTCAGGGCTGTCAACATATAGCTACATTATACATGGAATTGTTCTATAAACCAAATTCAGAGTCATTGACATCTTATGTACAGTTGCCACTTTGTCTAATTCTTTTATACAACAATAATATATTTTCTTAAAACTCATATAGCTTCATAAAACTCATGGTACATGCTTTCACATTAATATTTGGATTTTTTCTAACAAATCCACATATGAATATTGTTAAGATTATTTTTTATCACATATGCCTACAATTATAAAATCAGAAATAACAAGTAACATCCAAAATTATTACAATTCTGAAATTTCACTGCTTCTCAAGACAATAAATTATTTAATTGCATAACTATGTCCTTTTAGATCATCAGAATTATAAAAACTAAATTTAAATTATAATGAAGATCATACAAGGACACAATTTTTAGCTAAAACTCTCATAATCACTCTGGTTAGCTATCCCAATCTTAACCTAAATATAAATCTCATGAATCACTTATTTTCTTATTAGATAATTCATGCATCTAAAAAAAAAAAATTATGCTTAGCTCAAAAGTACACAATGAGAAAAAGATTGAAATAGTCAGCTAAATTATTCAAATCAGAGACATATTAAATATCAACATCAATTTATTCTCACACTCTATTTACCCAAACCTTGATTTGTATGCTGCTTTTGGCTTCATAGTGAGGCCTATCATTTTTATCTGTAGTAACTTTACAACACAATCAGATAAACATCTGCTGTTGATCCAACTCTCAGTTTCCCTGCATAACTCATTATCTGGAAAACTACTTGTATTACTCAAGCTCTTCATGCACATCTTTAAAAGAGTAAAGTATATGCTATCATATATTTGACCTTCACATACCAAGTCATATGTTTGTTTAGGTGCTAAAGAGTCTTAGGTCCATTACATTATAATCTCAGATTACATGATTGTCGTGCTTTCCATGAATACCTATATATCTATCCCTAAATATCTGCAGTTACTCGCCAATTAATTTCATTATAGTCCTCACATAGACAACTAATTATTACACCTAACGACAAGTCTCAACTTCTCCACTGCAGTCTTTCATTGGCATTGTTCACATAAAATGGTAATTTCTGATAAATTTCAAAGTTCCACAAATCTGATTTCTGCAAATATAAAAACATTTCCGAGATCAATGATACCACATACTAATTTCCCAAGTAAGTATCAATTAAGTACATATCTTTGTATACACACTAATAGTTTCCAGAATTTCTCTTTTGTACTTCCAATGTTGTATCTAGATATACTTCAAATCTACAGCCCAAACTATATGATAAGAAGTCTAAAATGAACCAAAAATATTATTTGTTAATAATTTAAAGTCAACACAACCAAGAGGCAAACCGTCCCAAAAGTTTTTTGTTTTTTTAAGGTTTTCAAGATATACCTTCTTCACAAATTAACCACACAAGCCTAGAAACTAGCCCTCAGATAGCATATTTGATTTTAACATCAGTAAATATTCAGAACCACATGATAAGGGTATCTGAAATACATAATAATATAAAGTCAGCAAGAAGAGAGGTGAATAAACCTCAGAGTGGTTTTCTCGTCAAAATAAAACCTACCTAATTCATCCACTAATTAAATGGTCCACAAATCAAGTCTTCAGATTAGTGGCCAATACCCCATTATAAGGGTTTCTAAAATACACCAGAAGTAGTGCAAGTATTAAATACAATCCTTAATCAACAAATAAACTAGATGCAAAAAATGTTTCCATTCACCCAGAACATCCCTCTTTCACACTGAAGCTGCACAGACCAGATCGGATTAGATGACGATAGCAAGAGATCGTTTGCTCCCTCTTTCCTTATGTAGCCTAATGTTTACCCTCCAAAATTCATAACATACTATTGTGACCCCGGATAGCAAACAAGTGAAAAACCTTCAAATTCTTCAGTTATAGTTCATTTAACTAAACTATAACTGGTGAATTTCAGAATGTTCAGTTTTCAAATTCCAGTTCTTGCCTCAATTCACTAATGTCGCTTTAACCTTTGGTTTTCGCAGTAAATTTCTGGGGTTATTTTTAACATAAGCTAAGATTTTATTACCATACCTTACTGCAACTTCACTTCAACATTTGCTTTTTCAGTGGATTTTTGTTTTTTAAAGAATGTTTAAAATTGAGCATATACCCAATCCCCTTTGTCAACCTGTGACCAATGCCCCCATTGCGCATTAACTTTGGCCTGACCCCCGCGGCACACTGGCCAAAGACCAGTGCAAAACCATCCACACTCGTCCAACCCTCCCTGCCTAAGATCTTCGGCTCTTTGCCTAACCCACTGCAGGTAACCAAACCCCACTGCCTACAGCCTGCACAATGCAGTTTGCCGCAGGGTCTGGTCAATGGACAGACCCTTGTAAAACAAATTGGGTGCCAGGGCCATGCTAGCTACCACAGATCCAGTTGCCCAAATTAATTATGAATTTTGTTTACTAAACATAAGAGAGAGTCTCTTTAGGACATTTGGCCCTGGGAGTCAGGGTGTGCCATGGTGCCTGCTTATGTGTTTTTTGCAAAATAATTCCAGGACTCAGAGGCACAGTCCCCGAGCTCTGTAATACCGGCTGCAACATTTTCTTCAGTGTTGCAATCTCCCAAACAGATCTTCGGGTATTGTGAAATCAGCACTGGTTCTGCGGTATTGAACTGACCAACAGGTGAAAGAGCTCCCTGAATGACCTATTTCTGTTTTTTACAGTGTGAGAACAACCATCCAGATTGTCTAACATTTTATGAGAGTTAACCCCATCATGCCCAATCAGAGCACGTATTTAAAAGCTAATCTCTTACAAGGTGCTCAACAGATGTACAACAATTCAAAAAAGTATGCTTTCAGAATAAAGTTCTAGCATTTTGCCAAATTCGGTGCAATTATGTTAAGTCTTTTTTGTATTGAAGAGCTAGGTTTCCTATGGGAATTAGCAAGGAAAATTACACTTTTGGAAACAAGCCTTTTTTTCGCCCTTGCTTGACTGATCATTTATTGACAATGCGGTAATCCTGCATTCCTCGGAACCTGTATGGTATATGCAATAATGGTTAGGTTGGATTCAACATAGTATTGTATCAAAACACTATTCTTGCTATTGCACAAATGCTCCAACAATTTTCATAGAAATTAACATAAATTTGAGAAGCATGTAGACCTGAACACAGCAATTATTTTAACAATGCTATATCTCAATGATAATTGAAGAACAACTAATCATTCTTCATGAACACATGGTTCTCCATAGGTGAAACTTGCAAAATGTGCTTGTGCAGTGCATTAAAAAGGTGACTGTATAAATACATGGAAGTCACAAAATTAAAATCCTCTTTAGTGAACCCGCGCGCTTCATAATAAACTGTATTCTCTCTCCTGTGGGTAGTATTATTATGTCTTTTATTGCCCAGTCTGAGAAATTACAGTGCAGGCAACAGTGGTAATTGCCAATGTTTCGACCCCCTTCAAATGGTGTGCGATTCCACTACATCAACTGGGGTCCTCATCAGGGCTGGATATGGAACAACCTTCGTGGAAAGGCATATATAGTCAGGCCTCATGTATAAACAGTAAATTCTAAAACGATGGTGAGGCATCCCTGTTTCTCACCTCGAGTCGATGCCTCAAAAACTTCAGAAGCCACAACGTGTCCCTGTGGGGTATCATAAACTTGATTCAGAGGGTGGGTGTCCAAAAATTGATGAAATCTTTCATTGCTAACCCCCAGCACTAGTTACTCCTACAATAGAGCCAGTTTGTACAATACACCACCAAGAATTAATTTAATTAGAAGGGAATGGGGGAGCTAAGAAACTCCCAAACATACCCAAATATGCCACTGGATGCACGTCATAGAGTCCTGTCGCATTCCAAATATGCTCAACTATATAAGAGTAAAATTCCAAATCAATTAAGGATCAGGAAATTAATTGCCCCAGAAAATACGAGAATGGTCTGACCCCCTCAGTGATAAAAACGTTCCTGCTCAGTAGGAATCAGCTGGGCCTGTGAAGCTGCTCCGATCAGACAGATAGTAAAGAAGTGGCAATGCTAACATATGCCTGCACACTTCTCTCTGGAAGAAAAAAAAACTTCCCTCAAAGAAGACGCCCTGAAGGCGAGCACTCTACGCACTCATCGTCACTCGTGATCTGGACAGTGTCGCGAGCTGAGAAATGCACACACTGCGTATCCATAATAAAAAAATCTTTGATAGATATCCAGAAAAGGTATGGGGACTATTGCAAAGTACACACACCTGGTGATGAGCTCTAGATACATAGGGGCAGATTTACAATAAACTAACGCAGCACGGCGCAGCAAGTCATTTTGCTGGGCCGTGCTGCGTTAGTTTGGAAAGCACAGCGATGCAACATATTTACAACAATATGTTGCATCTCTGTGCTTCCCCCTGCGCTGGCGCACAAACAGCTGCCATGCGCCGGCGCAGGCACCCTTGCACCATGGTGCAAGGATGCCTGCGTCGTGGGGACATTGTTTTTGTTCAGGAAGGGTTCCCTTCCTGAACAAAAACAATCTGAAATGCCGTTTTTCAACTTCTATGTGTGCTGCATTAGCACACATAGAAGTTGAAAAACAGCATTCTTTCAATGATTGTTTTTGTTCAGGAAGGGAAGCCTTCCTGAACAAAAACAATCATTAGAGGTGATTTCCTCTTTCAATGTGTGCTGCAGAATGCAGCACACATTGAAACAGGAAACAAAAACGAGGAGAAATTAAAACATTTCTCCTCGTTGCGCCTCGCTACGCCTCCCCTGGGGAGGCGTAGCATTGACACGCATTTCCAGATTTACGATTCCTCGTAAATCTGGAAATGTGTCTCGTTCCATGGGTGTTGCGTGGGAACACCCACAGCAACACCCAAGAAACGCCCCTTCCACACAAAGTGCTGCGTGTGTAGGGGCCATATTTACAAGGAGAGGAAAAGTCACGCAGGGTGGCTTGTAAATATGGAGAAGTGGAATGCGCCTCCAGTACGTCACAAAAAGTGACGTACTGGTGGCGCAGGGGGCTTGTAAATCTGCCCCATAAAGTGTGATGAAAAAAGGCCTATCAAAACTTTCAAATTACATATGCCTGGTGGTCAATATGCATATGACCGGCTGTATGCAAGGAACGCCAAATTATGGAAAACAGATTTACAATTTCCACAAGCATCATAGAGAGTGGGAATAATCTATATCAGTCTCTAAAAACCTCTCTATAAATCCAATCAATATCAATCTCTGAAACCACTTATTGTACTGTAAAAAGCCTATCAAATGTTGTAATGCATTTCAACATTCCATCAATACGGACCTATATAGTTTATATAAGTCACTGTACATGGTAGATGTCATAAAATTCTAGACCAATAAGAATGCCAGATTCCACTGACACTACACAAGTACATTCTGTCTCAACCACTGTTCAACACAGCAACTTGTTTAGTTATCTCCTCCAACTCATTGAGTCCACTGTCAACAGTGTCCAGTAAATGGATCCATTTGCATTTTCTCATGTTCAGAACACTATAACTGTCCCTCCCTCTGGGGTTAATATTGACTATTTCAACAGTCCATCACTTCAAGCTTTCAGTAGAATGACCCATCCTTGTGCAGTGTTCCACCAGGGGTGGTTGTATGATGCAACCACGATTTCTCCAACCCCGCATGCCTAAACAACGCAGTCTGAATAACGACCGCAACTTAACCACGCATTCCTTTACCACGAATTTTTGCGGTAATGGCATTAATGGAAAAAGGGCCATGCGTGGCTAAGGTCGCCACCCCGCTCCCCACCACCCTAAGGTACGAACTCCCCCAACTGCCCCCCTCCCGCCCTGAGGTGCAAATACCCCTACCCCCTCCCAACCCCCATGCTGTGCCCTACCCCTGCCCTGATGCTTAAAACCCTGTCCCTTAACCCTGTTCCTTAACCTGACCCTGCCCAGCCCTGACCCAGCCCTAAAAACTGCCCGCCCTCCCCTAAGCCCTAAAAACTACCTGACTACCCAGCCCTGAAAACTACCCCTGAACCCCCACAGCCCTGAAAACTTGCCCCACCCCCCAGTCCTGAAAACTAGCCCCACTCCCCAGCTCTAAAAACTAGCCCCAAACACCCCCAATACTGAAAACTACCCCCAGTCCCCAACCCTGAACACTAGCCCTGAACCCCCAACCCACAAAACTACACCCGACCCACTCTAGCCCACAAAACAACACCGACCCAGCCCATAAAACAAGCCCGACCTACCCACCAGCCCACAAAACTACCCCAACCCCCCCAGCCCACAAAACTACCCCAACCCATTCCCCAGCCCACTTACCTTACCATGGATCTCTCCCTGCTTCCGTCCAATGCAGCCCGCAACCCACAAAAGATTCCAGACCCACCCCAGCCCACAAAACATCCCCAACCCACCCTCCAAGCCCTCAAAACAACCCCCGACCCCACCAGCCCACAAAAGTGTACCAACCCACCCCAGCCCACAAAACAACTCCCACCCACCCCCAGCCCACAAAACATTCCCAACCCACCCCAGCCCACAGAACAACCCTGACCCACCCCCAGCCTACAAAAGTACCCCGACCCACCCCCCCAGCCACACTTACCTCACCTCTCCCTGCTTCCGGTTTACGTCTGTCCATTCCTTAGCTCGACCCCGCATGATGTTTTCATTGAAAGATTGCGAGAGAGAGGCTTCCCCATAGGGCTCCTAAAACACTTGTTCAAGAGAGCATGGTACTGTCCCAGAGACACCCTGTTAAAGCCTAGGAATAGAACAGAGACTACCAATGAGATACTGGTATATTCTACCACTTTCTGTACCCACAGTAAAGAGATTATGAAGATCATTAACCAACATTGGAATTTGGTCTCAGATTAGTTGGGGATGAATAGCAAACCACTGTTTGCTTTTAAGGCAGGGAAAAGTGTTAGGGAGCATGTTGTGATTTCCCCACTGAGATCCCTTGACTCTCCAGCCCTGTTATCTCAATTAAAGTTGCTCCCTGTGTTGGGTCATTATAAGTGTGGTAAATGCAACGTATATGATCTTACCATGAACATTAAGGAATGTTCCTATAATTCTAAGGAATTTTCCTATAATTCTAAGAAATACACTCTTCACAGTCGCACTAACTGTAAAAGCACTGACATTTATGTCATCAAATGCCTTTGTGATCTGGCATATGTTGGACCAGAAGGTTAAAGTCCGGATTTTACAACACTGCAGCCAGATACGTTGTAGAACCCAAGGAGCACCCCTGGTGGAACATTTCATGAGGATGGGTCATTCTACTGAGAATCTGAAGTGGTGGGCTGTTAAAAACATCAATATTAACCCCAGAGGGTGGGACAGTTCAAGTGTTCTGAACATGAGAGAGTGCAAATGGATCTATTTACTGGACAGTGTTGACAGAGGACTCAATGAGTTGGAGGAGATAACTAAGTAAGTTACTCTGCTTAACAGTGGCTGAGACAGAAAGTGCTTATGTGCTGTCTATGAAATCTGTAATTCATATTGGTCTAGAATGTTATGGCTTCTACTGTGTACAGTGACTTATATGAACTATATAGGTCCGTATTGGCGGTGTGCTGCAATGCATTACAACATTTGATAGGCCTTTTACATTACAATGAGCGGTTTCAGAGATTGATATTTTATTGGATTTATAGAGAGGTTTGTTGGAGACTGATATACATTATTACTACTCTCTATGATGCTTTTGGAAATTGTAAATCTGTATTCCATAATTTGGCGGTCCTTGCATACAGCCAGTCATATGCATTTTGACCACCCTGCACATATAATTTTTAATTTTTGATAGGCCTTTTTTCATCACACTTTATGTATTTAGAGTTCATCACCAGGTATGTGTACCTTGCAACAATCCTCATACCTTTCCTGGATATTTATCAAAGATTTTTTATTATGGACACGCAGTGCGCACATTCCTCAGCTCGCTACACTGTCCAGAGCACAGTGAGCAACGATGAGGGCATAGAAGGCTCACCTCCATGGCACCATCTTGGAGGGAGGTTTTCTCCCAGAGAGAAGCGTGCACACACTCATTAGCATGCTGCTTTTTAACTAGCTGTCTGATCAAAGTCACTTCGGGGTCCCAAGTGATTCCCACTGAGCAGTAGCATTTCTATCGCCTAGGAGGTATGTAACCTCTACCGAACTTTCTCATATATTCTGGGGCAATTTCTCTCCTGATCCTTCATTGATTTGTAATTTTATTTTAATGCAGTTGAGCATATTTGAGATGCAATAAGACTCGATGACATACATAAAGCGGCTTATTTTGGTGCCTTTGGGAGTTTCTTTGGCCCCTCCCTTTCTCTAATAATTAAATCAATTCTTGGTGGTTAATTGTACAAACTGGTTCTATTGCTGCTTTAGGAGTACCCCGTGCTGGGGCTTAGCAATTAAAGATTTTGACAATTTTTTGGACACCCCCTCTGAATCAAGTTTTTGATATCCCAGAGGGACACGTTGTGGCTTCTGAAGTTTTTGAGGCATTGACTTGAGGTGAGTCACAGGGATGCTTCACTATGGTTGTAGTATATACTGCCTATACAGGAGGCCTGACTATATGTGTGAGTGCACGCAGGTTGTTCCATACCCAGTCCTGATGAAGACCCCGGTAGGTGTAAGGGAGTCACACGACATTTGAAAGGGAGTCGAAACGACGACAATTACCATTGTTGCCTGCACTGTAATTTCTCCTCCTGGGCCATAACAGTTATATTAAGAGAATACGATTTATTTCACAGCCGGCGGGTTTAGTAAAGAGGATTTCAATTTTGTGACTTCTTTCTATTGATACAGTCACTTTTTTAATGCACTGCATGAGTACCTTTTGCGCGTATCACCTATGGAGCACATTGTGTTCATGATGAATGATTTGTTGTTTCCCTATTATCATTGAAATATAGCATTGTTGAAATAATTGCTGTGTACATGCCTTCATGTTTGTGAAATTTATGTTCATTTCTATGAGAATCATTTGTGCAATAGCAAGAATAATGTTTCGATCCAATAATATTTTGAATCCAACAGGACCATTCTTCCTTGACTGATAAGCACAAAACGTTCCATGAAGAAGCCAAGGTATATACACTTTTTTGGACAGGTTTGTGCAGTTTCATCAAACTATGCCAAAGTTATTAGCAAAATAAAAATGCCCTTGCTATGGAAACTCTTCTGACTTAACTATAACTACAGAGTGGTGTAAAATATATATATATATATATATATATATATATATATATATATATATATATATATATATATATATATCAAAAAGAGTTGCCTCTAGGTGGGATGCACTCCCAGGTGGAAATTACGCCAAAGCAAGGGCACACGCCATGAACAAAGTCCCTTTCTGGTTTACCTGCCAGACGCGTTTCGGACCAACGCCCTCTTCAGTGGCAGACCATGTGACGTGCCGGCATGCGGCAACCACCAGTAAATCCCCATAATAATAACGCTCAGGTGAACCACCTGAAGCAATGCTTCCTGGGACTGGTGGTTCACCTGAGCATAATTATTATGGGGATTTACTGGTGGTTGCCGCATGCCGGCACGTCACATAGTCTGCCACTGAAGAGGGTGTTGGCCCAAACGCGTCTGGCAGGTAACCAGAAAAGGACTTTGTTCATGGCGTGTGCCCTGATTTGGCGTAATTTCCACCTGGGAGTGCATCCCACCTAGAGGCAACTCTTTTGTATTTTGTACAGCGGCCTGCCTGGTCGCGGGATTGCACCACCGCGAAACACTTGCGGGTCCGCGGCTGCTTTGTTGGGGCAGCTAACTGTGGAACAGGAGGTGCCTGTTATATGCAGGGGTGCCGGTGCGAACATCGGCAATCCTTTTAAAGACATTTTTTAATGTGAGTGCTGGCGGCGACCCACTTGGGTTTTACTGAACCACCAGTCCCAGGAAGCATTGCTTCAGGTGGTTCACCTGAGCATAATTATTATGGGGATTTACTGGTGGTTGCCGCATGCCGGCACGTCACATAGTCTGCCACTGAAGAGGGTGTTGGCCCGAAACGCGTCTGGCAGGTAACCAGAAAAGGACTTTGTTCATGGCGTGTGCCCTTGCTTTGGCGTAATTTCCACCTGGGAGTGCATCCCACCTAGAGGCAACTCTTTTTGTATTATCTACTGGCGGTCGCCAGTAGATAGTTATAGTTAGGACCTATTATCCATAGGAAATCCGTAACATTCTATTCCCAATAACTTTGGCGCCGTTTGACGAATCATCGCGAAATTTTCAAAACTAGTGGGGCGCTCCGGTCCGCTCTTGTCTTGAAAGTTTCGGGGTGATTCATCAAGCGGGGGCCGAGAAAAAAGGGGGGTCCCAAAACATGTTTTCTCCATGTTAATTCCCATAGGAAATTTTAGCCACGGCTACAGCCCTAACTGCTGAACGGAATTACACCAAATTTGGCAAAAAGGTAGCGCTTGGTTCAGAAAGCGACCTTTTTTTTAAATGGTGTAAATACGTTCAGTAGTTGCGGAGAAATTCAAAAAATAAGAGTGAAAAAATCAATTTCCCATAGGAAACTTTATGCAAGGCTACAGCAAAAACTGCTGAACGGAATTACACCAAATTTGGCAAAAAGGTACTGCTTGGTTCAGAAAGCACCCTTTTTAAAAATGGTGTAAATCCGTTCAGTAGTTGCTGAGAAAATCCAAAATAAATGTTTCGATATCTCTGTCCGGGGTGGATCTGCGCACCCTCCCGACCACGAGCTGCATGCTAATTGGCTGTCAACACTCCAAACCAGGAAGTGTTGGCAGCCATCTTGTTCCTCGGTAGAACCGAAGAACAAGAAAGCAGTAAAACAAGTGCAAAGCAAAAAGGGGGCAGGGTAGAAACACCCTGACCCCCTAGGTCTGCTCAGGGGGTCCCACAAGGAACCCCTGGGCAGAAAAAAGCATTTTTTTTAAAAAAAAATCAGCGGGATGCGCTTAGGGTGCGCGGATCCCGCCGATTAAAAAAAAAAAAACACAAGAAACAAGTGCGCAAAACGCACAAAGGGGGCAGGGTAGAAACACCCTGACCCCTAGGTCTGCTCAGGGGGTCCCACAAGGACCCCTGGGCAGAAAAAAGCAACAAAAAAAAAAAGACCGGCATCGTGCCGGAGGCCCCGCCCCTCCCTGCAGCAGTCTGCAAACGCGCCCCTGGCGCGTTTTAAGAAGGGAAGTAATTCCCCTTGAATACTGGGGGTCCCTGGGGCCAACTAGCCCACCAGGAACCTCCGGTATCGCCAGGGGCTGCGTTGCAGAGAGGTGTACAGAGGCCACGCCCTTTTTACACCTCTCTGCAACGCAGCTCTGTGGCGCTTTTGGAGGTATATGGTGGGCTAGTTGGACTCCAGGGACCCTCAGTATTCAAGGGGACTTAATCCCCCAACTTAAAACGCGCCACGGGGCGCGTTTGCACAGTGGTGAAGGGAGGGGGCGTGGCTTCAGGTGACATGTGTGCAAACAGGCCCCGTGGCGCGGTTTAAGATGGGGAATTAAATCCTCTTCAATCCTGAGGGTCCCTGGGGGCCAACTAGCCCACCAGGTACCTCCAGTAAGCGCCACGGAGCTGCGTTGCAGAGTGTTGTAAAAAGGGGCGTGGCCTCTGAACACCTCTCTGCAACGCAGCTCTCTGGCGCATACTGGAGGTATCTGGTGGGCCAGTTGGCCCCTAGGGACCCTCGGGATTGAGGAGGAATTAATTCTCCAACTTAAAACGCGCCACAGGGCGTGTTTGCAGACATGTCACTTCAGGCCCCACGCCCTTCCTTCACCATTGTGCAAATATTCCTCTAAAATCAGCCGAACTACGAATTCCGATTTACTCACCTGTTATCAGGAGAGACCTCAGTGCTGCATCTTTGAGCCCAGTACTGATCCTGAAAAGTAATTTTAACCGTGCTCACCAGTAACTTGAATTTCCTTCCATAGGCTAACATTGAATGGTTTCACTTGGAAATTCTTCTAAGTGTGGAGTTTTGGAACTTTATTATATTCCTCTAAAATCAGCCGAACTACGAATTCCGATTTACTCACCTGTTATCAGGAGAGACCTCAGTGCTGCATCTTTGAGTCCAGTACTGATCCTGAAAAGTAATTTTAACCGTACTTACCAGTAACTTGAATTTCCTTCCATAGGATATCATTGCCTGCTTTTTGCTGAAAAAGTTTCTGTGTCAATTTTTGAAACATACAAATATTCCTCTAAAATCAGCCGAACTACGAATTCCGATTTATCACCGGTTCTCAGGAGAGACCTCAGTGCTGCATCTTTGAGCCCAGTACTGATCCTGAAAAGTAATTTTAACCGTACTTACCAGTAACTTGAATTTCCTTCCATAGGCTAACATTGACTGGTTTCACTTGGAAATTCTTCTAAGTGTGGAGTTTTGGAACTTTATAATATTCCTCTAAAATCAGCCGAACTACGAATTCCGATTTACTCACCTGTTATCAGGAGAGACCTCAGTGCTGCATCTTTGAGCCCAGTACTGATCCTGAAAAGTAATTTTAACCGTACTTACCAGTAACTTGAATTTCCTTCCATGGGATATCATTGCCTGCTTTTTGCTGAATAAGTTTCTAAGTGTCAATTTTTGAAACATACAAATATTCCTCTAAAATCAGCCGAACTACGAATTCCGATTTACTCACCGGTTCTCAGGAGAGACCTCAGTGCTGCATCTTTGAGCCCAGTACTGATCCTGAAAAGTAATTTTAACCGTACTTACCAGTAACTTGAATTTCCTTCCATAGGCTAACATTGACTGGTTTCACTTGGAAATTCTTCTGTGTGTGGAGTTTTGGAACTTTATAATATTCCTCTAAAATCAGCCGAACTACGAATTCCGATTTACTCACCTGTTATCAGGAGAGAACCCAGTGCTGCATCTTTTAGACCAGCACTGACCCTGAAAAGTAATTCTAACCGTACTTACCAGTAACTTGTATTTCCTTCCATTGGAATCCATTGTCTGGTTTTCAGCAGAAAAGTTTCAAAGTGTCGATTTTCACAAACTACAAATATTCCTTAAAAATCGCCTGTATGACTTAAACGCATTCTTTCAACTGTTTACAGGAGATGCACCAGTGCTGGATCCAGGATCCACCACTGAGTAAGAAAAAGTAACGATAACACTACTTACCTGCTAAGTGAATTTCCTCCCATAGGATAACATTGGTGATTCTATGTGAAAAAGTTTCTACGTGTCAACTTTTAAAATACAATAATATTCCTTAAAAATCACTACTGTAACCAAAACGCTTTTACTCAACTGTTTACAGGAGATGTCCCAGGACTGAATCTAGGATCCAGTCCTGTGGTTAGAAAAGTAATCCATAAAGTAACTAATTGCATTTAACTAGAAATTCACATTGAGCTCAATGTTGCATTGTGTTTGAAATTGTGTTGCCCATTGCAACAACTGTAACTACTGTACTTAAAAGTCTATTGCCTATTTGCAAAGTATTTAAACTAAAGTAATTCATTCTGAGAAAGTATATTTTGTAATGTAATGTATAATGTAATTACAATGTAATTTAAAAAATAAAATATGTAAAAATAAATAGTTTAAAAAAATGTAGTAAATCAGTATCAAAAAAATAAATATAACAATTAATACATTTAAAAATTGTCATTTACAAAACCTTTGAAATTCACTGAAAAAAACCATAGGTTTCAGACATGTTATAGTTAGGAATTAGCATTTAAAAAACCTTTGAAATTCACTGAAAAAACCATAGGTTTCAGGCACGTTATAGTTAGAAATTAGCATTTAAAAAACCTTACAAATTCACTGAAAAAACCATAGGTTTTAGGGACAGTTATAGTTAGTTGGACATTGCACTCGTACAAAACCCGTGAAATTCCCCGTTATAGTTAGTTCAGCTAACTATAACTCGCGCCCAGCAATGCACTGCTGATGACGTCACATATTACATCACTCATGACATGGTCAGTGACATCACTGATGACATCACTGAAGACATCTCAAATGACATCACTGATGACATCACTGATGACATCATCCACGTGATAATCTGATGCACCTCCTCACACCCTAATATAACCTTTGATACACTCACTCTAAATTACAGACTGCCATTCGCAAAACCATAGACACTCCAACACCAATAACTACATACCCACTCACTGATTCTTAGGTCTACACACACATCCACTCACTCACCCGTACAGTCACTCATACCTACGGTCACTCAGTACAGGACTAACATATGCACTCATACTCCTATATAGACACTCAAACACCGCCACTCATCCATAGAGGTACTCACACACCTAGTCAGTCATGCAAATAATTAAACACACTGCCATTTACTCACCTATACAGTTATACACACACCAGCTCACTTACTCATACAAATACTAGCACATTCTTACGCTCTTATACAATCACTGATACAAGCACACACTCATCCATACAGTCACTCTCACAATCACACACTCTCGCTTATAGCTATTTATATACTCCAACACACATATATACTGCCTTTCACATATGTAGTTACTCACACATGTACCACTGGGACATACATTCACTCACTAACACACTCTTGCACACACTTACCCACCCATACAGTCTATCACAGATGCACTCTTGAAACCATCCACCCAGTGAATCACCCACTCACACATCTATGCACAGAGTCGCACACACCCCACCCACACAAACACTCAGGCACCCATACAGATACTCAGACAACCAATCAATAACTCATATAGACACTCATGTAGCTATTCACAAACCCATGCAGCCACTTACACAGCAATAGACAGACGGATACAGACATTCACCCAGTTTAGTCACTAACCCATGCATTCAGTAAGATACGTTTAATCACTCACTTATAGTTAGTCACGCACCTACTAAATCATCCATACAGACACTTATGCAGCCACTCATTCTTCAATACGCCTTTCCCTATATATATTAAAAATATTTAAACTTTACAGAAACACACAGTCCCTGGATGATGTCATCAGTGATGTCATCAGTGATGTCACTGACCATGTCATGAGTGATGTAATATGTGACGTCATCAGCAGTGCATTGCGGGGACGCGAGTTATAGTTAGCTGAACTAACTATAACAGGGGAATTTCACGGGTTTTGTATGAGTGCAATGTCCAACTAACTATAACTGTCCCTAAAACCTATGGTTTTTTCAGTGAATTTGTAAGGTTTTTTAAATGCTAATTTCTAACTATAACGTGCCTGACACCTATGGTTTTTTCAGTGAATATTATATATTTATATATATATATATATATATATATATATATATATATATATATAATGCTTATCTTTTCTGTGAGGTAAAGTACTCCTGATGTAATGACTCCCAATGTAAAAAGTAGAGACCTCACAACTGGCATTTGTATCACAGATGTGATTTAATCACTCTCTAGCATCTTCAGAATCATCTGGAACGTTATTAAAGAGGCATGCCTCTGCTCTTTCAAGGGGCCAGACTAAAACCCTAAACAAAAGTATTTTCCCCCTAATGCTTACTCTTCTTTATAACGAACATCAATGGAAAGCACGGACCCCGAAGAACCTCTTGAGGCCTTCCACTTTAACATTTTAGGAACATATGTGGCAATCACTCCATTCAAAACGAAAAGGAAGAATACATTTAAAAAAGCTGCCCAACCTAAGGGCTATGAAACTTAACCTAAGGCACCAATAGCAGCACTCTAACATCAAGGCTGCTAGCATTCTTTGGGAAATTTACAGAAGATTTTATTTAATAGCAATCAACAGAACGAAATAGTGCCACTGAAGGAACCAAGAAATTCTGAGAAATCCTAAACATTTTCTGTGAAACAATCAAGGATGGCCCATGATCCACCCTGCAACACTGTGAACCCTTACTTTCGGAAAGTAAACAATTGTGATAATCCAGTTGGACATTATCTTCAATCCTTCACCATACCCTCCCCTAACTCCTCCGGTGCATGTCTAACTGCCTTCAAACCTCTAGCAGTAGGGAAAATGGGAAATTAGTCATCCCCAAAAATGTCTTTATTTATTTATTTATTTGAGAAGTTTTATATAGCGCTGGCTAGACTCGGAGGTATCAGAGCGCTTTACATGAGGATCAGCGGTTTACAAGTTACAAAATTACATCAGTTACAGGAGCCCAATATAAAAACATGAGATTACACAATAATAAGGGAAATTGACGTATAGTATAGTCAAGACACTGGGAAAAGGAGGGGGAAGGGGGGAAAACACAGCAGGGAGACGAGAAAAACCGTGTCAGATGTCCGGCTGGGTAGGTGCCGGCCGTGGGGTGAACCCGAGCCAAACTCCTCTATAGCTCCATGGGACAGCTCCACCGGGCATCGGCCAGGGTTGCTCGGGTACCGCTGTAAGTATGAAGAGATTCAGATATCTGCCCAGGGGGCATCGTCATAGATCCATCAACGCACCGGTCCCGGTGTTACTAGGAAACGCCGACTGCTTCGTCTTCCAACTCGCCCCCAGATCAAGATTAGGAAGATCAGAGGGGCAAGGGACAGTTCCAGAGGCTGTCGAGTTGAGGGACAACCCATCCTTCTTGTCTACAGTCCTCTTGGCGGGAGTGAAACTGAAGAGGGGTTGTGAATAGAAACCTGATCTTCATCAGAAATTAGTCCTCTATAGGTCCCCATTGTGACAATGCAGATATTGATCCTAGAGAGCAGATTGTCCCAAATTCGGCATTGTCCCAGGACCATATTGTCAGTTGACCCCCGGTGTCCAAATAATACCCTCTGAATGGGGATTGAACGCTGCTGTTCGCTTGTCCCCTCCGCCATGCACCACAATACACGTCCCAGCCCAGCACCATCTTGGAGTCAGGCACGGGTGATAACCATCTCCCGGTCGGTTCCTTGGGGACTTTTCCTCTGCTCCCGAGAGTGCCCCCACTTCATGCCACCCTGCCAGCCACGGGTCCCATCTTCAGGTAAGCGAGCCTTGACCTTCGGGCCCCCACACGCACCAGTTGCTCAGTTCGATGGATGTCAGGCAAGGGTATACGTGCACTCCCAGCAACCGGCCAACGGTCCCAGCGGCATTCTCTGCTGGGGCACCCGAGAGGGGAAGCCCATGCCAGCCCCAGAGTGCAGAGCAAGCGAGGCCAGACCCCCCCCGCTTCCCCCCGTTACCTCTTCTCAGCGCTTGGCTCTTCACCCAGGGCATGTCTCGCCAGCCGGTGCAGGACGCGCCCGCCTCAGCGTCTTCCGCCTCACCATCCCGCACCAGTGCGGTCTCTGGAGCGATGTGTATCGCGTGCCTGCTCCTCGCTCCCGCACCTCCAGATGGTGGCCCTCGACTCTGCGAGTGCTGGACCCGTGCTTCGTTCGGGCAGTCGACACGGAACCCGGTGTGCACAGCAGGATTCTTCGAAGGGGCTCTCTCCGTCGTCAGCCACGCGCCTCAGGGCGCAACACCAGCTATCAGCCGCAGCGCGGCCCGATGCAGACTCAGTCGCGACACCACGATCAGCAGGTCTTACCGCTGGGCCTGTCGCAGCACTCAGCTGCTGCAGCATATATCGGCCATTTTCCCCGCAGAGCGGGACTACTGCCCGATCGTCTAGGGGGCTTCTCCAGTGGTCAGTCTAGGCCGTCAGGGCAGCTTGACTTCCAGTCCGGTCGTAGGCGATTTCACGGTCTTCAGGTGCCATTTTGTGTGCCGGGCCCCGGGGATCTCGGCAACCAATAATAGACTTCCCGGGGCCGTTAGAGTCTTCAAAATTCATTCATCACTCGCCCAAGGGATAGTCTGCTCCTGCCTGAAGCACGCAATATTCACGCTGCTGATGCGAACCCGCAGTTGACGCCAGTGGCATAAAGCAAATTGATGGGGCCCCATGCAGAACGTGATGAGGCCCCTGAGTCGCCAATATCTCAGAGATATTCATTGGTGTTGGGCTGAAAGGGGCCCCCTAAAGGTTTGGGCGTCCTCCTGCCCCTTAAGGGCTGCAGGGGCTTGCCATACGCCCTTGAGTTCAACCCCAAATTCTAGACATATGAATGGTCATTTCGAAGCTCCCTACACAAAAATAGCCTAGAAAACTGATAAGTATTAATACTGGCCTGAGGACAGTAACTGATCAGATGGCCTTGAGTATCCATATATGACACGCACACAATCGCTAGGCATTTGAACAAGGATACCAAATATTATGGTCTTTCACAGTGGGTGTATATACGAAAGCATGTTTATAAACCGATGGCAGGCATGGATTTATCTTTAAAAGTCTCTAAAGCAAATTAGGGAACCTGTGTGTAATCAACTTTCTCTAAAATGTTTCATTTATTCTGTAACCAACAGCCTATGGATTATAACAGTTGCTTAAGCTGGCCATCAACCCGTCTGACAAAAATCAATACTAATCACTGTGGAAACAGCTTCTGGGCTGTGACCTGAGCATGTTCTGCAATTAATTGGTATGTATTTATGTATGTGGTATTTTTATAGGACGTCCAAAACCCAGCTTCCTCTACTCTTACTTGTTGACTCCATTCTTGTCTTTGACCATGTGCAGCACTCCACTGTCATTTGGTTAGGGCAATAGAAATACCATATACATACACACATACATACATCACCAGCCATCAAAAGTGTGTGCGTGCGCACGCGCACAAGGACTCTGCAATGTAGCAACATCAAACAGGAAATGGCTGTTGCATGTCTGAACCTAATCCCTAGATATGTGCAGGGGAGCAACTTGAATTAGGATCCTGGTTAGACCACATAGTCCCAGGAAAGGACCAAGATAACTGTGAGGCTACACAATCACGGATCATGTATTCTGGTTGCCCTGGAAGCAACTGCAGTCTTCATCATTGGAAGGCCCGGAACTTAGGGATGTTGGGAAAGAGCACAGCAGAGAGACTTTGAGCTCTTTCCCACAGTGTGTCTGGGGAATGGTAACAACGTCTGCATTGAGCTCAAACCCCTAACAGTTTCAGCGTGAACCAATGGATATTGAGCTAGGCCATGGCTTGTTTTCCCACAACATCTAAAGACCCTTATTTACAACTTACAAGCCCCTTGCTCCGCCGGTGCGTCACTTTTAATACAGGAAAAAAATGGCGCACCGGTGGTGGCGCAAGGGGCTTGTAAATAAGCCACCCTGTCGCCTTCTGTGGAGCCGAGAGCTCTGTCCAAAACCGCAAAAATAAGCTCGTGTGATCTTGTTTTCCTAAACCACACACACAGCCGTTCACTGCAGGAAGTATTCATAGGTCATCTATTGGCACTCAAGAATTAGAAAACATGAACAGGACTCCAATCACCGAAAACATTATCATCGGAGATGGAGTGCAGACTTCTAACAATCTGCTGGCACTGAGAGATGCAGGATCCGCGTAAAAATGGGGCATTAATGTGGGATATGCACTTCCTAAAAAGGCACAGTCAAAGAAATGGGAATATTTCGGTAGCAATATTATTCCAGATGATGCTCAGTCCATAACGATGTGATCATTGGCCAGGATGTAGCCCTCTTTTATTTTTAAACCACGACCCTGACAAATGTCCTGTGGGACACAGGACTTTTGTCAGGGTCGTAGTTTAAAAATAAAGAGTGATGGCCAGCCGTCAGTTAAACTGTGATGTTTTTTGATGGATAATATGATTTCTTTCCCTCTTCTTTTTTTTTTTTTCGGTGAAAAGATAGGTTTTCACAGAACGTAAAATTAAAACTCCAGTCAGAACTTTCAAAACTGGTAGCTGTAATTTAAAATCCTAAATACATTTTTAAGTCAGTCTTAAAGCACAAAGTTATCATATTGAAACTTTCTAAAATGTTAAATTCGAAAGAGCCATTTTAAAATGTTCATTTCAGAAGAAAGAAGTTTGAAAATGAACGTGATAAAAACGCGTGCAGTTACTGCATCTTAACAAAAACATTGGAATTGATGCTCCTAAACCTGAGCAACTGAAAATTTTCAAAATACAACTGTATGTCAAATTGTGAAAAAAGTGTTTTGTGTTTCCAAAAATGACTCTGTCTTGTATATCGAATACAATCCTTAGACATGAAGCATGTACATAGGATATATTACTCGAAATGGAATACCATCAAAATCTCCAAGCACAGTACGATTAGCAAAAGATGAGGTATAACCCTATAATTAGTCGACCTTAGAAATGAAAAGGGGCATTTAGGGAAGGCCCTACTTCAAATTAATTTCCCGAAAATGAAACAACTGTGCCCATGGCTGTTGCTAATTATAGGAAGTAATTTACATTTATTCATTGATTTCGCGGAAGGGATGCTCCGACCGTAGTAAATAAGCAGTAAACAAAGCCTAGTGAAATTCCCTATTGAATTGGAGTAAATTTCATTCAATGGATGAAGCAAGTGCCAGCATAATGAATTCCATTTTAGTTGTGAACGATTACTCGTCTTAATCATCTCTTCAAAAATTGGAGAATGATAATTAATCTATGTAGTTATACAGCACAGTGAGGAAGTCACTGGCACAATGAAGGCAGAAGATTAATTGCAGGGATAATAGAGCTTATACTTCACCCAAATCAGGCTTTTCATAAGCAGAGGTTTGGCAAGACTCAAATTAATTTATTGGCCTTTCTACTGATGGAGTGCTTGGCTAAGTTGCAAGAAACAACAATCACCAGACAAACATTAATAAGCTAATAAAACTTGAATCTAAACAAATGTATGCATAATAGCAGTAAACATATATCCACTTCGTAATATCGAGAGACCCGAACTGCTAATAAAAGCATAATTATAATAAGGGACAGGTCAAATTGCAACTTTTTTCCATATGAAACATGCATAATTATTGCAAAATGATACATATTAAGTGAAATACATCGAAAGAGCCGGGTTCCACATTCTAGATTTACTCTGGAACCCCTGGTCAATTTCTTTTTGTCTGCTTGTAAGTGTGGAGGGGGGAGAAAACATTAGCCAATTATACATTCCCAATCCAATGAACCATGGCTCCGAAGAATCACAGATTCCAGATCCAAAGTTTAGTAGATTTATTATAAAGCCATGAACAATTGGACATACAGACACCTCAAGACGAGGGTGTAAAAATACATTGGAACTAATACAAAGCCAAACCTACAGGCGAAATTAAGACGGTGCAGCATGCACAATATAATCAATTCCAGAATCAGGACACAAATGATGAATGCACCAATGTCAAGAGTCCCCTTCATCAGAGGTTCGTAAGTAAAAAGCATTAGTCTGTCCCTACACTACAGCTAACATGACATCCCTACTTAGCATTCCCCAGGCAAGTTCTATAAACTGCTAGGAAGACGATTCACGTTGAATGGGTCAGGTAGCATAAAGCTACAGAGCTTGTTCTAAGATGCTCTTTTTCTCATGGCAAAAGCAGAAGTCCCCGGACTCTGTCCCTTACTCCAATAATTGAACCTGCAAGAGACGTCCCCCAATTCTACGCAACATCACCCCATCCACGCAAGCCACCTCCTCGTAAGTAACTTTTCATGCAGCAACGATGCTCCCAGGCCTTGGCTCGATGACCTTGATTCCCAGGCTCTCTCCGGTGAGAAAGAACACCGTCCCACATTATCAGCATCGCCGCTCAAATGTATCCTCTCCTCCCTAAGCCTAACTCCTAAAACAAAGACATTATTCTAACTAACAAGGATGGATTTCTCTACCTGCACCAGAAATGTGAGAAAGACAAATCCTACATGCACATGAATTCTACTAGCAAATCTTAACATGAGAGCGAGCAGGGAGAAATACACTTTAGGCCTACAGAATTCGGCCAACATAGGAACAGCACATTTACTTCATAAGGCACACGCATAGGTGAACATCATTGCGGTGCACTTTTATTTCAATACATTACATAAGCACACTAATCATGAAATTCTCGTTAGCCACATGTACAGTTCTACAAAATAATGTTTCCATCTAGTCACATATAATTTCAACATTGTTTTTTTTTCACATTGACGCTAAAATACCTCTAACTCTTCACCTTTCACGTTATTACAGTACACGATCTAATGACACAAATGTTAATGAAATAGGGATTATATACTGGTTCGAACTACTCATGATTATAATGCACCCGTACAAACAACAGAGCAAATTGCGCTCTATCACATCTCACCGGTTGGCAGCTTGAAAACTAAACCATCCAGAATTCGGCAGCCGGACTCATCATCAGCCTCCCACACAGAACTCGCATGACACCACACTGGCTCCCGATACACAAACATACGAATTTCCCTGACACACACTCAAAGTATTACACAACTTATGCCCTATCTACCTGAACAGTTGCATCTCCCTACTGTTACACCTCCACTCCGCATGACTCCTGCTCGCACACATCCCACTCATACACAGAACAAGCTCAGGGAGATGTTTTCTTACATCGATTGGAGGAAAGTAAGATCTGTTTCTTATGGTTACCCCCACTTTTTGCTTCATGTTATACTGTTTTTGACTAGTCTGACTGGGATCCTGCTAATCAGGACCCCAGTCTATCTGCTTTCCCCCTAAACTGTTATGTTATGTACTTAGGTACACTCCAGATTGGATACTGGGGTACCCTTGTCAGTCCCTAGTATATGGTACCCATGTACCCAGGGCATAGGTACCCCAAAGGCCTCTCATGGGCTGAAGCATGTATTATGCCACCCATGAGAGGCCATGCAAAATGGAAACTACAAGCCTGCCAATGCAGCCTGTGTAAGTTGGTGCATGCACCACTTACTTAAGATATAGGTTTACTATATCTAAGGGTCACTACACTTAAAACCTATAGGTCACCCCTATAGCAGGCCTTAACAATCCTGAAGGCAGGGCGCTTGTTTCTAAGTGAGAGGGTGCCACTGCACGAGCAGGACAGCCCTGCAGCCTACGGAGTCCATTCTCCCGGGTTGTTAATGTTGCAGCCATTTACGGCATATAGAGTGGCATTATGCGACCGCGTGATGACCAACTCTAAAACGGCTGAAAGTAATCTTATCGTGTTTGGTGTCAAACATTATGGAATCATACCCCCACACTGGCAACCGGTGTGGGGGTATGATTCCACCCCTCAGAAACGAGCTTTGTGAGGTCCCTGGTGTTCTCTGTACCAGCCTTCTAGTCCCGGGCAGCCCAAAATGGTTGCTGCCGACCAGAGACACATTTATGCCCTCCTGCTGCTGAGCCAAGCTCGGGCAGGGGAAGGCAGAACAATAGGCATCCTGTCACAGGGAGGTGTGACCACCTCCCAGACAGGATTTAGATTATTAGACCTGGGTGGGTGTGCTGGCCAGCGACCGAAAGTCTGCATGAGGGGCACATTTGGTGTCCCTGTGTATAGTCCAGTTCAAACCAGTCCTGGGAGCCGTTGGCTCCTGCTCTGGCGCGGAAATGGACAAAGGACATGGGAGTAACCTCCCCACTGTCCAGACCCTCCCCTGGGAGGGTCCCCTGAATCTTTCCAACCCTCTCCCGTAGGTACAAAAGGGCTTACCTGGCTTTAGGACCCTAGATTTGACGTGGACAAGATTCTGATCAAGAAACCACTGACCTTCGACCGTCTGGACACGCTGGACTTCGCTGGACTTCGTTTGGGCCCGACTTCGTCTCCCTCTCCGTCCAAAGCATCATCTGTGCCCGTGCACCATACAGGCTCTGTGTAGGAGCATCAAGGACAACTGAAGACATCTCCCTTGGAGTGAAGGAGTCGCTCCCCTGCAACCGCAGGCACCACAACTCAACTGACCAGTCTGCTGCTCCTGAGCTACGACGGACTCCAAAGGATCCAGCAACACAGGCGCTGTGTTTCCAAATCCCTCAAGATTTGAGCTGCCCTCTCACTAAGTTAGAGGTCAGAATCCCTCGTCGGGGCTGCATTACCCGTACCCCTATGCACTACGTACTTTTGCAAGTGCATATGCTTGTTGGTGTTTCCAAAACACATGCACTAGGGTCCGAGTAGCCCCTACCTCTGGCACTATTTCCACCAAAGAACTTTGGCCTCCTCACACCGAGTGCTCCGTGGGCTGTTGCTTTGTGAAACTGCTTGAGGTCCCCTCGCGACTCCTGTGCCTCTGGCCTGTGGGTCTTCTTGAGGGTCAAATTTACTTTTCTTAGGCTCCCCTGGTTGCTCCAGGCCTGCCCTGACTCCCCTGTGTTTGGTGAGTCTCTTGAACCTTGCTCGTCCAAACCATAACCTTCTTTGACCTTCTGCATGGGTTGCCGTTGCCAAGGTTTGTTGATGTTCCAGCCAGACAGCAACCCCTCAGTGCTTGACATCCTTTGTGGGACAGCTCGTATCCGGCTCCTGGTTGTCCTCGACATCTCCTGGTCCTGGTGGCTGCAGAGTCAAGAACCCCCTCAATGCACCTGAAGCACCCGACATCGGTGGGCATTCGTCTACCGAGCCCCTGGTCACCCCTGAGTGACCCAGACTATGTCCCCTCTGCTTTCAGGTACTCTTCACCAAGATTCCACCTTTGGAGTCCGACGGACACTTTTCTTCTTCCCAGCAGTGTCTCTTCTCCGAAGTCCTCCATAGAGATCGACTGCAGTTTCCGACGCCACTTCTGACCTATGCACCCGGCTTCCCTGGGATAGGTAACTCTGGTACTATGGTATCCACGGGTGGGGTGGCTCTCCAACCTCCTAACTCCATGAGGTTTCTTCGAAGTCCACTTAGAAGGGTCCTTAAACTTTAAAACTTCAACTGCGACTCTCCCATTGAATTGTACGTAGCACGCGGTCGTGTTCCCACACTGCACCCGTCCTCCGTGGGGTCCCTACTTACTCACCTTGGGTGGTTCCTTGGGGTCCCAGCAATTCTACAATCTCTAGACACTGTCTTAACTCGAGTCGTGGTTCTTATACCACTATTTTAGTATATGGTTTGACCTCCCCCTGGAGCCCACTGTGTATTAGTGCTATTTACTATTGTTTCTGTGCTACAGTATTGTGTGCTTTGTGAGTATCCTCATGTAGAGGGTACTGTGTCGTACTTAAAGAGTGTTATATCAATAAATACATATTTTTATAACTACTGTGTGGTTCTCCTTTCATTTAACCAATACTATAAGGTTGCATTCTGGTAAAACAAGCTGCTTAACATTCATTCAAGACTAAGCCTGAAGGCTGCTCTCCACAGCTACCACTTGGATAGCTGTGGAGAGCAGTGAGCAAAAGCATTTAGCATCTGTTAGTCGCCAGGATACTCTAACAGGTGATAGTTATGTTATGTGTTTTAGACCTGTCAGCTTTAGGGTGGTCTGCCCCCGGACGTTGCCTACTTACCTCTATTTTTGGTGCTGAAACTCGTTTTTGTTGGCCTTAGTACTCTGTGCACTTCACCACTGCTAACCAGTGCTAAATGCTTGAGCTCACTTCCCTAAACATGGATGCTTGACCTACACCTGATTGGCATATTTCATTTACTTATTAGACCGTTGTAGAGTGGTATACCATATAACCAGGGTCTGTAAATTAAATGCTACCAATGGGCCTGCAGCACTTATTGTGCCACCCACTAAAATAGCACCTAAAGCATATCACAGGCCTGCCACTGCAGCATGAATGTAGTTTTAAACTGCTGTGTCGTCTTGGCATTCAAACCCCATTGCCAAGCCTTAAACTCCTATTTTATTACATATAAGTCAACCCTAAGGTAGGCCCTAGGTAGCCCATAGAGCAGGGTGCTCTATAATTAAAAGGTTGGTCATGTACTTTTAGGATTTACATGTCCTGGTAGTGAAAAACTTCTAAATACATTTTCCACTACTGTGAGGCCTACCCCTGCCTTAGGATAACATTGGGGATTCCTTGTTATATTTAATAAGCTGCCATTTCCAACTGGAAGCACGTAGCTATACCATGTCAAAGTCGGATTATTCAATACACTTTTGAAAATGCCACTCTTAGAAAGTTGGCATTTTCCTGCCCTTTGTGCCTGCAGCCTGTCCTGTGTAACATGACTTGGTGTAGCTGACAGTTAGACTTTGTGAATTCCTCTCAGACACTCACACAATAGAGGGATTAGATGTGCCTCAATGGGCCATCTGCTGGCAGGATTGGGGGGCATAACTGAGCACAGCCCCACTTGCATCTGAATAGGGTGTGCTTTTCCTTCACGCAAAGGGCCTAACGACCACACATGGCCACTGCAGCCAGCTTGGACCCGAGGCAGGGGAGTCAGAAAATTCCAAGCACTTCAAAGAAAATTTCTAGAAGCTTCTCCCTCCTTCCAGAAGAGGGGCTGTTAGAAATGGGATCTCTAGTTGGCAAGGGCTTGCACCTTTGTCCAAGTAGGGACCCTTCTTCCTAGTCAGGGTAAGGGTTGTTACACTCGTGAAGTAACCCCTGCTCACCCTCGTGGTAGCTTGGCACGAGCAGTCGGGCTTAATTCAGAGGCAGTGTGTAAAGCATTTGCACATAACCAACAGTAATACAGTGTAAGCACTACAAACGGACACCACACCAGTTTAGAAAAATAACCAATATTTTATATACTCAAGACAAGACCAATTACGACAAAAATCCACAATACTATACTTTACGAATGAATACTTGATACGGTAACTTCTTCTTTGCAGGAATAGCACAAAAGCAAAGTTCGTACGAGTCGGTAGCTCCGTCCGAGCCTACCGCGATGCTGAAAACCACAGAGTCTAACAGTTCCAGCCGACCGCGTCGATACGGGCCAGCAGAGTCGTGAACAGACTCGGTTACAGTACCTTTCTCGTTGTGGCTGGTACGGAGTGTACGAGCCGGTCGGCGTTCGTCGCGGTTGCGGTGCAAGACGGAGCGATGCAAGGTGCGGTGTCCCTCGATGCGGTGCAGGCAGCGGCTCGATGAGCGTCGTGCAGACGGAGTCGGTGAGTCCAAGGCGTGCGATGCAGGGTGAGACGATGCTCGATGCGGTGCTGGCAGGTTGCGATGCAGGCGACCAAGCCGGAGTGCGGGAGCTGGCGTCGGACAGCGGTGCGAGTCGGAGCGGTGCGTCGCAGACGTGCGAGCGGTGCCCCAAATGCGGTGCGGTCACGACTCTTGAGCCAGTTGCAGCGACCTCGTCGGTCGGGTCCGGTTGGTTCAGTGAAGCGATGCGATGCGAACTGCGGTGCCCACAGGTCACGGTGCAAGCAGCGGCTCGATGTTGGCGGCGTTGGACGTCGCCCACGGTGAGACCAGGGTTGCAATGCGAAGCGGGCGATGCGGTCTGCGGTGCAAACAGGTCACCGGCCAGGGATGGATTCGGTTGACGGAGTCGGTTGCAGTTCCCTTCCTCTGTGGCAACTGAAACAGCGTTCCAGAAGCGGTACCCAGAGGCTTGTGAAGTCTTTGTAGTCCCTGAGACTTCTTAACAGGAGGCCAGCTCGGTTTCAGGCCCTTGGAGATACTCAGCACAAGTTTGTAGAAAGTTCAGTCCAGTCCTTTCACTGCCCAAGGCAGAAGCAGCAGCTGCAGGCCAACCCAGCAAAGCAACAACACAGCAAAGGGGCAGTACTCCTCCTGGCAGCTCTTCCAGCTCTTCGTCTTGGCAGGTTCCTTGATTCCAGCGAGATCTAAATTCATGGGGTCAGGGCCCCAATATTTATATCCCAAATTCCTTTGTTCTCTGAAGGCAGAGAGGCCTTTGCCTAGTCCAAACCAGTTCTGGAGCACTTTGTTGACAAGTCTCCGTCCCTTCTTTCAGTGAGTAGGCCAGGGACATCAGACGCACCACAGGAGGTGGAGCCAGCATTGTGGAGGGAAGGCACTGTCCTATTCAGGGCCCAGGTGCGACCCCTCCCACCCATCTACATGTAGATCTTGCTATTCAGCCCTGTGCTGACTCACCCTGTCTCCTGGCATCCCCCAGCCCCTGTCACTCACATTCCAGACAAGGAATACACAACCTCGCAGAGGCAGGCTTGGATGGTTAGACAAGAAAATACCCACTTTCTAAAAGGGGTATTTTCAAACACAGAATGTTAAAACCAACTTCACTAAAAGATGCATTTTATCATTCTGAGTCCAGGCATACTAAACTCGAATTTCTACCATGTTCCCGGGGTCAGTTAGGATTATAAACTGTAATAATCAAAACTGCCCGTTCTGGCCTAGGGGGAACAGGTAGCCTTGCAATAGTGAAAAACGAACTAGGCTGTAATTCACTATCAGGACATGCCGCACACACCAGGGCATGTCCTACCTTTCGCGTACAACGCACCCTGCCCACAGGGGTACCTTGGGCCTACCTTAGGGGTGACTAACATGTAGCAAAGGGAAGGTTTAGGGTCTTGCAAGTGTGTGCACTTGCCAAGTCGACATGGCAGCCCCAGGCTGCGCACAGGCTCTGCGATGGCAGGCCCGAGTTACACTTTACGGGCTGTTTGCGTGGGTGGCACAATCCAGTGCTGCAGCCCACCAACAGCATTTGGTCTATAGGCCCTGGCACTCGCAGTGCACTTTACAAGGGACTGACACATAAACCAAATAGGCCAATCATGGAAACACCAATCCATAACACATTTTATACAGGAGCACTTGCACTTTCCCACTGGACCGCAGTGAGGAAAGTGCGCAGAATCATTACACCAGCAAAAACAGAGTCAAAACCGGGAGGTCAGAAAGCAAAAAGTCAGGGGAAACACGCCAAAAGATGCCAAGTCTAACACATGTCCCCTCCAGCTGAAAGTAGGGAGAACTACCCAACCCCATTGGAGTTCTCCTCACTAAGGCGGAAGAACCTGGACAGACCATCTGCGTTGGCGTGTTCTGTACCAGGACGGTGCTCCACCGTAAAGTCCATTCCCTGTAGGGAGATGGACCACCTCAGCAGTTTTGGATTCTCACCCCTCATTTGCATCAACCATCTGAGGGGCCTGTGGTCTGTCTGAACCCGGAAGTGAGTCCCAAACAAGTATGGTCTCAACTTCTTCAGCGCCCAGACCACAGCAAAAGCTTCCCTTTCTATGGCACTCCACCTCTGTTCCCTGGGAAGTAGTCTCCTGCTAAGGAAGACTACGGGCTGATCCAGGCCCTCTTCGTTCAGTTGTGAGAGCACCGCTCCCACACCATGCTCTGAAGCGTCAGTCTGCACGACGAATTCCTTGGAGAAGTCAGGTGCCTTGAGCACGGGCGCCGTGCACATGGCTGCCTTCAGGGCATCAAAAGCTTTCTGGCAGGACTCAGTCCAGATCACTTTCCTGGGCTGCCTCTTAGAGGTCAGCTCTGTTAAGGGGGCAACGATGGTGCCATAGCCCTTAACAAATCTCTTATAGTAACCGGTGAGACCTAAGAAGGCTCTCACCTCTGTCTGGGTCTTGGGGGCTCCCAAGCCAGAATGGTGTCAATCTTGGGTTGTAGGGGCGCCACCTGGCCGCTTCCTACCTGGTGTCCAAAGTACACCACAGAACCCTGCCCGATCTGGCACTTACTGGCCTTGATCGTGAGGCCTGCACCTTGCAGAGCCCTCAACACTTTCTCAAGGTGCTGTAAATGTTCTTCCCAGCTGGAACTGAACACAGCAATGTCATCCAGGTAGGCGGCACTGAAATCCTCCAGCCCAGCCAACACCTGATTGACCAACCTCTGAAAGGTGGCAGGGGCATTCTTCAACCCAAAGGGCATCACCCGGAATTGGTAATGACCTTCTTGGGTTGAGAATGCTGATCTCTCCTTGGCCCCATCGGTTAAGGCAATCTGCCAGTACCCAGACGACAAATCAAACGTGCTGAGGAACCGGGCAGCTCCCAACCGATCAATGAGCTCATCAGCTCTGGGGATGGGGTGCGCGTCAGTCCTGGTGACGGCATTGAGCCCACGGTATTCCACACAAAACCGGAGTTCTGGAGTGGCACCGGGCGCAGCAGCCTTTGGGACCAAGACCACTGGGCTGGCCCAAGGGCTGTGGGAGGGCTCAATCACCCCTAACGCCAACATCTTAGAGACCTCCTCCTTGATGCTGGCTCTGACCCGGTCAGTCAACCTGTAAATTTTGTGCTTCACAGGATGGCTGTCACCGGTGTCCACGTCATGGGTACACCAGTGAGTAACACCGGGGGTCAGAGAGAACAGTGGGGCGAACTGTCCCAACAACTGGCGACAGTCCCCTGCTGCTCCTGAGTCAGAGTAGGGGAGAGGATCACACCCTCTACTGACCCATCATGCTCCTTGGTAGACAGGAGGTCAGGGAGAGGCTCGCTCTCCTCTTCCACCCCATCATCTGTCGCCAAGAGCATACTCACTTCGGACCTCTCGAAGTGGGGCTTGAGGCGGTTCACGTGAAGGACCCTCAAAGGGTTCCTTGGAGCCTGCAAATCCACCAGGTAGGTGACGTCACTTTTGCGCTCCTTTACCTCATATGGCCCAGTCCACTTGTCCTGCAAGGCACAAGGTGCCACTGGGGCCATGACCCACACTTTTTGCCCAGGTTGAAATTCGACCAGAGTGGCATTCTGGTCATACCATCTCTTCATCTCTTCCTGGCTTGCTTCTAGGTTCGCCTGAGCGAGTTTCCTGAAGCGGGCAGTTTGGTTTCGAAAGGCCAGCATGTAGCTAAATACATCCTGGGGAGTTTTCCTGGGAGCTGCCTCCCAGCCTTCCTTTACCAAACTCAGAGGTCCTCTGACAGGGTGGCCATACAGGAGCTCAAAGGGGCTGTACCCAAGAGACTTCTGAGGCACCTCCCTGTACGCAAAGAGTAGGCATGGCAAGAGGACGTCCCACTTACGCCTCATGGGTTCTGTTAGACCCTTGATCATGCCTTTCAAGGTCTGGTTGAATCTCTCCACCAGACCGTTTCCTTGTGGGTGGTAAGGAGTGGTGAACTTGTAGGTTACACCACACTCCTTCCACAGGGATGTCATATACTTCGACATGAAATTGGTCCCCCTATCAGAAACCACCTCTCTGGGGAATCCCACACGGGAAAAGATCCCCATTAACGCCCGGCCCACCACTGGCGCCGTCGTTGTCCTGAGAGGGATTGCCTCCGGGTACCGGGTGGGATGGTCCACCAAGGCCAGGATGTACCTGTTGCCCATGGCTGTCTTGGGATCCAGTGGCCCCACAATATCCATCCCTACCCTTTCAAAGGGTGTACCAACAACAGGAAAAGGTTGGAGAGGAGCTTTGACCTTCCTCCCACTCTTACCACTTGCCTGGCAAGTTTGGCAAGACCTACAGTGTGCATCTGACTGCCTTCGCATTTGGGGCCAAAAGAAGTGGGTGACAAGCCTGTCAAAGGTCTTGTCCTGCCCCAAATGTCCTGCCAAAGGCACGTCATGAGCCAGACCCAGTAGGAAGGTCCTGAAGCGCTGGGGTACCACCAGCACACGGGCTGACCCAGGCTCAGCAACCTTAGGCTCACTGTATAGGAGACCACTCTCCCAGTAGATCAGATGTGACCCGGACTGATTACCAGCTGCCTGGTCTGCAGCCTGCCGCCGCAGACCCTCCAGAGTAGGGCACTCGTTCTGCTCCCTGCAGAACTCCTCCCTGGTGGGACCCCCTTCTTGCTGCCAATGGGTCAGCTCAGAGATGTCTCCCAGTTCGGCTACCTGCTCCCCTGTAGGCACCGGGCGTCCCCCTCGAGGTCCGCCTCCTCCCGGTCCGTGGGACCTTCGGGGGCCGGTTTCCCGCGCCCCTGCCCTTTCTCTTGGCAGGGACTTGGGCCACTGTTTCAGGCTCCAAGTCCTCTTGATCACCCTTTCTGGCTGCCATTGACCGAGTAGACACTCATGCCCACTCTGGCAACCCAAGCATCTCCAAGTGAGACCTGAGCTCAACCTCCTTCCATAAGGACTGCTCCAGGTCGTTTCCTAGCAGACAATCTACAGGCATGGTAGGGCTCACAACCACCCTCAAGGGACCTGAGACCCCCCCATTCAAAGGGAACCTGCGCCACCATACATTGGCGCTCAGAGTTGTCGACAGCAACTACTTGGTGGAATGCTCCTGGGACTACTTGCTTCTCAGACACCAGGTGACACCGGACTGAGGTCACACTGGCTCCAGTATCTCTGAGAGCCTCTACCCTGTTCCCATTAATGGTCACCCAGGTGCTATATTTCTTTGTGTTAGGGGGCACCTGGTTTCCTGGGACCATCTCACTGTCCCCTAGTGAGACAAGGGTCATTTCTGCGGGATCCCCACCCTCCTGTGGGCACCCCTCCTCCCCAAGCGCTACACTAGCCAACACTTTGGACTGTCCACCGGTGGGCGGCTGTGTCCCCTTCGGGCACTTGGGGTCCCCCTTAAAGTGACCTACCTGGTCACATGCATAACACTTGCGGGGGCCGGTCTCAACAGGCTTCCCTGTAGAGACCCCTTTCTTCTTATCACCGGGGGCTGGGAACCTTTACCCTGGGTACTAGTTTGGGGCCCTTTAGAGAACTCCTGTGCTTTACCCTTGTCCCCCCACTTTTCTGCTGGGGACCCTGCCCACCTTTGGCTGAGTCTCCCCAAACGCTTTCTTGTGGACCCTGGTACTCACCCAGCGGTCCGCTTCCATAGCAAGCTTCCTGGGGTCAGTTAGCTTACTATCCACTAGGTGCTGGCGCAGATCTGCAAAACATAGACTAGACAAGTGCTCCCATGCAATCAAGTTGTAGAGCCCCTGAAAATCTGTTACACTACTGCCCTTCACCCAACCATCCAGAGACCTGCAGAACACATCCACACATTCCAACCAAGTGTTGGCATCAGACTTCTTACTGGACCTGAACTGATCCCTGTACTTTTCAGGAGTAAGACCATACTTCGTGAGAAGGGCATCCTTCATGTCAGCATAGGTGAGGTGATACCCCTTACCCAAAGCTATCAGAGCATCCCTTGCTTCTTCAGGGAAAAGTGGCCACAATCCTGCTCCCCAATTCTCCTCAGGGACCCCATTCATGTGTATGGCTGCCTCATAACCCTGAAACCACCTTTGTATGTCATCCCCCTTCTTGAACTCCTTGCCTACGTTCTTGGGAATGTGCACAATCCTGTCTGCCTTTCTGGACGAATTGCTGCCACCATCTGAGCCTGACTTACTCCTAAGTTCTAGCTCCTTCAGTTCTCTCTCATGCTCTAAGAGCATCTTCCTCTCCTCTATGGCCAATCTCTTCTCCTCCCGCTCACTCTCCAGCCTGAGCTTCTGCAGCTCAAACTGCCTTGCCTCCCGCCTGTCCTCCAGCTCCTCTGGGGACAGACTGCTGCTGCCTGACCTGGCGGGTTCCCCCTACCCAAAAGCACATCCACCCTGGAAATAGGCTCCTCCACCTCCTCACTGAGATCACCAGGCTGCCCATTGGCATGTCTGGCTGCTACCCAGGCCCTCAGCGCCTTCTGTAGCTCCTCCTTCCATGTGAGGCCTTTAATTTGGACTTTCAGGTTTTTACAAATCGCTCGTAACTCCTTTACGGCGTAGGATTCCAACCTGTCCTCCTCAAAGATAACTTCCAGAGATGCAACGGATGATGCAATTGATTCAGGCATGACAAAAGTCGTGAGTTAAAAACTGGCAAGATCAAAAATAGGTCAGAAGAAAAAGAACCAGTATGTGGTACGTAATGGTCTGCGATATGGTAGTAGTGCACACCAATCACTGTAAGTCAAGTGCAAACACAAGTCCTATCCCACCGCTGCCACCAATGTTAGAAATGGGATCTCTAGTTGGCAAGGGCTTGCACCTTTGTCCAAGTAGGGACCCTTCTTCCTAGTCAGGGTAAGGGTTGTTACACTCGTGAAGTAACCCCTGCTCACCCTCGTGGTAGCTTGGCACGAGCAGTCGGGCTTAATTCAGAGGCAGTGTGTAAAGCATTTGCACATAACCAACAGTAATACAGTGTAAGCATTACAAACGGACACCACACCAGTTTAGAAAAATAACCAATATTTTATATACTCAAGACAAGACCAATTACGACAAAAATCCACAATACTATACTTTACGAATGAATACTTGATACGGTAACTTCTTCTTTGCAGGAATAGCACAAAAGCAAAGTTCGTACGAGTCGGTAGCTCCGTCCGAGCCTACCGCGATGCTGAAAACCACAGAGTCTAACAGTTCCAGCCGACCGCGTCGATACGGGCCAGCAGAGTCGTGAACAGACTCGGTTACAGTACCTTTCTCGTTGTGGCTGGTACGGAGTGTACGAGCCGGTCGGCGTTCGTCGCGGTTGCGGTGCAAGACGGAGCGATGCAAGGTGCGGTGTCCCTCGATGCGGTGCAGGCAGCGGCTCGATGAGCGTCGTGCAGACGGAGTCGGTGAGTCCAAGGCGTGCGATGCAGGGTGAGACGATGCTCGATGCGGTGCTGGCAGGTTGCGATGCAGGCGACCAAGCCGGAGTGCGGGAGCTGGCGTCGGACAGCGGTGCGAGTCGGAGCGGTGCGTCGCAGACGTGCGAGCGGTGCCCCAAATGCAGTGCGGTCACGACTCTTGAGCCAGTTGCAGCGACCTCGTCGGTCGGGTCCGGTTGGTTCAGTGAAGCGATGCGATGCGAACTGCGGTGCCCACAGGTCACGGTGCAAGCAGCGGCTCGATGTTGGCGGCGTTGGACGTCGCCCACGGTGAGACCAGGGTTGCGATGCGAAGCGGGGCGATGCGGTCTGCGGTGCAAACAGGTCACCGGCCAGGGATGGATTCGGTTGACGGAGTCGGTTGCAGTTCCCTTCCTCTGTGGCAACTGAAACAGCGTTCCAGAAGCGGTACCCAGAGGCTTGTGAAGTCTTTGTAGTCCCTGAGACTTCTTAACAGGAGGCCAGCTCGGTTTCAGGCCCTTGGAGATACTCAGCACAAGTTTGTAGAAAGTTCAGTCCAGTCCTTTCACTGCCCAAGGCAGAAGCAGCAGCTGCAGGCCAACCCAACAAAGCAACAACACAGCAAAGGGGCAGTACTCCTCCTGGCAGCTCTTCCAGCTCTTCGTCTTGGCAGGTTCCTTGATTCCAGCGAGATCTAAATTCATGGGGTCAGGGCCCCAATATTTATATCCCAAATTCCTTTGTTCTCTGAAGGCAGAGAGGCCTTTGCCTAGTCCAAACCAGTTCTGGAGCACTTTGTTGACAAGTCTCCGTCCCTTCTTTCAGTGAGTAGGCCAGGGACATCAGACGCACCACAGGAGGTGGAGCCAGCATTGTGGAGGGAAGCCACTGTCCTATTCAGGTCCCAGGTGCGACCCCTCCCACCCATCTACATGTAGATCTTGCTATTCAGCCCTGTGCTGACTCACCCTGTCTCCTGGCATCCCCCAGCCCCTGTCACTCACATTCCAGACAAGGAATACACAACCTCGCAGAGGCAGGCTTGGATGGTTAGACAAGAAAATACCCACTTTCTAAAAGTGGTATTTTCAAACACAGAATGTTAAAACCAACTTCACTAAAAGATGCATTTTATCATTCTGAGTCCAGGCATACTAAACTCGAATTTCTACCATGTTCCCGGGGTCAGTTAGGATTATAAACTGTAATAATCAAAACTGCCCGTTCTGGCCTAGGGGAACAGGTAGCCTTGCAATAGTGAAAAACGAACTAGGCTGTAATTCACTATCAGGACATGCCGCACACACCAGGGCATGTCCTACCTTTCGCGTACAACGCACCCTGCCCACAGGGGTACCTTGGGCCTACCTTAGGGGTGACTAACATGTAGCAAAGGGAAGGTTTAGGGACTTGCAAGTGTGTGCACTTGCCAAGTCGACATGGCAGCCCCAGGCTGCGCACAGGCTCTGCGATGGCAGGCCCGAGTTACACTTTACGGGCTGTTTGCGTGGGTGGCACAATCCAGTGCTGCAGCCCACCAACAGCATTTGGTCTATAGGCCCTGGCACTCGCAGTGCACTTTACAAGGGACTGACACATAAACCAAATAGGCCAATCATGGAAACACCAATCCATAACACATTTTATACAGGAGCACTTGCACTTTCCCACTGGACCGCAGTGAGGAAAGTGCGCAGAATCATTACACCAGCAAAAACAGAGTCAAAACCGGGAGGTCAGAAAGCAAAAAGTCAGGGGAAACACGCCAAAAGATGCCAAGTCTAACAGGGGCACCAGGGTATAAAAATAGGACCTTCAGACCTACTCTTCAGTTCACTCCTGGACCTGTGGAATGACTCTCTAAGGACTACCTACTGCTGTCAGCTGCTGTGCACTCTGCAATACTGTTTTGCTGTACCTAGAAGGGCTGATTTGCTGCCTGGAGCCTGCCTTGAACCCTTAGAGGCCAGCCCTGATGTTGGGTCCTGCATCTTCACCTGAACTCAGAACTACCAGAGTGACTCCAAGGGCTAATTTGCTGGCCTCCTGTTCAGAGGCACAGGCACATAAAGGCTCCCACCATCTTCAACCCGCACCTGGGCCCAGGCTGAGTGAGATCAGAACCCCAAAGAGATGTCCCACCAGTCCTGCACTCTTGGTTGTGATGCCAAATGTGCCCATACAGCCAAATTGTAAATCTGAGGAATTTTAAAAATGTTGGCCAAAAACTGCTCTGAGAACCAGGTGGGGACAGGGACCAACCTGCGGGGACAGGGACCAACCTGCTCGCCTATTTGCCCAAGTTGCATCACCGGTCAGATCGACTTTGCGGCTTCTCCCGCTACATTCTTTTCTGCTGCAGCAAATCCTTTTCAGAGGTTCTTCGCCAAAGGGGAATCTGGCCTGGTGGCATTGTCTTTGGCTACAGTCCTCTTTCTCGTCCCGCTGGAGATTTTTGACTTCCATTTCGGAGATTAAGTCAGAACGCAGAAATCTTCACCGTGGCTTCAACCTATGGCTATCCAATGATGACGATCCCTCCTCAGACAACTCCTGTAGCCTTGCGCTACTGAACTTTACCTTCTCAGACACTTTTTCTCAGAATTTCTTCTAAGTCCGAAGGTAAGCGCTGACCGGATCTAATCCACTTTTTGTATCTGAACCGCACTCCATCGCGTTCTGCATTATTTTTTGACTTTGTCCCGGTCTTGAGCAACTAGATGTCTGAGGTTGGCAACTTGATCTTTTAGGCACTAGTTTTCACTAAAAACTGTCAAATTCATAAATCCGGTTCTACTGATTCGATTTTTGTCATTTTGGTGTCAAATAATTTACTAAAATTTGCTCTATTTTTCTAAATTAGTTTGGGATTTTTCTTGTGTTGTGTTTTCACTTTATTACTGTTTGTGTGCTGCATAATTATTTTACAGATTGCCTCTAAGTTAAGCCTGACTGCTTTTTGTGCCAAGCTACCCAGGGTTAAGCACAATATATTTTAGCGACTTTTGTGGTTCAACCTGCAAGGGATTGTGGTTGTTGCTTGATCGGGCTCACACTCCAGTCAACCAACAACCCAGTTTCTCACAAAGTGTATTTGTAAAACACATTAAGTCATGCAAGATCCCGGAGGTCGATTGCTTTGATCAATGAATATATTTTGACCAAGGACATTCGTTTTCTAGATCCTGCAAGACACTTTCCACATGCACCAGTACTTCTTGGGTAAAACTTGTGAAAAAGCACGACTGTGAAATGGGAAAAATTATGTGAAATATGCAAAAAGCAAAAAAAAAAGGGAATTGCGCAAGATTTCTTTTGCATAAAAAAATTCACCTGGGCCTACTAACAATAGGGAGTTTTTTTGCAGGGAGGAAATCTATGGAGCAAGGAAAAAGTCCAATCCTTGTCTCCTCATGAGTAGAAAATGAATGTGCCCCATATCATCTCATGCCAATGGTGTTTGGTGACTGAGAGAGAGTTTACCACCACCTAGTCACGAGCAAGATCGGAAATAAGTAAAATCACTCATGAGAGAATTACCTAAAAAGTCTTGTCCAGGAAGGAAAAGACCGGAAACCGTGCTGGAAAGAAAGAGGCTGTTGTTTTACGGACTGGCTGAATTCAGCTACGTCAATGCTTGTGCAAGTTGTCTAATTAGAAGAGTATGTTCTGTAGAGTACTTGAAAGAGGAGAAACACGTGTGTTCAAAATTTTGAGAACACATATATAGAAACAGCAAAAAATACATATTGCGCTAGTTTTATTGGACCAGTCTAGGTACTGGTTAAAAACACTAAGGCGCTAGAATTACACACCGCTACCAAGACAGTATAGGAAACCATAAGGCACGCCTCGCAGTCAGAGAGAGATAAATTCGGCAGGGGATATCAATTTTACAATTATAATTTTCTTATATTCTTTTAAATAGCATAGACAGTTTACATAGTGATCCGATCAGGAACATGTGCCGGAAATAATTATGTTTGGCCGCGAGGTACTTTCCATGCTTAAAATTACCCGCAACGTCAAAAACATGCATAGCACATAGTACCTGCATATGCGTCGGTCGTGAATTGAGGAGTAATAGACCCGAAAGTTGGAACGTCGTGGAACGAGCACCTATGAACGCAACTGACGGGTAGCCGCCAAGGTCTGAGGCTGAGACACATCCAATATACAAAGAGTTCGAGGGGCCGTGGTAAGCCATGGTCCAGAGTGCAGTGCAGTTGAGGCTCATCTCATTAAGAAAAATGATCTTCATCTCTATTCACTGATGAAGTAGAGGAGTGCTGACCAGTCCAGACCATGCAGCAGCCTTTGATCCACTGAGCAGGACTTCTCATGGTCATTGAAGCCTGCATGAAGTGAGGAAAGCCATCCGGGTAAGAGCAGGTACTGATGATGACCAGAACTAGAAATGCAGCTGGTAAACCAACATGCTTAAGTCATGTTTAAGTCTACTGATTAGTTTCCTTATAGTTGGTTTTCTGGAACAGCAAATCACAAGCAGAGTCCACAGACAGTTCAGCGGCCTTGGATCAGACTGACGGATGTACACAGTGAATACCTCTGAAGACAAATACATGTTTCTAAGTGAAAGAAGGTGCTTTTTTAAAAATATCACTTTCAATTAGAGAGGTATGGCATCAAACTGACCACAAAATGTCTGCCAGGTATTCTCGTACCTTTGGCTTCATTTAGAGATTGGTGGCGTGGGAACGCTGCCAAAAAACTGGAGAGCTTCCACCCCTCCAAACTTACTGGTCTGTTGCCTGGGGGACTTGGGAACCACTGTGTCTCAGACAGTGGAGTCTCAGCTGAACCCATGATCTCAGAACTAGTCCACCACAAGGCTGCAGGATAACACTGGCTTAGCTCGGTTCAGTAGCCTCACCCTACCTACAGCACAGATGCCATCATCGACTTTAACTGTCTTGGTCCACTATGTAAGGCATGGCAGGCTCAAGCAGAGAGAGGCTAATCCAGAAGGATTTAACTTCCTGCTCTGGCAAATCTGACGTACAATTTCATTTGGGAAATATGGTTCATTCTTTACTTCTTCAACGGGTCTGGTCGAATCATGGCTACTCAAAAGGGAGTCTGCAAAAATGCTATCCTCAGGTCAGGAGAGCAGGAATCCCATGGGCTGACTCCATTACTCGGAGTCTAATGTGTCTATGTAAAGGAGCTTACCTGAATTACAAACATGCTAGCCTATCAATTGTAGCTGAAGTCACGTATTATATGCTGTTAACAATTTACAAACAAATGCAAGTTTAATGTGTTCATGGGTGGGACAGAACTTGCCTAATTCCAAAATTACTGTGCTCGAACAAGGCTTTTGAAGGCTCAGGTTTGCTAACACTAAAAGAGCCAAAGGAAAAGGTGCATAAAACCACTCACTTAGAGGCACGATGGCCATGAAGACTCCTCTATTACTAAAAGCATAACTTTTGAAAGCACTGTAAGCATTTAAACAAAACCTTTTTGCACATTTTGTGACAGCCTATTTAACTCTACGTGCAACTTAACTTATAGTGCATGTGATACATTCTTTAGACTTATGACTTTCTTAGTCACCTTGCTTTTTGTCACATACTTGGACCTCTTATCGGTATAAATACCTATCACTATTTCCCCAGGGCACCGTCTAGAATTCAATCAGTGACCATAAGGTAACACCCACAGACAACTGAAGTGATGGCATTAACCAACCAAACTGTTTTGTTTAATAGTTTTTCAAATGTTTCTTTTGTTCTGAGCAGTATGGATCAGTGACCAAAGGACAAGTACATCAAATCAGGAAGCAAAAAGCAAATTGCATAAAACAGGAATCGTTGACATTCTCCAATCAATAGCATACTGAATCCAACAACTCAAGCCTAATTAAATTGATGAAGTGCAACAGGTCAAATAACATGAGTTATAATCAATATTCATTAATCATCCTTCTACAAAGCGGACAAAATACTACATACAAATAAAGAGCCTTTGATATAAAACCATATGAAAAACCCAATCGCAGAAACGTTTCCTCTAGAAATATTAGCAATAAAGTGCATTGTGCTTATAGCATGGGCATAAAGTGCCTTTAGTGCAGTCTGCAACGCTAAACCCTCTCAAGAGGATCACTCACATTCTAAAATATACAGACTCGCATTCTAAAATCGCTTCTCCAAGATATAGCAAAGTGCTGAGAGGACTTGGCAGAAAAGAAGATTTGATCAAATGGGTTAAAAAATGATATCATCTACTTAACTAATCAAGTGCACAGTGTTTACAGTCAAAAGCATTCCAAATTGCATGAAATTTGGAAGCTTTTGTTTCACAATGCAAATAGATATTCAAACAATATAATTCTAGATATCCGAATAAGTCAGTGATCCATACTAAAGGGGTTCTTTTGACTCTCAACATTGTAATATCAAAGAATGTGCAACAGACATGGCTAAGCAAATAAAATATTGCCCCAACCTAGTGAGTGTATAAAAATCCAAACAGCGCTAAAACTGCCTCAGATGGAATAATCAAACCAAGCAGTTTGCTTAACTTTAGCTTTAGGAAAAGCCATCAACTACTGGACAAGTGAGGAATGTATGAAGGAATGTATGAAGTATTAGCGGGTATTCCATTGTGCTTGTTTAGCTTTAAAATATGGGTTATCTGTAAACTTTTCATCATCGTATGAAGGCTGCAAGTAGTATGACCTTTAGCATCTTCAGTCCTTGGGTATTTTTAATGAATAGTGTCTCTTTTGAAAAGTTTGGCATAGAGTAAACACTGTTCTTAGAATACACTTCTTAATATACTGTGGTGTATTTGTCATGAGAGCTTCACTGTCTGCAAACAGTTTGGTACAGAGTAAACTCTCTCTATAGAATACACACTCTTCACATTATCAACTTTTCTACTCATATAGACTTCATTTCTCACTGTAGGTTCAGTGACTGTGAAGGGTTCGGTACAGATTAGGGCTGTCCATAGTAGGGCATTAGTTATGTAATGTTAAGTAGCTGGAGGAACTTGCTTTTTTCTGAACAGTTGTATACAGATTTAACATTGTGTGCAGTAGGGGTCTATCTGTGGTTGACTGTTAATGTGAACTCGGCTATCCAAGAAGTGTGTGGTATAGGGTCAATGTTGCACATAACAAACTTGCTACAATTAAAGGATTTGTATGTTTGATGACATTATTGATGCTTCATATTATTCTGAACTCTTTTGTACTTAGTTTGAGACCTCTAATGCCATATGCTTTTATAGAGTAATCTGTACAAAAGAAGTTTGGATGATGTAATTTGAGATGTCATCAGTGATTTCATAACTTATGTCAGAATATGTAATGAGTGATGTAATATATGAGGTCATAAGCAGTGCATGGTAGGGACGCAAGTTACAGTGTGCTCTGCTAACAATAACTGGTGACTTTCTGTGGGTTTATTTTTTGTTCAAACGTTAATGTTGTCACTGTCATAGTCACCTAACTGTAACAACACTTTTACCTTTGTTTTTTTCAATGAATTTCTGAGGTTTTCTTTTTTTAAACAAAAACAGATCTGTTTATCATACCCATCTATAAAATTACTTTAACCTTTGTTTTTGTTAGTGAATTTCTAGGTTTTTTAATGTAAAGTAATATTTTAATACCATATGTGAAGGCAACCCCCTGCCGCTCATGCCCTTTGGCCCTGCACAATGGGGGGTTAGCCACAGGGCCTGGCCACAGGCAGCCAACCCCCGTTGTGCATGGCACTGGGCCATGCACAGCAGGCAGCTGGCAACACAGCCTGTTCTGCGGCCTGGCCCTGTAGCCAACTCACCCGGAGATAGCCAACCCCCTCAAAGGCAGCCGAGCCCCCGTTGCACATGGCCTTTCGTTGTGCATGGTATGCAGTTGGCCGCAGGGCCTGGCTTGCAGCCAGGCCCAGAGTCCAACTCCCAGCAGGCAGTCAACCCCATGCTTTGCACAGCCTTTGGTTGTGCATTGTGTGGTGTTGGCTGCAGGGCCCGGCTTGCAACCAGTACCAGCAGGCTGCCAACCCCATGCTGTGCACAGTGTTTGGCGAGCGCAGCATATGGTTGGCCTTCGACTCTGGAGACCCCATCCCGTGGGGCCCAAAACATTTATATTAAGGGGTGGGCATGCCGTCCACCTCCCTCAGCCTTAATTTGTCCCAGGAACCCCATCCCATGGGGCCAACTTCAAATAAAAAGGGGCGGGCCACATTTCTCCCTCCCTAAGCCTTAATACAACAAAAAAGAAGAGGGGCTGCGCAGCCCCCCCCCTACCCTTATCAGGCCCCAGAGACCCTATCCCCTACAGCCAAATTCTAAGGATAGGGGGGCATGCAGCCCCCTTCCCGAGCCTTAATGGGCTCTGGGGACCCTATCCCCGAAGCCAAATACAATAAAAAAAGGGGAGGGAGCCACATGGCCCCCCTCTCCGAGATTCATTAGGCCCTGGGGACCCTGTCCCCCAGGGCCATATGTAATTGAAAAGGGGCGGGGGACTGTCTGGCCCCCCCACCCTGAGTCTTCTGGGCCTCTGGGATCCCATCCCCCAGGGCCAAATGCACTTTGAAAAGGAGAGGGTGCCACGCTGCCCCCCTCCCCAAACCTTATTAGGCCCTAGGGACCCCATCCTGCTGTCCCATATCTAATTTAAAAGGGGAATGGGGCCATGAAGTCCCCTCCACAAGCCTCCTCAGGCCTGGTGCCAGAGGTGGGTGCCCTGGTGCCCACCTGGGGCACCTATATACCACACACTTGGTGCTGCGGGGGTAGCCACATGGCCCCAAACATGCATTGCCTGCATTGTTCCCACCCGGTGGGATCAGCTATTTATGCTTGCTCACTCTGAACGGGAGCTATATGTGACGGTTTCCCTGGTCGCATTAGTGTAGGCAGAGAAACAGAATACAAATCTGCTCCAAGCCAGCTGGAGCATCTTTAAATCTCACGCCGACTGGGAGCAGACTTACATGTTTGCTCCCGTTTGGTGGGAGATTTAAAAATGTTCCCACCAGACGGCTGCAAACATATGCTTCCCTGCCTGCTCTGGTGCTGGCAGGGAAATTGCTGTTTCCCAGAAGTGGGCTCCCTGGGACACAATCAGTGAGCTGGCCCCAGGGAATGAGGTCCCTGGGACATTTAAAGGCTCAGGGCTGTGCAGTCCCCATCCCTCTATTTTTGAATACATCCCTGGGGATGAGGTCCCTGTGGCCTCTTTAGGCTCGGGGAGGGGGGGCCCATACACCCCTTCCTCTTTCATTTTGATTTCAGCCCTGGGGGATGGGTTCCTGGGGCCTAAGAAGGCTCAGGGAGCGGGGCCGCTCCCACTCCCCTTAATTATTACATTAGGAACTGGGGGGTTGGGTCCCCGGAGACAACATAAACTAGGGGTGGAGGGCTGCGCACCCACTCCCCTTCATTACTATTACCTGGCCCCAGGGAATTGGGTCCTCTGGGCCCAAAATGGGCTCAGGGAGGGAGCCCTACTGACGCCCCTCTCCCCATATATTTAATTTAAAAAATAGGAGACACCATTTCTTTTTTTTGCTTGTTTTTTCCGCAACCCCACAGGAGTCCAGGAACGTGTAAAAAAGCACAGTTTTTTCTATTTTTCTTTTGGCCCGGGGGGTCCCTCTCCCCCTCACTGGGCCTAAGGGGGTAAGGTGTCCCTACTCTGCTCTCTTATATTATTTTATGTTTTTTAACTTCAGGACAGGGGACTAAGTTCCCGAGTCCTGCAATGGCTGCAAGCAACATTTTTCTCATGTTATTGGCAGCCAATCAGACTGCTCGCATTTGCAGGAGTCTGATTCATGCGGGAGCGAATTGCCTGAAATAAAAAAAATCTCCCTGGGCCAATCATAACGCTCTATGTTTAAATTGGTGCTTCCGCGAAACTCTCGCAGGAGTCCCTCGGATCACTCATGCAAGTAGAAATACAGTGCATCAGTGCATTGCAGTCCATTGCAGTCCACATGCGGAATGTTGTTTGCAAAGCTCTATGGATATGGGTGACATTGACCTACGTAGAATGGTAAGATCTTCAAGCCAAAACTGGATGATTTGTATCTCAGAATTTACATTAAGAGGAGTTTGTGCACCTAAATATTCATGAACATTGATTTAAGGCAACAAACAAAGTACAACAGCAGCAACAATGTCAAGGGTGTGTGCAAGGCACAGGGACAGTGCCTCAGAGTTCAGGCGCATGGTTGGAGACATGCTGACCTTGTGTGTAGGAGTCAGATCTACCAGTGCAGCACTGCTGCACATGAAAGGTAAGGGGAGCAAATGAAGATGGAGCATAGAGGGGTGCGCTCACTAGGCAGTGTCACCAGAATCTCAATTACACATGTAGGGTTGATCCCTTGGACAGCCCAGCTCAGTTGCTGGTGTGGGGGCAGAGTGGTCCAGCAGATGTTCTTGAACATCAGTGTTTGATAAGGATAAATTCTCAATGACTCACCTACATCTTGTGGTGAGGCATATAGTGAACTTAGGCTTTGCCAGGTTCTCTGTTGGTACAGGCCTCCTTTCTGCTGGCTCGGGAATTTTCTCGCTGGATCATTCGAGCAGCAGAAGATGGGCCAATAAGGAGAACTAAAGCAGGGCATTGTTTAGTTCAAGAGACAAGGAAGTGGAGAGCATTCAGTCCCCCAGACTCCGTGCTCTGGCTATAGTTCTACAATGAGGTGTTCCCATAGGTTAAAGGTCATTATTGGAGATTAGAACCTGTGCCTTGCTATTATGCATAGATCTTTGTACCATTCGCTTTAGCCCATGGGGATATGATAATGTGATTCAAGTCTGTAACATTTGGTTACACCCACATGTGCAGTGGGTGCACTATTCTTCTGGGATCCTACTTTGACTGGTACTTGTAACGTAACATGCAAGAAGCTCATACTGATACTGTAAGACCTATCAGCCTTAGGATGGACTCCACCCAAACTTTTGCCTTCATCCTCCCATTTATGCTGGCCTCGCTTTGCCCATAGGACTCTGTGCACTTTACCACTGCTGGCCATTGCTAAAGTGTTTAAGTGCTCTCCTTTAAACATGGTAATATTGGCTTACACCCAATTAACACATTTAATTTACTTTTAAGTCTCTAGTAAAGTGGTACCACCTGTACCCAGGGCCTGTAAATTACATGCTACCTTTCGGCCTGCAGCACTGCTTGTGCCACCCACTTAAGTAGCCCTTGAAACAAGTCTCTTGCTTGCCATTGCAGCCTTAAAATGCCAGTTTGACCTGGCAAAATAAACCAGTTGCTGTGTAATTACTTAACTAAATGCAATAGCGTAAATCACTTTTATCATGATTCTAGAAAGAAAAAAGAGGACATTAGTGCATCATATAGACTGTAGAGGCTTACACTCAAACATAGGTGTCATTCAAAACTACTTCTATATTAGTTACACATATATGACATTTTACACACAGAGATAGAAGACAGCATTACAAACAAACATGATGCTCATATTGTGGATGATGTAGCCCATTAAGAGTCTAACAACAATATGGTTCAAGCAATGGAAATCACACCAAAACCAATACTATCTGAAACTAACATTTGTCTACAAGAAGAGACATACGTAGATCTAGTGATTCTCTGGTGTGAGAGACGTTCCTTCATGATGGAGGACAGACCTGATGATGTAACCATCAGTCATTAGTATGTCAGCGGGGAAACATGCCTCTGACAGAACATAACTGTTGAGGGACCCACAACAATTTCTGTTGGAGATCCTGTGATTTGATACTGTGTTTTCCCACTCCTCTTGATTTATTGATATTACCTGGGAAGCCGAGTGGGACGGCAGCGAGCTTCTCCCTCTCCCATTGATTTTCTGAATTTTTATGTAATGCACTAAAATGAGGTACACTATGTCGAAAGTCAAGACGACCCTTCTTAGTTTACAGAACTTAAATTAATAATCCCAACTGCTCTCTTTGTGGTAGTGTGGGCGAGCAGATTTGGCTTATCAGAGGGTAGTGTCTTTTACCAAACACAATGGACCTCTCACAGGATGCCCAAACAGAAGCTCAAATGGGCTGTAACCAACCCCCTTCTGTGGAACCTCTCTGTATGCAAACAACAGGCAAGGAAGAAGAAGGTCCCATTTCCGCCTAGTCCTTTAATCATTCCCTTCAAGGTTTTGTTGAAGCGTTCAACTAAACCATTGCATTGTGGGTGATAGGGAGTGGTGAACTTATAAGTCACACCACACTCCTTCCACATTGCTTTCAGATATCCTGACATGAAGTTGGTACCTCTGTCAGAAATGACCTCCTTTGGGAAACCCACTCTGGAGAAAACTCAAATGAGGGCTCTTGCCACCACAGGGGCTGTGGTGGTCCTCAGGGAATTGCTTCTGGGTACCTGGTGGCATGATCCACTACCACCAGGATAAACCTGTGCCCAGATGCAGTTTGAGGGTCAAGGGGACCAACAATGTCAATCCCTACCCTTTCAAAGGGTACCCCCACCACAGGTAGTGGTATCAGGGGGCCTTTGTTGTGCCACCTGCCTTACCACTGGCTTGGCATGTGACACAGGAGCGACAAAACTCCTTTGTGTCCTCTGACATATGTGGCCAATGAAAATGTGGAACAAGCCTGTCCCAGGTCTTGTTTTGGCCCAAGTGACCTGCCAAAGGGATATCATGTGCTAGGGTCAAGAGGAACCCCCCTAAACTTCTGAGGTATTACCATCCTCCTGGTGGCTCCAGGGGCTGGATCTCTACCCTCAGAATATAGGAGTCCCTCATCCCAATAAACTTTATGGGACCCACTAGCACTCCCAGCAGCCTCAGCAGCAGCCTGCTGTCTGAGGGGTTCAAGAGAGGGGCAGCACTGTTGCTCCTTACTCAGATCTTCCCTAGAAGGGCCCCCTGCCCCCAAGAACTCAACCTGATCAGGCTCAAGTCCCTCTGGGACAGTTCCTTCTTCAGGATCTGCTTCACCTCCCTCTGGGGGTGAATCTGTGATCTGAGACAGAGGGGAAGGCACTGCCTTTACCCTATTGCTCCTCCTCTTGGGAAGCATCTGGTCCATTGTTCCAGGATCCAGAGCTGGTTCAGTGTTATGCATTCTTGCTTGTGACCTGGTCACAGCAAATACCTCCGCAGGGATGCCCAACATCTCAGCATGAGTCCATAACTCTACTTCAGACCAGGCTGAAGTCTCTAGATCATTGCCCAATAGACATTCGACAGGGAGGTCTGCACTGACTACAACTTTCTTGAGGCCAGTTACCCCTCCCCAGGAGAAATTCACAACTGCCAGGCTATGGTTGGTCCTGACATTGCTTGCATTGGTCACCTGGTACATTTCGCCCAGGATGATCTGTCCAGGGTCCACAAGATCCTCTGCCACCATGGTGACACTAGCACCTGTGTCCCTAAATGCCAAAGCCTGTTTGCCATTTATTACAGGCTGCTGTTTGTATTTGCCCAGATTACTGGGACTTACTAGGAAGGACATATTAAGGTCTCCCTCACAAATCAGCATTGCCTGAGTGGGCACTCTGACTAGGTCAGAGTCCACTTCAGAACCCAGGGTCAACCCTACTACACCCTTATTCTGAGCACCACCTCCACTAGTAGCTGAGCTAGGGGGAACAGTTGCCTTAGGGGCAGGAGTGGTGGTGGTTTGGTCTTTGGACTTGTTACAATCAGAAGTCCAGTGCCCTTTCTGTTTACAGAATTTGCACCAGGGCTTCTTTTGGCCTTTTCCCTTGTTGGATTGTGACTCCCCACCAGATGCTGATTTTTGGGGCCTTTGTGAAGACTTCTGGTCTTTTGACTTATCCCCACCTTTCTCAGAGCCCTTAGGATCTTGCTTCTTGGTGTCACCCCCTTGGTTCTGGGGTTTCTGCCTTACCCTGGTTCTGACCCATTTGTCTGCCTTCTTTCCCAATTCTTGGGAGAGGTCAGATCTGAGTCCACCAGGTATTGATGCAACAACTGGTTCTGGCAATTATTAAGGATCTGTTCTCTCATCATCAGATTATACAATCCCTTGAAATCAGTAACCCTACTGCCAACCAGCCAACCCTCCAGAGCCTTGGTTGCACAATCTACAAAGTCAGTCCAGTCCTGAGTCTGTGCCTTCTGGGTGTCTCTGAACTTTAATCTGTGCTGCTCAGTGGTTAAGCCAAACCCATCTATCAGTGCACTCTTCAGGACTTCATAATTATCAGCATCCTCTTCTCTAACAGTGAGGAGCTTGTCTCTACCTTTGTCTGAAAAGGAGAGCCACAAGATTGCTGCCCACTGCTTTTGGGGGACCTGCTGTACTCTACAGGCCCTCTCCATAGCAGTTATCCACTTGTGGATATCATCCCCACTCTGGTAGGGAGGAACAACCTTGCTCAGGTTCCTATGGTCTGGAATAGATTCTCTGCCTCTAGGGACACTGTTGCTGCCACCAAGGGGTTCTAACCCCTCTCTTCTAGAAGCTCTCTGGATCTCCAGGGCTTCTCTATTCAGTGCCAACTGCTTGGTTCTGAGGGCAACTCTTGCTTCCTCATACTGCAGCAGTTTGCACAGTCTTTCAAAGGAGGTCTCTCTTATGGGAAAGTATGAGTTCCTCTGGTGGACAAATTCTCTGCCAGAGTGATAAGAGTGGTCAGATTCCCTGGAAGGGGACCTATGCCTCTCCTCCACTTTGTCAGCTCTCTTAGGGAGAATTCCTCTGTCCTTTTCAGGCCCCTTGGAGCCTGGCCCTTCAATCACAGAGTCTTGGTCATTCTGATTTTCATCATCTGACCCAGACACTATAATTGACCCACCCCCTGACTCAGACCCATTAGCTCCTAGAGCCAATCTAAGATCATCTGCTGTCAGCAGATCTATCAGGTGTAGTGTGGAGGGACTCTGTCCTAGCTTCAGGTGTCTTTCGACACACATGGCTCTCAAGTCAGAGAAAGCCATGTCCTTATACTGAGGCTGAGTGGATCCACTGGTTCCACCCTTTAAGGACATTCTAGTGTTGTGCAGTGTTGTACTACCTACACTAGTTTGTGGCCTACTGATACTAGCTTGAGCTGTAGAAAGGGTGTGCTATCCCTTGGCACACAGCTCTAAATTCAGTAGAACTTATTGATACTAACCTTGACTTTATATGTACCTTAAGTACCTATAGTGGTTTTCAGTTAGTAATTCAAATAGAGATTTTCTAGTAAAACAATAGCAAGCTGGAATCCCACACGCTGCCCCCAATGTGAGAAGTTGGCCTGGTATATGCTGTTCACTAATTAAAGTGGACACCTTGCACCAGAACAATTCGACTCTTATGGTAGATAGGTTTAAGACAACCTTTATAGAAAGCTATCCTAGTGGTAGCTGTGGAGAGCAGCCTTCAGGCTAAGTCTTGAAGGAATGTAAAGCAGCTTGTTTTACCACACAATCTCTTGAATCACCAAATGAAAAGACACCACACAGGTATATATATCAAATATATATGTATTTATTAATAAACACTCTCTACTAATCTCTTTATGAGATTAGAAGTCAGGAACATATGTACAAGTCAAATGTTATCAAAATAAGTTTAGCACTATCGAATATCACAATCTTAGTTTGGCTAGACCTAGGTCTAGGGCATCTAGAATCGAGGGACCCCCAAGAACCACCCCAGGTAGTTATAGGAGACCCACAGGGGACGGACGCGGTGTCCTGGCACCGGTGCGAGTCCTGTACGAGTCTATGCGCACAGATGCGATTGAGATTTCAATGTTAAAGGTCCCTTGCGTGCTCGAGGCGAACACACCGATCGGTCCTTGTACGAGTCGAAGGACGCGGTTACAGATAGAGTTGCAAGGGAGATGGACGCGCTGTGTCTAACACAGACGCGTACCTTGTGCGAGTCAGTGCAATGGAGGTCTCAATGTTACAGGCCCCTTGTGTTCGAGGCGAACACCGATCGGACTCAGTACGAGTCGAAGGACACAGTTCTAGTTAGTGTTACAAAAGAGATGGACGCGGTGTGTCTAACACAGACGCGAACCCTGTACGAGTCAGCGCAATTGTCGCACTTAGAAAATAAGAGTTTTAGGGCACTTCTAGGGAAGCTACAAGCAAGTCACTTACAGGGTAAGTAGTTCTAGGGCCCACACCCACAGGAGCACCGTAGTGCTGAAGTTACCTCACCCAGGGGAGCCGGGTGCATAGGTGTTCTTTGGTGTCGGGTCGCAGCGTTGTTTTCAATGGGAGCCAGTGAAGACTTGCTGCTTGCGGCGACAGGAGAAGTGTCCGGGGGAATCCAAGCCTGGATTCAGAGAATGGAAGACCTGAAAGCAGAGGGGACAGTGTTCAAAGTCACTTGGCAGTGACTCGGGGCAAGGAAGATGGATGCCCACCGTCGGCGCAAGATTCAGGTTGTTCGCGGTTGCCTTGACTCTTCATCCACGAGGTCCAGGAGGCGTCAACAATGACCAGGAGCTAGATTCGGCGTGTCCCACAATGTTTGCAGCTTACTGCAGTGTCGTCAACTCGATTGGTGCCAACAAGCCTTGGTAACAGCAAGTCTCGGGGAAAGTGTAAAGAGGCAATGGCGCAAACCAGCAAGGTCTGTGAGACTCACCCAGCGAGGGTAAGTCAGGACAGGCCTGGAGCAACCAGAGGAGCCCTTTGGTTTCTTTAGAGAGTCTTCTGGGGACCCACAAGCTGGCTGGCAAGGGATCGCAAAGACGCCTCAGGAGGATTCTCTCAACAGGGGCCCACGGTCACTCGGGACGTGGTAAGCCTCTGATCTTCAGAGGGATTCCTGCTGGAGGCTAGGACCACATGTGGTCCAAAGCACAAGTTCGTGGAATGTTGTGAAGGTGTTGCACTCGACAATAGTGCACAGTACCCAGGGGTCGCGGTTCCTCGTCACTCTGGGGGTCCACTGGCCTCAGCTTCACTGGGGACTCACGATGGCCTTTGAGAAGTCAGGAAATCCACTTCTTGGGCTGCAGGGACTTTGGACTCCGGCGGGAGCAGCGTAGTTTGCAACCGTCGTTTGTAGTTTTTGGTGCCTGCCAAGCAGGGGAGTCACTCCTTGACTCCAAGGGAGATTCTTTAGTCTTCCAAAGGTAGTGGAACGTCGAAGGTCCGGGATTCTTCTTCAGAGCGTCATCCAGGAAAATCTAGGGTGCAATGCACAGGTTCCCCCTCTTATACTAAAAGAAAGGGAGGGACTAGCTCTATGACCCTACCTATGGGAGGGTCAGGGGAGTGGGCGGCTACACCCACTTCCCTTTGTCCAGTTTCACGCCAGAGCAGGGGCAGGTAGCCCCTGAGCCGGTTTGAACTGGGGTATGCACAGAGGAGCCTTCTGCTCCCCCAGTGGAGGACTTCAAAGCACTCTAAGAGTGCACCCACCCAGCCCCAATACACTAAACCCTGTCTGGGAGGTGGTCACACCCCCTTGGGACAGGATATCTATTGTTGGGCTTCCTCCACTGCGAGTGTTGGTCATCAGCAGGAGGGCAGCCCAGTGTCTGTGACTGGTGGCATCCATTTTGTGATGCCAGGGCTCTGCAGGATTCTACCGCGTTTCCACAGTAGGTACATGTCTATACCTCTAGAAGGGTGGAATGCTACCCCCGCCGCCAGGACTGGCGGGGGGTAGTATTCCAAGATGTTTGACACCAAACACGACATGTTTCGATGCAGCCATTCCAAAGTTAGCATTCTACCGCGAGGATATAATGCACTTAAAAGTATATGGTTTAACCGCATCCACAAACAGCACCAGAGAATGGACTCTGAGAGCAGCAGAGGGGCCCTGTTCAGGCAGAGGCACCCCCTCACATAGAAGCCAAGCACCCTGCCCTCAGGATTGATAGGGCCTGCCTTAGGGGTGACTGATAGGTTTATATGTGTGTGTAGGAGAGATATAGGGAACCTATATCTCAGTGAGGAGTGCTAGCACCACCTCACCCAGGCTGCAGTAGCAGGCCTGTGGTGTCAGATTTAGTCTGCTTCCCAGGGGTGGCATAATACATGCTGCAGCCCCTGGTAGGCCTGTGAAGTACCTATGCCCTTAGTACCTAAGGTAGCATATACTAGGGACTCATAAGCTACCACAGTATCCAATCACTAGTGCACCTAGAGTGTACTCCAAGTCGTTTAGAGAGAACAGAGAGGCTGGGGCCCTGATTAGCAGTGACCCAGCCAGACTATAGCCAGAAACCAGTGTAAACATCAGAAAAAAAGTGGGGGCAACATAAGAGGCAGATCCTACTCTCCTACACAGAGTCAATAAATGAGACACACACGCTCAAGAAGAAACACAAGACCAATTTAGAAAAAGATTTTTATATAATTTTAGACTCCAAGATTATCGGAATCAGGTAAGTACTTTAGACATTTTAGATTTTTACAGGAAAAAGAGTAGAAAATCACAGCGGTCAGATTTGAGACATGAGCCTCGAACAAGGTAATGTTATCCTATGGGGGACACATTCACTGCATAGGTACACTTACAGACGACTTACAAGAGGACTGTTCTTCTGGACTAAAGGTAAATAAGGGCCAAGGGCCAAGGTCCAAGGTCCAAGAAAGCACCAGCAGTTCAAGTTTACCTGCCCTGTGGTGTCCGGATGCAGAGGTGATGTACGCTGTGGTAGCCTCGAAAGCTACACGCTAAAGTCTATGGGGAAAAGTAGCTGTAAAAAAAGGCTGCAAGTGGGGGCTGGGGGGGTCCAGTGCGGCAGATCCCAAGGGTGGGGGTGCTCGGTTCTTGAGGGTCTCATGACCACAGAGACACCATTGGTTTACTTGAGCCCAGGCTGGGGAGCGCGAGTGCAGAGGTGTTTTGTCTGGCAGGTCCCTGAGTTAGAGGCTCTGATGGTTCTTAGTGCACCTGCAGAAGAGGAAAAAGAAACACAGTAGGGCCACTCTCTGTATAGAGCTGGGCTCTCTTGAAGTCCCTCAATGTGCAGGTGAGTTTTGGCAGCAGTGGTGTTCCCAGTGAACACAAACAAGCTTTGGTGTTTGCAACTGGCTCGGGTACCCCAGGTACTGGTGCTGGGCAGCTCCTGGAGGTCCTGCCATGTCCAAACTTGACATGGAGATGGATCTGACCTCCTGAAGCAACAAAGACCTCTTTCTGGAGTGCTGCTTCCTCGATGGGCCCGGAAGTCTACAGAATGCTGTACCGGGCAGATGCGGTCACTGCCTGCTGGTGCAGGGAAGTGGCTTCTCCACTGCTGGATCAAGGAAGTGCTGAGCAGACCTCCAAAGATTTGGGGAAGCTGTTCCACTTCTGGATGAGTCGGCCTTTGTGATTGTTGGGACAGCAGCAGCCAGGCAGGGGTTTGCACCAAGTTCTGTGCTGGTCCACAGTTCTCATGTCTTCAGCTCTTCTTTGTCCTTCTTCTTCTATCAGGCAGATTAACCTGAATTCCTGGTTTCAGGGAACACCTAAATACTAAATTTAGGGGCATTAAGGGGTAGCCAATGGGCTACTTACCCCTGGTGTTATTACACCCCTCATATAAGACCACTTCCTGTGGGGAGTAGGCATAACCCTGTCTCAGAGTTCCTAATTCCACCCAAAACAAGATGGTGGAACCCTTCTTTCGTGGAGCACATCAGGTAGCCCACCTTATGGTTGTGACTAGCGTGGAGGTGCAACACACCTACTGCATAGCTAATTTCCCACCTGTCCTGGTGCCAAATGGGCCTCAGGGCAGAGGGTAGCATCTCCCAGGTCTGGTGGAAGCCAGCGTCGCATATCAAAGGTGGCAGGGGCTTTAAAGCCCCTGGCCTTGATTTGCTAAATCACTAGCCATTCTGCTGGAGAAGGTGTGAACACCTTCCTCCGGAGCAGGTATTCTACCTGGTCTCAGAGAGCACAGGATCGCACCTGCAGGGGGTCAGAAATGTGTCCGTGGTGGAAGGCTAGACAATACCAGTCAGCCACCACACTAGATACTGGTAAATTTTTCAGGGGGCACCTCTAAGGTGCCTCTGGGTGCATGTCCTAATAAATCTAGTACTGGCAACAGTGTAGATTTATTAAGACAAGGTGTTTGATACCAAACATCATAGGTTTTAGTAAAGCCATCATGTAGCTGGGGAATTCATAATGACCAGTGCCCAGTACATATACTTAAGATGGCTTCCCTGTTCACTTGTACTATCTAGTAATTGAACTAGACAGCACAGGGGGATATCTGCTCATGCAGAGCAGATAGGCCCTCATTTGTAATATAATGCACCCTGCCCTAGGGCCATAAGACCTGCTATAGGGGTGAATTGCATATATTATAAACAGTGACTGTGACATGGCACACAGTAAGTGTGCATGTTGTGTTTTCACACATGGTTTGCACCATGTCACGCAGACTGCATAGGCAGTCTCTATGCAATTTGTACGGTTGTCCCTTAGAGTGGCATAATACATGCTGCAGCCCTTAGGGACCTTCTTTAGTACCCATGCCCTAGGTACCAGGGGTACCATTTACTAGGGGCTAAAGTGTGTGACAAATTTAACACAATTAGATCATTTTACCTTGTTTTTAGGGAAAGAGCACTGGGGCCTGGTTAGCAGGCTGAAAAACATCAGTACCGGTGGCAAACAGTGGGGGTAACCATGATAAAAAGGGGCACTTTCCTACAATTCCAAATTAAGAAGCACAAATTTGTAATAGGTAATCGCAAATTCCATTCACAAAAGAGCCAGTTTGCATCGCGATTTTTGCAACTGGAGACAAAAACCACTTTGATACATTCCAAACTTACCTTTTACCAGTCTCTAGGGTCCAATATCTATCGACAAACCTTGATACAAATGAGTTGAGTTTTAAATAGCCTCCTATAGAAAAACTGTTAGACCTGACATCCTTGGTGTGGTATTCACCCAAACGTTTTGCCTTCACTCTCTGATTTTTGCTGGGCTCGTGTTTGTTGACAATTGAACTCTGTGCACCTTACACCTGCTAACCAGTGCTAAAGTACTTGTGCTCTCTCCTCAAAACATGGTAAAATTGGCCTACATCTAATTGGTTTGGCAATTACTTGGAAGACCCTAGTAAATGGTGCTACCTCTTCCCAGGGCCTGTAAATTAAATGCTACCACAGGGCAGCAGCATTCATTGTGTCACCCACTAAAGTAGCACTGTGGAACTTGTCTCAGGTCTGCCATTGCAGCCTGAAGTACAGTTTTAAACTACAATTTTGACCTGGCAAAATAAACCTTTTGCCAAGTCTAAATCTTCCTTTTCAATACTTCTGTAAGGTAGGACAGGGTGCAAGGTATTTAAAAAGTAGGACATGTGTGATTAAGTTTTACATGTACTGACAGTAAAAAGTCCTAAGTCATTTTTCACAGTTGTAAGGCCTATCTCTCCCATAGACTAACATCAGGTTACCTTACGAGATAAAGAAATGGTGATTATACTCAAATGAATAGTAATTTAGGATCCTCTTTAATGGTAAAGTAGGATTTTAAGAATTTTAAGAATTTTTCTGCGCAAACCAAATGTTTGTATGACTGTGAATGACTCTGCTGTTAGGGGTTGTGTGTTGCTTCCAGACAGTGAGACAAAGGAACCCAAAGAGTGAGGAGAGAGGGTCTTCCTGACAGGTCGACTGGGAAGATGTTGTACCGTGCCTTAATTACTTTTCAAAGGGGTCCTGCCTGTAGCGTACACAAAGGAACCTGAGTCCAGACATCCCCTTGCCTTTGTCACCCAAGACAGGTTGGAGCCAGGACCAGTGGAAGCGGAAGTACTGACCAGAAACAGTTTTGGGGATATGTCAATGAACTCTGCCACACAAAGGCTGGCACCAGGTATCAAAATGGGACCTTATAACACTCTTGGACCTGTGAAAGATTGCCTTCTTGTGAGCTATAGGGAGACAACAAGCTTCCAGAGTTCTCCCTGTAACTGCCCAGCTGACCAGCTCCAACTGGACATGCCTAAGCCCTGCTGCTGGCCCCTGCTGAAGTGAGTCCTGATCCCCGAAGGGTGCCCTTTAGGTCCCGGACCCATGGCTAGCATCAGTGGAAGCTCCTCTTGAAGAAAAAGGTGAAATCTTGAAGTTTGGACTTCTCATGACCGCGAAGTGACCTCTTTACGCCGAGAATTGAACGCCCACGATGACAGCCAATGTGAAGCTCCAGTAGGTCCTGCTCTTCGTGACAACAGTGACCGTCTGCAATGTAGTGTCGTCTCCTAATGTTGAGGGAAGTATTCCGTCCAGGTACAAATCCACATTGGTCAAAGTGAACCAATCTCGGGAGATAAGGAAGGAGGCGTCCTGCTAGTATCTTGCTGAGTATTTTATACTCGGTGGGTAATAAGGAGAGAGGGCGATAACCCGACATATCTCGGGGATTTCTGTTTGGTTTAGGGAGACGTGACTAGTGCTTGCATGGTAGTCAATGGTAGGGAGCGCTTCTCATAGGCCGTCTTATATAACTTTTCTAACCGTGGGACTAATTTGTCCACATATGCAGAATAGAATTCTGCCGATAATCCATCTAACCCCGGTGTTTTATTATTCGGGAGTTCTTTAATGGCAGCCTTGATTTTAGATCTAGTGATAGGATTTTGTAATTCTTTCTGAGCGTCCAGTGTTAATTTGGGGTATGTGAGATCACTCAGAAAATCGTCTATTTGTCCCGGTGATGCAGTGTCAGGGTCGCTATATAGTGTTTTGTAATAAGCACTGAATGCCAGATTGATCTCTGCCTGTGTGCGAACAATAGTGCCATCTAAAAGTGCTATTTCTGGTATTGGGACAGGCGGGGGAGTGTCTCGTATAATACATGCCAGTAGGGTGCCAGACTTACCCGCCTCCACATGTCTGTATTGAGTGTATGCTCTATAATCTATTAGGCGAAGTTGTTCGAGGAGTTCAGAATGTTTAATCCTTGCTTCCTGTAAATGTTCTTGTTTAGATGGATCGGTATAAGGCTCGCGTTCTAGAACACTCAGGGAATCTTCGACCAAAGTAAGTGTCTTATGTATTTCCTGTCGGGCTCCCACAGTTGCCCCTATGGCCGTGCCCCTGATTATTGTTTTAAAAGTATCCCACTCAATCAGACGAGACGACGCAGAACCATAGTTCTCGGTAAAATAGTTGGTAATGGCCGTGCCCAATGTATCACGGAATACTGTATCCTCTAAGGTCTGTGGCCACAGTCTCCACGTTGGGACCGGGGTCGGTACCCTCCCCCATCCTAAACTAATCTCAAGTGGATTGTGGTCTGAGAGCGTTTTTCCCAAGATATGTAGATTGGGAAATCTGGGGTATCAAAGGCGTGGAGCAGAATATTCTGTCCAGTCTAGTATGTAACTCGTGTGGTGGGGAGTAGAAAGAGTATTCCCTGCTAGATAGATTTTGAAGGTGCCATATGTCATGCAGTGTCCACCCGGTAGCCCAGGATTGTAGGAATTCTGCTAGTTTGATGGAAGCCGCAACACGTATCGGGGGATGAGATCGATCTAGCTGAACATCCAGGACGGAATTGTAGTCACCTCCTAGGATCCATGGAAAAGCAAACCAACCCGATAATACTACATTCAGGCCGGTGAGATAAGCATTTTGTTCATAGTTTGGGGCATATATACTACCTATAACAATTGGGATACCGTCTAGTATACCCTGCAACAATACGTAATGCCCTGATGCGTCTATACGCTGTTCCCCCAGCACAAACGGTACCCCGTGTCTGATCCAAATGAGTGTCCCTCTCGCAAATGCAGAGTAGGACGTGTTGTATATTTGGCCCTTCCATTTTTTACGCATTTGAGTACTTCAGAGTTGGTTAGGTGAGTTTCTTGAAGAAGGGATATCTGCGCTTTCCGCCTATTCAATTGAGCGTGTATTCTGTGGCGCTTATGAACTGGCGCGTGTTCGGACGGGTTCCCATGTATCTCACCCTTACCCAGTGGCAAGGGGAACACGACAGGGATGTCCCTTGTCGCCACTATTATTTGTTTTATCATTAGAGCCCTTACTCATTAAACTCTGCACTGAGGCTGCAGCCCTAGGGATCCAGATAGGACAATCGACACATGTAGTATCAGCATATGCTGATGACCTTATAATTTTCCTGAACGATTTAACCACAACTATAGCACCCATTCCATACATATTTAAACAGTTTGAGCGGGTCTCAGAATTGGCAATTAATGCTCCTAAATCACATGCATTTTTCATGCAATTTAGGGAAAACCCAGACCCTATTAACTTTGGTGATCTTATTATATCAACTGCGCCGCATACCTTTAAATATTTGGGCATACAAATATATAGATCCTCATAAGATCTGCTAGATGGCAACATAGTGAAGACGATTAGATCCTTGCGGGCGCAAGTCTCTTTCTGGACATCACTGCCCCTGTCGGTGATGGGCAGAGTAGCCATTTCCAAAATGGTGATGCTCCCAAGGCTTTTATATTTTTTCACTAATTTACTGATAATGATTCCTGCACACACATTCCGTACACTTGATACCCTTATAATAGAACTTGTTTGGGGGAAGGGTCGCAGAAGGATGAGTCTAGCTAAATTACAATTGAGGCCTGAGGAGGGAGGATTGGGAGCCCCTGACTTTTGTGCATTTTGTATGGCCAGTCAGCTACAATGGCTTTCTTACTGGTTGGCAGGGCGTAACATGCATGAGATTGGCTACACACCACAACTCCTTAAACGAGGTACACTTCATACATTGCTCTTGCCTAATACTAAGCTACCTCACGCGGTTCCCCCTTTGCTCAAAACGGCTATATTGTTCTGGAAGCGGACGCTACAATATACTAAGCGAGCCTCCCAGCATTCACCTAATATCCCCTTGCTTGGGATACCTATGGCAACTGGACTGATCACTACCCGTAAAATCACACAATGGACACAGGAAGGAGTGACGACAATCGGGGCACTGTTTATAGATAAGGCGCTAGCAGATCATGAAAATTTCACCCGTGCGCATGGTGTCCCCCAGACATTGTTTTTCCTACATGCCGCCATCTCCTATTATATTAAACGACACTGGTCCCCAGATGGAGTGGAGCCTTCTACTCATGAACTAATACACGCGGTACATTTAATGGGTGAAGGGCGACACCTTACCCGCTGGTTGTATAAAGGCATTAGGTCACATGCTAGAATATCGCTCACCCCCCCTGCATGCGAAGTGGACTGGAGACCTGGGCAGGAATTTTACGGACAAAGAATGGGCAACTATATTAGAATTTTCTAAAAAGGTATCTAGAAATGCTAAATTTAAATATATACAGTGTATGATCTTACATAGGGCATATTTTACGCCACACCGTATTAATGGTATGTTTCCGGATGCCCGACTCCCTTGCCCCCGATGTCAGGAACCGGACGTTGATATACTCCATGTGTTGTGGGAGTGCCCGCGTCTAAGGGGATACTGGCACAAAATAGGATACCTAGAACAAGAACTAACGGGCACGAATGTCTGGACAACACCAGAGAGCTGCCTATTGGGGTTACATCCTTGCCCAAAAGGGAAGAAAGTACGTTATAGGTTTGCGGACATGGCCATCCTTATAGCAAAGCGCGCTATTACTCTGAGATGGAAATCAGCCCTTCCCCCCACACCACTTACCTGGCACACAGAGATGACAAGCTGGGGCAGCGCAGAGAGTGCTATAATACGTAAAGAAGAATCCAGAGGCTTACATAAAATACCCATCTCTAAGGAATGGGATCAGATGCTGGAATCACTAAAAGCTATAGATCCACTGGAACGTTCAGTCTCCCAAGGCGCAGTTCCATCTTCCCTGTTAACGCCTGCCAATACGAATGTACCCAATTAATGGTATATTCTGAGAGAAGCCGCAAGGTTTAGGTGCCATTAAAAGACACATTAATCCCAAATTTTATAGTTCTTCGCGAGATCACATACATCCTTAGCGTCTACAAGCATGGGTGGAGACCAGAAAAGTGGGTGGGGAGGAATCCTTAGATTAAGGAATGTTAAATTGTAATCTTATGAGTAGAAATGAATCACATAAAACACATGGATGTTTGTAAACTGTAACGGTCATCTTGTGTGGAATGTGCTTTATCGCTTGGACACTGATGGATACCTTGATATTGTACTGAGGAAGCACCTCCACATCTGTATGCACCACCCAGTGACAAGGACATTTGTATATCATTTGATTGTAATAAAATCAATAAAATTGTGTTTCAGTGACCGTCTGCGATGACCGGTAGTGCAAGACCTGCACTTCACACCAACGGAGACTGTCAGCAGCGATCAACCAATGCGAAGCTCCAACAATGACCGTTTCTTTGCGCTACAGCAACGACCGTCCATGATGCTCAACCTACTTTTTTTTGCCAAAAGCCTCCTCCTTGAGCCCTCCTCCAGCGTGAACAGAACTCCTCACGCCAGACTTGCGAAGGTAATTCTTCAACCGGACTACCTGGTCCCTCTATCCGACCCGTGCTCCATCACAGTCAGCCTAAACTTGTGACTCCTCCCTGGTCTAGCATGACCAGATAACCACGAGTGGTGCTTTCTGGTTCTTGGTGCTATTTTCACTAAAGAATATTTACATCAATATCTACGGTTCTACTGATTGGATTTTGTTTGTTTTGGTGTTGTTTTATTTATTAATATTTACTCTATTTTTTAGGTCGAGCCTAGGTAGCACATGCGCTTACTCTTTGAGACATGCTGTAATCACTTTGTGGGCTCATTGCCTTTTTTTCCTCACTTCGATTGTCCTTCAAAAAGTCTTCCTCGCTAGTGGTTAATCCTTCTTCTTTTTTTCCCGCCTTGTTGTAATTTGTATCCTCCTAACTTCCCATATATGTACACTTTTGTCTTCATGGGTTGTTTTTCAGGGACTCTTTTTTTTCCTTTCAGTCACTCCGAGCTAGGTTGCGTGTGGTATGTTGTTACTGCCCCAGCGCGAGTACCTTCACCCGTCTCCTCAACCCACTCCTTCAACACTGCGTGCCTGCTCCCACCACCCCTCCCAGGTCACCACTTGCCAGTCCCAAATCCCCCCATCGCTGCTTGCTTTAATGCACTTTGACCGCCATCTCAGATTCTTAATGGTGAGAGAAAGCGACTGTAAGTGGCGTCCGGCTCGAGGGCATCTTGTCCGCTGAAGGATTATCAACCCTCGCTGGATTCAAAGGCTTAAACATCCCATACAGCACAGTGGTGTGCCGCACCTAACCAAGTCTATCTTAAACACCACATGCCTCAACCCGTCAGTTCATCACACTCCAGTGTGAGCAGCATTGTGTTTATGTCTTTACGAAAACGATGAGTGGTGTCCCGGCGCAGCACACGAGAAGAGACTCGGGGAAACGGGCAGCTGTTTTGGGGCTGCTGCCGTTTCCCCATAGGACTCTACTGTGTTGCACACAGCTGCACCGCGATAAAACATGGCACATTCTGTTAGAGCAGCATCGGACGCTGTGCATCTGTATATGTTCTTTCTGCCTGTGGGTGTGTGTACCTGTGAAAGCATGTCTTTTGTCTACCTACATGTGCTAATGGCTATCTGTGGTTCACTCTGAGTAGTGCATGTCCACGTGTGTGTGTGTGCATGCATGTGTGTATGCACGTGTGCATCAGTGTGTTTATTTGCTGTGTGTACCTCTATCGTTTTAACTATTGATCTGCAACAATATGGTCCTCAATAGTGCAGGACTCGTGCTCTTATTGAATATGCCTGCACACCCCTGCTTTTCTTGCCTTCTCTGCCTGCCTTGCACACACAGTCTTTCAAAACTGGGCTGTGCTTGGCTGAGGCAGCAAGTGGGAGCAATGGTTGCAGCATTTCCAGCCCCCATGCCTGCAACATATATATTGTAGCATGCAAGGCATGGCCCTCCGATATTGTACAGGAGTATGTCAGATGCTTCAGGATTGCTTGTCATACAAAGGTACAGCGCTATACCTCCAGTAATTATTACAGATGTGGTGGATTAGTCTTGTGATCGATCTGGAAAGCACACTTCCCAGGCCGGAGGTCCTATGCTTTACCAGAAGACAGGGCACTTTCAAGGGGTGTGTGTATGCATGTGGGCACCACTGTGTTTGTTTGTTGTGTGTACCTCTATCGTTTTAACTATTGATCTGCAACAATATGGTCCTCAATAGTGCAGGACATGCGCTCTCTTTGAATATGCCTGCACACCCCTGCTTGTCTTGCCTTCTCTGCCTGCTGTGCACACACAGTCTTTGAAAACTGGGCTGTGCTTGGCTGAGGCAGCAAGTGGGAGCAATGGTTGCAGCATTTCCAGCCCCTGTGCCTTTGTCAACTCCTCCTGCTCTGTTCCTTCTATATTGAGCCCCGGGGCTCCTATTCTGCAGCATCCTTGCTAAGCTCGCAAAGGCGAGGTCATGCCAGGTGCTTCTGATGGGAAATATCTCAGCACACCCGAGACAATAAAGCAGGGTCTGGGCGTGCCTGATTGCCACACACGAGATTTTAAATAGCAGCCTTAGCAGATACCAATATCTGCAATAATCCGTCTTTTTGTGTCCCTGGCATTTCAAAAGTGAGCTGCAGTTAGACAATGGCCCATTCAACATGAAATCACTGGCACAAAGGGGCATGCCTGCACTCCTAAGATAGCAGAGTAGCACACAGAAGTGGGGGCACTCAGATTGCAAATGCCCTCGCCCCTAAGAGTACTGCCCTAGATAGCAGACGGGCACGCTCCCCGCCAGTGCATGTGTACATGCAATACTCCAGCCAGCCAGAATTAATGTCTGAGGAAGTGAACTGCTTGGGAGCAGCTCTTAGTATAATAAGGCAGCATGATTTGAATTTCATTGTCACAGTCACATTTGTAATGTTTCTGTTCCCCCCCTCTTCCTGTAGTCGTGACACAGAGAATAAAAACACTCTGCAGGGGTTGCATAAAATGGATGACTGCCCAAAAGAACTGTAGGCATATTGATTTATTAGTATTTTTTTTTGCTCACACGTATATTTTAGTTCTTTCTGTGCATATTTTTCGTGTTTCCCCTTCCCTCGCGAACATGGGTCACATCTCTCCAAGATGGTCGCCATCTCTCCCAGGCTCCTCACGGACTCCGCTCATTGTCCATTCTCTCTTACTGAGGTTATAATGTGCAGGATTATTACGTAAACAGACTACAGTTCCCAACATGCTGTGCTGCCACCAGGAAGCCGTGGACATGTGCACTTCGATTTAGAGCCAGGACCAAGAGTTGCACAACAGCACACGTGAGAGGTCAGTGGAAAAAGAGCTGTGAGTAGCAACTGAAGATCTGTGCCAGGTACAGGCCAGAGAGGCGTAAACTGCATCTCCAGACGTTATAAGGGCATCTCTGTCAGTGGTAATTAATGGGCACCCTGCATCTTAGCTGGAATGTGCTGGGCAGTGTGAGGGCAACAAATGACTGGCAGTATTTGCACATCTGTGCCATAGAGACTATGTGGCTGGCATTGTAAAAGAAATGGCCATATGGAAGGTCACCCATGCCATTCATTGCAAATGCCAAAATTGCAAAAGGGCATTAATGACTGATTTAAAAAAGTATATTTTACCTTAGACTGTGTATGATAGTCAGTTTGAGGTCTTTAATGACTTGATAATAGCAGGACACCAGTGCCATAGTCTACACAATCCAGCACTGTCAAAGGACTTTAATTAATGCCTAGTAGTAATAGGGCAAGTATATCATAGATGATTTACAACAAACTTTGATGTCTGGAAAATGTGCTGCATGGCTACACACTTATAAGGTCCCAAAGGCGTTACGTATTGGCTATGCCAATGGTTGTGTAAATTGGTTTGGGATTCTCTTGTGTAGTGTTTTCACTTTATTGCGGTTTGAGTGCTCCATAAACACTTTACACATTGTCTCTAAGCTAAGCCTGACTACTTTGTGCCAAGCTAACAGAGGGTTAAGAGCAAGTTTAATTAGTGACTTTTGTGGTTCACCCTGACAAGGATTGATGTCGTTGCCTGAGTGGGGCTTCCACTCCCCCCCCTCAACTGACAACCCAAATTCTTAAAAAAACGTTGACAGAAAATGATTATTTCTGGTAGCTTAAGCCTTGACAACATCAATCTTTCCACAACTTCTAGCCCTTCATAATGAAACTTATGACATTTTTAAAAAATATTGTTAAATAAATGTGTGGCACCAGCAGCTAACATTTCCTGGCTTTAAACACAGAACAAGGTAGTAAAGCAGGCATCACACACATATCCACGCAGATTCTCATGTTTGATGTCCCCTACCTTCTCCTAATAAGAGGGTGTGATATGAGGCCCGTCCTGACCAGCACAGCGATGGAGGCAGAGCCCAGATGAGAACAGATCATGTTATCATTAGATAGTCAGGTTCCCAGGCATGGGTGCCTGCGTTGTGGTCACGATAGATTTTGTTCAGGAAGGAATACCTTCCGGCACAAAAACTCTCCTTTGATACTATTTCTTCTTTGTATTTGCACTGCATACAGCACAAATGCAAAGAAGAAAAAAACAAGAAGTAAAGATATTTCTCATCGTTATGCCAGCCTCAGGTAGGTGAACCATTGTGGCATGAACTCATGTTTTCAAGACTTTGTAAACATGGGTTTATGTCAAAATACATGGGTGGATGCACTGGAACACCCACGCACCATCCATGTTACGCCTACCTGATGTAAGGTAACACAAGAAAGCGATATTTTTTAACAAACAGTGGCTTTGTAAAAACCAATATAGATTTTGTGTTGTGGTGAAATCTTGGTGCATCTGGGACAGAATCTTCAGACAGACATCTCTCTCACTTTTTATTTCGCGTTTTACATTCCATTTACTACACACTGGTACACTCTCTGTAAAAATGCTTACACCTAGGGCTACTTTTTCGAAGTTCCTCTCTTTAACGAATAAAAAAAACACAAACTGCAAAGAACGAAGCAAAAACAGCTTTGGCACCCAAAATTCATATTAATCTCCCTAGCCTCGGCTTTCACATTTGACCTCTGGGTACGTTTGGGCCAAAGTATTACCGACAATCTGTCTTTGTAAACTCTGAGAGATATTTGAGGGTTTTCGTAAACACAGCTGTTAGCTACTCTGATGAGCACCACACGTTTTCCAATATCTTTCTCATACACAGCACTCCCAAGAATAGAACGACTCATTAACACCCTTTCTCACACAGGAAATTGATTGCTTTATTTCTTTGATGAAATCTGCATTCCACGGTGGTTTCTGGGATGGAGCGAGCGAGCGTGCGCCTGACTGAAAATAAGCAAATCAGTGTAACAAGCTTGCCGAGCACCGACCCCATGACTGGCTGGTCTATTGACTCGCCCTGTGACTGCTGCTGCAGTGTGCCCCGCCTCCTTCGCCCCACAAGTCCATTTTGTCTCAGCCTTCTGCCCAATTCAGCAGATGCACGCTCTGTGCATTGAGTTTATGAAGAGGCTTTCTCTAACCGCTATAAAATGGCAGACCCCTATGGCCTGGAGTCTTGGAACTTGGACTTAGCAGATGCTTGCTGCATATGGTGCGAAAATCCCCAAACAAACCTACTTACTCGCCGCAACTTTAAGCCCGCAAAAACTTAAGCATAAAGGGCCCCTGCGTGCACGCCATGGTGTCTAACGGTAACATGTAAACAGTGAAACACATTTTTCGTATAAGTTGTAATGCAGGATTGCTTCCGTGCCATCGTATTTTACCCTATCGATTTTGATGAAGCGGCTGTGATAATTTAAATTCTCTACAATTCAGAAAATGTGGTCATTTTTACAGACAGCTAATCATGGTTAGCAGCTGGATCGTGCTAGTGGTCATGGCAGTGGAAAAATAATGTCCCATTTTTCTGTGATGCAGCAGTGCCCTCTGTTGGCTGCTAGCTGGTACTACAGATTAACTGATTTTACTTATTTTCATTTATTTATTCAGTGCAAAATACCGATTGTGGCCGCATATGATGCACAGAAAAACCAAACGCTTATGTTACAATAATTGCATACGAGACAATAATACAAGATCCGTGTAGATTGTGATGATACATGGGTTCAAGCTAAGGAGGGATATTCGATTCGCAGGAGAAGGTGTTTTTTTTTAGCTGTTTACTAACGTTGCTGATTGAGTAATTATTTTAGGTTCGTGAGTTTTTTTTTCCGTAATGCTTCCCTTTATAGATTTGCTCTTAGCTCCATTGTTGCACTAAAAACAAAATTGACCCTTGACTTTTGGGAATGCCAAGTTTTTAATACACGTTATTTAAACTTGTAGTCATAAGTCATGAGCCATAGGATGTTAGTGTGAGCCGAGCATGGAATGAAAATTCCACGCGGAGTCAAAGTGAGAAATGCAACTTACCGGAGGAAGAAGCAGTGAGAATGAAGGGTAAACAGTAGGGAATGACAAGAACTCAGAATATGATATAAACTATAGGATATTATTCTCCTATTAAGGGGAGAGCTAAAAGCTCTTGTACATGTATATGAGAGGACCTAGGAATTACAAAAAAAACTAAATAAATAAAGCGAGCCCAGTCCCTCTAACCTAGGTGTCACGCTTCATCATGGGGCTGCCTCATTCATCAGAAATGATTATGGTGATGAATGAGCTTCCTGATTACGGTGAGTACTTTGTGTCAGGGTTAGTGCGGATTCGAAGTGGCAGTCTAAAAATACCAAAGCCCCTTACAAACAATAATGATTTATTAGAGGGCCAAGAAATTATTAAAATGGAGTGAGAATGTATAGGAATCTTATACCTCCAACTTCATGTGGGTCAACATGTTTCAGCCATTGTATGGCCTCAAAAAGTGGTCCCCGGCTTTCATCACGACTTGGATCCCTAATTATAACTATGATTATACATACAGCACGCTGCAATCACACAATTTTTTACATTCATGTAATAAATGCAGAACATACTCTCGTCTTGGTGTCTAATCCTTGTTATGAAAAGGTCTTCTAGAGGAGTTCAGGATGGGTGATTTCCCCCAAGAAACCTTTGAAAAAAAGGTGGTTAAATAGTGCATTTTAAGCACAATTGTCCCTACAATTTGGAAAAAATGTATAGGCTCTGAAACAGCACTCATTAAATATTCAAGTTCTTTCATGATTGTGAGAAAGTGGTTTATTAGTTGGGGTGGATTGGTGTCCGCCACAACTGATAAAGTCACTATCTTGTTCAGTCCAGTCAAAGATTTCAGTAATTTAAACCTGAGCTCAACCGCTCCCTGGTCACTGTGGCACAGAGTAGACAGGCTTAACTTACTGAAAATGTGTAAAAAGTACCACACCAGTCAAAAGCGCAACAAAATAAAAGTCCCACTCCAATTTATAAAAATAGAGAAAAAATTAATTAGCAAAATAACTCCGCAGCAACAAAAAAACAGTAAGGGGAAGGAAAGATATGATTGTTTAAAGATTTAAGTGAAAACAGCTAAACAAAAAAAAAAAAAGCGCATCATTAATGGTAGTCAATTGTCGTGGTAGACAGGAATCTAGGCACAATTTGAGGCGAACTGTGATGTTGCACAGGTCAGATACACCAAGTAGATTGGCCTTGTTTGTACCTGGAAGTTAGAAAAAAAACTTCTAAGTCCCAATATGAAAAGAGACTTTGTTGTTACTCTGCAGAAAAACTCTTCTCCATGTGGGATAAACCTGAAATTTACTCTGACATTGTGGAACTGCCGGGCAGATACATTTTGCAGTCGATGCCCTCGATGCTATGGAGCACAGCATTTGAAAAAGTTCTGACACTGCTTTTGGTGCCCAAACAACCACGGAAGTGCAGGTCCAGGGGCCCTGCAACCTCAGGGGAACACTTGGAGACTCTCAGGATGGCAGGCAGAGGGCAAAAGCACAGTTCATTTAAGGTCCAGTTGTCAACGGTCAGCTGGGATTTTTCACAAGAATGTACTCTTCAGGTTTTGTATGTTCCTGGAGCCAACCAGAGAATCAGCCTTATGACCCTTGGAGATCTTTCTGTTCTTGGAATTTATGTTGAAGGGGATACAACCTTCTCAGGTGCTTCTCACGGGTCACAAATACCAGGTGCAGCAGGCTAAGTTCACCTGGTATCCTTTCACAAGTCCAGCAATGTTCAACGGAAAGCTGAATGAGGGTCTATCTTTGTAGGGTTCACCAGCCGGTGGATGTGGACACCCTAAGACATTCCTAGTTCCTCTCTGATCACTGGAGTAAAGGTTCCTAAGCCCTTACCTACCTACTTTTGCAGTAGTTCCTGTTTTCTTTACTTGCTGGAAATAGGCCAAAAATAAGTGTCAGGTCAAATCCAAGATGGCAATAGACTTCGGCCACACTAAATTTGGGCTATGAGACCGGGTGTGTAAGCTTCGGAGTGTACTGTGGTAATCCTAGTGTCCTTCCACATCTAACACTAAAATCCAGTTCAAACCAGGCACTGTAAACCCCAACAAATCCAGAGACAGACGTCTGATGGGATAAAAGCAGGATCCTTCAATAACCAGACATGGTATACGCAAGATTTGTCCTGGCATACTGTTTGGTCTCTTTGAAGTGCGTAAAACTTTTACATGTACTTCAGACAGACTTGTGATGTAGGATTTGACACTGTGGTGTCAACAGGGAGGGTACAGCCCCTACCCTGTATATTCTATTGAGCTCAGAGGGGTGTCTCTGCCTATTCAGGTCAGTTTATTGTGTGCTCATGGGAGAATTACACATCTCTTTCCAGGCTGAGCACAGGCTGGGAGTTAGCAGAAGCTAATGCTAATTAATCTTCTGACAGCTCTGGCAGGAAAAAAATCACTTTCTAAAAGTTACTTTTCCTTAATATTTATTAAATATCAAACTTAATCAAAGAATTGGCTTTTTAATAGATATTAGAAATAGTGATTTAATTATTTTTTAGCTGGTCCCATTCCAGAGATACAGTATTAGTATTATAATATGTACTCTGGACTTCTGCATAGGACAGCTATGCCTGCCACAGTAAAAATAGCTTTCAGGACCATGTGTCTGTAGGGACATGGTGACATTAATTTTCTACATGTACCACTTTTAACTACCATGCAACCTGTCACAAAGGCTATATATTTACCACTGTACTGCATTTAGGTGACTATAACATATGACCGGGCACCTCAATCCTCACAGGAAATATTCAGTAATTGTTTTTAAAACCACACTGACTAGATGTTTTTACATTGAATCAAAATACTTTCAATCTTGCCAAAAATAGAGCAGCAGAGCAATAAGCAGGGCCACTGAAATTATGTGGCAGGGATGAGTAAGTTGTGCACAAAGAAAAGGCCAAGTATGTGGCATAATTCAGCATATTTTATGATCGTACAACTTCACTTTGTAACACTGCCTCGGCATTGGTTGCGCCTCATTAGTACCAGTTTAACATCCAAATGTAGCAATAAGCAACAGAGAGGTGACCAGTCAAGCTTTGCAAAGGGTCCTAGACTGCGCAGGAATACAATGCTACTGAGTTTTTAGAAACTTGCGAACTATTTGAGCTAAAAACAAAAATCGTTTTTGTTAACATCTGCAGTTATGCAGCAGATGATGGATTATGTGGCAAATCTATAATTATGCGGAAAAATACAGCGGCCACATAATCGCATAATTCCAGTGGCCCTGCCAAAAAATTCAGAAAAGTGATTGCTCAAGAGCACACAATTTGGCCAAATGGGAGGCCAGGTTTAAAAAAGTGTCTCCTTGTTCCATATCTCCAAATAGTCCACTAGACCACAACTGGGGTGTCAGTGATTCTGATAGCAAGGAAAAGGGTCTGTCCCTCCCATTGAATCACCAATCTTTTATAGGCCCTGCTCAGCTTTCGAACATTGTGATTATTTCCATCACAAAAATGTGATCAGATGCCATATATCCTAGTTCCATGGTTAAAACATACTGGTTGGACCAGATCCTGTGGCAGTGGGTACTTACTGGACAGTATGCATGGTAGATACTGATATTTGCCACTGGTGCATCAACGCTTGTGACTATTTCATTCTATTTGGATACCAGAATTAATTTTCTATACTTGTAGCTCAAAATTTGCAATTGCGAGCAGTCAAGACTTACTCCTGGAGGTGGTAAAGGGATTAGAATCCAAAGAGTAAAAATTTGATAAACTCAATCTCCAGTTGAGTTGTCTTTTAACACAACCTGTTTTAGAGGGGGGATTTAGAATGATACCCCAAAAATCCGCTATGTGATTCATAGTTCCCCTGCTCCCCAATAAACATCTTCCGATGTCTCTACATTCCCTGGTCCCCCATAAACATCTTCCGATGTCTCTGCACACAAAATGTGTCTCAAAACATACAGTGTTTCCCCAATGGCACACATTTTCCTGTGAAGTGATAATGGAAAATTGGCCACCCTACTTGACTCTAGCAGCAATGACTGGGACAATTGCTGTGAGGCCCAGGGAAGGGGACTCTCCTTCCCAGAGTCTTACAGCACCAGTCAATGGATGTGAAGCCTTGGGCAGTGGGGCCACATCCCATGGGCCATGCAGCACTACATGATAGCTGTGAGGCCAGAGGATGGGACAACTCTCCATTGAGCCTCACAGCTGTGGATCATGGAGGGATGGTCCAGGGGAGGAAACACCCTTACCCTGGGCTTGCAGTGCAACACCATTGTTATGAGGCTGATAGTACAGGGATCTCCTATCCTGGGCCTCGCAGCACTGGACCATGGTTGCGAGCCCTCGGGGAGTGGAGGCCCCTACCCTATGCCTCATAGCCATGGTGTAGCATTGCCAGGGCATGGGGAGGGACGCTTTCCCCTGGGCCTTGCAGCCATGCTTATATGCTGCGAGGCCCATGGGTTAGTGAATACCTCTCCAAATCCTCTCAGTGCTACGCCATGTCTGAGAGGCACAGGAGGTGGGAGTGGTGCCTTGTGTGGGCCCCTCACTCTGGGCCCCATTGAAACTGTCTCACAGCTCTGTACCATGGCTCTGTGCATGGGTCTATGTCAAGGTCCATGTTCTGTGATGTCATTTCTTGCAATTTCACATTGTATGCAAATTAGAGGGGCCTCACACATTCCCTTTCTGCCTGAACATAGCCATCGGTCAGTGACATAGCCATCAGTAGTGCAGCAGTTGCAGTGGCAATGGGCCCAGGGGTATTAAGTGCCCAGTGTTCCCAAATTATGGCTTTATTTTACTATGCAGCCAGTGGACAAGAGTGAGGGGGATTTTTTACTTTGCACCCGTACCCATGTCACCATTACTGTGCTACCTGCCTCTCTTCCATGGACATTTCAGCTATGTTCCAGAGATGTGAGGCCTGGGTGAGGCCCTCACTCCCCTGGGCATTGCAGACAGCCATTGTTGTACACTCAGGGGAGGAGGGACCAGCCATGAGCTTAGCAAAGCAGGAGTATGGCTGTGAGACCCATTGGGGGGCCTCTCTCAGGAGAGTAGCCATCAGCAATGCAGCAGGTGCTGTGGCACCAGGGCTCATGGATGTTATGGACCAAATGCATCCAGATTATGGCTGAGTTTTACTGTCTGGCATGATTTTCTTGCATCAGTGCCCATGGCTACATTACTATGCCACTGGTCCCTTCTCCCATGCCCTGCACAGCCATGATCCAGATCTGTGAAGCCCAAAAAATGACCATCCTCTCCTAGGCCTTACTGCCATGGTACAGTGCTGAGAGGCCCAAGCGAGGAAGCATACTGCTGTCTGAGCCTTGCAACAATGGTCCATGGCTGCAAGGCCCAGGGCAAGAGGCACCTCTGGAGGGCGTAGCTATCAATAGTGCAGCAGGAGCGTGGCCTCGTGGGGTTATGGATCCAATGCACCCAAATTATTTTTTTATTTATTTTATTTCTAAAGTGCAACACTTATCCCAAAGGGAATGTCACTGTGCTGAGTAATTGTCCGAACTGACAACTGAGATATTACACTGAACAAGAGACATTGTACCACCCATTAGCTGGAAAAAAAAGCCAGGTTTTCAGCTACTTTCTAAACCTGGTATGATTGTCAATAAGACAAATCTCCAAAGGTAGGGAATTCCACAGAGCCGCGGCCAATTACAAAAAAGATCGGCCCCCAGATCTGACTTTCCTTATCCACTTAGTTTTAGATAGGGCCAGATTATGAGATCTCAGATCACGAATGGGTTTATAAAATTCCACCCTGGCTCACAGGATCTCTGGACCCTCATTATGCAAAGCTTTATAAGCATAGCATAAGAGTTTGAAATTAGCTCACTTACGCATAGGCAGCCAATGTACTTGGCCGCTGTGTTTTGGACTACCTGCAGTCTTGTGAAAAGGTAATAAGCCATGACTATGAATAGTGCATTCCCAGAGTCCAGTATACTTGTTATGAGAGCCTGGACTATGGTTTTGTGCCAAGCTGTTAGAATCCATTTAAGCATCATTCTCAGTAGTTCAAGAATGCCAAAGCATTTGCCACATGTAGCCCTGACATCCTCTTGCGTGGAAAGTAGGGCATCAATAATGACCCGTAAGTTTTTTGCCAATTTCTTGGGCATGGGCATCTCCCCTAATGTCTCAGGCCACAAGGAGGCATCCCAAATCAGATGCACACCTCCAAACAACAAGATCTATGTTTACCCTGCATTAAGTGTTAAGCAATGTTTCGGCATCCATCCTGCAACTTTGGCGAGGTAACGCCATAGGTTGCATTGGGGTCTCATTGTGATCTTCCCCCAGAGATATAATCAACTGAGTATCATCTGCATTAGACATGACCTCAAAGCCCCAATTCCTGATGATTTTTGCCAGCAGAGCTACATAAACATTAAAAATAGTAAGGCTCAATGAGGAACCTTGTGGGACTCCACAATTAGATGTAAAAGAGCTGGCTCTGCAAGCCCCCAACTGCACTGTCTGTGTTCTGTTCAGTAAAAAAAGAGCTCAGCAACCTGCGGGCATAGCAATATAATCGGATCTCGTGAAGCTTGCCAATCAGCAGTCTGAGTGAGACAGTGTCAAAAACGGCAGACAGGTCAAGTAGGATCCGGGCTGCAGCCCCGCCTTTATCGTCTACTGACCTGATGTCATCCAACACAGCTAGCAGCGTGGTCTCGGTGCTGTTATTAGCTTGGAAACCCGTATGAGAAGGATCAAACAGATTGTTGGTCTCCAAAAAATTAGTCAATTGTGTATTCACTAATTTTTCAATAATTTTAGACATGTAGGGAAGGAGAGATATCAGTCGGTAATTGGAAAGGATTGACACATTGTAGGAAAGTGCCCCTTTTTGCATGGTTACCCCCCACTTTTTGCCTGACCTCTGATGAAACCTTATTTGATGTGCCCTGGGTCCCTGCCAATAAGGTTCCCAGGGCATGTGTTCTTTCCCAAAACAGTACCTTTGTACCCACAATTGGACCAACTCTGGCCACAGGTAAGCCCCCTGTAAAAGGTACCATGGGTACTAAGGGCATTGTGACCAGGGAAGGCCTCTAAGGACTGCAGCACCCATTGTGCCATCTTTAGAGGCCCTGTACCTTAACACCTACACACTGCCATTGCAGGCTGTGTGTTTTATTGCACATAGGGATGTGTGTCATGTTGACTCTTCAATTTTGTGTGCCATGCCTACAACCCACTGCCTAAATCCTAAGTAAGCCACGCCTCTAGCACTGTGCACTAGTCCTCAGGTGAGGATACAGTGGCAGGAGCCCTGTACCCCTGCAGTGTCTATGTACATTCTTAGACATTGTAAGTGTAGTAAAGCCATAAAGAGTAAATGGTCTGGGAGTTGGCCATTATGAACTCCACAGCTCCATAATGGCTTTACTAAAACCTGGGAAGTTTAGTAGCAAACCTCTCAGCACATCAAACCCACACTGATGCCAGTGTGAGATTTAATGTAAAATGCACTTAGAGGGCATCTTAGAGATGACCCCTGAAAAACGACGAGCCGTGGTGTGGTTCCTGATTGGCTGCCCACCATTTGCCACCACCAGACAGGTTTCTAGACCCCCTAGCAGAGAGTCTCCACTCTCTAGGAACAGAAACAAAGCCCATCCTGGGCAGAAGTGTCATTCCTCCTACCCCAGGACGGGCTGGGTCCACTAAGGGAAGCTTCAAAGGCCTGTCGCCTTTCGAAGCTTGTCCCTGCCTTTTGCTGCCACCAGCAACTGGCTCCCACTGGTTCTGGGCCCCACTTTGGGTGGGAGAATCAGCCGGAAAACCAAGCTAGGAAGAGAGGTGTGCCCACCTTTGCAAACCCCACCCCCCAGGTGGGGTAGGCGAGGTTAAGTACACATCTCAGTCCCCTCCATCTTGAAGATGATGGGACACAGCCAATTTGGGAGAGGCTCTTGCCACCTACCACTGGAGGGTGGCATAATAGGGGGTGTACCCTCCCCAAAGAAGGAACCCATTGGTCCGGACCTGCACACTCCTTTTAACGCCCCTAAATTTAGTATTTATGGGGCAACCCTGAACCTTGCCTCCTCAGATTTGAGGAAGAAAGATGAAGGACTGAAGAGCCATGCTGCCCAGGAAGAAGAAGAGGACACCAACTGCTTTGGCCCAGCCCTACCAGCCTGTCCCGGCTACGACTTGCCTACAGCAAGAAACCTGGCAAGTCCAGCAGCCAGCAACCCCCCAGAGCCCGAAGGACCGAAGAGCCGTGCTGACCCAGTAAGAAGAGAACACCTACTGCTTTGGCCCCAGCCCTACCAGCCGGTCACGTTTCTGATCTGCCTACAGCGAAGAACCCGGTGTACCAGCAGACCCCAGAGCATGGAGGACCTGTCCTGCAACCATCTTACAGATTGCTCAAGCAAAGACTCACCCACAGAATCTGGATACCGGTGACTCTGCGATTCGGCACCAGACGCCCACAGCTCGATTTCGAGTGGCCCAACACCACGAGGAGGTCTTCCCAGTGTTCCTGACCTGGGATCTGGTGATCCCTGACCTCCCTTAAGCTTCAAGATGACGCCTCCAGTCTCAACCTGAAGAGTCCCCCCCCGACTGCAACCGGAGCTAGTAATAAGATCCGACGCCAGAAGACACTTCTGCACCCGATGCCCCACAGCCTTGGGTGGCCCAACCGATGGTGTCCAGGCATCCCCCAAGAACCCAACTTACCTCTCCAGGCGGTGGTCACCTTCAGGAAGTCTCCTTGCCCGAACCTGCAGCAACTTTGCCGAACCGAAGGTCTCCATTGAAAACCACAGGGTCCCCAACGTCCTCTTGGCACCTTGCGCCCGTCCGTCCCTGTCCCGATGGAGGTGCAGCTCCTGTGCTGATTGTTGGCCCCTGCAGTGCTGACCGTAACCCCAGGAGCTTTGGTCCCATACTCTATTGGCCTGCTCGTGAGCAGTCCCTAACCGAAGGCCCTCTTAGCCCCATTGGCTAACATTGGGCCCCTGCACTCTGCACCCGGCCGCCCCAGTGCCGCTGGTGGTGCAACTTGTGTGCCTACCTAGACCTTGGGGAGCCTTGGTCCTAACCCCCAAAACTCCCACTCATGAAACGTTTACTTACCTGTGAAACCGATAACCATTTTTCTCCCAAAGGAACCCAGGAAGCTCAGCCGACCTCTCCCTAGCCACCGTCCCACGCTTCTACAGGACCAGAGCAGGTGGAAGGTCCTTCTCCTACCTCACAGCCAAGACCTGGTACGATCTCCCCCTTCAACTCCGGCGAAGCCTGACACTGCACCAATTCAGGAAGGACCTCAAGACCTGGCTCTTCAAATGACCCCAACGGAGCTGCTCACACCCACCCCTCAGCGCCTTGAGACCCTAACGGGTAAGTAGTGTGCTCTACAAAACTCTGATTGATTGATGTTATGAGATTTTGGGCCTAAAATATTCTGTGTTGAACTGATGTTTGTATGGAGAAAGGATAACTAAACTGCAAAGTCTAAAAAGTCTTACTTACCTTGTATTGTGAGATCCTTCGGTGGACTATCTAGGCATACCACCCTGTTAGACCGGGCACCATTCAGGTATATATATGCGGGGTATACCCAAATGACCCTCCTCTTACCTGGGTATAAAACAATATCTATATAAACAAAAAATGGTATGGAGGAATTAATATCATATTTTTTATTTTGGAGTAGAGCACATTTAATTACCCTCTCACAGTTTTTTCAAACACATATGATTTCATTAATACAAACACGCAGATGGTGCGGCGGTTTGAAGAAATTCTCAAACATAGTGGAACACTAAGACCTTAAGGAAACAGCGAGTGATTCCGGAGTTATTTCAAGCGAGTTGGGTGTACGAAGGAAGGTCTGCCTCCGTGTAGGATAGGAGGACAGACCTCGTGTAGGGGACACACATATGGACGACATTGATGTGACCTGTGAGTTCGTTTGACTGGTGTTTGCATTGATTGTTTACACCATTGCCCTTGTCCTGAAGAGGCCTGAAGAGCATCCAAGGCTGAAACGCGTCCGCATTTATTTAGGAGGAGTCTGGAGCATATTAAGAGTGATTTAAATATTGTTTGTTGACATTATAAGAGCGATAGGAAAATAACTTCCCCCTTTTTGCCTTGCATGTCAACTTAGACTACCTCTGAGTGGATCACCTAGAGGAAACGGTGGACACAAAGAATAATTGTTTTTGGGTATTGGCAACGTCAGTTGTGTGTAGTTTATAATATATTTTTTGGTATTTTTTGTTTCACAGGTTTTTTACGTAGAATTATTTGTGTTAATTGACTAGGTGCCATTGTGTATATATATGTGTGTTTGTATTAATGAAATCATATGTTTTTGAAAAAACTGTGAGAGGGTAATTAAATGTGATCTACTCAAAAATAAAAAATATGATATTAATTCCTCCATACCATTTTTTGTTTATATAGACCTGGCACCATTGGCGTGGGACTCCCTTCCATTTTTTTGCTGTTGCCTCATGTGTTTTTGCTGGTTATAGATGCTTTGGGCACTGTGCCACTGCTATTCAGTGCCACAGTGCTAGTGCTCTCTATGGTAAATTGGTGTATGGATTAGTGACTCCATGATTGGCTGGTTTGGTTTACTTGTCAGACCCTAGTACAGTGCACTGTGTGTGCCCAGGGCTTGTAAATCAAATGCTGCTGGTGGGCTTGCAGCACTGGTTGTGCCACCCACAGAAGCAGCCTGTAAAGTGTGTCTCAGGCCTGCCATTGCAGAGCCTGTGTGCAGTCTGGTACTGCCATGTTGACTGGGCAAGTGCACCCACTTGCCAGTCCCTAAACCTTCCCTTTTATTCATATCAGACACCCCTATGGTAGGCCCAAGGGCAGGGTGCATTGTAAGTATAAGGTAGGACATGCCCTGGTGTGTGTGGCATGTCCTAATAGTGAATTACAGCCATTTTCGTTTTTCACTATTGCAAGGCTACCTGTTCCCCATAGGCCAGAATGGGCAGTTTGATTATAACATCTTAAAATCCTAACTGACCCAGGGAACATGGTAGAAAAACGAATTTAGTATGCCTGAACTCAGAATGATAAAATACATCTTTTAGTGAAGTTGGTTTTAACATTCTGTGTTTGAAAATACCACTTTTAGAAAGTAGGTATTTTCTTGCCTAACTATCCAAGCCTGCCTCTGCTAGGTTGTGTTTTCCTTGTCTGGAGTTTGAGAGACAGGGGCTGGGGGATTCCAGGAGACAGGGTGAGTCAGCACAGGGCTGAATAGAGAGATCTCCATGTAGAGTGGTGGGAGGAGTTGCACCTGGGACCTGATTAGGGCTGTGCCTTCCCTCCACAATGCTGGCTCCACCTCCTGTGGTGTATCTGATGTCCCTGGCCCACACTGTCAAAGGAAAGAAGGAGTCCTGTAAACAAAGTGCTCCAGAACTGACCAGAACTGGTTTGGATTAGGCAAAGGCCTCTCTGCCTTCAGAGAACAAAGAGAATATGAGTATAAAAGGGGGACCCAGACCCCAGAACTTTAGATCACTTTTGGGAAACAAGAAGAACCTTTGCTGAGGAGAGGAACCAGAGAGAAACTGAAGGAGGAGACTATCCCTAAGCTGAGTGCTGTTTGGGGGATTGGCCTGCAGTGGTTGCCTGACTGCCAAAGAAAGGAACTTTGTGCTACTTTCATCAACTTGTAAAGGATCTCCAAGGGCTTGAAGATTGAGCTTGCCTCCTGCTGAAGTCTCAGGGACAACAGACTTCACCAACCAGCTCCCCTGAATTCCCTTGCTGGGAATTTGAAGTGCCTGCTGTTGTGCTGGGCCTTCTGAAGGACTGCGTGTCGCAGGGAGCTGGAAGCGCGACTCACTGAGAAGAAGCGTGACGCCGCCGCTGTCGTTGCATCACTGAGTAAGGGTGCCGCCGCTGCCGCTGTCGCATCGCATAAACGAAGCGCCTCGCATCGCCGGAGAAGAGTGTCGCCGTCGCAGCAGACGCCGTCGCATCACCGGAGAAGCTAGTCGCAGGGCCTGTCGCGGCTCAGAAGATTCGCAGAGTTGCCGCATGGCCGCCGGGCGTGCACGCATCGCCTCGTAGTTGTCGCATCAAGGAGAAGACGCCATTTTTGTTGCATCGGATCGTCATCGCATCACGGCGCTGCTGGTCGCATCGCCACGGAAGCGCAGTAAGAAACCGACGCGTCACCTCCCCACGCCAAGAAGAACCGACGCATCACCGTCCCCTGCGCAGCAGTAGGGAACCAACGCATCACCGTTCTTACATGTAAGGAACCGACACATCACCTTCCCTGCAACACTTTCGTTGTATAGCGTTACGCATCCAAAGGTACATTGAACAATAAGTGTCGCATTTACCATCTAAAGAGAACTAAGCTACTTCTACCATTTTAAGTACAGTATTGTGGATTTTTGTCGTTTGTGGTCTTGTGTTAAGTCTATATAAAAAATACTTATTTTTGATATACAACCTGTGTGGTGTCCATCTGTAATGTTGTCACTATATTACTGTATGTATTCACAAATGCTTTACACACTGCCTCTGAGATAAGCCTGCCTGCTCGTGCCAAGCTACCACGGGGGTGAGCAGGGGTTATTTTAGTAGTGTATCCCCCTTACCCTGACTAGAAGCAAGGGTCCCTATTTGGACAAAGGTACCTACCTTTGCCAACTAGAGACCCCCAGTTCTAACATTGGTGGGCAGCGGTGAGGATTCTGGACTTGCATTTGTGACTCATATACAGTCATTGGTGAACACTACTAGTAAGTGCAGACCAAAACGCAACCACATACTTTTGGTAGATTGTTTTTCCTGGGATTTTCTATTTTTGCCAAGAACTGCCCAATTTAGCCACCATGAGTAAAATAGCATCCATTGCATCTGTGGATTATGATTTTGAGGAGGAGAAACTAGAAAGCTACAATGTGAGACAGCTGAAGCACTTCTGCAGTAGATTTAAAGTTGCTATGACCGGTCTCACCAAGAAGGATGAGTTCCAAAAGGCGCTGAGGGCCTGGGTGGAAGCAAGGAGCACCCCTGAGCAAGAGGAGGGGGCTGAAAATGCAGATGAGCAGCTGGAAGGGCCAGTGGGTCCAGGGGAGAGGAGAGTAGCTTCCCCAGCAGGTAGCAGTGTTTCTGCCAAGGGCCTGTCCCCAGAAGAGCTGGAGGACAGGGAGAAAAATAGGATGCACGAAATGGAGCTGGCCAAGCTCAAGATGGGTGGGCAGTTGGAGTTGGAGAATAGGAAATTAGCCCTAGAGGAAAAGAGGATACAATTGGAGCATGAGAGAAGTTTGAGGGAGTTGGAGTTGAAAGCTAGGAGCTTAGAGATTACTCCCTCTGGTGGCAGCACACCGTCCATGCCTGTTGAAGCAAGGGTATATATACCTAAGGATGTGGTTAAAGAATTTTATAAGAATGATGATATTGGGCAGTGGGTCAAGGCCTATGAGGTAGCCATGTCCTCCCACCGGGTCCCTGAGAAGGATTGGGGAGCGGGGTTGTGGGGGCGGTTCCTCAGTGAGGGGCGGGATACCTTGTTAGACTTGCCTTCTGAGGTCCACAATTCTTATAGCCACATGAAAGAAGCATTGATGTCCAGGTATGGGTTGACCCCATAACTGTATAGACAGAGATTTAGGAATTGCAAAAAGTTGGAGTCAGGCACCTGGGTAGAGTATGTAACTTTTTTTTGCAGAGCAGTGGATGGTTGGGTGAAGGGTAGCAAAGTGAATGATTTTGAGGCGCTCTTTGATTTAATTGCATGGGAGCACTTGTCAAGTAATTGTTTTCCCGAGCTACGCCAGCACCTGATTGATAGTAGGCTGACTAACCCTTGGAAGCTTGCTGAGGAGGCGGACCGCTGGGTGAGCACCCGGGTCCACAAGGGTCACGTGGGAGACTCCACCAAGAGTGGGCAGGGTCCCCAGCAGAAGATTGGGGGGGACAAGGGTAAACAGAGGGAGTTCCAGAAAGGGCCCCAAAGTAATCCCCAAGGGAACCAAGGGAAAGGTTCCCAGCTTCCCCCCGAGAAGAAGCTCGGGCCCCGACAGGTAGACCTGTTCCTAGGGGACCCCTGAGGTGCTTCAAGTGTGGTGGAGGTGGGCCATAAGTCTATTGATCCCCAGTGCCCACAGTATGGGAAGACAGCACCCCCTGGTGCACCACCCCGGCAGATGGCGAGTGTAGCCCTGGGGGAGGAGATGGGTGTCCAAGGTGGGTGGGGTCCTGCAGAGATGTCCCTTGTCTCTTTAGGAGACTGTGATATGGTCCCCAGGACCCAGCTGCCTGATAACACTAAGAAGTACAGGCAGTGGGTGACCATCAATGGCCTTAGAGTGGAGGCTCTGAGAGACACAGGAGCCAGTGTGACAGCTGTCAAGTGTCACCTGGTGAATGAAGAGCAGGTGGTCCCCCATGCATTTTACCCAGTTGTTGCCGCTGACAACACAGAGAGCCACTACAAGGTAGCTCAGGTTCCCTTTGAGTGGGGGGGGGGTCTCTGGTACTCTTCAAGTAGCTGTGAGGCCAGCCATGCCTGTTGATTGTCTGTTGGGTAACGATTTGGAGAGCTCCCCTTGGGCCCAGGTGGAGCGAAGTGCTCATTTGGAGATGTTGGGTTTGCCTGACTGGGCATGTGTGACCACACGGTCCATGGCAGCCAGTAAGGGTGTTCAAGAGGACCTGGAGCCTGAAAGAGTGGCCCAGGTGCCTGCCTTAAAGAGAAGAGGCAGGGGGCGTGGGAAACCGTCCCCCGAAGTTCCCACGGTCCAGGAGGAGGCAGACCTTGAGGGGGATGCCCTGGAGCCTACAGGGGAACAGGTAGCTGAACTGGGGGACCTGCCTGAGCTGACCCATTGGCAGCAGGAAGGAGGACCCTCCAGGGAAGAGTTCTGCGAGGAGCAGAAGAAGTGCCCTTCTCTTGTGGGTTTGCGGCAGCAGGCTGCAAACCAGGCAGCAGGTGATCACTCTGGATCCCATTGGATCTACTGGGAGAATGGTCTCCTGTATAGTGAGCCTAAGGTTGCTGCGCCTGGGTCAGCCCGTGTGCTGGTGGTACCCCAGCACGTCAGAGTCTTCCTACTGGGGCTGGCTCATGATGTGCCGTTAGCAGGACATTTGGGGCAGGACAAGACCTTTGAGAGGCTTGTCACCCACTTTATTTGGCCCCAAATGCTCAAGAGTTCAGACACTCATTGCAGGACCTGTCAGACTTGCCAAGCAAGTGGAAAGAGTGGGAGGAAGCAGAAGGCTCCTCTCCAGCCATTCCCTGTGGTCAGCACCCCCTTTGAACGGGGGGGTATTGACATTGTGGGGCCACTGGACCCCAAGACAGCCATGGGCAACAGGTTCATCCTGGTCTTGGTGGACCATGCCACCCGGAAGCCATCCCTCTCAGGACAGTGACGGCCCCCGTGGTGGGACGGGCACTGATGGGAATTTTCTCCCGTGTGGGGTTCCCTAGAGAGGTGGTGTCTGACCGAGGTACAAACTTCATTTCCAAGTATATGAAGTCCCTGTGGCAGGAGTGTGGTGTAACATACAAGTTCACCACTCCTTACCACCCCCAAGGTAATGGGCTGGTTGAAAGGTTCAACCGGACCCTCAAGGGCATGATTCTGGGTCTGGAAGAACCCATGAGGCGTAAGTGGGACGTCCTCTTACCATGCCTTCTCTTTGCCTACCGTGAGGTGCCACAGAAATCTCTAGGGTTCAGCCCCTTTGAGCTTCTCTATGGTCACCCAGTGAGAGGACCTCTGAGTTTGGTCAAGGAAGGCTAGGAGCAATCTCCCAGGAAACCTCCCCAGGATGTATATAGCTACATGCTGGCCTTCAGGAACCAGACTAGGCGTTTCAGACAACTCGCTCAGGCGAATCTGGAAGCCAGCCAGGAGGAGATGAAGCGGTGGTACGACCAGAATGCCACTCTGGTTGAGCTTCAGCCTGGTCAGAAAGTGTGGGTCATGGCCCCAGTGGAGCCCTGCACGCTCCAGGATAAGTGGACCGGACCATTTGAGGTGGTGGAGCGCAAAAGTCCTGTTACCTACTTGGTGGACTTGCGGTGTCCCAGGAACCCCTTGCGGTTCCTGCATGTCAACCGCCTGAAGCCCCACTTGGAGAGGTCCGAAGTGGGCATGCTCTTAGCGACAGATGCTGGAATGGAGGAGGAGACTGAGCCTCTTCCTGACCTCCTGTCGGCGACAGAGCGAGATGGGTCAGTGGATGGTGTGAACCTCTCTTCCACCCTGACCCCTGATCAACAGAATGACTGTCACCAGTTGCTGGGACAGTTTTCTGATCTGTTCTCCCTGATTCCCAGTGTCACTGATTGGTGCGTCCATGATGTGGACACTGGAGAAAGTCCTCCTGTTAAGCACAAAACTTACAGGGTAACTGACAGGGTGAGAGCTTGCATCAAGGAGGAGGTCTCCAAGATGCTTGTGTTAGGGGTGATTGAGTCCTCTAACAGTCCTTGGGCCAGCCCAGTGGTCTTGGTCCCAAAGGCTGCCGCACCGGGTGCCACGTCAGAACTCCGGTTCTGTGTGGACTACCGAGGGCTCAATTCAGTCACGAGGACTGATGTGCACCCCATCCCCAGAGCTGATGAGCTCATCGATCGGTTAGGGGCTGCTCGGTACCTCAGCACGTTTGACTTAACGTCTGGGTACTGGCAGATCGCCTTGACTGATGGGGCAAGAGAGAGGTCAGCATTCTCCACACCAGATGGGCATTACCAGTTCAGGGTTATGCCCTTTGGGATGAAGAATGCCCCTGCCACCTTTCAGAGGTTGGTCAACCAGGTTTTGGCTGGACAGGAAGAGTTCAGTGCCGCCTACCTGGATGACATTGCAGTGTTCAGCGCCAGTTGGGAAGAACATCTGCGCCACCTCTGGGAAGTGTTGATGGCACTGCGGAGGGCAGGCCTCACGATCAAGGCGAGTAAGTGCCAGATCGGGCAGGGTTCCGTGGTGTATTTGGGACACCAGGTTGGGAGCGGCCAGGTGGCGACCCTGCAGCCCAAGATTGAGACCATCCTGGCTTGGGAACCCCCCCAAGACCCAGACAGAGGTGAGAGCCATTTTAGGACTCACCGGGTATTACAGGAGGTTTGTCAAGGGGTATGGCAGCATCGTTGCCCCCTTGACAGAGCTGACTTCCAGGAAGCAGCCCAAGAAAGTGATTTGGACTGACACCTGTCAGAAAGCTTTTGAGGCACTGAAAACTGCCATGTGCCCGGTGCCCGTGCTCCTGGCACCCAACTTCTCAAAGGAGTTTATCGTTCAAACAGACGCTTCAGAACATGGTGTGGGGGCTGTTTTGTTACAGATAAATGAGGAGGGCCTAGACCAACCTGTAGCCTTCATGAGTAGGAGGTTACTTCCACGGGAACAGAGGTGGAGTGCGATTGAGCGTGAGGCATTTGCTGTGGTCTGGGCACTGAAGAAGTTGAGACCATACTTGTTTGGGACTCACTTCCGGGTTCAGACAGACCACAGGCCTCTCAGATGGTTGATGCAGATGAGGGGTGAGAATCCAAAGCTGTTGACGTGGTCCATTTCCCTACAGGGGATGGATTTCACGGTGGAATACCGCCCTGGTACAGAACACGCCAATGCTGATGGTCTGTCCAGATTTTTCAACCTTAGTGATGAGAACTCCCAGGAGGTAGGGTAGTTCTCCCCACATTTCAGCTGGAGGGGACACGTGTTAGACCTGGCACCATTGGCGTGGGTCTCCCTTCCATTTGTTTGCTGTTGTCTCATGTGTTTTTGCTGGTTATAGATGCTTTGGGCACTGTGCCACTGCTATTCAGTGCCACAGTGCAAGTGCTCTCTATGGTAAATTGGTGTATGGATTAGTGACTCCATGATCGGCTGGTTTGGTTTACTTGTCAGACCCTAGTACAGTGCACTGTGTGTGCCCAGGGCTTGTAAATCAAATGCTGCTGGTGGGCTTGCAGCACTGGTTGTGCCACCCACAGAAGCAGCCTGTAAAGTGTGTCTCAGGCCTGCCATTGCAGAGCCTGTGTGCAGTCTGGTACTGCCATGTTGACTGGGCAAGTGCACCCACTTGCCAATCCCTAAACCTTCCCTTTTCTTCATATCAGACACCTCTATGTTAGGCCAAAGGGCAGGGTGCATTGCAAGTATAAGGTAGGACATACCCTGGTGTGTGTGGCATGTCCTAATAGTGAATTACAGCCTTTTTCGTTTTTCACTATTGCAAGGCTACCTGTTCCCCATAGGCCAGAATGGGCAGTTTGATTATAACATCTTATAATCCTAACTGACCCAGGGAACATGGTAGAAAAACGAATTTAGTATGCCTGAACTTAGAATGATAAAATACATCTTTTAGTGAAGTTGGTTTTAACATTCTGTGTTTGAAAATACCACTTTTAGAAAGTAGGTATTTTCTTGCCTAACTATCCAAGCCTGCCTCTGCTAGGTTGTGTATTCCTTGTCTGGGGTTTGAGTGTTAGGGGCTGGGGGATTCCAGGAGACAGGGTGAGTCAGCACAGGGCTGAATAGAGAGATCTCCATGTAGAGTGGTGGGAGGAGTTGCACCTGGGACCTGAATAGGGCTGTGCCTTCCCTCCACAATGCTGGCTCCACCTCCTGTGGTGTGTCTGATGTCCCTGGCCCACACTGTCAAAGAAAAGAAGGAGTCCTGTAAACAAAGTGCTCCAGAACTGACCAGAACTGGTTTGGACTAGGAACAGGCCTCTCTGCCTTCAGAGAACAAAGAGAATATGAGTATAAAAGGGGGACCCAGAACTTTAGATCACTTTTGGGAAACAAGAAGAACCTTTGCTGAGGAGAGGAACCAGAGAGAAACTGAAGGAGGAGACTATCCCTAAGCTGAGTGCTGTTTGGGGGATTGGCCTGCAGTGGTTGCCTGACTGCCAAAGAAAGGAGAAAGGAACTTTGTGCTACTTTCATCAACTTGTAAAGGATCTCCAAGGGCTTGAAGATTGAGCTTGCCTCCTGCTGAAGTCTCAGGGACAACAGACTTCACCAACCAGCTCCCCTGAATTCCCTTGCTGGGAATTTGAAGTGCCTGCTGTTGTGCTGGGCCTTCTGAAGGACTGTGTGTCGCAGGGAGCTGGAAGCGCGACTCACGGAGAAGAAGCGTGACGCCGCCGCAGCCGCTGTCGTCGCATCACTGAGTAAGGGTGCCGCCGCTGTCGCATCGCATCACCGAAGCGCCTCGCATCGCCGGAGAAGAGTGTCGCCGTTGCAGCAGATGCCGTCGCATCACCGGAGAAGCGTGTCGCAGGGCCTGTCGTGGCTCAGAAGATTCGCAGTGTCGCCGCACGGCCGCCGGGCATGCACGCATCGCAGTTGTCGCATCAAGGAGAAGACACCATTTTTGTTGCATTGCATTGGATCGTCATCGCATCACGGCGCTGCTGGTCGCATCACCATTGAAGCGCAGTAAGAAACCGACGCGTCACCTCCCCACGCCGAGAAGAACCGACGCATCACCGTCCCCTGCGCAGCAGTAGGGAACCGACGCATCACCGTTCTTGCGTGTAAGGAACCGACGCATCACCTTCGCTGCAACACTTTCGTTGTATAGCGTTACGCATCCAAAGGTACATTGAACAATAAGTGTTGCATTTACCATCTAAAGAGAACTAAGCTACTTCTACCATTTTAAGTACAGTATTGTGGATTTTTGTCGTTTGTGGTCTTGTGTTAAGTCTATATAAAAAATACTTATTTTTGATATACAACCTGTGTAGTGTCCATCTGTAGTGTTGTCACTATATTACTGTATGTATTCACAAATGCTTTACACACTGCCTCTGAGATAAGCCTGCCTGCTCGTGCCAAGCTACCAAGGGGGTGAGCAGGGGTTATTTTAGTAGTGTATCCCCCTTACCCTGACTAGAAGCAAGGGTCCCTATTTGGACAAAGGTACCTACCTCTGCCAACTAGAGACCCCCAGTTCTAACACACTCCAAGTACTCAATGTAATCTGAAAGTAATCAAAAAGTATTGTAAAAGAAATTACTGTGTAATTTAAGCTGCTTTTTGAAGTCATACCAACCTGTAACAATTGCAAATCCATTCTCAATTGCATTTCTGTGTAAAGGTTTACAATTGAAAGTACATTGTACCTACCTGTACCAAGTACTGCTTGGTTCTAGAAATAAAATTCACATATACCTTTTTATACTTACCTAATTGGTCTGGATTCTGTCTCCGAGTGTGTGTAATCAGTCTTTGAGTGAGTGAACACAATACATGTTTAACACACCCTCTGGATAAGCCTAACTGCTTGCCCATACTACCACAAAAGAGAGCTGTTACTACTTATTTATTTAAAGGTTTTATATAGCGCTGGCTCGACCCGGGGGTATCAGAGCGCTTTACAAGAATATGGATATAGTACAGGAGTTTCATAACGTAGGATTCAAACAGGATATAATACAGAAAACAAATAGCATAAAACATTTTACATGTGTCAGAGTGGCAAGAAAGAACTATCTGCATAAATAAAATGGGTACAGGTACTTGAATTATTAAACAGTAACGAGAGATGGAGGAAAGCTGGAAGGTAGCAGGGTAGTTAGGAGTGAGTAGGGGAGAAGAAGAATGGACTAAGAGAGGGAGGAAGTAACTAAAAGGAAGGGAGTATGGAGGGAGATGGGAAAGAAAAAGGCGAGGGCGGAGAGGGGAAAGGAGGGGGAAGGGAGAGAGAAGAAAACAAGCGAAATGAAAGGCTTAAGGACCCCAAAATTTGTTGAGCAGGTGCAGTTTGAGGTCTTTTTAAAGCTGATGTAAGAAGGGTTACAACGCAGGTCTTTAGGGAGGGCATTCCAGATGATAGGGGCGTTACCGGATTAATGTGTTACCTAATTCAGCCTCTGCTATACCTATGGGGACTCCCTGGACTCTGTGCACACTATACCTTACTTTGGTATAGTATATACAGACACAGCTTCCTATATTGGTGGATCTGTGGTAGGATGTAAAGCCTTGGATTTATTGGACTAACTTAGTCAACATCTGATCACATGACAAGAATCCAAAAATTGACTTTAGTACAACTCATTTTTTGAGTTGACTATTTTTTCAAATTTGTAAAAGTCTTGTAAGGTCCTTGTGTTAAGTTCATGTAGCCTTTTTTAGAAAAAGTAAAAGTCACTGAAGTTAGGGGGGGAAGTACTTACAACTGTTAGTGTAGGTATTCTAAAAAGAACCCCACTTTAGAAACATAATGAGCAACACAGGGAATGTGGCTGAGGAGCTCAACCTCACTCCTTACTCCAACCTAAGGGTTAGGGAGCTAAGGCTTCTCTGTAAAGCAAGACAAACAAGAACAGGGTCCAACCCTACCAGAATAGAACTCCTGGAGTTTTTGGCAGAGTATGAAAAGGACCACCCACCCCCCAAGGAGGAAGACTCATAGGGAGATGGGGAAGGTAGTGAGGTGGACGAGGTCAAGACCCTCCACCTCAATTACTTAGGGAGGGAGGGAACTTTGAGCTCCCCACCTCCAAGCCAGGGAGCAGAGGGACTAGAACCTCCAGAGGGAGGCTAGACTCTGTGCAAGACAGTGAGGACAACTTCACTGAAGAGGACAACCTTTTAACAAGGTTGACCAGGAGGCTAGAGCTAGGGACTAGGCTCCTAGCTCTAGAAAAAGAGAGGGCAGATATGGGCCTATGTCCCATCAATGGTGGCAGCAATATTAAAAAACAAGAGAGAGAAGGATCCTATGATCCCAAAATCCCCAAAGGGATTGTGCCTAAATTTGAGGATTGTGATGACATCATCAAGGGGCTCAGAGCCTTTTAGAGGGCTTGTGATACCAGAAAAGTCAGGAAGTCTCACGGGGGGCAATTCTGTGGGAAATGTTCTCTGGTAAGTGCACAGACAGACTTCTGACTCTTATTGGGACAGAAGCAGAGTACATGAACTCATGAAGGACACCCTGATTGAGGGATTTAGACTCACTGCTGAGGAGTACAGAATTAAATTCAGGGGGACTCCAAAATCCCAGAGTCAGTCCTGGGTGGAATTTGTAGACTACTCAGTAAAGACACTAGGTGGCTGGTTGACTGGAAGTAAAGTGCAGAATTATGAAGGACTTTATAATTTGTTAATGAAGGAACACATTTTAAGTAAATGCATCAATGAAAAGTTGCATCAGTATCTGGTAGTCCTAGGTCCAATTTCTTCCCAAGAATTGGGAAAGAAGGCGGACCACTGGGTCAAGTCAAGGGTGACCAAGACAACCACTGGGTGTCACCAGAAGAAAGGGGTCACAAAGCCTCCCCAGGGGATAGAGGGTGAGAAACCCAAAGATAAAATAAAAGAGTCTTCTAAAGGCCCCCATAATCCGGGTCGGGGGGGTGGATCCAAGAACTCTTCCCAGCCCACTAGTGAGTACAAGGAGAAACACTCTGACCCTGCAAAGGCCTGGTGTTTCCACTGTAACAAGAAGGGACTCCGAACTGGAGACCCTGCCTGTCCCAACGAACCAGCCCCTAGTCCTCCACCAGTTTCTACTGGTATGGCAAATCTCCAGATGGGATCAATAGTGTGCCCAGAGCAAATCAGGGTCCACACTGAGGCTGTTTTAGTTTCTGAGGGGAGGGAGGGTTAGCCACTTTGGCTGTCTGGCCCCCTAATTTAAAATAAAACCTGCAGTACCCCTTAGTGAATGGGAATAAGATAGAAGCCCTGAGGGATATAGGTGCCAGTGTCACCATGGCGAGAGATACACTGGTTTCCCCAGAGCAATACCTAACTGGAAAAACCTATCCAGTTACCAATGCTGGCAGTGTCCCCACTAACCATGCCATGGCTATGGTGATATTAGACTGGAGGGGTTGCTGGCTTGAAACAGGTAGTAGTCTCTCCAAAGCTCACAGCTGTCTGTCTGCATGGAAATGATTTGGAAACCTCAGCATGGGCTGAGGTAGAAAGAAAGACACATGCAGCCATGCTGCAAATCCCTGAGATAGTGTGTGTGACAACAAGAGCACAATGCCTAGCACAGGGTGAAAAAGGAGAGTTGGAGCCTGAAATGATGGCCCAACCTCCCGAGAGAAAATCTAGGAAGACTGGTGAAACAGCTTCCACACAGCAAAAAGATCCGGACCCCTCTCCTCAGAGGGAGGACTTGTCAGCCCCAGGGGGAACTGAGTCCATGGCGCTTGAACCTTACGAGGTATAGCTCTTGGGACCAAGGGGGCCCTCTAGGGAACAGCTGTGCCTTGGGCAGCAGGTCTCCCCACTCTTGAAGCTGAGGCAGCAAGCTGCTGCACAGGAGCAGGGAGATGTCAGTGGCTCCCACAAGGTCTATTGGGAGGAGGGACTCCTGTATTCTGAGGCCAGAGACTCCAAACCTGGTGCCATTAGGATCGTGGTAGTGCCTCAACTGTATAGGGAGTTTCTACTCACTCTAGCCCATGACATCCCCTAGCTGGACATTTGGGCCAGATCAAAACTTGGGAAAGATTGGTCAACCATTTCTATTGGCCCCAGATGTCCCAAAAAGTGAAGGGGTTTGTAAGGTCCTATGTTATCTGTTAAGCCAGTGGCAAGACAGGAGAACACCCAAAGGCCCCTCTAATCCCACTACCACTGCTTGGGTTACCATTTGAGAGGGTAGGAGTGGATATAGTGGGTCCACTTGAACCTCCCACAGCCCTAGGAAACAAGTTCATACTAGTAGTAGTGGCTCATGCTACTAGGTATCCTGAAGCCATTCCTATTAGTACTACTACAGCCCCTGTGGTAGCCAAGGCCCTCATTGGTGTCTTCACCAGGATAGGGTTTCCTAAGGAGGTAGTATCAGATAGAGGTTCCAACTTCATGTCTGCATACTTAAAAACATGTTGGATGAGTGTGGAGTGATTCACAAGTTCACAACACCTTACCACACACAAACCAATGGCCTTGTTGAAAGATTCAACAAGACATTGAAAGGCATGATAATGGGACTCTCTGAAAAACTCAAAAGGAGATGGTAAGTTCTGTTGCCCTGCCTGATTTTGCCTACAGAGAGGTGCCTCAGAAGAGAGTAGGGTTTTCACCCTTTGAACTTCTGTTTGGCCACCCTGTAAGGGGACCACTCTCACTTGTGAGGAAAGGGTGTGAGAAACCCCATCATGTACCAAAACAAGATGAGGTGTATTAGGCCTTCATTCTAGACTGGCAGAGTATATGCAGAAAGCATCAAAGAATCTTGAGGTCAGCCAGAAGCTCTCTGGTATGGCCAGAAAGCTGCACTGGTAGAATTTCAACCAGGGCAACAGGTGTGGGGTTTAAAACCAGTGGCCCCAAGGGCTCTCCAGGACAAACAGAGTGCCCTTTAACTAATCTTAGAAAAGAAGAGTGTGGTCACCTACTTTGTAGACCTGGGCGCTAGCAGGTCCCCCAAAAGGGTGATATATGTGAACCGCCATAATGGCGGCCATAAGAGACCTAATGGGCACTCTAGAACTGAAAATAGACATGTGACCATAGAGGTCAACCTTATCAGAACAGACATGTCAAAGCTGAGAGATAAAGTCACGGTGACTGAAACACAAATCGCCCAATTCTAAGCCACCACAAAACAACTAGAGACTCGGGTACAAACACTAACCCAGCGGACCATGACCATGGTGGCCAAACTCGAAGACCAGGAAGGGAGAACAAGGGGAAACAATATCAGGGTAGTAGTGGTCCCGGAGGGGGTGGAAGGCCCTAGTGTTTACCTTTTCCTGGAAGACCTGATTGTAAATACACTGCGTCCTAAGAGATTATGCAACTTTTTCTCAGTGGAGAGGGCCCACAGGGCGCCGGTTCCCTCGCTCAAACCTGGAACGCCTCGGGGAACAATCATTGCGAGGATTTTTAACTATCAGTAACGTGACTCCATCCTGCAAGCTGCAGGAGAGAAAGGGGAAATTCAGTTGAGAACACTCAGATCTGGTTCTTCCCGGGCTTCACGCTACTAGTGCAATGACAAAGAAGAAGCTTTGAGTTGGTAAACAAGGAACTCCGTGAGTGCAACCTCAAATACATGATGCTTTTCCCAGCAATACTCAGAATAATAGCGGAGGGCAAGTCATGGCACTTCACCTCCCCGGATGAGGTACAGGAGTGGTTGGAGGGACAATGAACTAACAGCAGAGGCAGCAGGAGGGGATCAGGGCAAGGCCGAGGAGACCCCGACTGCGGCAAGAAGAGTAGAGAACAACCAGACCAGGAACATGCCAGGGAACTAGCGATACTTGGGACGGACACGGATAGAAGCAAAACAACCTGAAGATACAGATCTCCCGGCTGGAAGGGACTATAGAGTCGAAAATGGTAACAACATAATGAGACTGTAATGCAAGGTCTAATGAGGGGCGGAGGCTGTCAGAGTGACATGACATAAATCTCCTCAATCGTAATGTTAACAAAGGGGTTCAACACAAGAACAGGGTGGATAGACTATCGGCAGCGGCCAAGTCTCCCCCTATTGTGTGTAAAGTAGTTCAATAATCGGGCAACAGGCACTCTGCAAGTAGAGGAGTTGGGGTATGCATTGCCTATTTAGCATGGTAGCAGGGAGGGTGGGGTTTAATTTGGGGAAAGTTGTTTTGTTATCTTGGGTTTTTCAATTACCAGTTACATGCTCAGGGGTGGGTCAAGAAGTACAAATGTCATCCAAGCATAAAAGAGTCATTTAAGGGTGAGAGTAGTTTGAGGCAGGCAGGGAAGGGGGGGACGAGGGACGCTATGGCAAATCACAAGACCTCTCAGAAACTGATAAAGATATGGTTCTGGAATATTAACGACCTTAACAATGGTTAAAACCTACAACTGTACTGCAGTTCATTAAAAGACATCCCTAAATGTCCTGCTACAAGAGACCCATCTCCTTGGGAACCAGTGCAGGGCCCTAAACAGATTTGGCTACACCCTACTAGCACACGCGGGTTATACATACTTTTCCAGGGAAGCCAGCATATTGTGCAAGGCGTCCCTCCCCTTTATCCGAAATAAATCTTGGACAGACCCGTTGGGGAGATACGCAGTGATAAGTGGCCAATGGGAGGGAAGGACACTGAACCTCTGTTCGATATATGCCCCTCCTGGTCTCCAATCTGCCACATTAGTGGTTGTGGGTCCTCTACTACTAGAACTCCCGGAGGGCCGACTGGTGGTCGGAGGCGACATGAAGAACATTGTTTCAGTCGACCTGGATGTCCTGGGGGAGCTATAATGAGATGATGATTAGGCCCACTAAGGGAATTCCTCCAAACCATGGGCCTTCGCGACATATGGAGACACCAACACCCCCTGAATAAGCAATATACACAAAACGCAACCTCACATAGATGCCTCTCGAGTTTAGACTACATTCTAACACAGTCCCAGGGTCTGGGAGAGTTTCACAAGGCAACACACATAGCACGAGGGATGTCAGACCATTACCCGGTCAAAGTGGAGCTGGGAGGCCCTCAAAGGGACCACACTCTACGTCTCAAAGACTGAAAAATCAAACTAGATATTAGAAAATGAGCCAGGTAATTCTTTGAAGAAAATGTGAGTTCTGTAGCTTCGACTGACACTCTGGGAAGCATTTAAAGTAGTTATTAGGGGTCAGGCTCATACACAAATCAGTGCATCAAAAAAGGAAAAAAAAGCTTCAAGGTCTCATGCTGTAGGCAGCCATTTCCAAATTAGAAACCCAGGTGGTAGAGGGAGGAGCCGGGGATGCAGACTTAAGACATCGGCTTGATCTTTGCCAAAGAGAGCTCCGGGACCTGGAGGAAAATAGGGACAAAATGCAAACGACCGCAGCACAATACAGACTCTACGAAGTAGGGGACAAAGCAAATAGACTTCTGGCATGGTTGGACAAAAAGAAAACAAGTGGGTACCTAAAAAAGTAGACGATAAGGGTCGAAACCACGAGACAGGTAGGGAGATAGCCGACGCATTTGCCATGTATTATGACGCCCTAGACTCGTCCTCTTCCGAGAACACAGAGGCAGACTGTGTAGGGTGCCTCCGTGACATAAATCTCCCAGCATTGTCCACTGAGGATTGCGCGATGTTGGAAGAGGACTTGTCAGTAGAGTAAATTAAAGGGGCAACCCTCCTATTACAATCAGGAAAGGCAGGGGGCCAAATGGCCTACCAGTAGAACTTTTCAAATGTATGCTCGACAAAATGGCAGACCACCTCCTTAACATGTTCAATGGGGCCAAGGAGGAGGGTGCTCTCCCCTGAGATCAAAGAATGGCTGTGATCGTAGTAATACCCAAAGAGGGCAAACCACCTGTGGAATGTGGGTGATACCGACCGATATCGCTACTAAACTATAAGGCCAAAGTACTAGCCAAAGTCCTATCAATCCGTCTCAGTGAAGTAATTACCTCCCTCATACATCCAGATCAAGCGGGGTTTATGCCACATGAAGCACGAGGCTTAACCTGCGCCGATTGTTTGGGGTCCTCCATACAACGACTGCACAAACATCAGACCCAGAGGCACTGAATGGCCTTTGATAGTGTGTAATGGAATTATCTCTTTTCAGTCCTGAGCCGCCTGGGCTTTGGACCTAACTGTATTAGGTGTGTGAGGCTCCTTTATCATCAACCATTGGCGAGTGTGCGACTGAATGCAACGTTGTCACAGGAATTCGAGCTCTGGAAAGGGACTAGACCGGGTTGCCCACTGTCCCCTCTGTTGTTTGCCCTGGCATTCAAGCCACTAGCCGCTTGTGTACGACAGGACCCCCTGATTTGGAGTATTCCAGTGAGAGATGAATGGGAGGAACGTATATCCCTTTAAGCAGATGATGTGCTGTTGTATGTTAGAAGGCAGAGACAGACGATAGACAGAATACTGCAGATCTTCCGAATCTATGGGAGTTACTCAGGTTATCACATTAACTGGGAAAAATCTTTGTTATTCCCATTAGTGGGAGGCACACCAGCCCTGACGTCCTGATGCAAGGTCCCCATTAAGAAAACGGGCTTTAAATGCTTGAGGATATACATAACTAGGAGCCCTCAGGATTTCTATCGGGAAAACATAGAGAAACAGATGACAAGATTTTCCACGGATGCCAAACGTTGGCAATCCCTCCCACTTACATTAATGGGCCGTGCAGCACTATTTAAGATGATGACGCTCCCACGGCTGTTGTATACAATTCAAAACACCCCCTATGAGATACTTAGGCTAGTTTTCAAAAAAATCTATGCTGAACTATAGGCTCTGCTATGGAGTGGAGGCACCCCATGCATTGCTCTAAATAAACTACAAAAAGGAGTCTATGAAGGAGGACTAGCCGTACCAGACATCAAAGCTTATTACTGGGCCTCCCAACTGGCATGTGTTAATTACTGGGCCCTCAGCAACAGATCAGACCCAGCCAAAGAGGTAGATAGGGTAGCAATGGGACCCGGGGGATATCCCTCCATACTATATGACAAAGTGAGGTCGAGGGACCTACCACCGCACACCCAAATGGTGGTGAGGGCATGGCGCGCAGCAACTAAGTTCCTGGAGTGGGAAGGGAAACTTACCAAGATGACCCCACTCTGGGGCTGCGATCATCTTCAAAAAGTGGGCCAACTAAGCAATTTTGGGAAATGGAAACTATTGGGCATAGACAGACTGGGAAATATCTGGAGAGGAAAGGCATATATTACGTTCACAACCCTTCAACAGGAATACGAAATGGGACAAGGGGAGTGGCTCAAATATTTTCAACTGGGACAGACCCTTACACACTACATATGCGAGGGGGTGGTCTTGGAAGATGCATCCCCATTGGAGGATAGACTGCTGACTGACCACCTAACCGAAAAGGCAATATCACTAATATACAAGAAAATCCGTAATAATTCCCCTGACCTACTGGGCACACTTAAGACTTCCTAGGAAGATGGCTTAGGCCAATTGGATGATGATGAATGGACAGAAGCCTTACAGGGCCTGCGGGAGGTGGCTATACGAGCCAGATTCCGTCTGATCCAACTAAAGGTCCTACACCGAATCTATTAGCCCAGGATGTTACTACACAGACTGGGACGATCCGAGAGTGGACTATGCCAGAGAGGAGGTGGGCACAGTGGGACCTTCTTCCACTTGTTATGGGGATGCCCAATGATACAACTATATTCAAGGCCGGACTGGGAACCAAAACCAGTCCTGGCAAACAGCTCGGCCGGCTTCCTGGGGTTGGGGTTGGCCAAGCTGTGTGCCAGGTGCAGTTTTGGCCACTTTTGTTACAGAGGGCTGATATTGCTGCTATGCTGCAAAACCGGCCCTCTGTAACAAAAACGGCCTCCCAGGGGCCCAAAACCAGCCCCCACCCTGGCGGCCCACAAGGGAAATGCCCAGTGCCTGCTACGGCCAGTCCGGCCCAGACTATATTGGTCCAAAATAAGGGAAATCATGGCCAAGGTGGTGGGATCTGGAGTCCCGATAGAGCCCAAATGGTTCATATTAATGATTTCAGGCAAAGAAGACTGGCCACGGTATACGAGACTCTGTTTGACACTGGCCGCAGTGATCATACATGCCAATAGAACCAATTCAGGCGGGAGACTCCCGATTTTTCAAGCCAAAAATTGCTTTATTTTAGCTGTCTTCCTGAAATTGCATTTTCTTCAATAGAATTCAATGGGGAAATTACATTCTACCGATTTCTGTTTCAAAATCTCCCACTTCCCTGTCCTAAAATGTGGGCATGTATGATAGGGATTGCTAAGCATAATATCGTGAAGCACTGGGGAGCAACTTACCCCCTCCCCCAAAAAGGTGTCGGACTGGAAAATTTACCTAGACTGGTGTCAACAAGCGGAGCATACAATTTATTTAAGTAGAGGCTGCCCCAAGTAATGGGAGAAAATCTGGGGACCATGGCGGAAATATCGGGGTCTGTAGGGGGGAGGGGAGTGGAGACTCCAAGTATAATGTCATCCTGCAAATTATTCTGGACCTATTCCTACAAACCAAATTGTAATCAAAGTTTAACTCCTTTTTCCAAAACTAATTATGTATCTGACAGATGGTTTACTGAGCGCAAAAAAATTAAAAATCCAACACCAATTTATTAAAATAGGAAATGTTTTAATGATTGAAATGACACCAAAACTACAAAAATCCAATGTAGGGAACCAGAGACATACATTTTCAAAGATTAAACTGTGCTTTCTAGCACCAAAAAGTTAAAAGTGCCAACTGCAGCTATCTGGACGCACCAGGCCGGGACCAAGTCAAAGTTTCAGGCCCAACGTGATGGTGGGCGGGTCTGATGCACTTGGGGGTTTGCACCTGGCAAAACTTTACCTTCACACATAGCCACTTTTTTGGTTCTTTTCACCTCGACGTCAAGCAGGTTTCTTCAGCAGGCCATGTTTGGTGTTGACGATGGTGGCTTGGTCCACCGGGGCACCTCAGTAAACTCCTGGAGGTCTCGTTGACAATGCAGAGCTCCGGAGTATCTTCCATGATAATGTTAACATGGGTCATATCCATTTCAACATAGGCCATATTAATTTCAATAGATGCAATATTAATTTTATTGCGTATCATTCATTTTAAAGCATATCATATTCATTTTGACAAGTTTCATTTCAATTTCAGCATTGGTCATATTCCTTTTAAGGCATGTTGAATTAATTTCGATGGGGCTCATTCATTTCAATGCGTGTCATATTCATCTTAGCATGTGTCATATTCCTTTCAATGGATGTTTCATTCATATTAGCACATCTTATATTAATTTTAACATGAATCATATCCATTTCAAAACATATAATCATGTCAATGCGTATCATATAACTTTCAATGCAAGCCGTATTCATTTTGATAAATGTCATGTTCATTTTAACTTTACTTATATTCATTTTAAAACATGTCAAATTCATTTCAATAAAGCTTATATTCATTTCAACTTATGTTATATTCATTTTAATATGTGTTAAATTATTGTAATTCATGCCATATTCATTTCAGTGGATGTTATATTAATATTACCACTTGTCATATTCATTTTAACATAAGACATCCATTCCAAAATAAGTGATATTCATTTTGATGTTTATCATATTAATTTCAAAGCATGTCATATTCATTTTGCCAGGGGACATTTTAATTTCAGCATTGATCATATTCATTTTCAAGCAAGATGCATTACTTCCAATGGGACTGATATTCATTTCAAAACATGTCACATTGATCTTAATACTTCTTATTTTAATGTTAACAAGAGTCATATCCATTTCAACACATATCATATTTATTTTAATGTGTATCATGTTTTTTTCAGTGCAAGCCATATTCATTCTGATAAATGTCATGTTCATTGCAACTTTAATCATTTTCATTTTAAATCATATCAAATTCATTTTAAATAAAGCTTATATATTAACACATGCCATATTCATTTTAATATGTCCTATTCCTTTCAATCAATGTTATATCTATTTCAAAGGATGTCATATTAACATTTGTCATATTCATGTTAAGATACAACTTACCCTTTTTAATATATATCATATTCATTTGAATATGGATCATATTATTTCAATTAATGGCATTAATTTTGATGAATGTCATGAGAATTTCAGCTCTGGTCATACTCATTTTATGGCATGCCAAATTCAATTCAATAGGGCTTATATTAATTACAACACAAGCCATATTTATTTTAAATCATCTCCTATTAATTTCTGTATATCTCATATTCATTGCAATCTGGGTAATTTTCATTTCAAAGCAATCCATATTCATTGCAACATGTGTAATGTTTATTTCAGTGTATGTTATATTATTTTCAATGTGCCTCATATTATTTTCAGAATATAACATATTTATATCAGTAACTTATATTCATTTCAATCTGTCATATACATTTCATTGTATGTCATATTCATCTTGGCATATGTAGGTCAATTCAAGACATGCCCCATTTTTCTTGATGCTTATTGCATTCGTTTCAGTGATTGCTTTATTGTTTACAGTGAGGGCCATATTCATTTTAGTTTGACTGATATATATTTCAGTATATCTCTTATTCAATTCGGAGTGAGTGTTATTCATATTAATCACTAAATAGCATATTCTCTCTGCCAGGTTTCATATTTCTTTTGAAGCATGTTACATTCATTCTGGTGTGTCTCAAAATTATTTTGCAGCATTATGCATTTCAGGAGGTGTCTTATATGGGGATCTGTAATTTTGATGTGAACGGCTTCCCACAGTAAAGCTTACTTTGTAGCTTTTTGGGGAGTTGGCGGAAGCCTGGTTTTGTTATGGGTCTCTGCATTAGTAAGTGAAATCTTTTTGAGGGAGGATAAGCATGTATTAATTTTTTTTTGTTTCTGTATATTTTCAGTCCATCGAAGGCGTGATTTTTCATTCACTGTGGCTCAATGTTGTGGTGTATTTTTATTGGATGTTTCCCGTTTTTCCTGCTTTTGGCATTTGAGTTGTCACGTTTAGATTGTTGTAGCTTATTTTTATTTTTTTTGTAAAACTTTTTATTGATGACTGTTACAACAATTCAAACATCACAATGAATATTCATGCGAGTAATTGACTTTTCACTTTGATTAAATATTAGTTCACCATTTGATTATTCATACTAGAGTTCGTTAGCTCAGTCCTACAGTCCCTGTACAACAGGTGAGGTAGGGGGGGGAAGGGAGCAAGGGTGGAATACAGATGTTCCCTCTATATACATTCCATTTGTTACCACTTTCTCGGACATCCCCTGGCTACGTATACGTTTTTTTCCCCTTATCATGCACCAGTCCATGTCTTTCTTCTATGCGCTCACAGTTGGCACCACTGATGCCCCCCACATTCTAGCGATATTTCGTTTGGTGACCATCAGACCCAGCGTGACCCATGCTTTTTCTTTGTTATTTAGGTCTGTGGGTTCCCAAATATTCAACAAGCATCTTTTAACTTCAAGTTCCAGCCTCAACCCCAAAGCCTCCTCCATGCAATGGAGTACCTCCCTCCAGTACCCGCCGATGTGGGCGCACTCCCATATTATGTGCAGAAACGTGCACTCCTGGCCACACTGCCTCCCACACCCAGGATCATTCCTGTATCCTATCTTGACCATTGCTGGCCCGGTGAAATATATTCTGTGGAGTATTTTTTAATTGTATCAGCTTAAGTCTGGAAGAGATTGCAACTTCTCTGGGAGTGGCCAGTGCTTCCTGCCATTCATCATCGTCCAGTTCCGGTATATCCGTTTCCCATTTTCAACGGAGTTGTGCAAGGAGGTCAGGAGTGTGGTTAATTAGCTTCTGGTAGGTCAGGGATATCGCTTTTTTGGGCGTATATCCGTCTAGGAGCCTATCTTCCAGCGGCGAGGCCTCTGGGGGAGTCTCCCCCCTTGGGATTTGCGCCTGTAGGGCGTGTCATACCTGCAAGTGTCTAAATCTCTCGGTTTCTGCCATTTCATATTCTTGTTGGAGGAAGGAGAAGGATACCACCTCCCCCTTCTTCCATAGGTCTCCCACCCTGGATACTCCAATAGTATCCCAGCGATCGAAGCCCCTTGTCTTTCTTAGCGTGCCCAACTGTTCCGAATCCCACAATGGAGTGGCCTGCGTAATTCTCTTTGTCCAGCCCAGACTCTTATTGGCGGTGTGCCACACCTGGAAGAGTGTCCCATGGGTCCCGTAAGCTGAGGCTTTGTGGGCCTGGAGTAGAGCGCCTCAACATAACTCCCACCCGATAAGAGCCATCTGTCCATTCTATACCCTGGGTCATCAAAATTCCGATATGTGCAATGGTTGATGGCAGTTAAGTGTGCAGCCCAGTAGTACTTTCTGATGTCCGGAGTCCCACTCCCCTGTCATACCACGCCCTCACCAAATCGGAAACGATATTCGAGGTTGCCCTGCCACCCAGAGTAGCTCTCTCTGTGCACTTTCTATAGCCTTAAAGTATGTCGCAAGTACAGAATACGGGGAATTGTGTAAGAATTATACGGAAAATGGCAAGGACATCATTTTAAATAGTGCGTCTCTACCCAACAGCAACAGGGGTAGGACCCTCCAATGTTCTACATCGTTTTTTAACTGATGCAGGGGGGGCTGGAGATTGCGATCATAGCTCTACCTGAGATCGGTGGTGATGCACTATTCAGTCTTACCGGCCCAATAGAAGCCTTCGCTCAGAGAATATGAATCTTGTCATCGTCCCTAAGATCAGGAAAGCCAGAAGCGGGGGCCGGCAATTTTCTTTTAATGCGGCTAGACTCTGGAACTCTCTTCCCTCCCATTTACGTGCTGAATCTAATCATTTAGTTTTTCGTAAATTGTTGAAAACCTCGCTTTTCCCTAACTGATGAAACTCACTACTGCCGTTACTGCCAGCGCTGGGATGCTTCCGGGTAGCCATGCGCTTTAAAAATGTTATTTAAAAATGTTATTTCAATGTATATGCCTAGGTATTTGAAGCCCTCTTTGGCTTCTGCCACTGTGTATCCTCTAGGTAGGGGAGGGAGCCTCCCCCTCAATACATAGATCAGTGACTTACTCCAATTAATAGTTTATCCAGAGTATTTGCCGAAGTTTGTAAATATGTTTAGGGGTCTGTGTAGGGAGACCCTAGGCGATGCAAAGTACAACAAAATATCGTCGGCATGAAGGGAGATACGGTCTTCCCAGTCCTCCAACCATCTCAAACCTCGTATAATGTGGTATTTCCGAATCCATGCTGCGAGGGGCTCCACTGTCAACGCAAAAAGCAGTGGGGACAGAGGACAGCCCTGTCTAGTCCCTCTTTTAAGGGCGAAAACTGCCGATTTGGTATTGTTTACAACTACCTGTGCCATAGGGTCCATATATAAGAGCTTTATCCAACTAGTAAAATTAGGACCAAAACCCAACTTTCCCAGGACAGCAAAAAGGTAGGGCAATTCGATTGTATCGAATGCCATAGTGGCATCCAAAGATACCACCACCGCATCTTCTCTCAGCGTGTTTATTCGCCCCATAACCCTGTGTAATCGCCGTAGGTTAAGTGATGTGTTTCTGGTCTGCATAAAACCTAATTGGTCAGGATGGACCAATTTAGAGATAACTTGGATCTTGTATTTTAGCCTCAGCGTTTAACAACGAAATAGGTCTATATGAGGAACATTTATTTTTGGGTTTGCCTTCTTTGTGTATGACAACCAATGTGGCGATTCTCTGGTCTTGGGGGAGCCTACCCACCTCACGGCTCTCCTCAAACATGGCTTTGAGAAGGGGGCAATTCTATCGGGCTTCAGTTTGTATAATTCAATTGGGAGACCATTTGGGCCCATAGCTTTCCCGGATTGAAGGCCCCTGATTGCCTGCGCAACCTCATCATCTGTGATGTCACTTTCTAGCAGCTGAGCATCGTCTGTTAATAGTGTCGGGAGTGTCATGTCTGACAACAGGGCCCTCGAGTCTTCCTCAGAGAGGGAGGTGTAGGTTTTGTATATTGAACGATAGTGGTTAGCGCACTCGTCCGCTATTTCCTGTGTGTCTATAATCTCCTCCCCCGTTTCTACTATTAATTCCGTGACAAGGCGGTTTGCATGTTCCCGTTTGTCGAGCCAGGCCAACAGCTTCCCGGTTTTATCCCCAATTCGTATAGCCTGCCTGATTTATCCCTACTTAATGTTTTGCCCATGTCAGTGGCAATGTTCCTATATTCTTCTCTCTTTAGGTTTAATGTGTGCATCAACTCTTCATCCCCATTTATCGTAGTTTCCCCCTCTAGTTGCAAAATATCTTCCTCCAGTCTGACCAGCTTCATATTCTTCTCCTTGTGTGCCCCCGCAATCTGAGAGATCGCCTGTCCATGCACAACTGTTTTGAAGGCCTCTCAGAGTGTCTGGGCAGGCGCCACTGATCCTTCATTCTCTTGGAAGAATTGGTCTATTTCTTTTGAGATTCTTTATTTTACTTCTGGGATGTGAAGGTGCCATGGATTGATTGGTGCTATTCTTACCACTTGCCTTTCTCCTATCACTGCACGGGCCCATATCAGCGAATGGTCCGAAATGCCCTGTGCCAAATGTCGGATCTCTTTAATGATCCCCGTTTGGGCCGCTGGAGTGAGAATATAGTTGATCCGAGAAAGACTGTTGTGTGCCCCTGAATGGAATGTGAATTGTGTCGCTCTGGGGTGGTGGACGTGCCATGCGTCCACCAGCCCCATTGCTTCCAGGAAGTTGGGGAGCCACAGTTGCAAGGGCCCTATGTCTCAGGGGATGCCGGTCAAGTCTCCCCGATACGACAGAGTTGAAATCACCCCCCACTAGCAGCCACCCCTCAGGGAAAGTTAGCATAATATTACCCAGGTCTTTAAATGTCGACACATGTAGTCCCAGGGGAACATATACTGCCACTATGGTGAGTGCTGCTCCCTCCCATATTCCCGACACAGCGGCGTATCTGCCCTTTGCACCAGTCCAGGTATGTTCGATCACCATGGGGAAGGACTGCCTTGTCATGATGCCCACTGCCCTGGAACCTGTGGTGAAACCTGAGTGTGCTACTAGGTGGGTGGGGTCCTGCAGAGATGTCCCTTGTCTCTTTAGGAGACTGTGAGATGGTCCCCAGGACCCAGCTGCCTGATAACACTAAGAAGTACAGGCAGTGGGTGACCATCAATGGCCATAGAGTGGAGGCTCTGAGAGACACAGGAGCCAGTGTGACAGCTGTCAAGTGTCACCTGGTGTCTGAAGAGCAGGTGGTCCCCCATTCATTTTACCCAGTTGTTGCCGCTGACAACACAGAGAGCCACTGCAAGGTAGCTCAGGTTCCCTTTGAGTGGGGGGGGGGTCTCTGGTACTCTTCAAGTAGCTGTGAGGCCAGCCATGCCTGTTGATTGTCTGTTGGGTAACGATTTGGAGAGCTCCCCTTGGGCCCAGGTGGAGCGAAGTGCTCATTTGGAGATGTTGGGTTTGCCTGACTGGGCATGTGTGACCACACGGTCCATGGCAGCCAGTAAGGGTGTTCAAGAGGACCTGGAGCCTGAAAGAGTGGCCCAGGTGCCTGCCTTAAAGAGAAGAGGCAGGGGGCGTGGGAAACCTTCCCCCGAAGTTCCCACGGTCCAGGAGGAGGCAGACCTTGAGGGGGATGCCCTGGAGCCTACAGGGGAACAGGTAGCTGAACTGGGGGACCTGCCTGAGCTGACCCATTGGCAGCAGGAAGGAGGACCCTCCAGGGAAGAGTTCTGCGAGGAGCAGAAGAAGTGCCCTTCTCTTGTGGGTATGTGGCAGCAGGCTTCAAACCAGGCAGCAGGTGATCAGTCTGGATCCCATTGGATCTACTGGGAGAATGGTCTCCTGTATAGTGAGCCTAAGGTTGCTGAGCCTGGGTCAGCCCGTGTGCTGGTGGTACCCCAGCGCATCAGAGTCTTCCTACTGGGGCTGGCTCATGATGTGCCGTTAGCAGGACATTTGGGGCAGGACAAGACCTTTGAGAGGCTTGTCACCCACTTTTATTGGCCCCAAATGCGCAAGAGTTCAGTTGCGGGACCTGTCAGACTTGCCAAGCAAGTGGAAAGAGTGGAAGGAAGCAGAAGGCTCCTCTCCAGCCATTCCCTGTGGTCAGCACCCCCTTTGAACAGGGGGGTATTGACATTGTGGGGCCACTGGACCCCAAGACAGCCATGGGCAACAGGTTCATCCTGGTCTTGGTGGACCATGCCACCCGGAAGCCATCCCTCTCAGGACAGTGACCGCCCCCGTGGTGGGACGGGCACTGATGGGAATTTTCTCCTGTGTGGGGTTCCCTAGAGAGGTGGCGTCTGACCGAGGTACAAACTTCATTTCCAAGTATATGACGTCCCTGTGGCAGGAATGTGGTGTAACATACAAGTTCACCACTCCTTACCACCCCCAAGGTAATGGGCTGGTTGAAAGGTTCAACCGGACCCTCAAGGGCATGATTCTGGGTCTGGAAGAACCCATGAGGCGCAAGTGGGACGTCCTCTTACCATGCCTTCTCTTTGCATACCGTGAGGTGCCACAGAAATCTCTAGGGTTCAGCCCCTTTGAGCTTCTCTATGGTCACCCAGTGAGAGGACCTCTGAGTTTGGTCAAGGAAGGCTAGGAGCAATCTCCCAGGAAACCTCCCCAGGATGTATATAGCTACATGCTGGCCTTCAGGAACCAGACTAGGCGTTTCAGACAACTCGCTGAGGCGAATTTGGAAGCCAGCCAGGAGGAGATGAAGCGGTGGTACGACCAGAATGCCACTCTGGTTGAGCTTCAGCCTGGTCAGAAAGTGTGGGTCATGGCCCCAGTGGAGCCCTGCACGCTCCAGGATAAGTGGACCGGACCATTTGAGGTGGTGGAGCGCAAAAGTCCTGTTACCTACTTGGTGGACTTGCGGTGTCCCAGGAACCCCTTGCGGTTCCTGCATGTCAACCGCCTGAAGCCCCACTTGGAGAGGTCCGAAGTGGACATGCTCTTAGCGACAGATGCTGGAATGGAGGAGACTGAGCCTCTTCCTGACCTCCTGTCGGCGACAGAGCGAGATGGGTCAGTGGATGGTGTGAACCTCTCTTCCACCCTGACCCCTGATCAACAGAATGACTGTCACCAGTTGCTGGGACAGTTTTCTGATCTGTTCTCCCTGATTCCCAGTGTCACTGATTGGTGCGTCCATGATGTGGACACTGGAGAAAGTCCTCCTGTTAAGCACAAAACTTACAGGGTAACGGACAGGGTGAGAGCTTGCATCAAGGAGGAGGTCTCCAAGATGCTTGTGTTAGGGGTGATTGAGTCATCTAATAGTCCTTGGGCCAGCCCAGTGATCTTGGTCCCAAAGGCTGCCGCACCGGGTGCCACGTCAGAACTCCGGTTCTGTGTGGACTACCGAGGGCTCAATTCAGTCATGAGGACTGATGTGCACCCCATCCCCAGAGCTGATGAGCTCATCGATCGGTTAAGGGCTGCTCGGTACCTCAGCACATTTGACTTAACGTCTGGGTACTGGCAGATCGCCTTGACTGATGGGGCAAGAGAGAGGTCAGCATTCTCCACACCAGATGGGCATTACCAGTTCAGGGTTATGCCCTTTGGGATGAAGAATGCCCCTGCCACCTTTCAGAGGTTGGTCAACCAGGTGTTGGCTGGACAGGAAGAGTTCAGTGCCGCCTACCTGGATGACAATGCAGTGTTCAGCGCCAGTTGGGAAGAACATCTGCGCCACCTCTAGGAAGTGTTGATGGCGCTGCGGAGGGCAGGCCTCACGATCAAGGCGAGTAAGTGCCAGATCGGGCAGGGTTCCGTGGTGTATTTGGGACACCAGGTTGGGAGCGGCCAGGTGGCGACCCTGCAGCCCAAGATTGAGACCATCCTGGCTTGGGAACCCCCCAAGACCCAGACAGAGGTGAGAGCCATTTTAGGACTCACCGGGTATTACAGGAGGTTTGTCAAGGGGTATGGCAGCATCGTTGCCCCCTTGACAGAGCTGACTTCCAGGAAGCAGCCCAAGAAAGTGATTTGGACTGACACCTGTCAGAAAGCTTTTGAGGCCCTGAAAACTGCCATGTGCACGGTGCCCGTGCTCCTGGCACCCAACTTCTCAAAGGAGTTTATCGTTCAAACAGACGCTTCAGAGCATGGTGTGGGGGCTGTTTTGTTACAGATAAATGAGGGCCTAGACCAACCTGTAGCCTTCATGAGTAGGAGGTTACTTCCACGGGAACAGAGGTGGAGTGCGATTGAGCGTGAGGCATTTGCTGTGGTCTGGGCACTGAAGAAGTTGAGACCATACTTGTTTGGGACTCACTTCCGGGTTCAGACAGACCACAGGCCTCTCAGATGGTTGATGCAGATGAGGGGTGAGAATCCAAAGCTGTTGAGGTGGTCCATTTCCCTACAGGGGATGGATTTCACGGTGGAATACCGCCCTGGTACAGAACACGCCAATGCTGATGGTCTGTCCAGATTTTTCAACCTTAGTGATGAGAACTCCCAGGAGGTAGGGTAGTTCTCCCCACATTTCAGCTGGAGGGGACACGTGTTAGATCTGGCACCATTGGCGTGGGTCTCCCTTCCATTTGTTTACTGTTGTCTCATGTGTTTTTGCTGGTTATAGATGCTTTGGGCACTGTGCCACTGCTATTCAGTGCCACAGTGCAAGTGCTCTCTATGGTAAATTGGTGTATGGATTAGTGACTCCATGATCGGCTGGTTTGGTTTACTTGTCAGACCCTAGTACAGTGCACTGTGTGCACCCAGGGCTTGTAAATCAAATGCTGCTGGTGGGCTTGCAGCACTGGTTGTGCCACCCACAGAAGCAGCCTGTAAAGTGTGTCTCAGGCCTGCCATTGCAGAGCCTGTGTGCAGTCTGGTACTGCCATGTTGACTGGGCAAGTGCACCCACTTGCCAATCCCTAAACCTTCCCTTTTCTTCATATCAGACACCTCTATGTTAGGCCAAAGGGCAGGGTGCATTGCAAGTATAAGGTAGGACATACCCTGGTGTGTGTGGCATGTCCTAATAGTGAATTACAGCCTTTTTCGTTTTTCACTATTGCAAGGCTACCTGTTCCCCATAGGCCAGAATGGGCAGTTTGATTATAACATCTTATAATCCTAACTGACCCAGGGAACATGGTAGAAAAACGAATTTAGTATGCCTGAACTTAGAATGATAAAATACATCTTTTAGTGAAGTTGGTTTTAACATTCTGTGTTTGAAAATACCACTTTTAGAAAGTAGGTATTTTCTTGCCTAACTATCCAAGCCTGCCTCTGCTAGGTTGTGTATTCCTTGTCTGGGGTTTGAGTGACAGGGGCTGGGGGATTCCAGGAGACAGGGTGAGTCAGCACAGGGCTGAATAGAGAGATCTCCATGTAGAGTGGTGGGAGGAGTTGCACCTGGGACCTGAATAGGGCTGTGCCTTCCCTCCACAATGCTGGCTCCACCTCCTGTGGTGTGTCTGATGTCCCTGGCCCACACTGTCAAAGAAAAGAAGGAGTGCTGTAAACAAAGTGCTCCAGAACTGACCAGAACTGGTTTGGACTAGGAACAGGCCTCTCTGCCTTCAGAGAACAAAGAGAATATGAGTATAAAAGGGGGACCCAGAACTTTAGATCACTTTTGGGAAACAAGAAGAACCTTTGCTGAGGAGAGGAACCAGAGAGAAACTGAAGGAGGAGACTATCCCTAAGCTGAGTGCTGTTTGGGGGATTGGCCTGCAGTGGTTGCCTGACTGCCAAAGAAAGGAGAAAGGAACTTTGTGCTACTTTCATCAACTTGTAAAGGATCTCCAAGGGCTTGAAGATTGAGCTTGCCTCCTGCTGAAGTCTCAGGGACAACAGACTTCACCAACCAGCTCCCCTGAATTCCCTTGCTGGGAATTTGAAGTGCCTGCTGTTGTGCTGGGCCTTCTGAAGGACTGTGTCGCAGGGAGCTGGAAGCGCGACTCACGGAGAAGAAGCGTGACGCCGCCGCAGCCGCTGTCGTCGCATCACTGAGTAAGGGTGCCGCCGCTGTCGCATCGCATCACCGAAGCGCCTCGCATCGCCGGAGAAGAGTGTCGCCGTCGCAGCAGATGCCGTCGCATCACCGGAGAAGCGTGTCGCAGGGCCTGTCGTGGCTCAGAAGATTCGCAGTGTCGCCGCACGGCCGCCGGGCGTGCACGCATCGCCTCGCAGTTGTCGCATCAAGGAGAAGACACCATTTTTGTTGCATTGCATTGGATCGTCATCGCATCACGGCGCTGCTGGTCGCATCACCATTGAAGCGCAGTAAGAAACCGACGCGTCACCTCCCCACGCCGAGAAGAACCGACGCATCACCGTCCCCTGCGCAGCAGTAGGGAACCGACGCATCACCGTTCTTGCGTGTAAGGAACCGACGCATCACCTTCGCTGCAACACTTTCGTTGTATAGCGTTACGCATCCAAAGGTACATTGAACAATAAGTGTTGCATTTACCATCTAAAGAGAACTAAGCTACTTCTACCATTTTAAGTACAGTATTGTGGATTTTTGTCGTTTGTGGTCTTGTGTTAAGTCTATATAAAAAATACTTATTTTTGATATACAACCTGTGTAGTGTCCATCTGTAGTGTTGTCACTATATTACTGTATGTATTCACAAATGCTTTACACACTGCCTCTGAGATAAGCCTGCCTGCTCGTGCCAAGCTACCAAGGGGGTGAGCAGGGGTTATTTTAATAGTGTATCCCCCTTACCCTGACTAGAAGCAAGGGTCCCTATTTGGACAAAGGTACCTACCTCTGCCAACTAGAGACCCCCAGTTCTAACACACTTCAAGTAGTCAATGTAATCTGAAAGTAATCAAAAAGTATTGTAAAAGAAATTACTGTGTAATTTAAGCTGCTTTTTGAAGTCATACCAACCTGTAACAATTGCAAATCCATTCTCAATTGCATTTCTGTGTAAAGGTTTACAATTGAAAGTACATTGTACCTACCTGTACCAAGTGCTGCTTGGTTCTAGAAATAAAATTCACATATACCTTTTTATACTTACCTAATTTGTCTGGATTCTGTCTCCGAGTGTGTGTAATCAGTCTTTGAGTGAGTGAACACAATACATGTTTAACACACCCTCTGGATAAGCCTAACTGCTTGCCCATACTACCGCAAAAGAGAGCTGTTACTACTTATTTATTTATTTAAAGGTTTTATATAGCGCTGGCTCGACCCGGGGGTATCAGAGCGCTTTACAAGAATATGGATATAGTACAGGAGTTTCATAACGTAGGATTCAAACAGGATATAATACAGAGAACAAATAGCATAAAACATTTTACATGTGTCAGAGTGGCAAGAAAGAACTATCTGCATAAATAAAATGGGTACAGGTACTTGAATTATTAAACAGTAACGAGAGATGGAGGAAAGCTGGAAGGTAGCAGGGTAGTTAGGAGTGAGTAGGGGAGAAGAAGAATGGACTAAGAGAGGGGAGGAAGTAACTAAAAGGAAGGGAGTATGGAGGGAGATGGGAAAGAAAAAGGCGAGGGCGGAGAGGGGAAAGGAGGGGGAAGGGAGAGAGAAGAAAACAAGCGAAATGAAAGGCTTAAGGACCCCAAAATTTGTTGAGCAGGTGCAGTTTGAGGTCTTTTTTAAAGCTGATGTAAGAAGGGTTACAACGCAGGTCTTTAGGGAGGGCATTCCAGATGATAGGGGCGTTACCGGATTAATGTGTTACCTAATTCAGCCTCTGCTAGATCTATGGGGACTCCCTGGACTCTGTGCACACTATACCTTACTTTGGTATAGTATATACAGAGACAGCTTCCTATATTGGTGGATCTGTGGTAGGATGTAAAGCCTTGGATTTTATTGGACTAACTTAGTCAACATCTGATCACATGACAAGAATCCAAAAATTGACTTTAGTACAACTCATTTTTTGAGTTGACTATTTTTTCAAATTTGTAAAAGTCTTGTAAGGTCCTTGTGTTAAGTTCATGTAGCCTTTTTTAGAAAAAGTAAAAGTCACTGAAGTTAGGGGGAAGTACTTACAACTGTTAGTGTAGGTATTCTAAAAAGAACCCCACTTTAGAAACATAATGAGCAACACAGGGAATGTGGCTGAGGAGCTCAACCTCACTCCTTACTCCAACCTAAGGGTTAGGGAGCTAAGGCTTCTCTGTAAAGCAAGACAAACAAGAACAGGGTCCAACCCTACCAGAATAGAACTCCTGGAGGTTTTGGCAGAGTATGAAAAGGATCACCCACCCCCCAAGGAGGAAGACTCATAGGGAGATGGGGAAGGTAGTGAGGTGGACGAGGTCAAGACCCTCCACCTCAATTACTTAGGGAGGGAGGGAACTTTGAGCTCCCCACCTCCAAGCCAGGGAGCAGAGGGACTAGAACCTCCAGAGGGAGGCTAGACTCTGTGCAAGACAGTGAGGACAACTTCACTGAAGAGGACAACCTTTTAACAAGGTTGACCAGGAGGCTAGAGCTAGGGACTAGGCTCCTAGCTCTAGAAAAAGAGAGGGCAGATATGGGCCTATGTCCCATCAATGGTGGCAGCAATATTAAAAAACAAGAGAGAGAAGGATCCTATGATCCCAAAATCCCCAAAGGGATTGTGCCTAAATTTGAGGATTGTGATGACATCATCAAGGGGCTCAGAGCCTTTTAGAGGGCTTGTGATACCAGAAAAGTCAGGAAGTCTCACGGGGGGCAATTCTGTGGGAACTGTTCTCTGGTAAGTGCACAGACAGACTTCTGACTCTTATTGGGACAGAAGCAGAGTACATGAACTCATGAAGGACACCCTGATTGAGGGATTTAGACTCACTGCTGAGGAGTACAGAATTAAATTCAGGGGGACTCCAAAATCCCAGAGTCAGTCCTGGGTGGAATTTGTAGACTACTCAGTAAAGACACTAGGTGGCTGGTTGACTGGAAGTAAAGTGCAGAATTATGAAGGACTTTATAATTTGTTAATGAAGGAACACATGTTAAGTAAATGCATCAATGAAAAGTTGCATCAGTATCTGGTAGTCCTAGGTCCAATTTCTTCCCAAGAATTGGGAAAGAATGCGGACCACTGGGTCAAGTCAAGGGTGACCAAGACAACCACTGGGTGTCACCAGAAGAAAGGGGTCACAAAGCCTCCCCAGGGGATAGAGGGTGAGAAACCCAAAGATAAAATAAAAGAGTCTTCTAAAGGCCCCCATAATCCGGGTCGGGGGGGTGGATCCAAGAACTCTTCCCAGCCCACTAGTGAGTACAAGGGGAAACATTCTGACCCTGCAAAGGCCTGGTGTTTCCACTGTAACAAGAAGGGACTCCGAACTGGAGACCCTGCCTGTCCCAACGAACCAGCCCCTAGTCCTCCACCAGTTTCTACTGGTATGGCAAATCTCCAGATGGGATCAATAGTGTGCCCAGAGCAAATCAGGGTCCACACTGAGGCTGTTTTAGTTTCTGAGGGAGGGAGGGTTAGCCACTTTGGCTGTCTGGCCCCTAATTTAAAATAAAACCTGCAGTACCCCTTAGTGAATGGGAATAAGATAGAAGCCCTGAGGGATATAGGTGCCAGTGTCACCATGGCGAGAGATACACTGGTTTCCCCAGAGCAATACCTAACTGGAAAAACCTATCCAGTTACCAATGCTGGCAGTGTCCCCACTAACCATGCCATGGCTATGGTGATATTAGACTGGAGGGGTTGCTGGCTTGAAACAGGTAGTAGTCTCTCCAAAGCTCACAGCTGTCTGTCTGCATGGAAATGATTTGGAAACCTCAGCATGGGCTGAGGTAGAAAGAAAGACACATGCAGCCATGCTGCAAATCCCTGAGATAGTGTGTGTGACAACAAGAGCACAATGCCTAGCACAGGGTGAAAAAAGGAGAGTTGGAGCCTGAAATGATGGCCCAACCTCCCGAGAGAATATCTAGGAAGACTGGTGAAACAGCTTCCACACAGCAAAAAGATCAGGACCCCTCTCCTCAGAGGGAGGACTTGTCAGCCCCAGGGGGAACTGAGTCCATGGCGCTTGTACCTTACGAGGTATAGCTCTTGGGACCAAGGGGGCCCTCTAGGGAACAGCTGTACCTTGGGCAGCAGGTCTCCCCACTCTTGAAGCTGAGGCAGCAAGCTGCTGCACAGGAGCAGGGAGATGTCAGTGGCTCCCACAAGGTCTATTGGGAGGAGGGACTCCTGTATTCTGAGGCCAGAGACTCCAAACCTGGTGCCATTAGGATCGTGGTAGTGCCTCAACTGTATAGGGAGTTTCTACTCACTCTAGCCCATGACATCCCCCTAGCTGGACATTTGGGCCAGATCAAAACTTGGGAAAGATTGGTCAACCATTTCTATTGGCCCCAGATGTCCCAAAAAGTGAAGGGGTTTGTAAGGTCCTATGTTATCTGTTAAGCCAGTGGCAAGACAGGAGAACACCCAAAGGCCCCTCTAATCCCACTACCAGTGCTTGGGTTACCATTTGAGAGGGTAGGAGTGGATATAGTGGGTCCACTTGAACCTCCCACAGCCCTAGGAAACAAGTTCATACTAGTAGTAGTGGTTCATGCTACTAGGTATCCTGAAGCCATTCCTATTAGTACTACTACAGCCCCTGTGGTAGCCAAGGCCCTCATTGGTGTCTTCACCAGGATAGGGTTTCCTAAGGAGGTAGTATCAGATAGAGGTTCCAACTTCATGTCTGCATACTTAAAAAACATGTTGGATGAGTGTGGAGTGATTTACAAGTTCACAACACCTTACCACACACAAACCAATGGCCTTGTTGAAAGATTCAACAAGACATTGAAAGGCATGATAATGGGACTCTCTGAAAAACTCAAAAGGAGATGGTATGTTCTGTTGCCCTGCCTGATTTTGCCTACAGAGAGGTGCCTCAGAAGAGAGTAGGGTTTTCACCCTTTGAACTTCTGTTTGGCCACCCTGTAAGGGGACCACTCTCACTTGTGAGGGAAGGGTGTGAGAAACCCCATCATGTACCAAAACAAGATGAGGTGTATTAGGCCTTCATTCTAGACTGGCAGAGTACATGCAGAAAGCATCAAAGAATCTTGAGGTCAGCCAGAAGCTCCAGAAGCTGGTATGGCCAGAAAGCTGCACTGGTAGAATTTCAACCAGGGCAACAGGTGTGGGGTTTAAAACCAGTGGCCCCAAGGGCTCTCCAGGACAAACAGAGTGCCCTTTAACTAATCTTAGAAAAGAAGAGTGTGGTCACCTACTTTGTAGACCTGGGCGCTAGCAGGTCCCCCAAAAGGGTGATATATGTGAACCGCCATAATGGCGGCCATAAGACACCTAATGGGCACTCTAGAACTGAAAATAGACATGTGACCATAGAGGTCAACCTTATCAGAACAGACATGTCAAAGCTGAGAGATAAAGTCACGGTGACTGAAACACAAATCGCCCAATTCTAAGCCACCACAAAACAACTAGAGACTCGGGTACAAACACTAACCCAGCGGACCATGACCATGGTGGCCAAACTCGAAGACCAGGAAGGGAGAACAAGGGGAAACAATATCAGGGTAGTAGTGGTCCCGGAGGGGTTGGAAGGCCCTAGTGTATACCTTTTCCTGGAAGACCTGATTGTAAATACACTGCGTCCTAAGAGATTATGCAACTTTTTCTCAGTGGAGAGGGCCCACAGGGCGCCGGTTCCCTCGCTCAAACCTGGAACGCCTCGGGGAACAATCATTGCGAGGATTTTTAACTATCAGTAACGTGACTCCATCCTGCAAGCTGCAGGAGAGAAAGGGAAATTCAGTTGAGAACACTCAGATCTGGTTCTTCCCGGGCTTCACGCTACTAGTGCAATGACAAAGAAGAAGCTTTGAGTTGGTAAACAAGGAACTCCGTGAGTGCAACCTCAAATACATGATGCTTTTCCCAGCAATACTCAGAATAATAGCGGAGGGCAAGTCATGGCACTTCACCTCCCCGGATGAGGTACAGGAGTGGTTGGAGGGACAATGAACTAACAGCCGAGGCAGCAGGAGGGGATCAGGGCAAGGCCGAGGAGACCCCGACCTCGGCAAGAAGAGTAGAGAACAACCAGACCAGGAACATGCCAGGGAACTAGCGATACTTGGGACGGACACGGATAGAAGCAAAACAACCTGAAGATACAGATCTCCCGGCTGGAAGGGACTATAGAGTCGAAAATGGTAACAAAATAATGAGACTGTAATGCAAGGTCTAATGAGGGGCGGAGGCTGTCAGAGTGACATGACATAAATCTCCTCAATCGTAATGTTAACAAAGGGGTTCAACACAAGAACAGGGTGGCTAGACTATCAGCAGCGGCCAAGTCTCCCCCTATTGTGTGTAAAGTAGTTCAATAATCGGGCAACAGGCACTCTGCAAGTAGAGGAGTTGGGGTATGCATTGCCTATTTAGCATGGTAGCAGGGAGGGTGGGGTGGGGTTTAATTTGGGGAAAGTTGTTTTGTTATCTTGGGTTTTTCAATTACCAGTTACATGCTCAGGGGTGGATCAAGAAGTACAAATGTCATCCAAGCATAAAAGAGTCATTTAAGGGTGAGAGTAGTTTGAGGCAGGGAGGGAAGGGGGGACGAGGGACGCTATGGCAAATCACAAGACCTCTCAGAAACTGATAAAGATATGGTTCTGGAATATTAACGACCTTAACAATGGTTAAAACCTACAACTGTACTGCAGTTCATTAAAAGACATCCCTAAATGTCCTGCTACAAGAGACCCATCTCCTTGGGAACCAGTGCAGGGCCCTAAACAGATTTGGCTACACCCTACTAGCACACGCGGGTTATACATACTTTTCCAGGGAAGCCAGCATATTGTGCAAGGCGTCCCTCCCTTTATCCGAAATAAATCTTGGACAGACCCGTTGGGGAGATACGCAGTGATAAGTGGCCAATGGGAGGGAAGGACACTGAACCTCTGTTCGATATATGCCCCTCCTGGTCTCCAATCTGCCACATTAGTGGTTGTGGGTCCTCTACTACTAGAACTCCCGGAGGGCCGACTGGTGGTCGGAGGCGACATGAAGAACATTGTTTCAGTCGACCTGGATGTCCTGGGGGAGCTATAATGAGATGATGATTAGGCCCACTAAGGGAATTCCTCCAAACCATGGGCCTTCGCGACATATGGAGACACCAACACCCCCTGAATAAGCAATATACACAAAACGCAACCTCACATAGATGCCTCTCGAGTTTAGACCACATTCTAACACAGTCCCAGGGTCTGGGAGAGTTTCACAAGGCAACACACATAGCACGAGGGATGTCAGACCATTACCCGGTCAAAGTGGAGCTGGGAGGCCCTCAAAGGGACCACACTCTACGTCTCAAAGACTGAAAAATCAAACTAGATATTAGAAAATGAGCCAGGTAATTCTTTGAAGAAAATGTGAGTTCTGTAGCTTCGACTGACACTCTGGGAAGCATTTAAAGTAGTTATTAGGGGTCAGGCTCAGACACAAATCAGTGCATCAAAAAAGGAAAAAAAAGCTTCAAGGCCTCATGCTATGGGCAGCCATTTCCAAATTAGAAACCCAGGTGGTGGAGGGAGGAGCCAGGGATGCAGACTTAAGACATCGGCTTGATCTTTGCCAAAGAGAGCTCCGGGACCTGGAGGAAAATAGGTACAAAATGCAAACGACCGCAGCACAATACAGACTCTACGAAGTAGGGGACAAAGCAAATAGACTTCTGGCATGGTTGGACAAAAAGAAAACAAGTGGGTACCTAAAAAAGTAGACGATAAGGGTCGAAACCACGAGACAGGTAGGGAGATAGCCGACGCATTTGCCATGTATTATGACGCCCTAGACTCGTCCTCTTCCGAGAACACAGAGGCAGACTGTGTAGGGTTCCTCCGTGACATAAATCTCCCAGCATTGTTCACTGAGGATTGCGCGATGTTGGAAGAGGACTTGTCAGTAGAGTAAATTAAAGGGGCAACCCTCCTATTACAATCAGGAAAGGCAGGGGGGCCAAATGGCCTACCGGTAGAACTATTCAAATGTATGCTCGACAAAATGGCAGACCACCTCCTTAACATGTTCAATGGGGCCAAGGAGGAGGGTGCTCTCCCCTGAGATCAAAGAATGGCTGTGATCGTAGTAATACCCAAAGAGGGCAAACCACCTGTGGAATGTGGGTGGTACCGACCGATATCGCTACTAAACTATAAGGCCAAAGTACTAGCCAAAGTCCTATCAATCCGTCTCAGTGAAGTAATTACCTCCCTCATACATCCAGATCAAGCGGGGTTTATGCCACATGAAGCACGAGGCTTAACCTGCGCCGATTGTTTGGGGTCCTCCATACAACGACTGCACAAACATCAGACCCAGAGGCACTGAATGGCCTTTGATAGTGTGTAATGGAATTATCTCTTTTCAGTCCTGAGCCGCCTGGGCTTTGGACCTAACTGTATTAGGTGTGTGAGGCTCCTTTATCATCAACCATTGGCGAGTGTGCGACTGAATGCAACGTTGTCACAGGAATTCGAGCTCTGGAAAGGGACTAGACCGGGTTGCCCACTGTCCCCTCTGTTGTTTGCCCTGGCATTCAAGCCACTAGCCGCTTGGGTACGACAGGACCCCCTGATTTGGAGTATTCCGGTGAGAGATGAATGGGAGGAACGTATCTCCCTTTAAGCAGATGATGTGCTGTTGTATGTTAGAAGGCAGAGACAGACGATAGACAGAATACTGCAGATCTTCCGAATCTATGGGAGTTACTCAGGTTATCACATTAACTGGGAAAAATCTTTGTTATTCCCATTAGTGGGAGGCACACCAGCCCTGACGTCCTGATGCAAGGTCCCCATTAAGAAAACGGGCTTTAAATGCTTGAGGATATACATAACTAGGAGCCCTCAGGATTTCTATCGGGAAAACATAGAGAAACAGATGACAAGATTTTCCACGGATGCCAAACGTTGGCAATCCCTCCCGCTTACATTAATGGGCCGTGCAGCACTATTTAAGATGATGACGCTCCCACGGCTGTTGTATACAATTCAAAACACCCCCTATGAGATACTTAGGCTAGTTTTTAAAAAAATCTATGCTGAACTACAGGCTCTGCTATGGAGTGGAGGCACCCCACGCATTGCTCTAAATAAACTACTAAAAAGAGTCTATGAAGGAGGACTAGCCGTACCAGACATCAAAGCATATTACTGGGCCTCCCAACTGGCATGTGTTAATTACTGGGCCCTCACCAACAGATCAGACCCAGCCAAAGAGGTAGATAGGGTAGCAATGGGACCCGGGGGATATCCCTCCATACTATTTGACAAAGTGAGGTCGAGGGACCTACCACCGCACACCCAAATGGTGGTGAGGGCATGGCGCGCAGCAACTAAGTTCCTGGAGTGGGAAGGGAAACTTACCAAGATGACCCCACTCTGGGGCTGCGATCATCTTCAAAAAGTGGGCCAATTAAGCAATTTTGGGAAATGGAAACTATTGGGCATAGACAGACTGGGAAATATCTGGAGAGGAAAGGCATATATTACGTTCACAACCCTTCAACAGGAATACGAAATGGGACAAGGGGAGTGGCTCAAATATCTTCAACTGGGACAGACCCTTACACACTACATATGCGAGGGGGTGGTCTTGGAAGATGCATCCCCATTGGAGGATAGACTGCTGACTGACCACCTAACCGAAAAGGCAATATCACTAATATACAAGAAAATCCTTAATAATTCCCCTGACCTACTGGGCACACTTAAGACTTCCTAGGAAGATGGCTTAGGCCAATTGGATGATGATGAATGGACAGAAGCCTTACAGGGCCTGCGGGAGGTGGCTATACGAGCCAGATTCCGTCTGATCCAACTAAAGGTCCTACACCGAATCTATTAGCCCAGGACGTTACTACACAGACTGGGACGATCCGAGAGTGGACTATGCCAGAGAGGAGGTGGGCACAGTGGGACCTTCTTCCACTTGTTGTGGGGATGCCCAATGATACAACTATATTCAAGGCCGGACTGGGAACCAAAACCAGTCCTGGCAAACAGCTCGGCCGGCTTCCTGGGGTTGGGGTTGGCCAAGCTGTGTGCCAGGTGCAGTTTTGGCCACTTTTGTTACAGTGGGCCGATATTGCTGCTATGCTGCAAAACCGGCCCTCAGTAACAAAAACGGCCTCCCAGGGGCCCAAAACCAGCCTCCACCCTGGCGGCCCACAAGGGAAATGCCCAGTGCCTGCTACGGCCAGTCCGGCCCAGACTATATTGGTCCAAAATAGGGGAAATCATGGCCAAGGTGGTGGGATCTGGAGTCCCGATGGAGCCCAAATGGTTCATATTAATGATTTCAGGCAAAGAAGACTGGCCACGGTATACGAGACTCTGTTTGACACTGGCCGCAGTGATCATACATGCCAATAGAACCAATTCAGCCGGGAGACTCACGATTTTTCAAGCCAAAAATTGCTTTATTTTAGCTGTCTTCCTGAAATTGCATTTTCTTCAATAGAATTCAATGGGGAAATTACATTCTACCGATTTCTGTTTCAAAATCTCCCACTTCCCTGTCCTAAAATGTGGGCATGTATGATAGGGATTGCTAAGCATAATATCGTGAAGCACTGGGGAGCAACTTACCCCCTCCCCCAAAAAGGTGTCGGACTGGAAAATTTACCTAGACTGGTGTCAACAAGCGGAGCATACAATTTATTTAAGTAGAGGCTGCCCCAAGTAATGGGAGAAAATCTGGGGACAATGGCGGAAATATCGGGGTCTGTAGGGGGGAGGGGAGTGTAGACTCCAAGTATAATGTCATCCTGCAAATTATTCTGGACCTATTCCTACAAACCAAATTGTAATCAAAGTTTAACTCCTTTTTCCAAAACTAATTATGTATCTGACAGATGGTTTACTGAGCGCAAAAAAATTAAAAATCCAACACCAATTTATTAAAATAGGAAATGTTTTAATGATTGAAATGACACCAAAACTACAAAAATCCAATGTAGGGAACCAGAGACATACATTTTCAAAGATTAAACTGTGCTTTCTAGCACCAAAAAGTTAAAAGTGCCAACTGCAGCTATCTGGACGCACCAGGCCGGGACCAAGTCAAAGTTTCAGGCCCAACGTGATGGTGGGCGGGTCTGATGCACTTGGGGGTTTGCACCTGGCAAAACTTTACCTTCACACATAGCCACTTTTTTGGTTCTTTTCACCTCGACGTCAAGCAGGTTTCTTCAGCAGGCCATGTTTGGTGTTGACGATGGTGGCTTGGTCCACCGGGGCACCTCAGTAAACTCCTGGAGGTCTCGTTGACAATGCAGAGCTCCGGAGTATCTTCCATGATAATGTTAACATGGGTCATATCCATTTCAACATAGGCCATATTAATTTCAATAGATGCAATATTAATTTTATTGTGTATCATTCATTTTAAAGCATGTCATATTCATTTTGACAAGTTTCATTTCAATTTCAGCATTGGTCATATTCCTTTTAAGGCATGTTGAATTAATTTCGATGGGGCTCATTCATTTCAATGCGTGTCATATTCATCTTAGCATGTGTCATATTCCTTTCAATGGATGTTTCATTCATATTAGCACATCTTATATTAATTTTAACATGAATCATATCCATTTCAAAACATATAATCATGTCAATGCGTATCATATAACTTTCAATGCAAGCCGTATTCATTTTGATAAATGTCATGTTCATTTTAACTTTACTTATATTCATTTTAAAACATGTCAAATTCATTTCAATAAAGCTTATATTCATTTCAACTTATGTTATATTCATTTTAATATGTGTTAAATTATTGTAATTCATGCCATATTCATTTCAGTGGATGTTATATTAATATTACCACTTGTCATATTCATTTTAACATAAGACATCCATTCCAAAATAAGTGATATTAATGTTGATGTTTATCATATTAATTTCAAAGCATGTCATTCATTTTGCCGGGGGACATTTTAATTTCAGCATTGATCATATTCATTTTCAAGCAAGATGTATTACTTCCAATGGGACTGATATTCATTTCAAAACAGGTCACATTGATCTTAATACTTCTTATTTTAATGTTAACAAGTCATATCCATTTCAACACATATCATATTTATTTTAATGTGTATCATGTTTTTTTCAGTGCAAGCCATATTCATTCTGATAAATGTCATGTTCATTGCAACTTTAATAATTTTCATTTTAAATCATGTCAAATTCATTTTAAATAAAGCTTATATATTAACACATGCCATATTCATTTTAATATGTCCTATTCCTTTCAATCAATGTTATATCTATTTCAAAGGATGTCATATTCATATTAACATTTGTCATATTCATGTTAAGATACAACTTACCCTTTTTAATATATATCATATTCATTTGAATATGGATCATATTATTTCAATTAATGGCATTAATTTTGATGAATGTCATGAGAATTTCAGCTCTGGTCATACTCATTTTATGGCATGCCAAATTCAATTCAATAGGGCTTATATTAATTACAACACAAGCCATATTTATTTTAAATCATCTCCTATTAATTTCTGTATATCTCATATTCATTGCAATCTGGGTAATTTTCATTTCAAAGCAATCCATATTCATTGCAACATGTGTAATGTTCATTTCAGTGTATGTTATATTATTTTCAATGTGCCTCATATTATTTTCAGAATATAACATATTCATATCAGTAACTTATATTCATTTCAATCTGTCATATACATTTCATTGTATGTCATATTCATCTTGGCATATGTAGGTCAATTCAAGACATGCCCCATTTTTCTTGATGCTTATTGCATTCGTTTCAGTGATTGCTTTATTGTTTACAGTGAGGGCCATATTCATTTTAGTTTGACTGATATATATTTCAGTATATCTCTTATTCAATTCGGAGTGAGTGTTATTCTTATTAATCACTAAATAGCATATTCTCTCTGCCAGGTTTCATATTTCTTTTGAAGCATGTTACATTCATTCTGGTGTGTCTCAAAATTATTGTGCAGCATTATGCATTTCAGGAGGTGTCTTATATGGGGATCTGTAATTTTGACGTGAACGGCTTCCCACAGTACAGCTTACTTTGTAGCTTTTTGGGGAGTTGGCGGAAGCCTGGTTTTGTTATGGGTCTCTGCATTAGTAAGTGAAATCTTTTTGAGGGAGGATAAGCATGTATTAATTTTTTTTTGTTGGTGTATATTTTCAGTCCAACTAAGGCGTGATTTTTCATTCACTGTGGCTCAATGTTGTGGGGTATTTTTATTGGATGTTTCCCGTTTTTCCTGCTTTTGGCATTTGAGTTGTCACGTTTAGATTGTTGTAGCTTATTTTTATTTTTTTTGTAAAACTTTTTATTGATGACTGTTACAACAATTCAAACATCACAATGAATATTCATGCGAGTAATTGACTTTTCACTTTGATTAAATATTAGTTCACCATTTGATTATTTATACTAGAGTTCGTTAGCTCAGTCCTACAGTCCCTGTACAACAGGTGAGGTAGGGGGGGGAAGGGAGCAAGGGTGGAATACAGATGTTCCCTCTATATACATTCCATTTGTTACCACTTTCTCGGACATCCCCTGGCTACGTATACGTTTTTTTCCCCTTATCATGCACCAGTCCATGTCTTTCTTCTATGCGCTCACCGTTGGCACTGCTGATGCCCCCCACATTCTAGCGATATTTCGTTTGGTGACCATCAGACCCAGCGTGACCCATGCTTTTTCTTTGTTATTTAGGTCTGTGGGTTCCCAAATATTCAACAAGCATCTTTTAACTTCAAGTTCCAGCCTCAACCCCAAAGCCTCCTCCATGCAATGGAGTACCTCCCTCCAGTACCCGCCGATGTGGGCGCACTCCCATATTATGTGCAGAAACGTGCACTCCTGGCCACACTGCCTCCCACACCCAGGATCATTCCTGTATCCTATCTTGACCAGTGCTGGCCCGGTGAAATATATTCTGTGGAGTATTTTTAATTGTATCAGCTTAAGTCTGGAAGAGATTGCAACTTCTCTGGGAGTGGCCAGTGCTTCCTGCCATTCATCATCGTCCAGTTCCGGTATATCCGTTTCCCATTTTCAACGGAGTTGTGCAAGGGGGTCAGGAGTGTGGTTAATTAGCTTCTGGTAGGTCAGGGATATCGCTTTTTTGGGCGTATATCCGTCTAGGACCCTATCTTCCAGCGGCGAGGCCTCCGGGGGAGTCTCCCCCCTTGGGATTTGCGCCTGTAGGGCGTGTCATACCTGCAAGTGTCTAAATCTCTCTGTTTCTCCCATTTCATATTCTTGTTGGAGGAAGGAGAAGGATACCACCTCCCCCTTCTTCCATAGGTCTCCCACCCTGGATACTCCAATAGTATCCCAGCGATCGAAGCCCCTTGTCTTTCTTAGAGTGCCCAACTGTTCCGAATCCCACAATGCAGTGGCCTGCGTAATTCTCTTTGTCCAGCCCAGACTCTTATTGGCGGTGTGCCACACCTGGAAGAGTGTCCCGTGGGTCCCATAAGCTGAGGCTTTGTGGGCCTGGAGTAGAGCGCCCCAACATAACTCCCACCCGATAAGAGCCATCTGTCCATTCTATACCCTGGGTCATCAAAATTCCGATATGTGCAATGGTTGATGGCAGTTAAGTGTGCAGCCCAGTAGTACTTTCTGATGTCCGGAGTCCCACTCCCCTGTCATACCACGCCCTCACCAAATCGGAAACGATATTCGAGGTTGCCCTGCCACCCAGAGTAGCTCTTTCTGTGCACTTTCTATAGCCTTAAAGTATGTCGCAGGTACAGGATACGGGGAATTGTGTAAAAATTATACGGAAAATGGCAAGGACATCATTTTAAATAGTGCGTCTCTACCCAACAGCAACAGGGGTAGGACCCTCCAATGTTCTACATCGTTTTTTAACTGCTGCAGGGGGGGCTGGAGATTGCGATCATAGCTCTACCTGAGAACGGTGGTGATGTATATGCCTAGGTATTTGAAGCCCTCTTTGGCTTCTGCCACTGTGTATCCTCTAGGTAGGGGAGGGAGCCTCCCCCTCAATACATAGATCAGTGACTTAGTCCAATTAATAGTTTATCCCGAGTATTTGCTGAAGTTTGTAAATATGTTTAGGGGTCTGTGAAGGGAGACCCTAGGCGATGCAAAGTACAACAAAATATCGTCGGCATGAAGGGAGATACGGTCTTCCCAGTCCTCCAACCATCTCAAACCTCTTATAATGTGGTATTTCCGAATCCATGCTGCGAGGGGCTCCACTGTCAACGCAAAAAGCAGTGGGGACAGAGGACAGCCCTGTCTGGTCCCTCTTTTAAGGGCGAAAACTGCCGATTTTGTATTGTTTACAACTACCTGTGCCATAGGGTCCATATATAAGAGCTTTATCCAACTAGTAAAATTAGGACCAAAACCCAACTTTCCCAGGACAGCAAAAAGGTAGGGCAATTCGATTGTATCGAATGCCATAGTGGCATCCAAAGATACCACCACCGCATCTTCTCTCAGCGTGTTTATTCGCCCCATAACCCTGTGTAATCGCCGTAGGTTAAGTGATGTGTTTCTGGTCTGCATAAAACCTAATTGGTCAGGATGGACCAATTTAGAGATAACTTGGATCTTGTATTTTAGCCTCAGCGTTTAACAACGAAATAGGTCTATGTGAGGAACATTTATTTTTGGGTTTGCCTTCTTTGTGTATGACAACCAGTGTGGCGATTCTCTGGTCTTGGGGGAGCCTACCCACCTCACGGCTCTCCTCAAACATGGCTTTGAGATAGGGGGCAATTCTATCGGGCTTCAGTTTGTATAATTCAATTGGGAGACCATTTGGGCCCATAGCTTTCCCGGATTGAAGGCCCCTGATTGCCTGCGCAACCTCATCATCTGTGATGTCACTTTCTAGCAGCTGAGCATTGTCTGTTAATAGTGTCGGGAGTGTCATGTCTGACAACAGGGCCCTCGAGTCTTCCTCAGAGAGGGAGGTGTAGGTTTTGTATATTGAACGATAGTGGTCAGCGCACTCGTCCGCTATTTCCTGTGTGTCTATAATCTCCTCCCCCGTTTCTACTATTAATTCCGTGACAAGGCGGTTTGCATGTTCCCGTTTGTCGAGGCAGGCCAACAGCTTCCCGGTTTTATCCCCAATCCGTATAGCCTGCCTGATTTATCCCTACTTAATGTTTTGCCCATGTCAGTGGCAATGTTCCTATATTCTTCTCTCTTTAGGTTTAATGTGTACATCAACTCTTCATCCCCATTTATCGTAGTTTCCCCCTCTAGTTGCAAAATATCTTCCTCCAGTCTGACCAGCTTCATATTCTTTTCCTTGTGTGCCCCCGCAATCTGAGAGATCGCCTGTCCATGCACAACTGTTTTGAAGGCCTCTCAGAGTGTCTGGGCAGGCGCCACTGATCCTTCATTCTCTTGGAAGTATTGGTCTATTTCTTTTGAGATTCTTTATTTTACTGCTGGGATGTGAAGGCGCCATGGATTGATTGGTGCTATTCTTACCACTTGCCTTTCTCCTATCACTGCACGGGCCCATATCAGCGAATGGTCCGAAATGCCCTGTGCCAAATGTCGGATCTCTTTAATGATCCCCGTTTGGGCCGCTGGAGTGAGAATATAGTTGATCCGAGAAAGACTGTTGTGTGCCCCTGAATGGAATGTGAATTGTGTCGCTCTGGGGTGGTGGACGCGCCACGCGTCCACCAGCCCCATTGCTTTCAGGAAGTTGGGGAGCCACAGTTGCAAGGGCCCTATGTCTCAGGGGATGCCGGTCAAGTCTCCCCGATACGACAGAGTTGAAATCACCCCCCACTAGCAGCCACCCCTCAGGGAAAGTTAGCATAATATTACCCAGGTCTTTAAATGTCGACACATGTAGTCCCAGGGGAACATATACTGCCACTATGGTGAGTGCTGCTCCCTCCCATCTTCCCGACACAGCGGCGTATCTGCCCTTTGCACCAGTCCAGGTATGTTCGATCACCATGGGGAAGGACTGCCTTGTCATGATGCCCACTGCCCTGGAACCTGTGGTGAAACCTGAGTGTGCTACTAGATGGTACCTCCACCTGGCCAGGGCCTTACAAGTATTGCCAATTAAGTGTGTCTCCTGAAGCAGTACTACTTCAGGGGAATGCCTTTTGATAAACTGCAATATTATACTTCTCTTAAGCTTATCCCCCAGGCCATTAACGTTCCAAGACAGGAGTCTAATACTTTTCTCTGATTGTGAACCCATGTTTGTGGTCACTGGTTTCCACTCCCCGCCCATTCCCCGTGTTGCCCAATGTTGTTCTGTCATCTAGCTTACAAATTAAAACAAACCAAACCCAACAATCCCCCTCCCTGCTCCCCTGCACTGTGGGCACAGAACTGCCCATGACCCCAACTATGCAGAGTGCCTGTCGCCCCAACATTAGACTAATTGTAGATTATGAGGGGGTGGATTAGCATCTCCAATGACTACCCTCTATGCATATTGTACATACTAATCAGCCAAGTCATTTGAAAGTATCGGTTGAGTCACTTAGCGTTTTCCTGCTGTCTCTGTCCGGCGGCGATACATCGCCCAGACGACTCCTGGATGGCTGTGTTATTCCATTGGGCTTTCTTTTCTTCGGTAGCCGGTTGCGCCGGTCTCTCAGACAAGACCGGATGCTTTGCCGGGGGTGGCTCCCTTCCTCGTCGGGCATTGTTCTCTTTTGCTGGTCCCCATCCTTCCAGCCAGTCTGCTGCCGCTTCTGGAGTGTCAAAGAACCAAGTCCTTCCTTCCGCTTCAATTCGGAGTTTTGCAGGAAACAGCATCGAAACTGAAGGCCCCTGTCTCTGAGTTGTTTCTTGATACCCAGAAAGGAACGTCTTTGTCGTTGAACATTTATTGTGAAGTCCGGAAAGAAGGTTATTTCGCTGTTTTCATACTTGACTAGGAGGGCCGAACGGGCGGTTTGCAGAATAATGTCTCGGTCTCTAAAATTTAGGAGACTTGCCAACAGTGGCTGTGGGGGTGCCCCCGGTTTTGGTCTTCATCCTGGAATCCTATGCGCTCTTTCCACTGTGAAAAATGTTGACAGGCCCTTGGGCTGCAGGTGATTAGTAATTAGATCTTCAACAAAGAGGTCTGCTGCAGGACCTTCTGATTTCTCGGGTAGTCCGATGATTCTTACATTGTTTCTACGTGATCAACCTTCGTAATAATCCAGCTTACCTTCTGTCAGTTTTCTGAAGGCTGAAGGTCTTTGATTTCCTGCTGCATTTGTTTGGTGTCCCGGTTTAACTCCATTGTGACCGCTTCAATGACCTTGACTTTTTCGCTCATTTTATGGAGGTTTGCTCTTATCAATGTGACCTCGGTCGTGATTGAGTCCATTCTTTGTTCCAGTGATGTGCGTACGCCCGAGTTGGCGTCCATGATATCTTTCAAGGTCAGATCTCTATTGTCTGATCCTGGCCAAGCCGTCATACTTCCTTTGGTTGCAGTTTCTGATTCGGCTGATTTCTGCGTTGCAAATGTATCCAGTTTGGTCTGGAGCGTACCTTTTAGGCCCTTGGTGCCAGACATTGTCACGGTATCCTGGTAGTGTGTGAGAGCCCTCTTATTTTGGTCTGTTCCTGGGGTGTGGTGCTCCACCCGGCCCACTGGGGGTCCCCCGAGAGGCCTTTTGTATGATGTGTGGTGGCCGACAGGACCTCTTGCCTGACCTTTCTGCTCGCTCCCCAGCCGCAACGCCAATTTCTGGCCGCTAGTTTGTTAATGAGGATGATGGAACCGACCCCCAAGTCCAGGCGGCCCAGCCAGAATGTTAATGGTACTCTGTATGTTCCTCTCTGAAGTACCAATGAGTTCCACTTTGTGGCTTCAATTCCGGCCCCTGGACTCTCTGCAACCGCTGTCTCCCCTCCACCGATATCAAAATGTCTGTTCCCTTCCTTGTCGCCTCTCGAGCAAATCTGCACTTATTTAGCACTGCCACTGTGCCAGAATGAGCTCTGTCCGACTTCACTCCTTTCCCAGGAGGTCTTTGGGATCCTAGATTGCTTCCACTACACTTTCTGTGTTTTGGACAGTTGTGTAATCTTCCTTTGCTGCTGGTGACTCGCCAGATCAAAATGGCGGGTCCCCTGCCTCTGAGCTCCCGTGCGCGCACCTCACCTCGGCTTAATTCACTACTCCGAGTGTCCCGTTCTGCCGCACTTTCCTGCCACAATCATTTGCAGCCCTCTCTATTCCAGCTTCCTCGTCACAGGTGCTGTCAATCCCACGACCCGGGGAAGCACCAGCTCACCTCCCCCAAGTCGCGCTGTAGATGCGGTCGTGTCACCTGACCTCGCACGCGTTCTGAGGCCAGTTCCAGTCCAACGTTACACACAGCACCGCCCACACTCGAGCCCGCGGCTCCTCAACTTCGCCAGCCCGTGACTCTCTTCTTCCCTCTGCTCTGTTGCTCCTTTCTGGATGGATTTCGTGTCACCGGTGCCTCTGGGGTTCCTGATTGTACAGCTGAGATAGTAGACGGATATGTGTGCCGGATTATTAAAGGGTAGGGATTAGTGATTCACGGAGCTTCCCTAATGTGTGGCCATCGCGGTCGGCGCTTAAGCCACGCCCCGTAGTAGTTTATTTTTATTTATTTCTTTTTTAATCATTTCCTGCTGAACAGGAAAATTATGGGCCATTCTAGAAGAAACCCGGTGACCTACTGTGCTGCTGCTGAGGAAGCCGCTAGACTGACTGTCATGCTAATTAAATAGGTGGTGGAGGATGAGTGAGAAAGTGAAGTTGAAAAACAGGAGGAACAAGCATTTGCAATGCAATCAGTCTTGCATTTGTGAAAGTTAGAGCTATTGGCGTTATAAATGACTATGGGAGGGATGGGTGGAAAAAGAAGCGAGGAGGCTGAATGTGTTTCTTAATGATGGCTTGTTTTATTGTTATGACAGTTTAAGGAGTAAGTAAAGGAAGAAGAAGGTAGCAGTAAGTAAATATTTTTCCATCAGACTTTGTCAGGATAGATACCTTCACCACACCTGTGAATCTGTGCGAGCTCAGCCTAGTTGTAATATAGTGAAACTAAGACTTAAAGCGGGGGGAGTGAGGAAAAAAAAAAAAAAAGAGGAAGAGCCTTCCAAACCTAATTACTCCTCTAGTTGTTCCCGGTTTCTTACTGGGATTCTATTCTTTTATGAAACTTGGGAAAACTATAACCATTCCAGTTGGTAATAACCTTCGGTATTTTATATATATTTTTAGATGTCTGAGGTACTGACAATTTCTAGTCTCACCCTTCGGTATTAGTATACCTTTTCTGTGGACGGTACCACACAAAAAAAAATAAGGATTCAAGTATCTATTCTTATTATGACGAAATTCGGGTCAGCACCATGTATGTGCCCCTGGGTAAAAGCCAGCGCTGATATGAGGGTGAAAGTAAATAAACAAAGGAAACCCACAGAGAACGTTCCCCATCCCTCTCCCCGACCTCCCCGTGTTACCTAGTTCAACCTGACCTGCCCCGTTCAGTTTCCCCCCTGTCCAACGTACCGCATCTGCTGCAGCTCTCCTGAGTTGCTGCGGCTTATGAGCATCCTCCGCTGGTGTCCACCACTCTTCACTCCATTCCTCAGACATGTCGTCTGGTCCTACGTCTTCAGTCCTTGGCTCACCTGGGCAGTTGCTCCTAGAATCCTCTGGCCATTTGCACACAACCTCCTCACTCTCCACGTCTTCTGGGTTTCTCTCACCGTTCCCAGGATCCTCGACTTCCGTTCTCCTCTCTCCATGATTGGTGGTCTCCTTATCTCCATCTTGGGAACTCCTCGATTGGCTCCCTGATTCCTCTGCTCCTCTTCCTGCCTGCGTAGGACAAGGATAGTCCATTTTTGGATTTTTGATCTTTGTTTCTTCTTTTCTTTTTTTCCTGGTGCCTCAGAATAGACTGGATGTCGTCGATAGAGACAATGATGAATTAGAAGTTAAAAATGGGGGTGTCTCATCGGGGTCACCCTGACTTTCTTCACATTCCCCTTCCCTAACTTTCTTGCCTGTAAGAAATTAATCTGGTGGGTATTTGGACAAATAGTCTGCGTTGGCTTGTTTCCTTCCTTTTCTATGACAAGTGGTGACCCGGAAAGGTTGAACAGCCAGGAACCGACGTAAAATGTGTTCATTGTTTTCCTTATTGCGAGACAACCATTCGAAAGGAGCATGATCAGTGTATAGGGTGTATTCTCTGCCCTCAAGGTAGAATCTTAGAGATTCAATGGCCTACCTAATAGCTAGTGTCCCCTTTTCCACTACTGCATAATTTTTTTTTGCGTAGAAATAATTTGCGGCTGATATAAATGATGGGTCATTCTTGCCCTTGATTGTCCAATTGTGATAACACAGCCCCCAATCCACTTTCAGAGGCTTCTGTTTGTAATATAAAAGGTTTGGTATAATCAGTGCTAAGCAGCATGGGTTTAGACTGATGGAGTGGGGTTGCGGAGTCCTAGGTCGGCCTGGACATTTTTCGTTAAGAGATCCATCAAGGGGGCTACCACTTGTGAAAACTTTGAGATAAATTGTCTATAGTATCCTAAGATACTGAGAAAGGCCCCAAGATCTTTTCTGGTTTTGGGAAATGGTAATTGTAAGATGGCAGACACCTTTTCATCTTGAGGTTTAATACATACTTCTCCTAGAAGGTAAGCTAGATATTTGACAGACTTTGCAGCTAAATGACTTTTGGTGAGATTAATGGTTAAGCCACTTTCTTCTAGTGCTTGAATTACTCTAGTTAAGTAGTCTAAATATTGGCCCCAGAATGAACTATGAATGACTATATCATCAATATAGGATGCCGCAAATGACTCACACGGTTTTAGTACAGAATTCATGAGTCTTTGAAATGTCGCTGGGGCTCCATATAATCCAAAAGGGAGCACCTTAAAGTGATATAAACCCCAGTGTGTTGAGAACGCTGTCTTTTCCTTATCTTGTTGTCTTAGGGGTACTTGCCAGTAACCTTTGCACAAATCCAGAGTGCTTATATATTGAGCCTCTCCCAGTCTTTAATCATCCCATCTACACTGGGTAGGAATCAAACTGGGAAATGTTATTAACCACTCTAAAATCAATACAAAATCTGATGGACCAGTTAGGTTTTGGGACGATCACTATGGGAGAATTCCATTCACTAATGGAAGGTTCTATTATTCCCATTTGTAACATTTGTTGTACTTCTTTTTCAATTGACTCTCTTCTGGATTCTGGTATGTGGTACGGTCGTAACCCACCTTTTGCCCCAGAAGAGTATGTATCGCATGTTCTATCTCTCATGTTCTTCCAGGTGTTAATGAAAAAACTTTCGGGAAAGGTTGTAAGCAATCGTCAAGTTTTTTCTTTAGGGAAGATGACAATTCGGGATCTATACTTGGTTCATACAGGGGTGGCGACACCTCAACTTTTCCCAACAGGGCCTGCCTAGCTCCTTCCCATATTGCAATATATTAATGTGGAATATTTGGGTATTTTCTCTTTCTGGATCTATTTCTAAATGATAGGTCACTGAGGTTACCTTTTCTATGACTTTATATGGTCCTTCCCATTGCCCGAACAACTTGTGATTGTAGGTGTTCATCATCAATAGCACTAAATCCCCTACTTCCAGGGATCGTTCCTTGGTCTTCTTATCATACTGTATTTTCTGAGAGGCTTGGGCCTGTTCTAGGTTGTCTTTCACAATGCTTCACACTTGATTCAAATGGTATTTCAGATTAGTTACATACTCCAATAAGGCTTTGGACTCATCCTTCTCTTCCTCCCACTCTTCTTTTGCCATATCTAATAAAGTACAGGGTTGTCTGCCATATAGTATTTCAAACGGAGAGTAACCCATACTTTTTTGTTGTCTACATCGGATGGCAAACAATGCTAAGGGCAACAGGTCCTCCATTTTCAAGTTTCTAGATCTTATAGTTTCTTAAGTGTGGTCTTTAAAGTGGCGTTATATCGTTCCATTACACTATCCATTTGTGGAAGATAAGCAGCTGTTTGAATCTGTTTAATCCTAAGCTGTTGGCAGACCTGTTTCATAAGTTTCGAAATGAAGGGAGTCTCTTGATCAGTTATGAGTTAACCAGACTCTGGAAAAGATATTATTTGCTTTAGCTACTTGAGTGGTATTAGGTTGTCTTAACGCTACTGCCTCGGGAAACCGGGTGGCATAGTCCACCAAGAATAACACACCGCAGCACCCACTATGAGAAGGTAGAAGGGGTCCAATTATGTCCATGCCTACTTGAGAGCAGGGTTCATCTATCACTGGTAAAGGTCTCAAGGGGACTCGTGTTGGTAAGGACCGACTGTTTTTCTGACAAATAGGGCATTCTTTACAATACTTCTGGATCTGATGATAAACTCCAGGCCAAAAGAATTTGTCTAGTATAGCCTTCTCTGTTTTCTCAAACCCAAAGTGACTTCCTAACAGATGGCTATGGGCCAAAAATAAAAACCTTTTCCCTGAACTGCTGTGGTAGTAAAAGTTGTGAAGGTTGAGTTTTCTCTCCTTTCCTATATGGCAGTCTCTTCTGCATATAAAATTGTGGACCTACTTGTTAGAATCTTCAGCTTCATTAGGTCTGTTCCACGCCTCCCGTAGGATTGGGTCCTCTCTCGGAGCTGTGTGAAAACTCCCATCATGTTCCCATATAGTATCAATCTTAGAATTGGATAAAGCTACTTGGAACAAGTTTTTCTTCTCTTGTCTTCGACTTTTCCTGGTGACCATTCATGATCTTGAAGTTGAGAAAAAGGGGCTGTTTCCCTCCATTCCTTCCCTTCCTTCCATGTATCATGAACCAGGCTGTACAGGTGGGGATAGTTGTTGGCTACAACTAATGTTTCAAGCAGCTTTGGAATCAATCCTACACGCAAGGGAGCTGGTGGAGTTGACGGTTGGTGTTGGACACACACATCTGTGATGGGATACTGTTTACTGTCTCCTTAAACGCACTGAATGTTGACAACCCCTGATGTGTGTGTTACACCTCCTGGAACAGCTTGGGGTCTCATAACACTTTGTAAACAGCATGTGTTGATTGATGCTGTCCTGTCCTTCCCATTTACCAATAATTGACAATGATACAGAGGCTTATCTCCTGACCGTGTACAATAGAGAGATCTGGTAAGTCCCACCTCCATGGGACTTTCATGCCGCATTGAAAGCACTGGGGACCTGGAGTAGGAGGAGGACAGGGAGGTGTAGGCAGGGGTCCTGGCATTAAAGTCCCTGTTTTCATTTTTCTAAGGGGAAGGGTTTTCTGAGTTTTCGACAAATTTCCCCCAGGATGCGTCCAAGAACTTTCCTCTCAACCTTTTTGAAATTCTCAAGCTCTACTAAAAGTGTTTGTTATCTCTACGGTTCTTTCTAAGGTGAGATGACTATGCTAGCGAACCCACCTCTCAATGGGAGGAAGTAATGACGTATGGTATTATTCTAAATAAATCTTCTCTATTATATCTTCTTTGGAAGAGGTGAGGGTTGTAGCCACCAATCAGTCATATCTCTTACTCTATAATATAAGGCTCTAGGAGCTTCTTGGGGATTCTCCTTGATTTGTCTGAGCCTTGTTCTGTATGTTTCCTCATCCACCCCATTCTTTCCAACACACTCTTGTTGATGTCTTTGTACGGGGTGGTTCCCAGAGGATTGGCAGCTTGATATGCGGCCTGGAGGTCACCTGAAAGGAGTGGACCTAATTATTGTCCCCACGTGTCCATGGGCCATGCTGCGGCTCTTGCCATTCTTTCGAAATTAGAGAAGAAAAAGTCGGGATCCTCCCAAGTGACATACTTCTGCCTAAATACTGAGGGCAGAGTCATGTGGCTCCTCTGTTGACTGAGGACCTCCGCAGTTTCCCAATAACAGTCTCCTGGGTTTGACTTTGCTCAGTTAAAGCTTTGTGCAGCTTCTCTCCGTCTTCTTTGGGCACTGCTAGGAATTTTTCCATTACTTTCTCTAATTTCTCCCGACTTTCTGCCATTTTGGATACGATTGCCTCCATTTCCTCCAATCCCACTTCTGACACCAACTGTGGGAGGGATGGGTGGAAAAAAAGCAAGGAAGCTGAATGCGTTTCTTGATGATGGCTTGTTTTATTGTTATGACAGTTTAAGGGGTTTGTCTGGATGTTTGATTGCAGAGGAAATCGTCTTTTCCAACTTTCTTTCTTCTCTCTCGCCTTTCAGTTCGTCCACATCGCCTAGGAGGGTGTCACCCGGAGGCTCGAAGGAAAGGAATAAGGTGGAAGCGGTAAGTAAATATTCTTCTGTCAGACTTTGTCAGATTAGATACCTTCATCACACCCGTGCATCTGTGCGAGCTCGACCTAGTTGTAATATAGTGAAACTAAGACTTAAAGGGTGGGTGGGGGGGAATAAAAAGGAAGGAGGAAGAGCCTTCCAAACTTAATTACTCCTCTAGTTGTTCCCTGTTTCTTACTGGGATTCTATTATTTTATGAAAACTATGAAACTTAGGAAAACTATAACCATTGGTATTCTATAGATATTTTCAGTTGTCTGAGACTGACTTAATTAATTTCTTACTAGTCTCGCCCTTGGGTATTACTATATATTTTCCCTGGCGGTACCACACAAAAAAAACAAGGATTCAAGTATTGGTTCTCATTATGACGAAATTCTGGTAAGCACCATGCATATGACCTGGGGTAAAAGCCAGCGCTGATATGCTGGAGGAAGTAAATAACAAACAAAGGAAACCCACAGAGAAAGTTCCCCGTCCCTCTTACCGACCACCCCGTGTCATCGAGTTCAACCCGACCAATCCTTTTTAAGTTTTCCCCCTGTAAGAATAATCACACCGAAGGGGGCCCCTGAAAAGATACCTAGGCAGGGAAACAGGGGAAAAACACAAGTATTAATCAAGAACAAACCCACTGCCTGCAAGTAATTTATAAATAAGCTATACGTCCAGGATAAGGAAAAAGGGAACTACATAATTTCGTCTCCAAGAGGCAAAAAACAGTGTGCAACAGCAAAAGGCGGTAAGACGCTATACAGCTAATACCGTGAAACCATTGTTTTTAGGGCCTGGGTTTGGTTCTTGATTGATACTTGCAGTTTCCCCCCTGTCCCACGTACCGCGTCTGCCACAACTCTACAGTGGCTTTTGAGCATCCTCCGTTGGTGTCCAGCACTCCTCACTTCATTCCTCGGACGTCTTGTCGGGTCCGAGTCTTCAGTCTATGGCTTGCCTGAGTTGTTGCTCCTGGAATCCTCCGGTCACTTGCACATTGGCTCCTTGCTCCCTGCGTCTTCTTCTGGGTTCCTCTTGCCGTTCCCATGATCCTCGACTTCCATTCTCCTCTTTCCGTGAGCGGCAGTCTCCTTTTCTCTGTCTTGGGAACTCCTGGATTGGCTCCCTGATTCCTCTGCCCCCCCCCCACCCCCCAACTGTGTAGGACAAGGATAGTCCATTTTTAGTTACATGATCTTTGTTTCTTCTTTTTCTTTTTCCAGGTGCCTCGGAATCGACTTGATGGCATGGATAGAGACAACAATGAATTAGAAGGTAAGAAGGGGGGTGTCTCATCGGGGTCACCCTGACTTTCTTCACATTGACAATGTTTTTTACTTATGTTATTTTGTTTGCAGTGGAGTGATTATTTAGAAAATGAGAGTTAGAGCTATTGTATGTTATTTAAATATTTTTTATTAATGTGTTATGGAGTGGATTTATGTGGCGCATAATAGAATTATGTGGATCTCATCCAGATGTGAGTATTTAAGAAGCAGAGGTGTAGTTTAGGATGAATGGGTTGGTGGAATGTTAGATGTTTGTATGAATGCTTGAATGGATGGATACCTGTATGAGTCCATGGATGGATGTCTGGCTTCCTTAAGGAGGACTGGGTCTTGCTCCACCCACAGTTGTAAAAACACGTTTACGCAATTTCCCCAAGACATGACTTTATATGCCAGGAAAATGTTTTAGACCTGGTCCTTAGTGTTGCAAATAGTTATCAAGTACCAGACTACAGTACCCAAAATGCATTAGGATGGGTAAGGACGGAGCAGAACAGAAACATGATTTGATTACATGGAGCGCAACAACCCTTATCGAGATTATAGTTATTTTGGCTGTGAAATGTCAACATCTCGTTCCCTTTACACTAACCTCGGAGGCCCCCGGAAGTCTCACTGAAGCAGGTTTCACATCACAAGTGTGATCAAACAGCACATTCGACTAACCAAGACTGTCAGAGTTCAAAAGGCTGCGTTTCATTTTACCACATACAAAACAACCTCCTCATTGTGTTGCACGAAGGAAATTGAATTCTCTGTTGTTCACTAAGTGCTAAAAGTAGGTAGGGGGTACTTCCTGTATATTACTTAGCAGCCTTATGGCACGGGTCACATTAACTGAAGCAAATGGCGAGCGGCTATCTGTAGATTCAAAACCTGGGGCAGAGCAAAGTGATTACTAATGTCGGCGCAAGGCAGGCAGCGTAAAACTGTATTGTAAGCGCTCTGAAGTGAAAGTAAATTAAGGGCAACTATCCAAGGAAATTACAAAGATACACGAGTTTTTAATAATAAATTTAAGGTACCAGCAGCTGCGTTTTCTGAGGAAAGGAGACTGTTTTTTTAGTTAGGCTGGATGGTTTCTTTTGTCCTTTTTAGGTCGAGCCTAGCGCAGCGCGCATGCGCTGCTCTAGGAAATCGGCCTCTTGGAATCACTTCACCTTTTCTACAAGCTTGTGCGTGTGGTGCTCACACGCTATTGGCCTTTGCGTCTGGCTTTAGCACGCAATTGGCCAAAGGCGTGTGGATGTCCCAGCTTTTTGTGAAATGTTTACTCCCAGAGCGTTTTGCTCTCGGGAGCCAGCAGCGGCGCGCAGTGGCCATCTGTTTTGGGTCAGGTTTCAGTTCCAGACCTTGCCGCTTTCATTAGAAGGCGCATCCCCCTCCACCCCACCTCCACAAGAGTGCGCGTGGCCGCGCTTGTTTACATTCACTTTCGCGGCCGGGCGGCCGCGCTTGTTATTCTTTGCCAGGTTATTTCAATGGCTGCAACGTTGTGCGCGTGTCGAGTTGTACGCTTCGCTGGATTTTGGTGAAAATTGAGTCTTCTGCAACAAATTGTTGCAGAAGGAAAATGCGTAGAGGAAACTGCTGCCTACAGTCAGTGTTGGGAGTTATAAAAGGTGAGAAACGTCCTCGCCTCCACACCACGTGCCCCAGCAGTTGTTAGCTGCCCTTGTCGCCCCGAAATCAGACAGCCAGAGGTAGCGCTGGGATTTCAGCTTTTGTCAGAAATACCCCCGAGTCTATCCTTTCCGGGACACATTCTACACCCACCCTTCTGCTGTGGATATCATGGTCTATCCGACGCACACACAGTTTGTCTCTTTTTAAATAATATTAACTGTTATTACCGAACTCAACGGTGCTCTTGCTGTCGAATTCGGTGGGATGAAACGCAGCATCAGCCCTGCCCTGATTTGACCCTGTTGCGGACAGGCTACACACAGATCGCTACAGTGGGTACATTCACCCACTGGGCTGTCTCTCCAGGCTACGTATGAGGCTGCCTGCCTTCCTCACTGCTCTGTGCCTGGGTCCTGCGATTGGATCCAATGAAGGGATGCGTGGGTTCGGGTGTGGATTATAGCGGGGAGGGGCGGTGTTCTTTCTGCTGTATACAACCCAACATTATATCAGAACTCCCTGTCCACACACCCGGCATATAATATCCCTGAGACCTGTTTGTTTTTTCCAGTTCCCGGAACCCCCTTCCTTTGAAACACACCAGGCCCTGCTGATAATCCCACAGGAATGTCCTTTGTGGCTCCAAGTCCCTTTCCAGAATGGGCTCCTCTGTCAGCTTAGGTGCACTCAGAGGCCGATCAGCAGGTCAATGCACCTACTGGGCACGCCCCTCTGTAACCTGCAGGTTACGGGTTCGAATTGCAGTGGGTCGCCTCAGAGTCACTCTTCCCAGGGTGATTAACATGAGGTCCTTTGCCTTGTATAATGACGCCTGTTATTAAAGCGACAACAGCCAGTTGTGTTTGTGGTGCGTAATGTACACACCCCAGGGTCACATTTCAAATCCGTGCATTTATCTCAAGGTCTGATTTCAGAGACGGTCATCAGAACGCTTCTAGCTCGGTTAAAAGTTATTTTTGTGTTGGTTTTGTGCACGCGTTCTCAGTTTAGGAGAATTACATATTCGCGGCTGGACATTTTCTCAGCAGTCTAAATTCCCCCCTTTTTATGGTGATTTCTTCATTTCCGCCTGTATAACCAAGTGTTCCCGCTGCGGTGTATTAAAAGCGTTGCCTCTCTGAGAGAAACTTCATTCTAACATGAGGCCTGCTGAAGTCCTTCTTGGTGAGACAAACTCCCCCCGCCTGTGTTCTGCACAACCCATGACGGTGGATGTGAGGATTCAAATACCGGTACCAGTGTTTTCACTGCCCCCTCCCCCAAATCCCACTTTGCTGCACCTTTTCCGGGCGCATCAGTTGCCAGCCTGGTGCTTGTGCCGGGACAGCGCACAGAGCAGAACTGCACGCTGATTGGTCAGCGAGTCTGTCTGACACGGGTGACGCACGGGTTGGGTGGGTACTGGGATGCCTCGACCAGCATACCCTCCTGTCAGGTGACTTTCACATGTGGACGCCTCGATGTGCCTTGAAGCTAGACTAGGCCCAGGGCACCCTTGCTGACTTGGGGCATCAAAGTGATTTATATATTGAATTTCAAGAGATATTGGGAGGGGGGTGCATTGAAAAATAACAAATAAATGTTTAAAAAAACAAATGTAACATGGATTGTTAGAGAGAAAAGCATGTTACGTTGTGAACGGCAGCGCTGCAGGGCCAGCATGGAAGTTACAGTCTTCGGTGTCGAACCTTGCCTCTGTAAACAGTTCACTTTCCTCCCTAGATTTGCAGGAATAAGAGGTCGCACCAGTGGAGAAAGCTGAAACCCTGGACTCTGATGAGAAACAGTCCACGCAGAGGCTGACCTCATGGCGACATGCATGGACCAGATGCCCATGGCTGTAAAAACAGCAGCACTTGGGGGCGTGCCTCGTCGTAAGCGCTCTGGGTGGGGTGCACTGGCAGAGCACGGGGTGCTGTGCCTCAGGGGGCACACTGGGTCACCTACCTCCTGGTTGATGGACTGTATGCACTCCCTCCGTATTGCACATGTTCTGTATGCTGGTTGATGTACATGTCAGAAGCACAGGGGTGTCTGCCATAGGGGGTCAGAGGGCAGTGGACAAAGGTGACGCGCGGTGGAAGAACATGTCTCTGTCCTTCATTCCACCTGTGACCCCTTCAGCCAGATCTAAGTGTTGTCGCCATCTGCATGCTTTGATTTCAAACCTATATGGCCCCAGAATGTAAACGTTCTGTTGACCAAACAGATAGAACTGCCCTAAAGAGGGCCATAACTGTGCCATTTGGCAACTGTATACCTGGATTTATGGTGGTAAATAAAAAAGAAATCCTATTTATGACGTTGACAATTTTACATGTTGGGATTCTTTTAAATGTTCTCTGCCTTTTTCATATTCCGAATTCTGAACAAAAGAACTGTTTAACTGCTGACAATGTCAGATGTTTTACTTTATTGTGCTTTAAAGCCTTAGCATAAAGTTTACATTTTGTTGCAGGCACCATGCTGTCATGCAATACATGGTTGTAAAGGGGTGTCCCTCTCTCCCTCCCTCTATCCATCCCTTCCTCTCTCCCTCCCCCTCGTTCCCTCCCACTCTCCGTCCCTTCCTCTCTCCCTCCCTCTCTCTCGCTCTCCTTCTCTCTCTCACTTCCTCTCTCCCTCTCTTCCTCCTTTCCTCTCTCCCTCCCTTCATCTCTTCCTCTCTCCCTCCCTTCATCTCTCCTTCCCTTCCTCTCCCCCCTCCCTCCCTCACTCCCTCCCTCTCTCCTTCCCTTCCTCTCTCCCCCTCCCTCCCTCTCTCCCTCCCTTCCTCACTCTCTCCCTCCCTCCCTCTCTGTCCCTTCCTCTCTCCCTCCCTTCCTCTCTCCCTCCCTCTCTCCCTCCCTTCCTCTCTCCCTCCCTTCCTCTCTCCCTCACTTCTCGCTTCTAGCATTCAACTGCCTCGGATCATGTGTTAAATATTTATAAGGTGAAAGCACGCACAAGTTGCAGTAAAGCGTGCCTTCTCCATTGATTGAGATCTTATAAGAGGTTTCCCCATGCCCTTTTCTCGTTTGATTGAACTGCAGGTACTGCATGTATCAACGAGGTGTGGGATCCCTTTATGTTAAATTGCATCTCTTACCAAACTTCCAAACACCTCTGGCAAAACACTTATAAGGTCCCAGAGGCGAGACCTATTGGCTATGCCAATGCTTGTTTCCAAGAGCCAACGTGCGGGGGAGAGGAGTGATGAGAGCTGCGATCAAACAGCTCCACAGCTTCTGAAGGGGGAGGGCGAAGAGAGAACAGAAGTAGCCTGCTAGGAATTTGCCTCGCACTTTGTACCAGCTTTTCTTGCAAAATGACAGCTGGTTTAAAGGGTTAGTGAAAAATCACAGCTTTACCTCGTTCCTGGGAAACACAGGTCAAGTAGCAGTTAATCTAAGGCATGAGTCGGAATCACTCCCACATCTCTCGCTTTGGCATGGGGTCGCGATTGGGTACACTCACGCGCACACACTGGGGAGAATGAAAATCCACCTTCGACCATGTTGGCAGCTGGGCTGGTAGCTCTGAACTTGTGCTGTGTACGGTCCACCCTCGCCTTGCATACCACCTGCTCTAAACGCCGCAGGGCTGAAGGCATGAAGGAAGGCAGCAAAGAGACCGCCAGGTGGGCGGGCGAGGTACTTATACCCGCTCCCCGTCCACCTGCGCGCCGGAAATGACGCGGAGCGCGCCGGACCCCACGGGGGTCCCTCTAGCCTAGAACGTCCTGTGTGCCATCATGTGGCACTAAGGCGGCCACCCTCTTATGGGGACACCCTGCGTGGGCCGCGGGCAGCCAACATAGTGCCAATATCGGCAACACACTCCTCAACACACATACAGCAATCTCCTGATGAAATAAACACACAAGACACCTTTTTTCGTGGAGAAAATTGCTGCAGGTTTATTTGCATACCAAAATATGCCAACATGGTGGGTCAACTTACGGGCGAATCAAGAGCAGGCAGCCCCTCACTGCCTGCCCACCTGATGAGCCAAATTGCACCGTGGCACTAACCCATCAGTGCTTACCAATTTGGGGAGGGTTTACCCCTTCCCCCTGTGGACCGCCAGTCCACCCCTTTACTCACGCCCCTTGAGGGGGGCGGAGCGTATCCAGGCAGCCCCCGGTTGCTCAGGTCCACAACCGCCCGTAGATCTAACGGGGCACCGCTGCTCCTCCAGGGTCCAACGCGAGGACCTCCCTGGGGATATTTGGCCTTTGCACCCTTGTTGTGCTCCTGCAGAGGGTACCCCTCTGTACCTTACAGCCTCTGGATCGCCCTGTAACTCCGCCACAGCTCTGGGTGTGGCCACGGTCACAACCAGGGCCCCCCACCAAGGTAGGCATCTTTACCTACATCCTGCTGATTCCAGGGCCTCTCCCAGGTCCAGTAAAACAAGTCCATGCCCACTCTGGACAGGTGAACCCCATCCTCTTCAAAACTCCCTGTGGACTTTAGCATGCAGCAGGCCCTGCCAGATAAAGCCAAGCCCCCTCTGTTTAGTGAATCTGCCATGGCACTGCTAACTCTCCTGCGTGAGGTTTCCACGGCATCCCCTGACCGGGCCCCTCGCCACACTAACAGTGGGGTTATCTCTGACCATCATAACTCACATGCCCACAAATGGTTGCTTAACTTACACCAGGAGGATTTCATTTCTGGCCGCAGTGCCCTCCTACCCAGTAAAGTCAAAACATTGCCTCCCAGGTGTATGCCCAAAATGTTGGGAGGGGAGGCACCCCCCCCTAATCTGTGCCGCAGCTTCTACAGCAAGCTGTTCCAGCGCATGCCTGGGACCCCCAACCAAATTATCTCAGTGGTTGAAAACCCATGCCTCCATTTCCTGCATTCTGCCTATCGTGCCCTTCTCAAGACGCAAGAATGGCCAATCAACCAGACCATGATCCTGGCAAAATAAAGAAATGCTGGGTTGCTAAATACAATAATGAAGCACTGCACACCATTCTATTTAACTACTCAAGATTGCCCATAACTTCACACAATAACACTGTACCCCAACCAAACCTCTGATGCCTCACAGAGTTGCCATTGGTATACTTAAAATTTGCACTGTACCTAAATCACTTAACCGGACCACCGGCCACTCCCCTGGGTGGCTTCCGGACGGATGTACCGTTTTAATACAATGGGATTCCCATCGTCCCACCTGCATGATGCACTCTGCTGACATGCCTGCCCTGAAAGCTGCAGTGGCTGCCCCTGTCAGAACTCATACTGCACACGTTGGTCCCTGGTGCTACGCAAGATTGTACTTAGTTTGCTCAGAAGTCGTACTGCATACATTCACATCTGGTGCTCCCACGCACCTCAGCCCCGAAGACTGAACTCTTGTTTTCCCCCGCACTTGCTTATTCTCAAACTTTTGCGGTTCGCACTTATAACCGTGTACTGCACCAGCAGTGGAAGCTTACCTGCTCCTTCCAAACTTGGATTTTCCATGAAAATGGACATGCCAAGCATTCTTAATACATTGTAACCTGCTTAATGCCTTTACCCCTTGATTACCAGGGTGCCGGAATGGTTAGACAATGCTGAGGATTTGAGGACACTGAGTAAACTATGAGCAACTTTTACCTGCCCCTCACGATATGAGTGCAAATGTGTTCCGGTAATAGTCCGCATTGGTGCTCCACACCCATATTTCCCAACACTCTTGCAGTAACAGCACCTATTATGGCATGACACCTAACGCTACCCACCAGGCTGACTGGTGGATCCAGCGTATGTAGCCCATTAGCCAGCGTTTGCTAGAGGTATACCAGTGTGTCAAACAGGGCCAGTGCTTATGGCTACTGGGCCCTGGAGTAGATCATACGCCCAACTTGCCTGCCCTGTGAATTATTCGCTTGAATAATGGACATAACTATCTTAATACCTTGTAGCCTTTTCGTGCTCTAATACCTCGTTTCCACAACTAAGGGACAGCAGCACCCCTGTAGATGTCCGCTACCTCACCCGGCCTAGCTCGACTGGCTATCCGGGCAGGGGAAGTTTTCTAACTGAAGCCACCTGACACATGGCCCCAGGTCCAGTGTGCAACTACTTTGCTGAGATGGCCCGGACATTTGCACAGCCCATATGGTTGCTAAACCATGGCGAACACCTGGGTGGCGTCACATGCGGTTTGAGGGCATATTTGTATTGTGCCCACTATTGCAGATACTGCACCCTTTAAGGAGTGACAACTTACACAGCCCACCTGGCTTATTTACTGTAGTCCGATCCCAGGTACCCGTACCTGCTGACCAACTGAGACCCTAGGTGCAAGACCCGCAATGGCCCTAGTTCGCTTCATTACCCCCGGGATTGTTAGCCCTCCACAGAAGCGAGGCTGGGTACAGCTTCTCTTCTAGTTACATTGAAATTCCTGCTGGAGCGGTTTTACTCCGCCACCCAGGAGTCTTGGGTATAATAACCCTAGATAATGTCGCAATCTGAGGATCCCAGAACAAGTTTCGCCTCAATTCACCAATTAGCGGGTCCGCGAGGACCCCTCTGCCCACTGCAAGTGACCTGGTCACTTAGAGCCTGCTCCCTTACTGCACTTTCCTGTCACTCCAAGACAACTGGCAACAACCTGACGCAGCAGCTTGAGGAGGGGCATTGGCCAAATGTACTCCCCCGACCCAGGTTTCCAGCATTTGTCCTTTAAGGAGGCTCCAGTTCGTGTAAAGTGTGTGTCGGTGTCCTGGCAAGGCAGTCCTTATAGCCTGTTCAACGTAGGTGACTATCCTACTATAATGTGTGAAGGCTCAACCCTCAGAAGGGCTAAGGAAATGTGGCCACAGATTGATGGAAGATTGGCATTTGTTAGTTGAAGTCGCCAATCTCCCACAACCCGCCTTATTGCGAGTCTTCTTGGTATACCTGGAGGACCGAGGAAGTCTTTGGCTGTCCTAGCCGCGTAAGTGCCTCCTTTAATCCTGCTCTTCACATTTCTGGTTCAGACATCAGGGTTAGACAGTCCCCATGTCGCTAAACCTGACCACAAACCATCAGGTTGTAATCGTGGAATGTGACAATAATGTGTTGCCCTGCACCTTAACACTGCTAAAACTGCAGCTTCCATTTACAAGGCGGTACCACCAGACAGTCAATTCCTCCCCCCACCAACAGCAACCAATTCTTCACAACACCCGGGGGAGCCCTGAAGCCTTGGGGTGAAAATGCAGGAGATCTACCCAAACTAGTAGTCATAAAATGGCTTTGGTTGATGGAGTCAATTTGCGCCTGACTGAAGCTTGGTGCCAATGTAGCTGCACTAAACTAATGGTTTTGGTGACATAACTTAGTTGACGGCCATTCATGAAAAGGGTGCCCCAAGAACATACCTAGGAATAGTCAAAGTCCGTGCAGCGTCCCCAAGGCGGCAACTGCATGTACTACGCTGCCAGATACAGCTGCCTAACAACCAACAGGTTACCAAAAAAGGCTGCCAGGAGCCGTAGCGGTGCGAGGCCCCCATGCATTTGGGTCGTGTGTGTGAGAAATGTAGCCTTGAGTGCAGGGGCTTGCTAAATACCCTCCTGCTAACATAAAATTCCGGTTGCCTTACCCAAAACAACCGAAAGAATGCGTGACCCGGAGCCTTTCCCCGAGTATGCTGGCACCTCAGTCCTCCTCCTAACACACTCCCCGTACTTGGCGCCGCTGCCGCCCATACTCTCTCTGGGTTGTCTGGTCCATCTTCCTGCGACCCAGATGCCACGATCGTAGCCCGATCCAAGTCCCAGATATCGCAGCCAGATACCATGCGAAATAAATAAAGACACAGGTGAACAGTGCACTCACCAATTGTCATGATAATGAGCTCACATGTTTAAAAGACCCATGTTTTGAGACCAGAGTAAAATAACACTCAACGCCCAAATATCGTGAACTCCCAACGGCCCAGCTGTGCCCCCAGACCTCACCGATCTGAAACGTTAAGTGCTTATCTTATAGAACACCTTAAGCCAAGCCTGGTGTCAGGCGGCCACTTTCAGTTCGCACCACACATTACTCCTGCCGCGCTGCCACTCATCGAACCTCACAACTACCCTCCTGCCCCTGGAAGCTATATGTCCGGGATCACGACAGGCGGCCACCTCAGGTTGCACCATACATCGCTGCCAAACCTAACAACCCCACAACTGCTAATCCTGACACTTGTGCAGGTGTAACAGTTCAGACTAATCCAGGCCCCCAAAGCTATAAGAATGGTCTGGGCCGCAGGCCATAGTAAATGCTAATGTATATTGACTTAATCAATGCCTGTTGATGTAGTCATCTCTAAATAGACAGACAGCGCCAACTTGTGGCCGACTGTCACAAGCGCCGAATTTGACAATTAAGTGACGGTGCCGCCACCAGAAACCCCCAGTCGAATTTAGCACAGGTAACTAGATGCTGAATATCACCAGAATAGGCAATTCAGCACATTTGTAAAGTCCAAGGGTGACTTTCTAACAGTTGTTTCAAACAAAGGACGCTGTAACTTAATGCCTGGTTCAAGTATGTAACACGTGCATCACTATCCCTTCTGTGGCGGGGAGAAACATGTTTGTGTCCCTCTCCCTGCAGTATTCAATTTCCAATTTTATATCAATATAATACTCCGTAGATGAATGCATGTAATAGACATCATTTACATCACAATGTTAAACCAATTAACGCACAGGAGACCGTGAGAAACACACATAGCCCCTGTTAGGTAACAGCGTTCCATCTGCTCTGCTGTTAAGTCATCTGCCTTTATATTCCTATGATTACAATCTGTCCTTCGTGTTTTTCTTCCCTACACCCATTTGCACGACCATCCCCGTGGATGAGAACTCTGGAGTTTTGACAACCCCATAATTAGAGCAACAATCTTGTCACAATAGTGAATTATTTTATGTACTAAGAATTCCAGCGATGCAAGCTCTGGGCTCTGTCATTTCATAGATACATCCCCAAGCTGGACCAGTTTACGACGTCACCTCACAAACCCTTGCACACGGTATCATGGTAGGAGGCAGGGGAAGTGTAGGATTTCTGATACCTTGTGAAACGCTACTCGAGCTCTTGAAAGAGAGCGGACCACCACCGCCCCGTGCCCCCAACCCCGCTGATCTATGATCCCCGTGTCATGGTTCATGCACATTCCCTTTCAGCAGCAGACGTTCTATGCTAGTTCACTGGTCGGGGGGGGGGGGGGACAGACAGGTCCACGCCTGATTGTCAGTTACGGACAAGTTCTGCTTTTTTAGTTATCTACTTATACACAGACTGCCGTCTTGCCGGTGCTCGGCGCTGTGCTGCGCTCGTCAAAATAACCACTTAACCTGCAGATTCTACTGAGTGCCGTCACCTGCCAGGAGCAGGCGAGGTGCAGGGTGACGAGATGACACCGAAGCCGCGGCAAACAGGATGTGAGAGGTAAGGAACGCAATGAGGACTCGAGCGTGCCGGCGAGATCTTCCTCGAGTGACCCTTTCCATGCCCCCCTGCACACATGAAGGTTGCAGAAGTTCCTGTGAGCGATCAGGGTTTGTTTACACTGTGCATAGGAAGGTGGATCTACAACACAGAAAAGATTTTTCGAAACACAGCTTTAACACGCGTTTAATCACATTCCATTCTTGTAAGAAGTTGGGTGGAGCATCTATTTGCGTTACCTCCTGAGGCATGATGCAGTAGCGTAATGCCTTGGTTCCTGGTATCTAGCCACTAGGCTTTCACACACAGTCCCCTTCTCTCCCTGTACTGGTACACAGTTGCTTCTGACCACTGTACCTCTGTGAGGCCTCTCTACCCACCTGGCATTTAGGGTGCCTTGGTCATGCTCTCGGAAGCACACCGTGCCGCGGCACCCAACAGGTTTATACCCGTCTTCACTCCTACACATATGGCCGCCTCCCGGGTCCATCCCGGCCACCCTGCTACTGTCCACGTACTAACAAATGCACAGGGCGAAGGAGACCCACATGTACCTGCCTGGGGAGCAGGGCAAGCAAGGGTACACCAGCAAGGAGTGCTGAGCCCGTAGACTGTTGCTTTCCACAATCGCTCTCCTCACCTCCCATCGGGGCCTGGCTCACCACGCCGCGGGCCCTCCGCATGCGCCGCTCCCCATGACCCCGCCACCGACAAAGCAGACCATCCCACGGTGGACGCAGCCACCCGCTCTGCCTGAAAATTATACTCCCGACACCATCAAGGGAGGGAAGGGGGAGGGCAGTGCTGCCAGCTCCGCCACAGACCCCACGTCTGTGAAAGGGAGCCATGCATTGTTTTTTCCGAAGTTTTATATGGCGCGGGCTTGACCCGAAGGTATCAGAGCACTTTACATGCCATGAGTTTCGTTACACTCGCACGCGTACATTTTGTTATGCACGGGGAGATTAAGCGATTTGTCCAGGACCACGAGGGTCGGTGCCGAGACTCGAACCCAGGTCCCCCGGTATGAGGTCAAGCGCCCTAGCTGTTAGGCCATATCCTCTTCATTGAAGACGTCTAGTCGAGCCTCCCGCTCGCCTCCGACACACCGTCTGCCCCTGCACAAGTGACCCGGTCCGACTGGAGGCTGTGCTTGGCTGAGGCCTGGGCTGGAGGCGGCATGTGTCGTAGGGGAACATCTAGACTAGTTGGTAAGCAGCGCCGGGCCGTCGGGCACCGGGGTGTCCTAAGCGGCCCCTGGCCAGAACAGCCTCCGGACCTGGGACCAGGTGCGGCCACTACAGTGGAAAGGCGACCCGCAGCATGGGAGCACCCTGTATCTGAGACTCTGTTGTACCTGGGGCAGAGGGCGCAGTATCATACGAACTGTGCCTGTCCCCAAGGCAATATTCGCCCCTTGGTAGTGCCCAGTAGGGGGGGTTCCAGAGTTAATGCAAGGCCGAGGAGTGACACCCTGTCCCTGTATTATTCGTGGGGTCCCTCATTCGTCGAGGCGTCGACTGCTCACCATAGCAGAGGAGCCCAGCCACCAGCCGGAGCGAATGAGCGCTCTATCCGTGTTAGGTAAGCTATCCCCCAGCTGCTGCAACCCTTTAAAAACTGAGCCGCCCCAGCACTCCTAATCACTGTGGCGGAAGCGGCCTTGTTCCGAGGCCGGGCGGGCCAGTGAAATCTTGCGGGCTGCCACCATCCCCCATTGCCGCCCCCACATGCCCACCCGCTAGTGCGGGAGCGGCCTCTCTGCGCCGTGGCGGGTGGCCCACGCTCTCTTGCGGCCCTCCCCGGGCCTTTGTGCCACCAATTAAAGGCACAATGCCGCGGGGGATATAGCAGGCCGTCCACAGGCAACTAAGAGTCCTCCATTGTGAGACAGTGGGTTATTAGTTGAAATTGATGGTAGTCCTCTTGAAGTAATAATGGAACAATTTTTTACTAGGTTCAGTTAGAATTCATTAATTTAAACCTGAGCTCAACCCTTGGTAGCTGTAGCACAGAGTAAACAGGCTTAACTTAGTGACAAAGTCCATAAGGCCGACTCCATCTGGAGTAGGCCGAGACTCTATTTTTTCTATTTTCGTCTAATCATCAGCATGTCTGTCTTTGACGCAGTTTTCGTCTGTCTTTATCTTTCCAAGACCCTGTGAAAGTGTCAAGCCATTCAGATAATGACATTGATAAGACACCTGATGCAACATCAGTCTGGGACAAGTGCCATTTCAAGGTCAGATAATAATAAAGTCTGAATTGACACATTTTTACCTTCTTTGTTTATAATAATGCATTTAAGGCTAGCATATTGTTGCACGCAAGTTATGTCAGATATTCCTAAGGTTATGTCAGAAATTCCCCATATCAGATAAGCCACAGTATAAAAGGCCCGTTATGTAACCACTTGGCAGGAGAGGTCCTTCTCCTCAGCATATCACACAAGATACCGCCAGAAGATCCTAAAAAAAACTGCCATCCCAGTCTGTGCTGAAAGCTGATACTGAACCAAGTCTGAGAGCAGCTGATGCAGATGCGTGTTTTCCTTTTGAGAGGCAACTGATAATTACAGCCTCCTGCTGTAAACATGTATGCAGTGCATGGATTCTCCTTAAGAAACTCTAGATGCAAGCTATGCTACTCCATGCTCTCATAGTATAGCACACAGAAGTAGGTTTTAGGGTGTAAGGTTGCTAGATGACATTTTAACTATGGTAGAAATGTCATTTTATTCTCGTTCGCAACATGCATTAGTGTTTTAATAATATTTAGTGTGGTTGTTTTAGATGTACTAAGCAACGGGATGAGCATGGTGAAATGAACATTGATAAGCATAAAGTGTCTTTTCTTAGTGCAGGATTTGTATGTGATATAGTAAAGAATGAAATTCTGCTTTCAAATTACAACTGCATCCCCGAGTCCCTGTTTAGGGTTTGTTAGTAACCTAGAAGGCACAGACACCATGTCATCTATGTACCGAGTGGGGCTATATTGAGCTACAAAATTTGTTTTTTCACATTAAATTGCTGGTGCACTGAACTAAGTTCGCACATGACACCCGTGGGTGTGAAAGCACACCTTGTAGAGGTAAACCAGAATCTTTGTTTACGTGACTCTAGGTGAAACAAGTGTAAAGTATGTATCAGTATGAAAACAGTTAATAAGTAGAGAACACAATACAATAACAATCTGACTTCAATAAATAAAAATAGTGCAAATTTCACAGCGCAAACAGACAACAAAACAACAAGCATTAGAAATGCAATAAGTCTCGCATTTGCTTGAGTTGGAGCTATTGGTGTTGTAAATGACAATGTCTTTTATCGATGTGTTATGGAGTGTATGTATGTGGTGTGTAGTGGAATTATGTGGGTTGTATTGGAATTGTTAGGCGTGGAATTGTGCGTGTGGACTGGATTTGTGTAGTGGAATTATGTGGCATGGTGTTCAGTGAAATTATGTGGATAGAATTTATGTGGTTTTGAGTGTCCTGTAATTATGAGGAGTGAGATTGTGTGCCATGGAGTGTAATTATGTGGATTGGTATTTTGTATTGTGGAGTGGTGTGTAGTAGAGTTTAATTATGTGGTGTGCTGTTGGGTTTTGTGGCATGATGTGGAAATCTGTGGTGTGGATTGGAAGCATGTGGTGTGTTGTGTAATTGTGTTGAGCTGAATTATGTATTATGTTGTCAAATTATGTGATGTGGAATGGAAATGTGTGGAGTTGAATTGTGCGCAGTGGAACTGCGTGGCGTTGAATGAAATTATGCTGAGTGAAATTATGCTGACTGGAATTATGTGGCATGGTGCGGAGTGTATTTATGTGGATTGTTGCTATGGTTGAGCAGTTTTATGCGGGGTGAATTTATGTGGTATTGAGTAGAGTGTAGTTATGTGGAGTTGAAACATGTTGCATTGAGTGGCATTCCTTGGAGTGTAATTATGTTGGATGGTGTTAAGTTGTGTGGTGTGTAGAAATAGGTTTAAATTTCCAGATTTCTCAACTCTCTAATTGAGCTTGCGGCTTAATAAAGGAGTATTATGAGTAAAAGAAAAATGCAGAGGCAAAAGATCCACGGTATGTGTGTATTTAAGAACATACATTTTAACACTGACTGCCTCTGCTGCAATGGATATATGATTTAACAACTACTACTTTAACAACAAATTCCTAAACCACGAATGCTAAACCCCGAGCAATGCCAAACCACTACATTCTTAACAACGACTTCCTAAACAACGAAAAATATTCAATTGGCTCATTTCCTGAATATACCATTCTGCTCTAAAATAAAACGCATGTTTGAAACACGAAATAAAAACATGTAATTAAATTAAACATGTATTTTATATTAAGGCTGTTTCCGGTTACAGAAGCTCTTTTTTTTTATTGTGCGAATAAAGGCTATTCAGCAAACTGCCCCCTGACTGAGTGCACATCTGTGAAGATAACATACAAAGTGGTGATAGAAAGGCGAAAGCTTGTATGCGTGCAGCATATATTGTACGAAACCAGTCGAGCCCTGAACATGATGGGGGTAGTCTATATTGGAAACTACAGAGGAAGAGGGGCGGAGGATAAGTGGAGACACAGCATGAGGGGCAGGTTTACAGAGGAGAGATGAAAGGTACTGGGGTGAGGCTTACAGGCAGGCTCAGAGAAATGGAGGAGTGTCTGAGCTCCGAATGATAAAATAGGCAGACTGGGGTCTCTTCAGACAATTGAGTACTAGTATAAAGGGTCTGCTCATATCTCCAAGTCACCCTCGAAGGTTCACCATGTCAGTCGTGGTATTAATCATTAAACACGTTGTGCTGCTCTACTTTGGTGCAGAGCCATTTTCGTCATTGAAAACACTGACGTGTAACGTGTCTGTTATAACTTACCCTGTTGGTACATTCCTCCTCACCCCTCCTCTACTGTCCACTTGGTTCCCTTTGTCCGTTCGCTCTTTCTCTCTTTCCGTCTCATCCCCTTCCTTCTCCTCACCCCTCCGCTCCTGTTCTTCTCTCTTGCTCCTCCTTCTTTTAGGGAGGGAGATGTGTTATAACTTACCCTGTTGGTACATTCCTCCTCACCCCTCCTCTACTGTCCACTTGGTTCCCTCTCAGAACTCTCAGGTGAAGGCTGCCTTGGAGTGTTGACAGGCAGTGCTTCTGTCAGAGTGTGCCTCGGACTGGCAAGCCGAAGGTGCAGAGATTTATACTTTCAAATAAAGGACATCAATCTTACCTCCTGCGTCTTAATTACTTCATTTTGGCGACGAGTTTCGGGATGCTGTGACAGGGACAGCGCTGTACCTTCCCCTGTTGATGTTCGTCTTGCCAGTCGCCTGGAAGAGCGTTTTCAAGTCTGGTTCCTGATTACTTCGGGTTCTACATAGGACCTTTCAGACTGTCTTCACTACTCCTCCTGATGGTGAGTTAACCATTCAGCATTGTTGTGTTAGCGTCTACGGACTGGATTGAGTTTGTCTCTCCGTGGGAGGTGACTTGGGGACACGCTGTGTTGTTCTGATTGGAATCAGACATTGAGGCATATGGTCCCTTCATCGCAGCTTCAGGCAGCCAGGTTTTTTGCAAATTCTATTCCGGTGTTGCTGTAATTGGCTGTGCGTGGGAAACCTGCAAGGGGACGTCCTCATTGAGCTTTCAGTAATCCCGGTCGATTTTCCTTCTACATCGACGTTAGGGGTTTCCAAATCTGCTCCTCTCTCAGCGGAAATAAGAAGGGAAGGTTCGGAGTTGCTGCTTTCGTGTTGTACTCACTTAGAGGAGCTGCACACCTCTGTCACCTCTTCTTAGTGGTGGCGGGGCTCCAGCATTTTCGTCAGTCAGCGGCGCTTGTGGAATCTCCTCATGGCGGCATTCATTCTCAGCGGGGGTGTGCGCTCGTTACGGGAGCAGTTTAATTTCACCAAAAGCGGGCTCCGGCATTTTCGTCAGTCAGCGGCGCTTGTGGAATCTCCTCACGGCGGCATTCATTCTCAGTGGTGGTGTGCGCTCTTTGAGGGAACAGTTTAATTTCACCAAAAGCAGCAGGTATCAGCGGCATTTCACATCTACTGTAAGCTTCTAGGGGGCTGCGTTATATTTGGTCGGTGTTCAAGAAGCATTCAGCGCGAGGAGTTTGCCTCCGATTTCCTCATAGGAAGTTCCCACCTTCAATTCAGTACTTCCTATGCACTGTGTAATGAGGCTTTTCACGACCATAAAAAGAGGACTACAATCTCCATTTTGAAGCTGTGTTGCAAAATTTCTCTGTTTATTATAATTGGGACAGACATATGCAATGGTATGAATATTTATAATGGTACTTTTTGTTTAAAAAAAGAAGGGAAAAAAAAGTCAACATTACATATTTATGACTGAATTGTTCTAACACCTTTCCATATTTGCAGGATCTCCACTGTTCTGGGGCACTTATTTTACAGTACTTTTTCTTTACTTGTGTTTCTCTACAACCTAGTAGGCAGCTATGGCTGGTGCAGGGATGAATCAGCCACCCCCCTTTTTAAATGAGGTAGGAGAGCCAGACATACCTTGGCGGAGGTGGGAAGGTATTTTCAAATCATACCTCATTGCTATTGGAGGTGGTAATTTTTCAAGTATAAGAAAGCAACATATCCTTCTGCACAATCTAGGTATTCAAGGGAGGAAAGTATTCGAGGACATCACAGGAAGGTTAATTGATGTGAGTACACTTTGAGGAAATTAGAGTCACACTTCAGGGTAAAAATAAATGTGGTCTTAGAGAGGCACAAGTTCTTCAATAGGGGTCAAAGGAAGGATGAGAAAGTCTCCTCATATGTGGCGGTATTAAGGGGCATGTCAGCCACTTGTGAGTTTGGTGCTCTCACGGATTCCCTTATCAGGGATCAACTAGTTAGATGCACAAATGATATGAAGGTATAGGAGGAATTGCTTACAAGGTATCCCGACTTTGAAGAAGCAATCAGTATAGCCAAGGGCTTAGAACACACAGCATTGTGTATGAAGGAGATGAAGATTTCTGAAGGGTTGATTAAAGAGAAAGGTGAATCGAAGGTCTCTCCTAGTGAGGAGGCTGTGTGTAAAGAAGGCGAAAAGAACAAAGAAGTTCCCCGTAATAAATCAGATGGTTTCTTGTGTTTTTGATGTGGCAGTCCCAACCACTTGGCGAACAATTGGAAATGCCCTGCTAGAAATATAATTTGCAGGAAGTGTAATAAGAGGGGGCATTTTTCAAAGGTATGCAAAGTTTTCAGTCCCAAAGTACATGTCATTGAAAATCCTGAGCTAGAGAAGGATGAGGAAAAAGCGTTTGTATTTCAGATAGAAAAGGGGACATGGAAGAAAGGATACAATATCCCACTTGTGACATTTATCTTGATGGTGAAAAATTTCAGGTATATGCGGACTCATGTTCCCCGTTTACCCTTATTGAGAAGAAAGTTTTTGAAGAAAAGTTTGCCAAACATAGAGTTAAGTTAGAATGTGCTGATATAAGTCCTTCTGGGTACAATAGAGAACCTATCCCGTTAGAAGGAATGGCGAGATTGAGAATTTCATTTAAAGACAGACACACAGTGGGGAAGGTATATGTTACCAAACAAGGGTCAAGCTTGTTGGGGTGGAAACATCAGAAAGAATTGGGTATCACCCTGGACCCCAACAATGTGGACCAAGTCTTGCTGGTTGAACCCCCTGTGGTAGGAGGTAACCTCACTAAAGAATTTCCAGAAGTCTTTACTGAAAAATTGGGATTTTTAAAGAATTACATGCATAAGATTGTTTTAAAAGAAGGAGCTGTCCCAGTGTTGTACAGAACTCGTTCCATTCCTCTTCTCATGAGGGAACCCTTAAGGTTGGAACTTCAAAAGCTGGTTAACCAAGGGGTCATTCAAGAAATTGAGAGTTCAGAGTGGTTGGCACCCATTGTCATCACAACCAAGGACAATGGGAAGAACATTCGGTTATGTGTGGACTTGAGGGACTTAAATGCCAACATCTTGGTGGATAGACATCCTTTACCAAGGATACATTGCTGAGCACTATTCAAGGGGCAAGGTTTTTTAGCGTGCTCAATCTATCCTCGGCCTATCATCAGGTCAAGCTCCACTCCGAGTCTCAGCTTTTGACGGCTTTCACCACTCCATTTGGCAACTATAAGTTCTTGAGGATGCCTTTTGGGTTGGCGTCAGCCGCCTCAGCTTTTCAAAGAATAATGCAACACATTCTAAAGGATTGCTCTAAAACAATGTGTTTTCAAGACGATATACTAATTTATGGTACTAGTGAAGTTGAACACAATTCTAATGTTTGTTTGGTGCTCAACAAACTTAGAGAAGTTGGGTTTACAACAAAAGAAAGTAAGTGTAAATTAGGTGTGACATCTGTTGACTATTTAGGGCACACAATCTCGGAGGAGGGCATTAAACCTAAGATTGACTTGGTTGAAGCTGTGAGAAGAGCTCCCACTCCCACAAGCAAAGAGGAAATTCTGTCATTTTTAGGTTTGGCAGAATATATGGCCAAATATATCAGGAATTTTTCCATATTGTCTCAACCTCTAAGGGATCTGCTAAGGAAGAATTCAACATTTGCTTGGGGTAAGGAACAAGATGAGGCTTTTGAGAGTATAAAAGAAGCAATTATTTCTGCCCCATTCATAGGCAATTTCAATGTGGAAAAAGACACCATAATATCCACGGATGCTAGCAGTAGAGGTATAGAGGCCTCTCTTTCCCAAAGGTTTGACAACAAGGTGAAGGTGGTGGCCTTTGCCTCCAGAACTCTTACAGTGGCCGAGTCCAATTATTCTACAGTGGAAAAGGAGGCGTTGGCAGTTTTTTGGGCAATAAAACACTTCAAGTTCTATGTTTGGGGTTTGCCATTCGAACTATGTACTGATCACAAACCGTTGTTCTTTGTTCACAAAAAAAATATGGAGAACATGACCCCTCGCATTGCTAAGTGGGTATTGGGCCTTCAAGGATTCAATTTCAAAATGGTTTACTTACCTGGGCCAAAGAACAAGGTAGCTGACTTTCTATCAAGGGCCCCTGTTGAGTATGAAGAGGATACAACCATGCCCAAAGAAGCTATTCTGGAGATTACTCTACCTGCTGTAGCACAAGATCAATGGGACTCCCACATGGAGCAAGATGATATCATTAAGAAAGTAAAAATGTATGTAATCAAGGGGTGGCCCAGCAAATGCAATGTACTACCTGTGGAGGTTCAGCCCTATTGGAACGTAAGAGATGATTTGTCTGTAGAGGGGAAGTTTCTTCTCAAGTCAGGCAAGATAGTTCCGCCGGGAGGGTTAAGGAACCACATAATTGAGCTTACACATGAAGGGCACTTGGGGAGAAGTCTCTGTAAGGCAAGGTTAAGATCAGAGTATTGGTTTCCCAATATGGATTAGTTGATGGAAGAGAAGGTGCGTGACTGTAATGCTTGCAGCCTGAGTGATAAATCAAAAAGTACAAGGCACATTCCCCTTATACCAGTTGAAGTCCCCAGGGTTCCATGGGACAAGCTGGGACTCGACATTGCCGGTCCCATACATGCTAGGGGACCTCAGGAGTGGTACATTTTGGTTCTCATTGACTATTATTCAAACTGGATCACACACAAATTTGTGAATAGGATCAACACGAAATCCCTCATTTGTTTTTTAAGTGAGGTGTTTTCAAAGGAGGGTATTCCCTCCACCATAGTCACAGATAATGGTGTACAGTTTGTATCGGAGGAAATGAAGGAGTTTCTTAATGACATGTCTATTTCTCACATACGCACACCTTTGTATTGTACCAAGGCAAATGGGAAGGTGGAAAGAGAAAATCGAATGTTAAAAGAGTGCATTCAATTGGCAGCCATTTCTGGTAAGCCAATTGAGGCAGCTGTGAGAGACATGCTATGGTCGTACCATACCACACCCAATCTTACCACAGGTTATTCCCCTTTTGAATTATTGAGGGGAAGGAAGGCTGGCTCTAAGTTGTCTCCCAACTGGTTGTCCCAGACAGAGGTTGTTGTGGTCAACCCGGAAGAGTTCAGTAAGAGGGTGGTATCCAAACAAATGAAATACAAAGAGATGTATGACAAGAAATGGGGTACCAAGAACAAGTCACTCAAGCAAGGGCAAAGGTTTGTATCAGGAAACCCTATGGAGTTAGTAGCAAAGGCGACAAATTCTATGCTTCAGAGAAAATCAAAGAGGTTAAAAAGAATGTTGTGATTCTTGAAAATGGTAAAATGTGGAGTATGGATCGCGTTGCCATATGCCCAGACAGAGCAAGTCACAGTGAGGTTAAGGATCCCCCACACATGGCACCCTGTCGGAAGAGGTTCAGGGGAGAAGAGGGGAAAGATCCAAGAGCTCTCCTTGCTGGCACAAAGATTATAGAATGGTGTGATCTTTCCTGCTCCATTTTTTTGGTATCTTATGTAATTTGGTCTTCTGCGCAAGACCACTGTTTATTGTTCTGCCATGGTTGTCCCCTCTTGTTTTTCCCCGGCTCTTCTATCCCCGGGTAGTCTTGTTTCCTTTCACTCCTTTCTGATTGTGTCCCACTCCCTTCTCCCTTTGTCCGTTCGCTCATTCGCTCTTTCCGCCTCATCCCCTTCCTTCTCCTCACCCCTCCGCTCCTGTTCTTCTCTCTTGCTCCTCCTTCTTTTAGGGAGGGAGATGTGTTATAACTTACCCTGTTGGTACATTCCTCCTCACCCCTCCTCTACTGTCCACTTGGTTCCATCTCAGAACTCTCAGGTGAAGGCGTGCTGGAATGTTGACAGGCAGTGCTTCTGTCAGAGTGAGCCTCGGACTGGCAAGCCGAAGGTGCAGAGATTTATACTTTCAAATAAAGGACATCAATCTTACCTCCTGCGTCTTAATTACTTCAGTGTCCTTTTTAGCTGACCTGGGTCCTCTACTTGACATCCTTTTAGACCATGTTTGTGAGGCCGGAAACTCATTCTAAAGAGGCAGAACATAGACAATAGGCCTCAAGGAACTTGTATTTAATAATTTAGTAAATGACACCGTTAGCCAAAACGGCAATTATTCAATTGGCTCATATCCTGAATATACCATTCACAGATCATGTAAAAACGAAACCATCCAATTACTTACACCAGATACAACGGCTTGAACAGAGGAACGCTGTGCAAAGAATACAAAGCTGTGGCATTTAAAACGGGATTTAAAAGCCTCGCTCAAATGCAGCCTTTTGCTGAGAAACAGAAAGGACAGAAAATCAAATGCCCGCACCTACTTGTTTTTTTGTAGCCGATCTCTCCCCCGGAGTTGGGGCTGCTTTCGCGGGCAGCCTTTGACAATCACGAGCTTGGTGGGTAGCTCTCTTCATGGGCGAGTCCAGGAACAGAGAAAACAGCCTCCTTGCGGGGTTGTCTGCCGGGAAGATGGCGATGCAAGGAGAAACTTTTAACATACCCCAGCGTCCGCATAGAAGCGCCAAGCAGAGAGATTTTCAACGCCATGTATTTAAATAAATACACATACGTTGCATATATTTGTATTCGAGGAGACATGGTCCAGAGATTTCATATTTTCTCTATAGCGACTCTATAGACATATATGTAACTAATGCTAATTTGTGGGAGATTACAGGCAGTGCATCAGGGCATACAAATCTAAAACGTTTCAGGAGGAAGGGGATGATTGTGCAAAACCCTTGTTTGTTTGCTTTTTCCTTATGTTCCCCAGATTTCTACGTCCAGCGGGGACGGTGCCGACTTCGTACAAGGTACTGCTTTTATTTCAATTTCTTTTCCTCGGTCAGTGTCACCCCTGGGGAAAATGCTTTTCCTTAATTTTGCTTTTTTTTTTTTGTTATACTTGACGGAATGCACCAGGCTCCAGCGTTCCGTTTGGGATTCCCATGGTTACGAAAAATAATAACAAAAATAAACATAACAATAGTGCCATCTATTGGCCAGTTAGGAGGTCGTTTTATTCGTGGTTTAGGAAAGTCGTTATTCGCATAAGTCGTGGTTAATGATGTCGTGGTTCATAGAAAGGTCGTTGTTTTGGATTCGTTGCTCAGGTCAGTCGTTGTAAAGGCTTCGTTATTAAGGCTGTTTCCCGCTGCAATGCTTCAGTGATCACCTTTCCTATAACTCCACCTACCCCCTAAACAAAAGGGCTCGTTAAAGAGGTGCACACATGTGCAGTTTCACAACGAGAGACTTTATGAACAGCTAAAAGCAGTGCAAAATAAAACCAAACAGCAAGTTATAAACATTAAGACAGGTCTTTGAAATTGGCATATCGTCTGTTGCACAAGTCCCTTCGTAATCTCAGCTGAAACCCTGGGAGAGGTTGTGGCGTAAGGGCATGAGCTGACGACTTTGGAACTGTGGAACCAGGTCAGTGTCTTTCGTGGGCTGAACATCCTGTGATTCTGGGCAAATCACTGAATCTTTCTGTGCCTATAAAAAGCTCTTCAAAACTACAACAGGCGAAAAGCCTCCGGCACAGCCCAGTGAAATTATGGTCTACTGCCAAATACCGGTGCTTCTCAATCCTGGGAGTAGAAGGCAGAACAGCTCCACCTTTCATTCTTCCAAAAGTGACCGAATTGTATAGTATTGTATTGCAGACTTATAAAGCGCACTATCACCCCACGGGTATCCTGGCGCTGAAGTTAGCTCCTCAGTATGCACGTGTTTACCAACGGTAATGACTGTCCCGCGTTACACCCTTGGGAAGAGCCAAGTTTTGAGCTTCTTCCTGAAGTGAGAGAATTCTTCTAGTTGAGAGGAAGATCGTTCCATAAACGAGCAGCCGCACAGCTAAAAGCTCTACCTCCAAACCTGGAGGTTCTGATTCTGGGTGTGCTAACCAGATAAGCTGCCGAAGAACGCAGATTTCTTGCAGGGGCATACCAGGCAAATTTTTCCCGCAGTGGCGCCGGTCCTCTTCCATGCAGAGCCTTAAAGACTATACAGAGTGACTTGAACTGAATTCTCTGTAGTACTGGAAGCCAGTGGAGCTCTTTGAGGGACAAAGAAGCAGAGGCTCCACGTGGCTTCTTTAAGGCTAGTTTTGCAGCTATTGTTTGAATCCTTTGTAGTTTCATGAGCAGAAATTTAGGAGCACCCAGTAACAGAGCATTACAGTAATCCAGGCGGCACATAACACTTCTCGCCACGAGAGCCCTGGCTGTCAAGGGTAACATAGGGAGTATTTTCCACAGAGCTTTAATGAGGGAGAAGCATGTGCCAACCGTTTTATTTACATGATTTTCTAAACTCAGCTTGTCGTCAAAAACTACTCCCAAATTACGCACAGCCTCAGATGGTGTGGGGGGCTTGTCCGAAGGGGTAGGCCAGAAATTAACCGGGAGAGGACGGGGAACTTTCTTGGCCGTGCAGTACAGAATTTCAGTTTTTTTCCCGTTAAACTGCAGGGAATTGTCTGAAAGCCATCTGGCAGTTGCTTGCATGCATTCGTGGAAACTATTAAGTGATATGGACTGATTTCCCTCTAGAGACAAAATTAGTTGCGTGTCATCCGCATAGTTCACCAGATTGATTCTGTAGGATTTGATGATCGGAATCAACGGACTCATGTAGATATTAAAAAGAATCGGACTGATTGACGAACCTTGGGGAACACCATGCTGAATAAAACTAAATCTAGATAAAAAAGGGGGAAGGGCCACTGCTTGCTGCCGGTTCTCGAGGTATGATTGGAGCCAATTCAGTGCCAAATCTTCCACCCCAGTATCCACGAGCTGTCTCAGAAGAATCTTATGATTGACTGTATCGAACGCGGCAGACATGTCCAGTAGGATCAGTATCGCCGACTGACCACTGTCTGCACGCATTCTAAGCTCATCCAAGACTGTCACTAAGGCAGTCTCCGTCCCGTGGCCCGGGCGGAAGCCAAATTGTACGTCTTCCAGCCCGATGTTGGTTTCCAAAAATTGTGAGAGGGATTTACTAACCAGGCGTTCTAAAATTTTCACAGGGTAGGGGAGAAGGGAGATAGGCCGATAGTTATTTGGGCATTGGGGATCAAGTGTAGCTTTTTTCAGCAGGGGTGACACGATTGCCCGTTTCCAGCATGTAGGAACTGTCCCCCACTGCTCAAAGATTGGCAACAGATCTGGCGGAGCTGTGGAAAAAGCTCCTCACCATATTCCTTCCAAAGCCTATGAGGGAGGGGGTCCATAGGGGACCCAGATGCAGTGCTCAGAGCAAGTTTATCAAATTCTTCTTCTGAGGGGGTATCAAAATGATCTAAAGTTGCTGGCTTAGCCATGCTTGCCCCTTCCTCCTTCTGACCAACTGGCAACTGTGTCGCCACACTGGATCCACTAGGAAGGGTAGAAACGATACTGGCTTCTCATGATTTGTAGCGCCACGAAGACATCAGGTCTATAGAAATTCATCCTGTAAATATAATTAGAATTTGTATTTAAACATGTTTGTTATTTGAGAGGGGTCATGTTATGTTCCCATTCAATGTGTGATCTCCTTGATGATAACCATTTTGTGCCGATTAAGCAGGTAGGTTTTTGGTCAGGGAGTGGATAAATAGGACAGGTTAGCACCTTAGCTTTATTTTCTTTATAAGGTGTTGTTGACGCTCAAAATATTAGCAAAAGCACGAGTGCAGAATGTTTGTTTCAAATTATACAAAGAACACACAAGGCAGCAGGCACCGATTGAGCAGTTTCCTCAAACATGCCGGAATTGCAGAAATGTTTCCTCTCTAACAAGTATATTAACATGTCTGATATAGCGTTTGCTGCGCCACCCTTGAAACTTAGCGACGTTCGAAGGAGGAGGTGGCGGCTGCTGCTTGGGTATAAGAGGCGAAAACCGCTGTGCAAGAGGCCAACCCTTGTCATTAGTGCCTGGGGGGCATGGTGGAATCATGTGACCTCTCTGAAGGGCGGGCGGAGACTTATGGAAAGGAAACAGATAGCGGAAAGAAAGAACAGGTCACTGTGGGAATCCCCTTGGATTGTGTAGCAAAGGGAGGCCCATTTAAGCATCGAATGAATCAAACTTTATACAAATGTTCAAAAGCGTAAAATGAGATCTTACAAAAAACACATACATAAGTCTTAGCAAAAAAATGTGATTCAATTGTTTCGCAGCACAGTGTACTCGTCCATCATGCAGGCAATGGTTGCAAGGGGAAAGAATGCATCGGAAAGGCAAGGAACGGAAAGCGACCCTAGACAACCGACTCTCAACCCCTTCCTCAGATTGTCATGCACCTCTACAACCTTTGCAGCACAGCAATGGGTCCCGTTTCGTTTGCAACACAGCAACGGGCCCCATTTCGTCGCGTGCACCGTGCAGCAACCATGTTTTCATGGTCATCTAGACTACGATGCAGCCCGCATGAATTTGCTCATGCCTGCTTGCCATTGGCTACAGCCAGGGCTTTAAGTGGCCCGGGTCCTGACGGTGTTCATCACCGTCAGTTCTAAAAAGCTAGTGCTGAGACAGGTCCCTATTGGGCTCTCCATTTTTGCCCTCACCCACATGGTGAAGAAAAAAAATCTTTACTTTGCATCATTACCACTCTTCACTGCCTTTAATGTAACTTCAAAGAGACTCGTTATAGTTCTTTTTACAGTCTTATGTCAGAACTGAAGCATTTTCAATATTATACAAAAAAAACGTAGGTGTTGCTTATTTATCTTATGCAGCAAACAACCATTGACAAAGGAAACAGCCTTGACTTGTTATAGGAGTAATGTTACTTCTTGTATTATATATGTGGATGCAATGACAGAAGCAGCAAAATGCCAGTCGAGCGACACACTATATTAAACACAGATATTTAGCTTACTCTTTTTTTAAGCCACGCCCCTTCGAGAGAGACCCTCTAGTTTTTTCATCCCACTTAAAGCCTGGACTACAGGCATTTACTAGATCCTGCCCCCATAACTACAGCTAATGCGACTGGTAGAAATGAGACGACTTCAATATCCCCAGGCCTCATCCTCTCCCCAGATTGGAAGGCTTGGATTTTAGACGCTAGTAGAACACACCCAATAGGCTGGAAAGAGAAGCCTCTTTAAATGGTGGAGCAGTTACCAGGGAGGTATGAGGAATACCTGACCACGGTTCATAAAAAGCATAAGAATAACCTGATGCTGCTCTGCTCCCCATGCCGTGACCTTGCTACACAGCATAACCCTTTGTGCATGAGGAGCAGCCTTTCCCTGTAATGTAGATTTCTTGCTTACGGGTGGACTTTAATTGCCATTTTATTCTGGGCATCACTAGAGTCTGTTGCCACCCGGAGGCCTGCTATGGCGAGAGAGCAGTGAAACTTGACGTGCTGTATCAGAGCGTACTCATCCATCATGCAGGCAATGGTTGTATGGGGGAAAGAATGTATCAGAAAGGCAACGAACTGAAAGCGACCCTTGACATCAGACTCAATCCCTTCCTCACCTTGTCATGTCACCTCTACAACCTTTGCAGCACAGCAATGGGTTCCATTTCGTCGCGTGCAGCAACCACGAAAACTGAAAACAGCGGAAGCAAAGACTAGGATGCAGCGCATGAATTTGCTTGCGCCCGCTTGCCATGGCTATGAGCATTTACTAGATCCCGCCTCCATAACTACTGCAAATGCGACTGGTACAAATGAGATGCCTTCAATATCCCCAGGCCTCATCCTCTCCTCAGATTGAATGGCTTGGATTTTAGATGCTAGTAGAACACACTCAAAAGGCTGGAAAGAGAAGCCTCTTTAAATAGTGGAGAAGTTACCAGGTAGGTATGAGAAATACCGGATCACGGTTTATAAAAACATAACAAGAACCCGATGCTGCCTCTGCTCGCCACACTGTGACTTCGCTGCACAGCATATCCCCTTTGTGCGTGAGGAACAGCCTTTCTCTGCAATGTAGATGTCTCGCTTAATAAACACTGATGAGTGCCTCAACGCGTGCTTTCCTCCATTAGATGAGTGGAAGAGCGGACTTAAAATGCTGTTTTATTCTGGCCATCACTAGGGTCTGTTACCATCCGGAGGCCTGCTATGGTGGGAGAGCAGTGAAACTTGACGTGCTGTGGAGACGCGTGCTCGGGCTTCGTGCACAGCAAATGTAACAACAACAAAAAAGTAGTCCCCGGAGGTACACAAACACTGAAAGCAAAAGGAGACAGTACTTGGCCGGTGCTCTGTGGCAGGAAAGCGGAAACACAAAGGAGGGAAAAGAGGAAGAATTGCCCAGTAACAAGCAAGGATTTTTAAAGGACACTGGCATAGACCAATAAAAAGCAATGGCAAGAAATGGGTGAAGTTTAACTCCACAAACCATTTAGAACAGGTCGCTAAGCGACAGCGCAAGCGATGTCTAGGCTCGATGTAAAAATCAGCTGTAGAGAATGGCTGATATGATTTTTCAAAGTTTTTCATGTTTCTAAGTCAAGAAATACTCAATGTTTTCCTGCCTATGTCATACTTTCTCACCAATTGTTCAATCGCCATCATCACGTTTTATTTTCATCCCGGGCAGGTACATTTCAGGCAGGTAGATTAGGAGCAATACCACGATGAGAGGCCCAGAGGTCTTGCTCACATGGGTGGCCACTTCAGCATGCTACACACAGGGCACATGAACTGGTGTTAGGAAGGCTATTATTATATCTGTAAACAGGAATAGCACTGCGTTGTTCAGAAATGTGGTCAAGTGTGGAGTGCAGTGTAGTTTCCTCAGGTTGCAAGTGCCATTTTCAGCTGGTACTTTAGCAGTTTGTGGAACACCTGCAATACATGCGACATATTTAAAGCACTGTATAACTAAGTGAAATGTGGCATATTTTTCACAGCAAGCATGCCACAAAAGGATGGTAATCACTTGAACATTGTCTAACAAGGTGAGCACAATGGGCAAAGCAAGTGACCGTAACTGTGTGCCCCATCCTTAGGGTATCACAGACAATAGAGCCAACCAAAAACAGACTCAATCGTTTGGCCACAATGGCGATCACCTGTAAAACTTTCACCTACATGTCAGATCATCCATAGTTCATGTCATCAAAGTGGTGAACTACTTTCATTCACACATATGCAACTGGACCCTGTACACCCTTCAAAGCCCATTTGTCCCTTCCTCCTTTGTGAACGTTCAGCATGTGTGAGACTGTCCTGCTATCCCCAATATTGTTGTCTCTTTCCCATTCCTTAGTCACTCCTGCTGGTGAATTAAAAGGCTAGATTGAAAGCCCCTAAAGTTCCCAACCCTCCCAACTGCTTTGTACAGTTCAGGTCTCTGCCAGACAGCCAAGTGATCGTGGAGTGTAGATTTATATTGATATTTAGAGGTCCAAATTTCACCTTTTTTAACCCACACCATTTGAGCCTTTACAAGATACAAGCAGATTGCAGCATCAGGTCCTGCATCACACTCACTACCAAATACCAAGTGTATTTCTGACCACGACGACTGTAAGAGTCCCAGGCCCATCTCTCTTCTCCCCTCATCCCAGTCATCTCACAGGTATTTCGTGCCACTAGCCTTACCTTTGCTCTTCCTCTGTTATTTTTCAGGGAAGCAGGGGGCCCTCAATACATTTTCTCAACCTCTGTTCCCTCCTCTGTATTTACTTCATTACTAATCCAGCTGACATCTATAGCCCACAACCTGAAGAGTCAGTCTGGCAGCTAGCTTTAATCTGGAGCTACCTATGGCTACATTGTTATCACCAACCATTAAAGCCTCATTCCCCTGCCACACAGTGTACTACTTTTCTATCTAATGACCTGAACACTGCAGTGAACCTCACATAAGAGCAGTGACATCACCTATGAGTTATTTAGTGTAAGTGATTTCTATATCAAGAGAGGTAAGGAAAGCCACACATGCTTGGCCTACAGTTCAGCAAATTCATTGCTATGGTTAGTGTCCTTGGAGGGGCAAGGTCGTGCCTGTATGGATGACTGCTGTTTTACCTACGATTAACGGAGGTATTGTGCAAATATGAGCAGGTTTCTTTAATTATGCAAAAGTAGGGAGCCCTGGGCATTTCCAGTAGTTAGCTTAAGGGCTGTTCCTTTATACATATATCATCTACACCACCAACAGTCTAAATGCTCACCTCAAAGGTCTGCTTTTCTTTCCCCCCCCCCACACTTTATTTTTAAACTTTTGAAAGACATGTAACTTTACAACACAAACCTTCCAACATTGTTGCATTACATAAAGGTTAGACAAAAATAAAGAAAGGCAGACCAGGGGAAGACATACATTGGGGGCAAAGGGGATCGTCCAAGTCCAGCGGTTAGCCTGAGGAAAGCAGAAATGTTATGTTACTTTTTTATAGAGCGCTCGTATACCTAAGAAGGGCGTCTTGGCGCTGGTTGAAACTAGAGGTCAAGGAAATTATTCAACATGGACGTTAAAGAGAGGAAAACAATCAGTGCTTTCCTAAAGGCCAGGAGGTTGGTATGGATCTGATATCAGAAGGTAGGTTGCTCCAGGCCTTGGCCGCTCCGACCACAAAACTTCTACCTCCCTATTTTGTAAGTTTGAACCTGGGAGTCACCACCAAGTTGCTGGAGGCAGAACGTAGTGTTCTAACGGGGGTGTACCAGGAAAAGCTATTCTAAGTAAAAGGGGACCCTGGTGGTGGAGTGTCTTGAAGGTGATCCTCTGTGTCTGACTAGAAGCCAGTGTAGTTTCTTGAGTTCTTCTGAAACTGACTTGTATTTAGAGATCCGACAGAGTGTGCGAGCTGCCGCGTTCTGGAGTGTCTGTAATTTATTTAGAACATTTTGGTGGGCTAGTAGGTACAAACCATTGCAGTAATCAATCGGAGATAAAAATTAATGCTGAGATTGCTGTTTTTTGGAGGTGAAGAGAAATAAATGGTTGGATCTTCCTGACCATTGTTAGGATTGTGAAAGTGGCTGCCGTAACTGCCTTTGCCTGATTCACATAGGAGAGTTTGTCAGCAAGCATGACGCCTAGGTTTTTCCACTACCTTGACCGGCAAGGGAGGTGCCCCCAGAACTGATGGCCACCACATAGGGACCAGAAAGGAGACTGGGTCTCGAATGTCATCACCTTGGTTTTGTTTGCATTAAGTTTGAGACAATTAGTTACTATCCAGTGACCAATGTTCCCTCTAATTTTTTTCCTCTGTGTGCAGCAGTGTAAGGTCTATGTGCGCTGCAACCAAGGCTATGTGCGCCAGTAACCAGGCGCGCGTGTGGGTGAAGCGCCAAATATCACTCCAAACTTTTGCTTAAAAAAGAAGTGAAAAGACGGTGCATTTCCTCACATACAGATCCACGTGAATGGTGTTAAGGCAGGTTTAAAACCGTCCCACATAGCAATTTGAAACCTTAGCAGCTATGTTGCTGCATTTCTTTTCTTAATAGAGCTGGGCTGCGGGGTGATTGTGTGCATTTGTTCAAGTTTTCATGTTAATTTCAGCTCATGATGGGCGCTGCGATTAACATGAAAACTTTAACAAATGCTCTCTTTGAGCAGGAAAAATAAAATTATAATAAAGTTATTAAAATTTTACTTTTCGCAGTTTCAGGGCTGGGTTATGGTAGGGCCGCAGCAGGTTTTCGACTAACACATTTTAATGCAAGTGTCCGCATTAAAATGCATTAGTCACGTATTCTAGCGCCCCTCTGACAATACTGCAATTGAGGCACACTGCCAATGAGGCAGCACCAGCATGCTAAAATTGTCTAACATATGAGAGCATGCAACTGTGCCTTCAAATTTAAAATGCTATGCGTCAGAGATATAATATTCATGAACAGCGCTGAGCAGGCAGGCCAGAATTTAACAGATCAATTAGCCGTGCCCTAACCAGCCTTCCTGCGAGTCTACTCTGGAGGTACCAGCCATCACAAGGGTGATCCATGGAGCGGGTCTTGCCTGCTGTTTTCCCACAATCACACCACCCTTTTGGTGACCAGAAGCACACACATGCTTCGAAGATTGGACACACCGGCGGGTGGTAGCTTTGTTTTTTCTTTTCGCACCCCCCAGCTGAGAAGTCACATTACCTGAGCCTCTTGCGCAGGATGTTATAGTTTTACAGCCTGCTGGGCCCATTCCTTCCTAAGCCCCCGCATCAGCCTGGACAGAGATTGTTGACAAAACAGTCAACTTCTCAGCCCCTGCCGTGCCCTCTGAACATGTGTACTTTCCTGAACCGGAGGCACAGTATTGGTCTTGTCACTTGATCCCGGGACTTTATTGTCGACAGAGCGGCACACAAGTGTTTAAGTGCGACCGGCAAAGGTAGCGCAAAGGGCTAATTTGCCTGCTGCAAAGAACATGTACCATCCAGATCACAAAGTGCACATAATGTAAATGGGTCAGTGGGTTACTGCTTTTGTCAGTGAGATCCTTTTGGTACTTACAGTTTATAAGTCAAAATCCTAACATAGAACAGTGAGCTATTAACTGTTATCTAAGAGCTGCATGTTTTTCCCCAGTCTGATTATCCTAATGTTGCAAAAAGGGTTCATTTGAATAGAAATCAATTCTGGTTATTAAAGAGAACCTCCAATCATGGTATTACGTTCTAAATTCAGTGTGTTTCTCCAGACCAATCACCATTAAACTATACTGCCTACTCATATGGATGTCATGTGACTCCTACACCTTGTAGTCCTTTGTCTTATGTAACATTTCCTATACAGAGATTTACACACATATGATTAATTGTCTCTGTGTACTGAGTGTGATGTAAAGTGCTCTGACACCCTACACTGATATCAGTGGTGCTGTAAATCAAGTTAAATTCATCTGAACGAGAGTATTGTTATGGAGAGTTGAGGGGCACTGTTAAAGGGTGGTAGCGAGGGAATCAGTGGCGGAAGGAGTCATTGGGGGGGCACCAACAAACATTGTCGCACAGGGCTCCACCAGCGCTAAAGCTGGCCCTGCCCTTGAGGCCAGGCCGCCTCACCCATTGGTCCCTCCGTTGGCCTTATTTCAGCAGTAGTAGCTGTAACTCACCGGGGGTCAGCAATGCAGGATTTGCAAGCACACCAAACTAAGTTCACAAACTTCACAGTCTCTGCTTCATGCACAAGCACTTTTAACATGTGCTGCCTGCTTTGGGGCCACTGGAATTATGCAGCAATGGAGGAAAAAATTATACCACAGTAATGATTAAATTATGCAGCAAAAAGAAGGCTGCAGCGTAATGCAGTATATTTTCTGATACTTTATTATTTTTACAGATGGTAACAGTCTCTGGAAAAATGTTGCCTTATTAGTACCAGTGTAACATACAAATCCAGCAGTGACAAAGGTGATCAGACAACCTTTGCAAAGGGCCGTCTACTTCGCAGAAACACTAGTCATATTTTTTAGTAACATTTGATCCGTTTGCGCTACAAACAATTTTTTTGTTAAAATCATCAAATTATGCAGCATATGATGCATTATGCGGTAAATATTGCAGAACCAGAATTATATAGAAAACATTTGCAAACTAGGATATTTTGCCATTCATGCTTGAACTGCTCTAGTTGAAAAAGGGAGGAGAAGTGCTGATGACAGAAGCTGCATGGCTCGGAGACAAATGGTTTGTGCTTCCACTTTTAAGCTTATGTCACCTGGACAGAGACATTTTAAGGCATGGGCAAAGTGGGCTCTGGCCCTCTGATAGAGCCAGCTCTGTTCTTCATCGACAGATTGTTTTAAATACTGTTTCTCTTTAATTTAGTTGTGATGTGAGTGGTGCGTGAAAGTCTATTACAAAGATTTTGCAGCAAAATGTTGTGTTTGATTCACGCAACACCCATAAATAAAGTTTCATTTAGATCAAAACAGGACTTCATATATGAGAAGTGGGCGGGTGTCAGAGAGATTATTTGCAGTAATGTAAGTGAGCTGCTGCTGTGCTACAATATTAAAAACACTCACCACTATCCATGAACATTAGATGTAACAACTTTAGAATTGGACGAGTGTGCCTGCGCACTGTCAGTGACCTGGCCTAAGAGGGCATGAAAAAGCTTAAACTGGATCATAATTCAAAACTGTTCTGAACAGGGGCCCCCTAAAAACTATCGGCCCGGGCCGCCAAAATCCTTAAGATGTCCCTGAGCATAAGTGCAGGTGGGGCCACCACTGGCAAACAACAGCATACGTTAAGCACTGGTGCCATTGTCATCAGGGCAGGAGTCGGGCGCAGGAAGGTTACTCAGTTTATGTTTTAAAACTCTCACTTTTAATAAATGCAGTCTACAAAATGTGATGTATTAAAGTGAAACGCTTCTGTGTGTTTTTTTGAATTTTGAAGACTCCTTTTCAAATTCTAACCTGGTATTTCGTGCATGATTTCCCCCCACCTAAAAAACAATAGTTAGAAATAGCATGATGCTGCTGACCTGGTGTGATTAAAGGCAGATTAAACCAGTCACAGGGCCTCCAGATGATCAGTGAATGCCAACATTTATTATTGTCTGCAGCTAGTTCCTTCCTTCTCTTGGGTCCCCGCTGCAAGAAACGAGATGAGACATCCTCTGAATCGAGGGCTCATCTGCTTCATAACGCTTTCAGAGTGAAACCATGCCCCACTAAACACGTCCGTGTACTGCAAATTTATCAGAAGCGAGGCACCCCTCCTTCAGCCACCTCCTCTCCTGATGCGCAACAATCTGTTGCCACCCACTACCTCATTGTGACCTTCAGCCTGTGCTCTCCCACCATTTAAATGAATGGAGTTTCGTTAACTCCTCCCAGGGCCACTGTGCGTGCACCCCAAAAGCAACCTCATCCATGGCATTGGAATTCACCGCACACCGTTTCACACCTGGCTTTCTGGATAACGGTAGGATCTACCTAGATCTTGGGGTTTTGTACTTGTGACAAATTAGTAAAAAGTGTGCATCAGTTTCCGACATATTAGAACAGAATGGACAACATACTAGTGCTTCTCCGTTTTTATCACAAATCAATGTAAAGGTCCTAAGTGGCAATGTGCCAATTCAAAAACGAATATGCAAGGTCTTAGCCTCTGTGGGAATTATTCTATCAAGGAATGGTTCAATTTTCAGAATTTTCTCCTCCTAAAATTGTCACTGCTGTAGCTTGTGACCTGGAAGCAAATGCCGCGTTTGTAAGCTTGGTGCATTTCTTCTCATAATAGAGCGCAGCTGCGGGGTGATTGTACGCCTCTGTTAACGTTTTCATGTTAATGGCAGTGCCCTTCATGGGCTGCAATTAACATGAAAACTTTCAAAGGCACACTATCACCCCGCAGCCCAGCTCTATTTAGAGAAGAAATGCAGCAAGCTACAAACACAGCGTGTGCTTTTAAGTGATTCTAAAAGCACACGCTGTGTTTGGTGCTGCATTTCTTTTGTTTTCTAAAGCGTGGCTGCGGGCAGATTTGTGCTTTTGTTTAAAGCATTAGTGTTAATCGCAGCTCGTGACGGGCTCTTCAATTAACACGAATATTTAAACAAAAGCACGCAATGAACCCCACAGCCGCACTCTAGAAAACAAAAGACATTTAGCAAGAGGGAGCACTTGCTAAATGCAGCGGGGCCGCGAATGCTCTTGGGGATGTGTGCGCGCCACAGACACAGCAGTGCGCGCTCCGGGGCACGGAGGTGCGCGGGCGCGCGACTTCGAGGGAACACTGCCAGTGACTGATCTTTTCCATCCAGTTGTTGAAATTGGTAGCAAGTGTTTGATCACCTGAGGAAAATGAAACGACAATTTGTGTCTCATCAGTATAGTAGGTGAGGGAAAAGCCAAAGGAACATATGAGATAAGTTAGCGGGGTAACATAGATGTTAAAAAGCGTGGGACTGAGTGAGGAACCCTGGGGGACCCCACACGGAGGGAGAAAACAGGGGAGGAAAACACCCAAGGTCGCTGATTGTTTGGGTCCTGTCAAAAAGGAGCGGAGCAATTCCCATGCTGATTCAGTCATCGCTATGGTGCTCAACCGATCCATCAGTAGCCCGTGACTAACCGAGTCAAAGGCTGCTGACAGGCCTCCATTAACAAGAGTCTTCCAAATCTTGTCTGTGGTCTTGATGAGAGCAGTCTCAGTGCTGTGTTCAGAACGAAAACCGAACTGGGTGTCATCAAGACAATTGTTAGTACAGATTTGGTCCATCAGCTGTTTGTTCAGCATCCATTCACAGATTTCAGTTGGAAGGGGAAGGCAGGCAATTGGCCGATAACTGACGGTATGCAACGGTTCAAGTGATGGCTTTTTAAAAAGAGGTTGTGCCCATACCTTCTTCAAAGCGGACGAGAAGACTCCAGAGAGACACATCATGTTGGCATTGTATCAGCCCAGGGATGGGGGGAGTTAGTCAACCACACGTGCTCACATTTCAGTAGGCTTTGGGCATTACCTCAAGATCTGTGGTATCATGCTTTGAAGAGCCAGACATTCCATGGTGCAAGCTCTTCCTCACCAAATCGTGCACATGGTGTGGCATTTACCAGCCCCCTACCCGAGTCTTTATATAGACCTTGAAAGGTTTCCAAGTCAAGTTATAAATGTAAACATTTTATCTGACAGTAACTTGGACAATTTCTCCATAGTGTAGATGTGCCTGATCTTTGTCCATCACTGGCTTAGCGGGGGTATAACGGTCAGCTTCCAACAGTGGGCTAACATTATCTATCTTCTAAAAAGAGAAAAGACATTGTGTGATGAGTCGCCCCTAAGGAGAGTGCATGGTGTATGCCCTATCCTCCCCTATATGGCCAAACAAAATCACAACTTGATCAAGTGGGAGATCAACTCCTGTAATCTCCTTAATACAGTTCAGTAGGGCTGCCAAATACATCTGAGCCTATTGGGAAGCCCACCAAATGTGAGTCATGGTGCTCCTTGCGGTTGGTCCCGAACATAGACCGGAGTCAGATAGCACCTAGTGAGATTCTTAAAGGCACTTTCCTTGTATTTAGTGCAAATGGAAGCAGTCGCTAGCCTTTGCCTTATTGCCTCCCATTCATCTGCGTCTATGCCCCATGCAAGCTCCTCCTCCTTTTTGTCATATCAGTATATTGTACTAGGTTTCAGCCTGTGTTCAAGGCTTGATACAAGATGCCCTTTTCATTGAAGGCCTGATCAAACAGTTTCTACTGGGATCAACTCACATCCATCTGGAGTCCACCGTTCCCCTGTGACCGTCCAATGTATAACCTGTGTTGGTTTAGAAATGTCTCTTTCGCTATAGGATACAAAGCTTCCCTTTCCTCTATGGCTTTCAACTCTCCGTTATAGAAGAAGTCACATACTCTATGTAGGTCAGACCCTTCAATGTTTAGAAACAGTGGGTATTGTTGGCCTGGTGGGATATCAAGATTAATGTGGGATTAGGGGGGACAGTAAGGATGTATCCCACTCTGTACAGGTGACACTCTTCCGGTAGTCTGATCAAACATATGGGAGCATATCTTTGTTCCACCCTGCGGTGTGAATGGAGTCACTGTAAATGTTGTAATGGAATACGAAAAAGTGACTCAGAGTATTAGGCAAGGCTTTGTCCTCTGTGGGTGTATCCATTCTCTGGCCGGATGTGGGCAGTCCTAATGAAATGAGAAGCATCAGGTAAACCAAGGGCCCTTTTCACCTGACCTGAAGAGGGAGGCTTTTGTTATTTTAGAAGATCTGCCCTTCCGCATGAAGGTCAAATGCCAAAATTGTATCTCTTTTATAGTCTGTTCGGAAATGATCGGGGGAGTGTCTGTACCACATATACTAGAAGGGGAGAGAGTTGATCTTAACACTTAATTCAACTGATCCAGGACAGCATAAGCGTGCCCTAGTGATGCAGACCCTTTGAAAAGTGTGCCTTGAAAGGGGGGTGGGGGGGATTGGCAATTATACAATGCATTACAATTGTGCTGGTAGCCAAACCCTTATATAATGCAGGGTTTCTCTACGAATATACGAAGAATTCAGTTTGAAGACTGTGTTATACACTGAGTCACCACTCTTCATTCCTGAAAACTTGGTATACCTAATAAGGAAGTCTGACACTTAAGAGAAGGATTCTAGTTCCGCCGGGTCTGGTGGCTTAGCGGACTAATGTGTCCACTGTAGGGGCCTGTGTTCGACCTCATGGTCACAGGTTCAAATCCCAGCCGGTCCACTCAGCCTTTCATCCTTCTGAGATCGATAAAATGAGTACTATTGAGTTGGGTAACAATAAACATCTCTTATTCAGCGCCAAGATACCCTTGGGTGAACGTTCGCTTTACAAATACGCATTCTGTTATCCTTGAAGGCCGAGATGGACTCCACAAGGTTAGTCAAGAAGCATTAGATAACGTCTTATACACCTTGACTTTAGACATTAACTTCTTCCATGCGTCGGACGGCCCCCGGCCGTCCGACGTCACGGTGGGCATGTGCGGAGGACGGCCGGGGGCCGTCCGTTCCGCGCACGCGTGGAATTCTCCCGCACAGCGGGGGAATTCCAGCCGCAAAGCGGTTAATGCCATGTATTACTCAGTTGTTGGTGATTCTCACAATATGGAGTTCCATGGTGAATGTCAAAAGACCCCTCTGTCTCATCCCCTGTATTTGTCGGATGTTAGGTGACAAATTCCCCATTGATTTTGATTCGAGCTACTGGGTTACATAATTTGGCAAAAGGAAGGATGACATAATAGGGCCATACAGATTCTAGAGAGGACCTTTTGGATAAAGAGCCAATCAACCCTATTGAAGGCATTTGCTGCATCAAGCAAGAGAAGGACCATTGGGTTCTGTTTTTAGTAAGTTAAGCTGTGGTTCAGGCATCGTGGTAAATGTGGTTTCCTGTTACAAAGCCCAAGTTGCAGCCTGAAAGAAGTCCAGGACCATAACTCCACTTTCTAATGCAGTGGTCACAACCCTTTGCTCTGGTGGAATGAGCATGCAAGCACTCCGGGGGTTGCTTCTTGACCAATGCATAACAGATCTTAATGCAGAGCACACTCCAGAAGGATATGGTTATTTCTGCAAGGCCTTCCCTTTCTTGGCTCCGACATTCCCGAAGAAGAGTTGATCATCCACCTGGAACTCTTTTGTGAGGTTAAGGTAGAACGACAATGCTCTTTTTGGGTCCAGTCAGTGGAATCTCTCTTCCTTAGAGGGATAAGGCAGAGCGTAAAAGACAGGCAAAGTGATGGACTGGCCTAAGTAGAAAGGAGTGACTACCTTCAGCAAGAAGGATGCTCAAATCCGAAGGACCAGTTTGAGACAACAGCGCATACAGTTCACTTACCCTCCAGGCACATGTAATTGGCACCAGAAAGGTTCCTTGTTAACATCCCTGCCACATCAGTATACAAAGTCTCAAAAAAATGCATGAACAAAAAGTCGAAAAAGTCAGTTAAAAAAAAAAAGATTGGGGGTAGCTCTTCTCCAGATCTGCGCTGACTGGTGTGGAAAAAAAAAAGCACCGTCAGCGCACTGGGGTGGCTCCTATACAGCCCCTCGCATCTCACTTCGGGCACAGATGACGCCCACCCAGAGCCGAACGACGCCACCTACCGGTGCGCAGGAATACTGCTCATGAAACAATTTCCGGATCCAGTCTGATGCCTGGGGATTATTCTCAAGTAAGAAATCGATGGCTAGAAGTCTCTCTCAGATACACACGTGAGCTTAAATGACTAATAGTTAAGGGTATTTTGCAGAGCTCAGCTCCTGATAGCATAGGAAGACCGGGGAGTGAGATATAATGTTCTTGTTATGGCATTTGCAAGTGTTTGTCAGGGTTGCATCAGCTGTGGGAGCAATGTACTGTTTAACAAATGTCATCAATGTAGCAGTGGAGTTGTTACATGTATAATGAATGCACATCTGTTTGTCCTTCTTCAGAGCGCAACTGTTGGGTAAATTTCCATTGTGGAACAAGGGTATATTTACCTTTGTAGAGTTTTTCTTCAGAAATTCTGCTACATGAATATTATTTAAGAATTGTGCACAATAGTGACAAGGGTCCTATTCTTGCCTATTATATAAAGTGGTATATTCAATGCACATCTTCAGTATGTCAGGGGTATTACACATTACAGAACCATTCTTTAATTTTTGTGTAAAGTTACGGGTTTGGGGGGGCTTTAGTTTATATGCTTGTGAGGAGGCACCCCAACCCCCCACCAGCGGTCATGATACTATCCCCGTTCCCCTGCTGTGGGTTCCTTACTTCCAGAGTCCGGACGAGGGCAACAAACACGGGGAGGAATCACCGACACTAAAATCGGACTTTCATCCCTCTACGCAGCCCGGAAGTAAAACACAGGAACCACTCGATTCGTGGAGGGGCAGAACTGCGGTACGAACAGCCCAATCGGAGTCCCAAGGAGAAACCGGGGGTTGGACGATAAAACCCGAGGAGACAGCGTCCGAGGGGGAAGCCATCGGAAGACGGACTGCGGGAGAGTCAAGAAGGTGTTCCGGTGCAGTAGAAGACGTCGCAGTGGCGAACGCCGAAGAAGACTGTGCCGGAGACAAGGAGAACCCCGAGGTGTGTTGCAAAGACTGGTGGATCCCGGAGGACGCGCAAGAGCCGCCGCAACTCAGGAGAGTTGCGGCAGTAAGCGGTACGTGACCTGGGCAAAGGGAAGGGGGGAAACTCGTTGTTAAACTCCCTGAGACCCTGGAGTGGGGAACACCTGAGCATTCTGCCCTTTAGTTTAATTTACTCCTTTTAGTAGTTGTGCCTACCTTTTCCCGCACAGTCCATTAAGCAATTCCTTCACGAGGTGTGGTGGAAGCAAATGGTATCAGGTTGAGCGTGACCACTTACCGCTCCTTTCTTTTTGAGCAACCCTCTGGGACCCGACCAGAGCCCGGAAGAAGTGAAGAGAACTTCTCCATAGGCGGCCATCCTCCCAAGTTTCGCCTAGGAACCAGCCAATACGGTGTTTTGATTGGAAGAACGTGTACCTGTATGACTAAGACCTGCCATTTGCAAAACACGGGACGGTATACTTAATAAAAACAATCCCATTATTACATCTATACGGCCTCCTCGCTTCTGTGTCCGCCCGTCCCTCCAACAATGCTCAAATAGGGTCTGCTTTACCCTCTTTCTCATAGTATTTTGACCTGTATATAGAATCTTCTTTGGCAGTTTCACTGATTAAAAGCTGAATTAGCACCAACCAGGCTTTGCATAGAGATCGAATGTGTGACACAGGCAGTCTATGTTATGTTGCTGTTCAAGGGCTTGAACCCAGGACTCAAGCGTCTTTTCTCTTGCCAATCTCTAAAGTGTGGCTGAATGCCAGAATAGCTAACCCCTCAGAATCGCGTTAGCAGTTTACCATACTATGGTGAATGAGAGCTGCCCAGTATTGTTTTCTTGCAAGTAGTGGTGGATAGTGTCTGTGATTGTTGTTCAAAGGAATATTACTCTAAAAGCTATTTAGTTCAAGCACCATGTTCTTGTGGATGGGGGCCTGGGTACCGGAAGTGGTCTACAAGAGTACAGATCTACAAGTTTGTGACTAACACCATCTCTTATGTCTTTTTGTTGGTTAGGAAAAAGTCTATTTGTGATACCTGCTGCTCTGCCAGTATGAGTGCCCTGTGTGAAATGTTGGTGCATGGTGATGTGTTGGAATGTGAGGGTGCCTGTGAGGTGCTGGAGTGTCAGTTGGAGTAAGGGCTGAGCAGCCGGGAGGCTGCTCCTGGTGGGGCTTATCTTTGAAGCTTACTATTGGAACTTATTACTTACCTGCAACTAAGATAAATAAATCATCTTCTATATAATCTACACCTTGGCTAAATGGATTTCTGTTTACAACAGTTTGGTGATGATTTTAAGGAAGGAAATAAGTGTGTAAGGTGTTTTTAAAAAGTTCACTTGCAGAGAGAAGCTGAGAAACCAAGACTACAAGTAAATGAAGCTTCAAGAGAACTGCTGTGGAATTTTGAAGTTTACCAGGTACTGGAGCCTGCAGAGATCTACGTTGCCCTGGAGCTCCCCCCACCAGTGTTGTACAACATCAAACAGTTTTCACTGCAGGGTATTAGTACAGGCGTCCACATGTTTGACTCTGTAGGCAGCAACGCTAGCAGTGTGTGTAAAAGTTTTGTCGTCAACTGCCAATGTGGAAGATGCTGGCAGCATGTGGTTAATGGAGGAAGAGACCTGCAGCAGCATGAATTGTATTACTAATCTCAGGAACCGGCTGCGGGACCAGCAATGTTATTGAACTATGTTTCCACAGTACGAGATTGGTGAGTTATGCTGGGGGAAACTGTCTAGTCTGATGTACGTGCCCGTTTTGCAGTTACGATATGTGGCATTTGAATGGGCTGCGAGACCTGCGTTCTCAGAGGTATGCGCACTCCTTACTGTGTCCATGGGGTCGCATGAAGCTGCTGCGGGTTGTTTCCGGTGAGTCATGTACTCTCCGGCTGCTACCCACCAGATCAAAGTTTTGTGACACTGCCACTTCCCAAAAAGACAGTCATCGGGACGACGCCATGGCTATCAACTGAGTTGCTGTCCCTCGTTCTCATCATTGGGACGTCAGGTGATAATGAGTGCATTCATCGGAATGTTTAATTGATTTACAGTCAGCAAGACGACGCCCTGTAATTGGCATTGGATGTTGGCATGAACTGTGGATGTTTTGTGGCGTGACGTTATCATGAAGATCTATTCTGCAGCCTGGGATGGAGACATTTTTGGAACATTCTCTGGTGCCCTCGTTGTTGTGGTACAGGACAGAAGCCTATATTTGAGGATAATGTGATTTGGGAGTCTTAGAGTAGTCTCTCAAGGCTCTGTGTCGTTTCTTACATTTCAGGTTTTGCGGGATTGTGTCAGTGTGTGCTTATTGCTGTATGAGTGATCTCTTAATTGGTGCAGTGCATAAGAGCGTGTGCTGTTGTGATAGCTGTGTTAGTGTCTGTACAGCTGTGATAGTTTTTCACAGTGTACGAGTAATTTCCTAGGGTGCACAATCCTTCCATTAGGTGGATGTCACTACTGAGGTTCTTTGGTGGTGACGTATTTTACGGTGTATGTGTTATTCCTACGGTATGCAAGTTTCCTTTCACATGTGCATTCAGTTGAGGTTTCTTTGAGGGATGACTGCCACCCATTTGTTATTTCGGATTCAGATGCTTTGTGGGGTATGACTGCGAACGGTTAAGTCACCCACTTCATCTGTTTTGTGAGGGATGACTACGAGAGGTTAGGTCACCCATTTCTGATTCAGATGATTTGTGTGGGATGACTGCGAGAGGTTAAGTCACCCGATGCTTACTGCATACTTGCTTGCTGAAGTGTGGGGTGGATTCCACCCATTCTTTGCTGTTGTACACTATGTTTTGGTGTGAGAGTTATTTGGTGGGTGATTGAGTGCGGTATTGTTTGATGGTGTGTGGGTTCTTGTTCATGTTTATGCTCTGTGTTGTTGTCTGCCGCGCCACTTATGTGTTGGTTTCCTCAGTGTGCTGCCTTTCATGCTAGTCTGGCAAGCTGGTGTGTTTCGTGGTGTAACTGGGGCTGCTTGTTACTTCCTGTAGGGTTTGGTATGAGATGTAGAGGCATGGTAGAGTCTGTGGTTTTCTTCTTATGTTTTGAAGAGTGGGGAGATGTGGGTTACATTTGATATTTTTTCATGTATGTCTCTTTATGAAATTGCAATATGTTCATCTGGTATTCACAATGATGTTCTTTTATTTATTGCTTTTACATGCATGGTCTTTTATGTATATGCAATATTATATCATCTAATATGTTTCATGCATGTCTCTTGTCACTGTATGAAATTGAGATATGTTCTTCTGGTATTAGCAATATTGTTGTTCTTTTGTCTATTGCTTTTACATGCATGGTCTTTTATGTATATGCGATATCATATCTTTACATCCAAGAAGTTTTCATGCATGTCTCTTTTGTCTTTATGAAAGTGCGACATGTTCATCTGTTAATTTGCAATATGCTTGTTGTGTTCTGTAAAAGGGGGCGATGTGTTATACCTGCTGCTCACCCAGTATGAGTGTCCTGTGTGGAATGCTGGTGCATCGCGATGCGTTGGAATGTGAGGGGGCCTGTGAGGTGCTGGAGTGTCAGTTGGAGAATGGGCTGAGCAGCAGGGAGGCTGCTCCTGGTGGGGCTTATCTTTGAAGCTTACTATTGGAACTTATTACTTACCTGTAACTAAGATAAATAAACCATCTTATATATAATCTACACCTTGGCTAAATGTATTTCTTTTTACAACACTATTCTGGAGTGAATTTAAGTGTATAAGGTATAATCCCTTTTGCATGTGTATTGTAAAAGCCAAGACTCCAAAAGTCCCATGGATTCAATACCCTTTAAAAGTGCTTGCGACATGTTGTGGGTGCCTTGTCTTGGGATTGATCTATCTAGGGTTTTGTCCAGAACATCACTTACGTCACCTCCCATTGTCCACAAACCCTGCAAGAAAGCCTCAATGTGAGGAAACAGCAACTGGTAGGTGTTCCTATCCTCATTAAGGACATAAATTTAAGAAACAATGAGCTCTCTTTCCTGCAAGTTACCTCTAATACCATTCATTCGGACTGCGTGGTCTCTCAAAAGAGTGTGTAAGTGAAATGCTAAGCCTCTTCTCAGTAATACTGTTGAGACCTTTGTTTTGTTAGTCGAGTAAAGAGGAATTGGCAAGGAAACCAATATGATTTGAGACGTGAACAAAAGAGAAGTACTGAGGCACACACAGGCAGTCCATACAGTTGAAATCAGTCAGAATAAATGAACTGAGATCGTCAAAACAGCAAAGTCCATAGCATCCTTATTTTCTGGGTTTTTTTTTTTTATTCCTTAAACATTCCGATATCTGGTGTTGTACAGACAGAAGCAGCCGACACGTGTTTCGTCCTTTGGACTTTTTCAAGGCTGCAGAGAATATATATACATGTTAATGTAATAAATCCAATGACGGGGAGTTGTAGGAGATGACATTGGAAAGTAACTCCACAAATCAATAGTGCAAGTTAGGAAGAGCAAAGGTGATGATAGAGAAAAACTGAAGGTATGAGAATAGATTAGAGAGAAAGTAAAATAGAATGAAATTAATGTAAAAGTATAGGTTCTGTGCTATATGGGAATGGTAAGTAATATGTCAAGCTAACCATGCCCGAAAGTCCATGTAGTACCCGCGGTCAGTAGTACCAAAAGAGTATGTGGAGACCCTTGAAGAGCGAGAAGGGAGTTTCAACAAAATCTCAGAAACCAGTGAAGAAGCACAAAAGCATATAATTGTGCTCATGTGAACTGAATCACAAAAAGAAATATCCAAGAATCTACATAACAGTAAAAAAATGTAGTCTTAAGAAACGATACCTGAAAGTTCTATCGAAAGAGCCGTAGGTAAAGATGTCTAAGAAAAAATTAATAAAGGGATCAGATTTTAACACCGAAATGTGAAAAAAATTGAAAAGAAAAGAACAAGGACAGGAAGCAGGTATCATCCCAAGTACGATAAATGTCACCAATAAAAGTGTACTAGTAAAACAGTAGGGACATGCTAGTGACATGAAGAAATGATGCGGTAAGTGAAATAGTAGAGGGGAGGTGCCCCTAAAGTCCAAAGAAACAGACATATTTTGTGAAGAACTCCGGGCGAGTCAGTCGCATCAAACCTGTGAATATAACACGCTTGGGGTATAGTGAGTCTAAGGAGACGAAATGCCAGAAGTGGCATGCAATATATTAATATGAATGACAACAGTGCTATAGAAGTGTACTGGTGCTAGGAAAACCCAAGTGGAAGTCACAACAAGAAGGTGCAACAGACTTAGTGCTAAAACCATAGTGCAAGAAATGTAATAAATATAAATTGTCCTCACCCTGGGAACATATAGTAGTATGTATTCCCAAGAACAAGCTGGTATTACTAACTGATTGCAGAGGCAAGGTATGTCTCTAGAAAGCCTTCTATCTAACAAGAGATAATTCAAACCGCCGGCAATACAAAAGTAAAATATGCGGAAAAAAAAGAAGGGGAATGTTGCTGTTGCGTCACACCCTTGTTGGTTAGGTACGGGTGTCAGGAGTTCCACAGGAGCGAAGATAACGTCCCCACACCCCCCGAAGGCAGAGTCTAGCAGAATGAAATATACTCCCGTCACAGACTACTGCCCCCAAAAGGTGAGGAGAAATAATACAGAGTGAACCCCACTCTTCTCCTCTAGGTGTAACCGGCCACCCCTGGAGGATCGTCAACAGACTCAAGGAGCTGTAAAATAAATATAAATCAGATTATGATGACATATAATGTACTAGTGTGTTTTTATGAGAATGCACACAAACAAGTCAAGAAACAAGAGTACACCCACTTACCAGCCAGCGAGTATACGAGGCGAACTCAAGGGTTCTTTGGGGAAGGAGTTATCGTCACTCCTTATTTAGGGCGCTTGTCTCAATAAGGCAAAACATCCAGAACAGCGCCAGTCCAAATAAAAGCTTCTCCAAATGAACTTAAAGTAATTCCTGTCAGTTTAATAAAGTTGAAGTCCAATTGAAACTGACAAAAAAGTGACACGAGGCAGGAATATCTAAAGGTCAAGGTGTCCAACAAGTAAAAAAAGGAGTGAGATATTTTGCATGAAGAGGAGCGTTGCACGTAGGTCCGTGCGCTCAATAAAATGCACAGCGGGGAATAATTAACTCAAAACGAAGACCGTTAACCACAGCAAAGAACACTGGGGCGGGGGAGTGGTTCACGAAGGTGCGGGGACCGCTGAGCCCTACTGCACAAATGAGGGGTAGACTGCACCAGAGTGTAGAAAGATCAAAAACAGGGAGGGAAAGGACATCTCAGGAAAAACGGACAGGACAAACAAGACAAGGACTCGCAGGGCTGGCAGCACGAGTGCTAACACAATGACTCACGACTCCAGGTGGGGACAGATCTATAGTCTTGACACGACGTAGGATTCCGACTTCAGAGAGCAGCTACGGACGCCAGGAACACAGTCTCAAAAAGGGGTAGAGATCACGGGAGCATAGCAGTAAGCCAAGCGTCGGCTTCTTCCGGCCACGTCGTTTTACGTGCCCTAGGGACCGTAGTAAAGTGTCATCTTCCCGATTGCCTCTCATGGAGTAAGGGGTCATCTCTAAATTCCAGCCTTCTTAATGTTTATTCTTTACGTGCGTCCTCATAATCCTACCCCTAGCACTAGACAGGTGGCTTGATTCCTAACAGTTCTCCCACCCAAAGGCCTAATTACAGGGCGAGGTTTGGATGGATGAAGGGCATGAAACCTGCGCACCAAGAGAGGTGCATGAACATGATCAGCAGGTTCCCAGGACCGATCTTCAGGGGAGTATCCTACCCAGTCAATGAGATACTGTAGCTTTCCCCTGTATCTTCGAGAATCCAAGATTCGGTTCACTTCGTATTCTCTTTCCCCATTCACCAGTACAGGAGGAGGGGGTACTTCTGGTTCTAGGGAAGGAGTATACTTTTTTTATCAAGGAGCTATGGAATACGGGGTGGATCTTCATTTCAGGGGGAAGTTCTAATTTTAAGGTGACGGGTGTTAGTACTTTCTGCACTGTATATGGTCCTATAAAGCGAGGCTGTAACTTTCTAGGGCCCTCTAAGCGTAGGTTTCTAGTTGATAACCAGACTTTTTCTCCTATCTCATAGTTAGGTTCCAGGCTACGATGTTTATCCGCCTGTTCCTTCATGGCTTCTTTGGCTCTTTGCAATTCTTTTTTAGCGACTTCCCATGTGGCCAAAAGAGCTTCATGGTGATCTTTAACTGCAGGGATATCGTTCAGTGCAGGAGGTAGTGTACAAGGAAGAAAACGAGGGTGATGTGCGTAAGAAAAGTAAAAGGGTGAGATACCAGTAGAGGAGTGTGTAGTGTTGTTATATGAAAACTCTGCTAGAGGAAGCGCTTGCACCCATTCACTGGTTATGGTGGTTAGGAGACAACGCAAGAACTGTTCTAATGTTTGGTTGGTACGCTCTGTTTGCCCATCAGTCTGAGGGTGGTATGAGGTGGACAATCTATGATCGATCCCCAAAGCAGTGCACATGCCTTTCCAGAATCTCGACACGAACTGCGAACCTCTGTCAGAAATTATGATGGAAGGAAGTCCGTGTAAGCGCACTATATGGTTAAGGAACACCTGTACTAGTTCACTAGACGAGGGTAGTTTTTTCAGAGGGATAAAATGGGCCATCTTTGAGAGCATGTCTACTACAACGAATATCGTGTTGTGCCCGTGACTGCAAGGGAGATCTGTAATAAAGTCCATGCTGTTTGAATGCCAGGGTGCGGGGGGAATAGAAGTGGGTCTTAGTAACCCGGCAGGAGAACTATGTAGAGATTTTTGTCTCGCACAAACAGTGCAAGCCTTGACAAAGGCGGTTATATCTTTACTCATCCCCTCCCACCAGAACCATCTAAGGCAGGTCTGTAGAGTTTTTTCACCTCCTGGATGTCCAGCAAGAGCACTGTTATGGCACCATTTCATAACTTGAAGCTGCAACGAAGGAGTAGGCACGTATAATTTGTTTTCATGATAATATAACCCCTGATTCACATGATTCGCAGGATTCTTTTCCACTGGGATAGAGGAATATTTGTACAGGCGTCCATCAGTTTATCTAAGAATGTCTCCTCTGGAGTGCTTCTGACATCCCTTAGTCCAATGATTTTATCGATGGATATTATAGGAGGAGGAATATCAGGACCAGCCGTTGTATCAGGACCTAACCTAGATAAGGCATCTGCTTTGCCATGTTGGGGTCCTGGCCGATAAGTGATCAGAAAATCGTACTCGCTAAAAACGAGACCCATCTCATTTGTCGGGGGTGAGGGCACGAGCAGATCTAAAAAATTGTAGGTTTCTGTGGTCGGAGTAAATGGTGATGAGATGAGGAGAACCCAACAAGAAATGCCTCCACTCCTGGAATGCCAGTTTGATTGCCAGTAGTTCCCGTTCTCCAATAGTATAATTCTGTTCAGCTGGTAGCAGGGTTTTCGAGAAGTAAGCCACGGGATGTATTCTTCCAGTTTCCGGATCTCTTTGGGATAAAACCCCTCCCACGGCGTGTTGTGACGCATCAGCTTCTACAAAGAAAGGCAGGGTGTTGTCAGCGTGTTTGATGATAGGCGCTGTAGTGAATCCTTCTTTCAGTGTTGTGAACGATCGTTCAGCTTCATCAGACCAAACAAATGATACACCCTTACGGAGGAGTTTGGTGATGGGTGCCAGTAGATCAGAGAAGTGATCTATAAACCGTCGATAAAGTTTGCGAATCCAATAAAAGATTGTACTTCTTTTACGGTATTGGGGCTGGGCCAGTTCACTATCGTGTTTATCTTTTTAGGATCCATGTGAACTCCTTGTGGAGTGATTACAAAACCAAGAAAGTCTACCTGGGTGGTATGAAAGAAGCTTTTGTCTAGCTTGGCAAACAAGTGGTTCTCTTTCAGTTTTTGTAGTATTTTCTTTACATGCTCCACATGTTCCTGTTCAGTTTTGGAGTATATCAAAATATCGTCTATATACACAATGACGAAAATATCCAGGTATTCACGAAGTATTTAATTCACAAAGAACTGAAATGCCGCAGGGGCATTGCACAGGCCGAACGGCATCACGCAGTATTCAAAGAGACCGAATTTAGTGCGAAACGCCATTTTCCATTCATCTCCTTCTTTAATTCTGATCAGATGATAAGCTCCCCTCAGGTCAATCTTTGTGGATATTTTCGCTCCTTGTACCTGGTCCAGTAATACAGAAATGAGAGGAAGAGGGTATTTATTCTTCACAGTCACTTTATTAAGAGCGCGATAATCCAGGCAAGCGCGCAATCCTCCTTCTCTCTTGGGAATGAAGAACAGAGGCGAGGAGACCGGAGAGCTGGAGTGTCTAATAAATCCTTTTGCCAACATCTCGTCCAAATATTTTCTTAAGTATTCAGTTTCAGGTGCGGTCAGTGCATACACGCGACTAACCGGTAATTCGGCTCCTGGGCTAAGGTCAATCCGGCAATCATAGCTGCGATGAGGAGGGAGTGCTGTGGCCTTAGCTTCATCAAATACTTCCATAAAGTCGTGATAGCAGGAAGGAAGGTTAGGTGTGTCGGTCGTCGTGTTCAAGGCACAACATACTGGTTGGTTCCATTCACTCGTGTCCTTATAGCAATGCACTATGCATTGTTGGGATCTCAAAGTCACCGTCCGAGAAATCCAATCAATGAGCGGGTTATGTTTTTGCAGCCAAGGTACGCCTAATATGGCACCGAAAGTAGGTGTATCAATAAGATCAAAGGCAAGTGATTCCGAGTGCCCATTACTACAAACCATAATCAACGGAGGTGTTTGATATGTGATTAGCCCTGAGGACAGTTCTGTACCGTCGACTGCTCGCACCGGTTCAGGTCTAGCTTTCTGCACGAATTGTATTCCTAGTGTCTGAGCCAGTTGGATGTCAAGGAAGTTCCCTGTGGCACCGGAATCAAGGAGGATTGACAAATGTTTTCTGTTTTGTAATGAGATAACCAATGTGACGGCTAAGGTAAAATGTTTGGGTAGAGGAGGGTCGCTAATTGCTCTGGTTTTGGAGACCCTAGCATTCATAACACTTGAAGAACTGGTCTCGTGTTTCTCCAAGTGATCTAGTTTCCCGACAAGGCGGCCCCAGATCCGCTGTTGGCATAGCTCTTCGTAGACACACGGGGCTTTACCAGGCAATCTCTCGCAAAGTGACCTCCTTTCCGCAATAGAGACAAAGATTATTTTTCTCCTCTTGTCTTTTTCTTCTGTTGATAGAGGTCCTCTTATTCCCCCAATCTGCATAGGTTCACATGTGTCTTTGTTGTCTTTGATCTCTTTTTTCTCAGGGTGGACCACCAGAAATCTAGAAGGAACACCCCGATTCTTTTCTCCCTTTCTCTCGTTCAGTCTATGATCCAATTTGACCACTAAGTCGATGAATGCAGGGCAGTCTTCTGGAGGATCCACGATTTGGGATAGCAGATCTTTGAGCTCGTCCCCAGTCCTCTATAAAAAAGAGATGTTCTCTTTTCTTCCGGCCAATGTGTTTCGGCTACCAATCTATTGAAGCTGGTAATGTAGGAAAGTAGATCTCTAGGTCCCTGTTTTAAACTTAAGAGAGCATTGTCACTGGCGTGCATGAAGGTGTGTTTGGAGAAAAGACTTCTCATCTTATTTTGGAACTGAGAAAAATCATACAACAAGGGATCATTGTTCTCTACTAGAGGGACAGCCCAATCTGCTGCGTTACCAACTAGATAAGAAATGACAAAGGCCACCTTGGCAGCATCATCAGGGAAGGCAGCTGCTTTACATAGAAATTGTAGGTGGCACTGATTCATAAAAATACTATACTTGGAGCTATCACCGTTGAACCTTTCAGGCATTGCTAAGGGGACCGGACTAGGGGTATGTACCGTGAAATGTACCGGAGGAACGGTGCCTTCTTTTTTCGTGGAAGCCCCAATACTATGGGATGGTACTGAGAAACGGGCAGGCTGGATATAACTCTTTCTACTCTTGGGAGTGGTTCCTGGGTTTCTACTATCTAAAGGATTCTGGGCTTTCATCTGATCTACTTCTGCATGAAGGCGTTGGTTTTCAGACCTTAATCTCCCCACCTCTGTCTGTAGGTCTAATAATGCTACTGTAAGGTCTGCCATCGAGGGACCATGTAAGTCAGAGTCTAAGTGAGACCTATCACCCTCTACGTTCATCTTCGCTCGGGTGGAACACAATTCTTGGGCTTGGCTTTCTGTTGCGTCACACCCTTGTTGGTTAGGTACTGGTGTCAGGAGTTCCACAGGAGCGAAGATAACGTCCCCACACCCCCCGAAGGCAGAGTCTAGCAGAATGAAATATACTCCCGTCACAGACTACTGCCCCCAAAAGGTGAGGAGAAATAATACAGAGTGAACCCCACTCTTCTCCTCTAGGTGTAACCGGCCACCCCTGGAGGATCGTCAACAGACTCAAGGAGCTGTAAAATAAATATAAATCAGATTATGATGACATATAATGTACTAGTGTGTTTTTATGAGAATGCACGCAAACAAGTCAAGAAACAAGAGTACACCCACTTACCAGCCAGCGAGTATACGAGGCGAACTCAAGGGTTCTTTGGGGAAGGAGTTATCGTCACTCCTTATTTAGGGCGCTTGTCTCAATAAGGCAAAACATCCAGAACAGCGCCAGTCCAAATAAAAGCTTCTCCAAATGAACTTAAAGTAATTCCTGTCAGTTTAATAAAGTTGAAGTCCAATTGAAACTGACAAAAAAGTGACACGAGGCAGGAATATCTAAAGGTCAAGGTGTCCAACAAGTAAAAAAGGAGTGAGATATTTTGCCTGAAGAGGAGTGTTGCACGTAGGTCCGTGCGCTCAATAAAATGCACAGCGGTGAATAATTAACTCAAAACGAAGACCGTTAACCACAGCAAAGAACACTGGGGCGGGGGAGTGGTTCACGAAGGTGCGGGGACCGCTGAGCCCTACTGCACAAATGAGGGGTAGACTGCACCAGAGTGTAGAAAGATCAAAAACAGGGAGGGAAAGGACATCTCAGGAAAAACGGACGGGACAAACAAGACAAGGACTCGCAGGGCTGGAAGCACGAGTGCTAACACAATGACTCACGACTCCAGGTGGGGACAGATCTATAGTCTTGACACGACGTAGGATTCCGACTTCAGAGAGCAGCTACGGACGCCAGGAACACAGTCTCAAAAAGGGGTAGAGATCACGGAGCATAGCAGTAAGCCAAGCGTCGGCTTCTTCCGGCCACGTCGTTTACGTGCCCTAGGGACCGTAGTAAAGTGTCATCTTCCCGATTGCCTCTCGTGGAGTAAGGGGTCATCTCTAAATTCCAGCCTTCTTAATGTTTATTCTTTACGTGCGTCCTCATAATCCTACCCCTAGCACTAGACAGGTGGCTTGATTCCTAACAGTTGCATCTAATAAAGGTAATCTAACAATCATGTACAACTGACAAACACAGAAGCTGAGCGGGATCAAGCGGGGCTAGGTAAAAGCCCACAGCTGATATCAACAATAACATACAGTTGTCAACTATAAGTAAAGTGCTCAGATGCAGTGAACCTTACCTGAACTGCTGTAAGTAAATGTGTCCAGGTGCTTGAGTCTATGTAAGGGATTTTGTTCAACAAGAAATTATTTACGTAAGAATATAAAGTAAGCTCTATCTTAGTGACTTACTATCAACTTAATCAAAATCCAATTTACAAAGATTCAATAAATAAATCTTCAAATAAACAACAATCAATTACTCAGAGAAAGAATTATAAGAAACACGGTGTGTATATTCAAAGAAAATTCTTTTTCATATATGAAAAATTGATCTGTTTGGTAGGGTACAGATAAAGCAAACACAATGTAACCGGAAATCAGGATTCACAAATAATCAAGTGTTCTTCTCAGTTACAACTGTGAACACCTTCGTAAAAGAAATTTTTGAGGCAATGTGTTCAAATTATACAAAGCAAACATTGCCCATATCCATTTAACTGACAGATAGGTGTTGTAGTCGACGTTTCGGTCTATTAGTGTCACAGTCCGCTAGACCTTCTTCAGGACGTTGAGATTTATAAAAAGACCCTTATCTATACACGAAAAAGAGGAAATCTGACAATTAACGCGTAATATTTATAATTTGGATTAATTAGTTAAAAATGAAATTAGTATACACCCGTGTAAAGTGAAAAGAACAAGAATAGTGATTTACTGACTGAATGAAACTCCAACTGTGATGAAAAAAGGATGCTTAGTCAAATCAAGAAAAAGAGAAGGGAAAACCAACTTAAAAGAAAACCCTCTCTAAATAGTAAAGGTTTGTGCTTTACAAAGGTTTGCGATCGTAAGTCGAGCATTATAATGTCTCTATACTTACTTCACAATGATGAATTGATCTGATACTTTTATTAATCAGCTTTATTTTTGATTAAAGCGTGAATTGCTGCGTAAGAAAGAAGAGGAAACAATAGTTGATCACATTCATAAGATTTATGAAATTTTAAGCCTTAAATTGACTTTAATATAAATGGCAGTATCTGCTTTTAATATGCTATACCTTATAGCTTTCCATCTAAAAGGATTTTATAACTGGGCATACAGATTGTTCATCCCAGTGTTGATGTTTTACAGTCATTACTTCTGTCATATTTTGCATAGCCGATCTATTCTTTTATACACTGCTACATTGAGAATGCACCTTATATACGGACGCCCTGTTTTTAAGGAAAAGCCTCCATTAATCCCATGTTATATGGGTATTGTAAATTGCTTTAAAATATTTATTGTTTTAAAAGCTTCATTGGATTAAAAATTTTCAATGGACACCATATTTATCAGTCAGTACAATTGTCAATATCTATATTATAGCTTTTCCACTTAGATCAAATCGGTAGTTATTGAGCCCTCAATGGCGGTGTTAAGGGTCTATACACATCTATGTGGTAATAGTGCCTAAGTCTAATATATTTCAACGTAACAGCCTCAGAAGACCAAAAAGAAACTATCGTTAGACACAAGACCAACCAAGCTCATCACGGATTTAGTTATTATTAAATGTTCTGAGTTCAGATCAAAAAAGACGATCTTTTAATTCGTCTATGTTGTTACTAATTTTGTTACTAATTTAAAACAAGGTATACAATTTAGAGACATGTGCTCACTTACATGGCCATCAACTCACAAAAGGACCGTATTATTCAAAGGTTTCGAATTATACCATTAGCAGACAAATCTGCGGGACAAAAACAAAAAAATATCATGGCATCTTAGAGATCTTTAAAACATATTAAATATATTAAATGAACGCGATAGAATCACACATACCTTCGTCGTAATGTTTGCTGGATCAAAGTAGTGCACGTTCATATAGCAATCGGCAAGTACACCGTTGTGAACGTTCGCCCGTATTTAAGCGTGTCGTTCTGTCCTGAGTGTTTGGAGATCAAAAGCGGACTGCCGTAGCGTTTAATATAGCTGCCATCTTGGAACTGGTTTCGGAACGAAACTTTATTTAAATAAAACTTTATTGAAATATTGATTATGTCTTTGTGATCAAAGACAAATTGATTATGCCTCGTTTATTTAGAATTACGCACACTCTACTGGATATTTCGAAGAACTGTGATAGATGGAAATTATTTAGATGATGATAGTACCTTTTCAGTGTTTGATTCGAACCTCATTTTCTAAAATTACGAGTAGTTTGCTGAATGTCACAATAGACTGTGACAAAAACAGACCAAGATAGAAAGTCTCCAAAGACTGAGAGTCAAAGAAAATTAAGAAATACAGAGCCAAAGAGAATTGAGAAATACCCCATTCACCAAATCAAGCTGTATTTTCACATTATGCTGAATATTTAAAAACATCAAATCAATAGATACAAAATATTTTCTCATTTCTATTGAAGATTTTCAATTTACATTTATACAGATGCATGCATCAGTTACTATTTTCACTAAATGTAAAATCGTGTTTTGTAGTTTAGCTCACAGCCAATATATATAAACATGTATTAACTTTCTTTTTGATGGCTTCATTACTTTAACAACAACAAGTCTGTTATAGCTTATATGCATACTTTCAAGACTGGTCTTTGTACATGTTGATTAACTTCATATTTTACATATCAGCATATATTTTATATACCCAAAGGTTACATTTTTTCTATATGTTAAACTCGGAGGTAGTGAACCCAAACGATGTTAAATTTTCACATACAAGGATTTTAGGTTACCTCCAATAGTTCCTAACTGATGGTACAATATACAAAAACATAGTTTAAATGTGAGTTTACAGAATACAGGCAAGTGTGTACCATTCGGTTGATGAATTTAAGCCCTTATTGATGTTGTCAGTGCGGCAGATCAATCTTGTCACGACTTGCTCCCTGCTTTCCCGTGTCCACCACCAGGGGGCTGAACTGTGGGACTTTCCAGTCCTCTAATAAACTTCCAGACCCTCCCCTGCATGCAAAGCCTGACTTCCAGCCATTTGGACATTTATTGGGAACTAACATCCATTCCCAGTCCGTGCCGGGTTTTGTGAAGCCAGCCTACTCATGCCTGAAAACTCCATCACCCAGGATTCCCTGCTCACTGCTTAGTCTCCACCCCTGCAGGCCAAGGATGGGTGGAGGAATTCAGATCACCTGTGGCTGGCTGCTGCTAGCCTGCTCACACCAGCTGCATATGATTACTGTGAGCTCTTTTAAGCCCCAGCTCCCTTCAGCCCAGTGTTGGTCATTGTAAGCTGTTTACTGGTGAGACCAATCCTTGTTTCCAGTGCTTCCTGAGCCTTTGCTATTGTTTCCAGTATTTCCTGAGCTTTAGTCCTGCCTTTTTCCAGACCTGCTGCTATTTTCCTTGTACCTGATTTAGCACTGCCTGCAGTGCTACCTGGTTTCCTAAGTTCCTGAGCTATAGCTATTTTTCTTGTGCCTGACTTGCACTGCTTGTAGTTCGCTCTTGACTCCTTGTTTCCTGAGCTGTAGCCATTTTCCTGTTTCCTGAACCAGCACTGCTTGCAGTGCTTCCTTGATTCCTGAGCCTTTACGTTTCCTTGTTCCTGACCTGTAGTGCTACTTTGACCCCTGAGCCTTTGCTCAATTCCTGCCCCAGCTCTGCATCCTATGCTACTTTGTTTTCTGGTTTCCTAACCCTGCACTATTCTAGTACACCCTTGTAGCCTCCCTTTCTGTATATCCTTTTCCAGTCCCTGCCTTTCATCCCATCTCCTTGGTTCAAGTTCTAGTTTGCTATCTTTCTATTCTGCTGTCTTACTTCTGTTACCTTGTATGTTTGTTACCTGATTTCTGCCAAGTGTGCCCTGTGATTTCCTTCCTTTTCTGTTAAGCACTCCTCCTTGCTAGCTCCTTGTCTATTGTGCTTGTATTTAGTTCTACCCCTTTGCTGTTACTGCCTTGCGTGTTCCTGTTTGATCGCCAGGATCCGTGGGCACAGCTGACTACCTAGGTGGTGTTTCTTGTTCACTGTGAGTATTGTCTTTGAGTTACTGTTATAACATCACCATAGGTATAAGCTCCACAGACCCTGCCTTTGTATACATATCCTATATGTGGGTATTTCCAGTTGGTGTCTGTAACAGCAATTGTGGGTAAGGAACTTACTGAGCTTCAGTCTTACCGTGTGGAGCTCATGAGTGCTTTACCCCACACATCCCCTTTATTGTTAATGTTGTTTTATGTTTAATTGTATTGCACATCCGTCCTGGGTTTAGTGATTCTGAATGCTGAGCCGCCTCATGAGTGCCCTTCTTTTCTGAGTCTCACCCTTCTTGTTCACCTCTACAGGCTTCCCCTTTGGATCCCTTTTCTCCTCTGTCTTCCTGTGTGATCCGGGGCAGCGCTGTACTCCTCTCTGTGTTTGTTATCTACCCTGTTCCCAGTCCTTACCCAAGTCCCTGACTGTGTTCCCCACATAGTCCCGGATAGGCCCTGACAGAATGACCAACCTACATTTCCAGGGTCACTTGTGAGGTTTATTTTGCGGTCAGTTAGCTATTTTTTATTTAACCCACACTGTCAGTTCTTGCCACGATGTTTAGCAACAGATCCAGAAAGCCCTTAAACCCTAGAGATCAAGCCCTGGAACAAAACAGACTCTTACGTGCTAAATATCATTCCCTGTGGTTGGCTGATCCTTCTATGTTGGATTTTTATTCAATCTGTGACCCTGATCTTCATCTGATGTCAGCCAGTGACTTGCTGGATGAAAATGAATTTTTGCAAATCTTGGTAGCAGCAGAAGTCCCTACTGACAGCAGCGAATCTACCTTTTACAGCCTACCACCATTCACGGAGCTGAAAGGCTATGAACCATGTGTAACTTTGCCCTTACCTTGTTTTTATGTAAGGTCTCCAGAGCTTCCAGGCTCCCTGCCTCCAGGACCAGAGCTTCCGGGCTCCCTGCCTCCAGGGCCAGAGCTTCCGGGCTCCCTGCCTCCAGGACCAGAGCTTCCGGGCTCCCTGCCTCCAGGACCAGAGCTTCCGGGCTCCCTGCCTCCAGGACCAGAGCTTCCGGGCTCCCTGCCTCCAGGACCAGAGCTTCCGGGCTCCCTGCCTCCAGGACCCGAGCTTCCGGGCTCCCTGCCTCCAGGACCCGAGCTTCCGGGCTCCCTGCCTCCAGGACCCGAGCTTCCGGGCTCCCTGCCTCCAGGACCCGAGCTTCCGGGCTCCCTGCCTCCAGGACCCGAGCCGCCGGGCTCCCTGCCTCCAGCACCCGAGCCGCCGGGCTCCCTGCCTTCAGCACCAGAGCCGCCGGGCTCCCTGCCTTCAGCACCCGAGCCGCCGGGCTCCCTGCCTTCAGCACCAGAGCCGCCGGGCTCCCTGCCTTCAGCACCAGAGCCGCCGGGCTCCCTGCCTTCAGCACCAGAGCCGCCGGGCTCCCTGCCTTCAGCACCAGAGCCGCCGGGCTCCCTGCCTTCAGCACCAGAGCCGCCGGGCTCCCTGCCTACAGCACCAGAGCCGCCGGGCTCCCTGCCTACAGCACCAGAGCCGCCGGGCTCCCTGCCTACAGCACCAGAGCCGCCGGGCTCCCTGCCTACAGCACCAGAGCCGCCGGGCTCGCTGCCTACAGCACCAGAGCCGCCGGGCTCGCTGCCTACAGCACCAGAGCCGCCGGGCTCGCTGCCTACAGCACCAGAGCCGCCGGGCTCGCTGCCTACAGCACCAGAGCCGCCGGGCTCCCTGCCTACAGCACCAGAGCCGCCGGGCTCCCTGCCTACAGCACCAGAGCCGCCGGGCTCCCTGCCTACAGCACCAGAGCCGCCGGGCTCCCTGCCTACAGCACCAGAGCCGCCGGGCTCCCTGCCTACAGCACCAGAGCCGCCGGGCTCCCTGCCTACAGCACCAGAGCCGCCGGGCTCCCTGCCTACAGCACCAGAGCCGCCGGGCTCCCTGCCTACAGCACCAGAGCCGCCGGGCTCCCTGCCTACAGCACCAGAGCCGCCGGGCTCCCTGCCTTCAGCACCAGAGCCGCCGGGCTCCCTGCCTACAGCACCAGAGCCGCCGGGCTCCCTGCCTACAGCACCAGAGCCGCCGGGCTCCCTGCCTACAGCACCAGAGCCGCCGGGCTCCCTGCCTACAGCACCAGAGCCGCCGGGCTCCCTGCCTACAGCACCAGAGCCGCCGGGCTCCCTGCCTACAGCACCAGAGCCGCCGGGCTCCCTGCCTACAGCACCAGAGCCGCCGGGCTCCCTGCCTACAGCACCAGAGCCGCCGGGCTCCCTGCCTACAGCACCAGAGCCGCCGGGCTCCCTGCCTACAGCACCAGAGCCGCCGGGCTCCCTGCCTTCAGCACCAGAGCCGCCGGGCTCCCTGCCTTCAGCAATTGAACCTCTATTTTTCCAACTTTTAGACCCTGGGTTTCCAGTTTGCCAGCCTCCAGAGTTCTCAGTACCTATACATCCAGAGACTGAATCACCAGCATCAGAGACTAAACCTTCCAGAACGTCACCATTTTTCTGCAGTCCGCTGGCATCTTGCACCGCACCTATGAGGGAAATGGACTTACTTCTTAGGAGCCATGGCCTTGTATCCGGTTCCAGATTCAGGGAGAGGGTCTTTGGAGGGGTGTACTGTCACGACTTGCTCCCTGCTTTCCCGTGTCCACCACCAGGGGGCTGAACTGTGGGACTTTCCAGTCCTCTAATAAACTTCCAGACCCTCCCCTGCATGCAAAGCCTGACTTCCAGCCATTTGGACATTTATTGGGAACTAACATCCATTCCCAGTCCGTGCCGGGTTTTGTGAAGCCAGCCTACTCATGCCTGAAAACTCCATCACCCAGGATTCCCTGCTCACTGCTTAGTCTCCACCCCTGCAGGCCAAGGATGGGTGGAGGAATTCAGATCACCTGTGGCTGGCTGCTGCTAGCCTGCTCACACCAGCTGCATATGATTACTGTGAGCTCTTTTAAGCCCCAGCTCCCTTCAGCCCAGTGTTGGTCATTGTAAGCTGTTTACCGGTGAGACCAATCCTTGTTTCCAGTGCTTCCTGAGCCTTTGCTATTGTTTCCAGTATTTCCTGAGCTTTAGTCCTGCCTTTTCCAGACCTGCTGCTATTTTCCTTGTACCTGATTTAGCACTGCCTGCAGTGCTACCTGGTTTCCTAAGTTCCTGAGCTATAGCTATTTTTCTTGTGCCTGACTTGCACTGCTTGTAGTTCGCTCTGGACTCCTTGTTTCCTGAGCTGTAGCCATTTTCCTGTTTCCTGAACCAGCACTGCTTGCAGTGCTTCCTTGATTCCTGAGCCTTTACGTTTCCTTGTTCCTGACCTGTAGTGCTACTTTGACCCCTGAGCCTTTGCTCAATTCCTGCCCCAGCTCTGCATCCTATGCTACTTTGTTTTCTGGTTTCCTAACCCTGCACTATTCTAGTACACCCTTGTAGCCTCCCTTTCTGTATATCCTTTTCCAGTCCCTGCCTTTCATACCATCTCCTTGGTTCAAGTTCTAGTTTGCTATCTTTCTATTCTGCTGTCTTACTTCTGTTACCTTGTATGTTTGTTACCTGATTTCTGCCAAGTGTGCCCTGTGATTTCCTTCCTTTTCTGTTAAGCACTCCTCCTTGCTAGCTCCTTGTCTATTGTGCTTGTATTTAGTTCTACCCCTTTGCTGTTACTGCCTTGCGTGTTCCTGTTTGATCGCCGGGATCCGTGGGCACAGCTGACTACCTAGGTGGTGTTTCTTGTTCACTGTGAGTATTGTCTTTGAGTTACTGTTATAACATCACCATAGGTATAAGCTCCACAGACCCTGCCTTTGTATACATATCCTATATGTGGGTATTTCCAGTTGGTGTCTGTAACAGCAATTGTGGGTAAGGAACTTACTGAGCTTCAGTCTTACCGTGTGGAGCTCCTGAGTGCTTTACCCCACACATCCCCTTTATTGTTAATGTTGTTTTATGTTTAATTGTATTGCACATCCGTCCTGGGTTTAGTGATTCTGAATGCTGAGCCGCCTCATGAGTGCCCTTCTTTTCTGAGTCTCACCCTTCTTGTTCACCTCTACAGGCTTCCCCTTTGGATCCCTTTTCTCCTCTGTCTTCCTGTGTGATCCGGGGCAGTGCTGTACTCCTCTCTGTGTTTGTTATCTACCCTGTTCCCAGTCCTTACCCATGTCCCTGACTGTGTTCCCCACATAGTCCCGGATAGGCCCTGACAAATCTATTTTCTTTCATGGTCAGTATTTTGTCCACATTTGCCTGTCATTTGTTTGGTTTCACTACCTCTATGACCCACCATATCATGTCTTTGTCAGTATGGCCAAATCTACGATAGTGTTCCACTAGGGGACCTTTTTCCACATGACATCGAATCCTCGATTGATGTTGCAAAATGCGTTTCTTCACCATCTGTGTTGTTTTGCCAATATAGTTGAACCCACATGGACATCTGATACAGTACACCACATTGGAGGTGTTACAATTAGAGAATTGTTTGATGTTAATATCAATTCCATTTATGGTGCAAGTTTTAGTTGTTTGGGTGGTAGGTCACGCTGTGCACATATTACATTTATAGTGCCCCACAAGTGGGGCCAATTGTCTCATGTTGTCAACCAGGTTGTTGGTTTTGTTGTCAAAAGCATGTACCAAACGGTCTTGTAAGTTTGACCCTCTTTTAAAAGAGAACATGGGTTTGTCTCTTAGTTCGGGTAAACTTTTAAAGAGGGACCAATGTTTATTGACAATATTTTTTATGCTGTTAGAGTGAGTCCCAAAAGTAGTCACACATATCAGATGGGGGTCTTTATGGCGTTGTCTCACCTCCAATAGTGCTTCCCGGTTGTTGTACCAAGCACGTTTGAGTGATTTCTTTAAAAGTTTAGAGGGGTATCCTCGTGCTTTTAGTTTTCTTTTAGCTTTTTTGCCTCTGTAAAATAGTCTTCTTTGCGTGTGCAATTACGACGAAGTCGTAAAAATTGCCCGAAGGGTAACCCATCTTTAAGTGCTTGGGGATGGTGACTGTTATAGTTCAGTAGTGTGTTTCTGGCAGTCAGTTTGGTATGCAACGTAGTGTACAGACTGTTGTTACTATCAACTTTTATTGTTATATCTAAAAAATTCATGCTTTGTGAATCTGACTCAATTGTGAATCTAAGATTAAGATTTTTTGTATTTAACCAAGCATGAAAAGTCATCAATTCGTCTTTGTTACCATGCCAAATCAAAAAAACGTCGTCGATATATCTCAGCCAACTAATGATGTTGGCAGAGAAAGGATTCGACGCATCAAAGATGTATGTATTCTCAAAGTTGGAAACGTAAATATTTGCTAGATCTGGGGCATAAACCGCACCAATAGCTACACCTTTTAACTGCTGATAAAAGGTGTCCTCAAAGAAAGAAGTTTTCACACAAAGATAGTTTTGTACATTCCATGATAAAATTCGTTGGTACTTTGTGAGGCCTTGGTCTACTATCCAATAAGGTATCTAGGATGGTAAGTATATCCCCCTGGGGGATATTAGTATAAAGGCTCTCAATATCCATTGAGACCAAAAGTTCTGTGGCCGGATCAAAATGATGATTTTCTATGATGTTAATGACGGCCATCGTGTCTCTAATATACAGTGGTTGATCAACAGCAAAGGGACGGATGAAGAAGTCTGCATATTGCGCTAGGGGTTTCAAAATTGAATTACAGCCAGAAAATTGGGCGGCCTGGTGGTTTTAGAGCATCTTTATGTACCTTTGGCAGAATGTATATTGCTGGTACGGTGGGGGCCTTGTTTATGAGGAATGCTGCCTCTTTCTCACTTAACCAACCTCCCTCTAACCCTTCTTTGCTGAGCTTTGAAATTATATTTGATAATTTGTTAGTAGGATTATTCGTGAGTCTTTTATAGTGTTCGTTGACTGATAGTTGTTTCAATATCTCTAGTCTACATGCCTCTTTGTCCCAGAGCACTATCCCCCCTCCCTTGTCTGCTGGTTTTATAGTGACATCTGGGAGGGATTGTAGGTTCTGCATTGCCTTCTGTTTTTCTCTGGAGAAATTTGAACTGTATTCTATTCTACTTTTGAATACATTCTCAATTTCAGTTAATGTTGCATTTTCAAAAGTAATTATTTCCTTTGCTACCATGGCATTCGTTGGATAAAATGTGGACGGATTCCGTAAGCCCGTGGTATCAAAAGATTGTACGGATACATTGGCAGCACAGAAATTTTTCAATCGAATTGATCGAAAAAATTTATACATTTCAAGTTTAGTTTGAAACAAATTTTTGTAAGTTGGTACAAAAGATAGACCAGCTGTAAGTACATCTATCTCTGTCTTTGATAGAATATGATTAGACAGATTAAAAATTGGAACAGTTTGAGTCGGATCTACCACTCGTAAAAGTTGTTCCTGGTCTGTCTGTGTCCTGGTGTATACTGGTTGCGATACCATCCTCGCTTCGCTCCTCTCTGTCTCCGAGGAGACCAGTGCCCCTCCGTTCCTGTCCTAAAAAGTTTGTTGTGATGTTGTTGGCTGTTGTTCGTGTTGGGGGCGATAATAATGGTCTGAAGATTGGTCGCTACCAGTGTCTGAGTTTGTATCTGAGAAAGTTGTTCTCTTTCTTATCGGTTGATTATATCCTTGAGGAATGTAAAAGTCCTTATTCAAATATGGATAAGTCTTTTCCTTATTGTATCTTTTAATATCTTGTTGTAATTTATCGGTCTTTTTGTGTGCATTAAATTCATCAAATTCCTTGATAGTTTGATAAACTTTATCTAATAGGAATTTACTGTTCGTGATTGTTGAATCTGTGGCTATTTTCTTCTCTAAAGTTTCAATCTCTTTCGTGAGTATTTTGATGTGTTTTAAAGCAGTTTCAATGCTTAAAACCATCCACGTACGTGAACATTTATTTGCAGAGAAACTGAAACCCACTTTGAAATCCTCGTCATCAGTGAAGATTATGGGAATGTTTTTAATTTGCAGCCCAGTTGGTATTATATTTGAATTCAAACAATCAGTCAAAAATTTGGCATGTAGTTCTGTTCGAACTAGTTTTTTCTTCAAACGTTCAAGTTGGTTAAGATCTGATTCACAAGGTAGCTGTGTAATGGGACCTCGATTACCTAAAAGGGAAGGCCCACCAGCTATTTTCAAGATATATTCATCAGTATATGAGAGGGTCTCTGCCTCCGACATCAACACAATATAACCACTTCAAAGAAGTGACCCACAACTGACTGCTGTCAGCGCTAAAACAATGTCTTAAATAGTGGGATACCCAATGAACCCTTGATGGCTTGGGCGGTTTAATATGAGCAGGTAAGTATGCCTACAAGGGATCAGATCTTAACCAACTTGAACATTTGAAGAAAAAACTAGTTCAAACAGAACTACATGCCAAATTTTTGACTGATTGTTTGAATTCAAATATAATACCAACTGGGCTGCAAATTAAAAACATTCCTATAATCTTCACTGATGACGAGGATTCCAAAGTGGGTTTCAGTTTCTCTGCAAATAAATGTTCACGTACGTGGATGGTTTTAAGCATTGAAACTGCTTTAAAACACATCAAAATACTCACGAAAGAGATTGAAACTTTAGAGAAGAAAATAGCCACAGATTCAACAATCACGAACAGTAAATTCCTATTAGATAAAGTTTATCAAACTATCAAGGAATTTGAAGAATTTAATGCACACAAAAAGACAGATAAATTACAACAAGATATTAAAAGATACAATAAGGAAAAGACTTATCCATATTTGAATAAGGACTTTTACATTCCTCAAGGATATAATCAACAGATAAGAAAGAGAACAACTTTCTCAGATACAAACTCAGACACTGGTAGCGACCAATCTTCAGACCATTATTATCGCCCCCAACACGAACAACAGCCAACAACATCACAACAAACCTTTTTAGGACAGGAACGGAGGGGCACAGGTCTCACTGGGAGACAGAGAGGAGCGAAGCGAGGATGGTATCGCAACCAGTATACACCAGGACACAGACAGACCAGGAACAACTTTTACGAGTGGTAGATCCGACTCAAACTGTTCCAATTTTTAATCTGTCTAATCATATTCTATCAAAGACAGAGATAGATGTACTTACAGCTGGTCTATCTTTTGTACCAACTTACAAAAATCATTAGTTTCAAACTAAACTTGAAATGTATAAATTTTTTCGATCAATTCGATTGAAAACATTTTTTGCTGCCAATGTATCCGTACAATCTTTTGATACCAGGCTTACGGAATCCGTCCACATTTTATCCAACGAATGCCATGGTAGCAAAGGAAATAATTACTTTTGAAAATGCAACATTAACTGAAATTGAGAATTTATTCAAAAGTAGAATAGAATACAGTTCAAATTTCTCCAGAGAAAAACAGAAGGCAATGCAGAACCTACAATCCCTCCCAGATGTCACTATAAAACCAGCAGACAAGGGAGGGGGGGATAGTGCTCTGGGATAAAGAGGCATATAGACTAGAGATATTGAAACAACTATCAGTCAACGAACACTATAAAAGACTCCCGAATAATCCTACTAACAAATTATCAAATATAATTTCAAAGCTCAGCAAAGAAGGGTTAGAGAGAGGTTGGTTAAGTGAGAAAGAGGCAGCATTCCTCATAAACAAGGCCCCCACTGTACCAGCAATATACATTCTGCCAAAGGTACATAAAGATGCTCTAAAACCACCAGGCCGCCTAATTGTTTCTGGCTGTAATTCAATTTTGAAACCCCTAGCGCAATATGCAGACTTCTTCATCCGTCCCTTTGCTGTTGATCAACCACTGTATATTAGAGACACGATGGCCGTCATTAACATCATAGAAAATCATCAATTTGATCCGGCCACAGAATTTTTGGTCTCAATGGATATTGAGAGCCTTTATACTAATATCCCCCAGGGGATATACTTACCATCCTAGATACCTTATTGGATAGTAGACCAAGGCCTCACAAAGTACCAACGAATTTTATCATGGAATGTACAAAACTATCTTTGTGTGAAAACTTCTTTCTTTTTGAGGACACCTTTTATCAGCAGTTAAAAGGTGTAGCTATGGGTGCGGTTTATGCCCCAGATCTAGCTAATATTTACGTTTCCAACTTTGAGAATACATACATCTTTGATGCGTCGAATCCTTTCTCTGCCAACATCATTCGTTGGCTGAGATATATCGACTGACGTTTTTTGATTTGGCATGGTAACAAAGACAAATTGATGACTTCATGCTTGGTTAAATACAAAAAAATCTTAATCTTAGATTCACAATTGAGTCAGATTCACAAAGCATGAATTTTTTAGATATAACAATAAGTAGATAGTAACAACAGTCTGTACACTACGTTGTATACCAAACCGACTGCCAGAAACACACTACTGAACTATAACAGTCACCATCCCCAAGCACTTAAAGATGGGTTACCCTTCGGGCAATTTTTACGACTTCGTCGTAATTGCACACGCAAAGAAGACTACTTTACAGAGGCAAAAAGCTAAAAGAAAAACTAAAAGCACGAGGATACCCCTCTAAACTTTTAAAGAAATCACTCAAACGTGCTTGGTACAACAACCGGGAAGCACTATTAGAGGTGAGACAACGCCATAAAGACCCCCATCTGATATGTGTGTCTACTTTTGGGACTCACTCTAACAGCATAAAAAAGATTGTCAATAAACATTGGTCCCTTTTTAAAAGTTTACCCGAACTAAGAGACAAACCCATGTTCTCTTTTAAAAGAGGGTCAAACTTACAAGACCGTTTGGTACATGCTTTTGACAACAAAACCAACAACGTGGTTGACAACATGAGACAATTGGCCCCACTTGTGGGGTACTATAAATGTAATATGTGCACAGCGTGCACTACCACCCAAACAACTAAAACTTGCACCATAAATGGAATTGATATTAACATCAAACAATTCTCTAATTGTAACACCTCCAATGTGGTGTACTGTATCAGATGTCCATGTGGGTTCAACTATATTGGCAAAACAACACAGATGGTGAAGAAACGCATTTTGCAACATCAATCGAGGATTCGATGTCATGTAGAAAATGCTCCCCTAGTGGAACACTATCGTAGATTTGGCCATACTGACAAAGACATGATATGGTGGGTCATAGAGGTAGTAAAACCAAACAAAAGACAGGCAAATGTGGACAAAATATTGACCATGAATGAAAATAGATTGATCTGCCGCACTGACAACATCAATAAGGGCTTAAATTCATCAACCGAATGGTACACACTTGCCTGTATTCTGTAAACTCACATTTAAACTATGTTTTTGTATATTGTACCATCAGTTAGGAACTATTGGAGGTAACCTAAAATCCTTGTATGTGAAAATTTAACATCGTTTGGGTTCACTACCTCCGAGTTTAACATATAGAAAAAATGTAACCTTTGGGTATATAAAATATATGCTGATATGTAAAATATGAAGTTAATCAACATGTACAAAGACCAGTCTTGAAAGTATGCATATAAGCTATAACAGACTTGTTGTTGTTAAAGTAATGAAGCCATCAAAAAGAAAGTTAATACATGTTTATATATATTGGCTGTGAGCTAAACTACAAAACACGATTTTACATTTAGTGAAAATAGTAACTGATGCATGCATCTGTATAAATGTAAATTGAAAATCTTCAATAGAAATGAGAAAATATTTTGTATCTATTGATTTGATGTTTTTAAATATTCAGCATAATGTGAAAATACAGCTTGATTTGGTGAATGGGGTATTTCTCAATTCTCTTTGACTCTCTGTATTTCTTAATTTTCTTTGACTCTCAGTCTTTGGAGACTTTCTATCTTGGTCTGTTTTTGTCACAGTCTATTGTGACATTCAGCAAACTACTCGTAATTTTAGAAATTGAGGTTCGAATCAAACACTGAAAAGGTACTATCATCATCTAAATAATTTCCATCTATCACAGTTCTTCGAAATATCCAGTAGAGTATGCGTAATTCTAAATAAACGAGGCATAATTAATTTGGCTTTGATCACAAAGACAATCAATATTTCAATAAAGTTTTATTTAAATAAAGTTTCGTTCCGAAACCAGTTCCAAGATGGCAGCTATATTAAACGCTACGGCAGTCCGCTTTTGATCTCCAAACACTCAGGACAGAACGACACGCTTAAATACGGGCGAACGTTCACAACGGTGTACTTGCCGATTGCTATATGAACGTGCACTACTTTGATCCAGCAAACATTACGACGAAGGTATGCGTGATTCTATCGCGTTCATTTAATATATTTAATATGGTTTAAAGATCTCTAAGATGCCATTTTTCTATTTTTTTTGTTTTTGTCCCGCAGATTTGTCTGCTAATGGGATAATTCGAAACCTTTGAATAATACGGTCCTTTTGTGAGTTGATGGCCATGTAAGTGAGCACGTCTCTAAATTGTATACCTTGTTTTAAATTAGTAACAAAATTAGTAACAACATAGACGAATTAAAAGATCGTCTTTTTTGATCTGAACTCAGAACATTTAATAATAACTAAATCCGTGATGAGCTTGGTTGGTCTTGTGTCTAACGATAGTTTCTTTTTGGTCTTCTGAGGCTGTTACGTTGAAATATATTAGACTTAGGCACTATTACCACATAGATGTGTATAGACCCTTAACACCGCCATTGAGGGCTCAATAACTACCGATTTGATCTAAGTGGAAAAGCAATTATATAGATATTGACAATTGTACTGACTGAGAAATATGGTGTCCATTTAAAATTATTTAATCCAATGAAGTTTTTAAAACAATAAATGTTTTAAAGCAATTTACAATACCCATATAACATGGGATTAATGGAGGCTTTTCCTTAAAAACAGGGCGTCAGTATATAAGGTGCATTCTCAATGTAGCAGTGTATAAAAGAATAGATCGGCTATGCAAAATATGACAGAAGTAATGACTGTAAAACATCAACACTGGGATGAACAATCTGTATGCCTAGTTATAAAATCCTTTTAGATGGAAAGCTATAAGGTATAGCATATTAAAAGCAGATACTGCCATTTATATTAAAGTCAATTTAAGACTTAAAATTTCATAAATCTTATGAATGTGATCAACTATTGTTTCCTCTTCTTTCTTACGCAGCAATTCACGCTTTAATCAAAAATAAAGCTGATTAATAAAAGTATCAGATCAATTCATCATTGTGAAGTAAGTATAGAGACATTATAATGCTCGACTTACGATCGCAAACCTTTGTAAAGCACAAACCTTTACTATTTAGAGAGGGTTTTCTTTTAAGTTGGTTTTCCCTTCTCTTTTTCTTGATTTGACTAAGCATCCTTTTTCATCACAGTTGGAGTTTCATTCAGTCAGTAAATCACTATTCTTGTTCTTTTCACTTTACACGGGTGTATACTAATTTCATTTTTAACTAATTAATCCAAATTATAAATATTACGCGTTAATTGTCAGATTTCCTCTTTTCGTGTATAGATAAGGGTCTTTTTATAAATCTCAACGTCCTGAAGAAGGTCTAGCGGACTGTGACACTAATAGACCGAAACGTCGACTACAACACCTATCTGTCAGTTGAATGGATATGGGCAATGTTTGCTTTGTATAATTTGAACAAATTGCCTTAAAAATTTCTTTTACGAAGGTGTTCACAATTGTAACTGAGAAGAACACTTAATTATTTGTGAATCCTGATTTCCGGTTACATTGTGTTGTTTGTTTTATCTGTACCCTACCAAACAGATCGATTTTTCATATATAAAAAAAGAATTTTCTTTGAATATACACACCGTGTTTCTTATAATTCTTTCTCTGATTAATTGATTGTTGTTTATTTGAAGATTTATTTATTGAATCTTTGTAAATTGGATTTTGATTAAGTTGATAGTAAGTCACTAAGATAGAGCTTACTTTATATTCTTACGTAAATAATTTCTTGTTGAACTAAATCCCTTGTAGGTATACTTACCTGCTCATATTAAACCGCCCAAGCCATCAAGTGTTCATTGGGTATCCCACTATTTAAGACATTGAGTCTATGTAAGGCATCTGTAGGAATACTACGTGGCGCCATGTAAAGGAATCCGCGCCAGGCCAGCCTAATCGGTAACTATGTAGAGTGGGGAGGCCGTGATAAGCCTGCAGGGAGAGTATACGCAAAGATGTCAAAAAGCGCTGATTGTAACTAGCCGTCTATGAGAAGGCGGCAGGCAGAAATATGTATAGCACAGCATGTAGCGCTAGCTTCCTACCTGGCAGTCTAGCAGTGCGCCCACACAAAGTGTAAGTAGTGATCCCCTGTGCGTAGCGGGAAGCCAGAACCTGGTTTGATTATCTCAGTTCACTTATTCTGACTGATTTCAACTGTATGGACTTCCTGTGTGTGTTTCAGTACTTCTCTTTTGTTCAAGCTGCCACCAAGGATTTTTCTTGACAGACACACACCCCAGGTGGCCGGGTGTTTAGTACCATGAGAGCACCTCATCCTGTACCACTTTATGATTGTGTAAGATACTTTATCGCTAACTAAGTTTGTTTATAGATGTGCAATTATTGTGGGCATAGACACCAGTTTTTGTATTTATGATTTGAGACGTGGCTCATCCTGTCTAAGGAGAATGCACCCTGCAACAATGCTATTTTGTATTAGATGTCATGCAGTCATTTTAAAATGTCACCATTTAATTTGAGAACTTAAATGTTAGTCATTGGGAGACATGAACTCACTCATTTCTTTATCTCTGAGATTTAAGATGTTCCTACAGTTAATCAGGGCATTATTAGTCCACCTACAATCTGGCTTAGTTATGCATATACTCTTATATCAATGGACCCCAGTAAGAGTATGCCGCGTACCCACTCCATCCCATATCCCCTCTCAGCCTACCACCCAGCACCTCATTGGAACTAACATGAACTATGGTTAGCAAAAACATGTCTCAAAAACCTATAGATCATTACAATTATAACGCTGAGGAGCGAATTAACAAGTCGATCAGCACATTCAAGATGCCCCACAAGCAGCGGGCCGAACAGCTGGGTGCCCCGGCTAGGGACCCCACGGGACACAATCATGGGGGACCTCTTGATACTGATTGCCTATAAATGGGGGACTTTTCAATGTAGAAAAAGGATTAGGAATATAAAAGGAGCGGTCCAGACAAGACACACTGTGTCTATAAGGGTTCACATCGAATATATGGGGATTGTATTGCTGATAGCAGTGCAGATTTAGTCACCTAAAGCTGCTGGGTGTGCCTCTCTGTCCTTATTACATCTAAACTTTCGTGCTTCTCTTCAAGCTTTGGGAGTGAGGTACTTCACCTATGGCTGTTGCCGACTGCATTGATCCAACCACAGTTGGTGTCTGTTACAGATGCGCACGAGTCCTAGATTCCCAATATCTAAGTGGGTGCCCTCACCACCCGGGGATAGATTTCTTGTGCAACACAAAAGTGACTTCGCTGAAAGTTTTACGTCTTGCCAGGGTTGCTGAAGAAAAGTCTTGGAAGAGAGAGTCACATTTAAAGCTGAAGGAGCCCAGAGATCCTGATTCTGCCAAGATACGTTCTCTCAATTTATAGAAGTGCACTCTAGTCAGGAGGTAGCTTTTGGCCAGTTTGGTAGGCAGAATAAACTCAGTATATGCGGTCTAGCACTGTATCTACAGTCTAGTGGTCCGAAAGGTTATGGCAAAATAGATCTTTGATGTGTTGTTGTATTGTTTTTTTACTAGCTCCTGCCACATGATCAACATTTCGGTTTTAAATTCCTTTGAGAACTTGGTTGTCACCCCTGATGGCCAGGGCCTGGGCTACCTTGGTGCCCAGTGAAGAAGACATGGCCTGATCTTTTAGGGGGGGATTGGGCTTCATTCTGTCAGGGTTTTTCAGTCTTGTGATATTGCATCACTTCTTTTACGGATTATGTTTTGGGCGCTTCCTACTCAGTGGATGTCATGACAGACTGGGTGGGGGACTTCAGAGCAGTCCCCTCTGTTGTCCTAACAGCCCAGTCCACTGCCACAAGGCCAGAGCCCGCAGGGAAAGCCTGGTTTGCCCCCAGCTGCCACCTCAGAGTGTCTCTGGGGTCCCCAGTCTCCCAAACCCTAAATGCTCAGGAGGGTGGGTGTGGGGAATGGCTACATGAAAGGACTGGCCAACAGCAGAAGGGACTTACCCGATAAGGCAGTATTCCCTGAGTGCACAATGTCTAATCAACTTTTCAGGGTCAGCGAAACTGAATACCAGACTCGCAGCCAGAAAATAAGAGGGCACTCAACAGAGTTGATTCATCTGACTGGTAGTGCGCAATGTTTGTGGTACCAATCAGGGGTCACTGAATCAACTCAGTCCATTTCCTTGTTAGCACCTTCTCACCTCCAGTCCTCAGCGATGGGTGGCAGCATATGCCTTCACCACGTGCATGGCATAGGTGCTTTCGATCTGTCCGGAGGCGTCTCTCAATCGCCTTGTTCGCAGGTTTGATGGGAAGCGGTGGCACCACGGCCCAGATTGGCAGAGGCTCCCAAGGGCAATCCCCAACTAAATGCGGGAGAGGGGGGGGGTGGGGCATGCCATCCCCAGTCGACTTATCTCCCACGATGCTCGGATTCCTCCTTTAGGGCTCCCCAGTCGGTGTCTCACACAGTTTTGGATGGCGGCCCCCTGCTGTCTTGATTTTCGACAAGCTCCAGTCATGGCACCCTCTTCATCCACAGCAGTCTTTTTGTTGCTTAAATTCAAACAGGAGGGAAATGAGGCCCCCATTAAAGTCCTCCAACATGTGACAGAAGACTTCCTAGGCACTTCACAGCCCCTAGCTGAAAGGCCTGCACGGAGCTAACCGAGGACACGTCTTGTCAGGTCCTCACTCTGGCCACGCCCCAAATTCTGGTCTTTTGCATAATTTTTAAGCATAGAATAAGCAGAACGCCATCCCCACCGAGCTATAAATATGACAAAGCCTTTTGCCATTTTTTTAAAGCTTACGAGTTTTTAAGAAAAGGTAACAACTCACTTCAGTGTTTCAATTCTTAATACAATAACAAATATAAAAGAAAAAATATTACATTAGTATTTTTGGCGTTCAGTTTAGTTTGAGATAGTTTGGGTGGCAAGTTTTAGGCAACTTGGCAACACCTTTGACCTAAATTCGAGGCTTGATAACCTGTGATCATGCAGCATGAACTAAGAGTGTGTGTGAAAGAATAACATCACACAAAATCTGTTGTCTTCTAAAACAGTGATCTAACATGCATCAAAATGTGCATATAAACCCCAAACTATTTCCATGTTGTATCACTGATGCTGAAAATTGCCACAGCTGCAGCACAGAGAAGTAGATTGCTTATTGAGGGTTCGTTCTCGTATTGCTGTGGAGAAAGTCACGGGATGACGGGTACATAAAAAATAGAACCGCATTAAGAATTTTCTTGAAATCCTTCAAAATATTATTTATTAAAATATATGTATAGATTTGGGTTTAGTCATCGTCATTGCATTTAAACTAAGCTCCCTAGGCTTCAAAATCCTCAATAAAGTACAAGTTTTATTACAGGTGAAATGGAGCAGCTGTACATATGCCAGATCAAGAAGAACTTTTCATTTAATCGCAGGGATCTGTGGTCTACGCAGCTTTGCAGAATAATGAGATTGTGAGATTACACAATGATAATGAAATGCACAGCAGAAAATCAAGGATGCGAAATGAAATGGTTTGGTTGAGACAAAATACTAGCAGTCAAAGGAAAGAATATGAATGTCAATATCTTTTACAGTGGTTTACTTTAGCAAACTGAAAAATGAATTCTGGCTTCTTGCATGCGCCACCTATTGAAAACAAATTAGTATTCCATTCACACACCTTTAACGGTTTATTTTCAAATTTCATACTGAGTCCTAAACCATGCCTGTCAAATTTTTATTGAACAAGCGAAATGAGCTACATTTAGGAATTTAGCTATAAAAAACCATAGGGCCACCAAAATGTTCTGTTATATTTATTTATTTTCCAGCTCTGTACAAACTGGCTGTAGAAGCATAAACATAGTACATTTCTACCATTTTCAACAAAAATATAACCAATATGTACAATTATTGTATTAAAAATACAAAAGGGATACAGACTCCACCAATGTCTTTCTAAAAGACATACAGGTACAAGTAGTATCAAAAGTATGAGGAAATCACCAGTTAATTGTACATTCTGCACTTGACATCACAGAGCGAACTGAGATTAGCAGTCCTAGGTTCTACAATTACTTAATGCGTATATAACATTTCTGCAACTTGTGATAAGAGCTAGGTTTCTGTCTTGTCTATATGCACATGAGGTCCATAGCCTAGGTAATAAAGCTGGCAAATAATGCATATTACATGTAAAATTACAAATGCATAATAGACAATGTGATATAGAAGCAAGGTAGACAAAAGCCATGATTACAGAATATAGAGTAATTAAATAAAGCACTGACATTTGATACAGTGAAAAAAACACTGCAAATAGTATTTTCTTCTCAATTTTTTAAAACTTTTTAAAGTTGAAACTATATATACTTGTATCTACTGATCAATATGATCAGCTGAGTTCAATGGAAAAAAAATCCAAGACCAGAAGTTCCTCACATTTGAGTATTACTCGGATTGGCAGCCTTCACGTTTCCGGAGTCTGTGCAAAGACCACACAAAAATAGAGAGTAGGAAGAGGAGTCATTTCAGTTAAAGGGTCATAGCAGCTGTGAGCAAGTTTTTGCTACACGTCAGCCTTCTCCGCACAAGCAAGTGTCCTATAAAGCATGAACAGTTCCATTGTCCTCAACAAAAAGATCCTTCGCTGCAAAGGCTGGTGTTTTTCACCAAGATATTTGTCGTCACTTTAAAAAGGCTTGTTTACTCTTTTTGCTTCCTTCACTGCAATATTATCCAGTCGATTATCCTCTTCAAAAAATGCATGTTCTATAGGTAACAAAAACACATTTCATAACTTAATTGTGTGAAATAATACTGTAATTCATCAGATGTAACAGATCTGCTCTCCGAAAACAAAAGTTTCAAATATAGGAAAAAGAGGCATTGTAAACAAACCAACCAACACACATGGTGTACTCAAATCTTTTCAATGCATTCTTCAAAGTCTAAAAGGCCCAAAGTAGGTTTGACTGCCGGCTTATCTGCTTACACAGATGAAGTAGGACAAAGTGCTAGCACTGCGAAAAAAATCTAAAAGAAAGATTTAAAAAACCTTGCAGGAATCGAGAAGCGCAGCAGCCAGAAATAACCATCATGATTGGGTGAGCTTAGAATGAGAGTGCGTGAGGTGGCAGACAGCGACAGTAGGAGCTCGGAGACTGCTGTGCATTTCAAGCAACACAGTTTTTAAAAAGTGCCAGGGTGATTTCTTCACAGTATTTCACATGCGAGGGAGAGGAGGGAGAGAAGAAGCCCCATGCTGCTTTAAGGCAGGGAAGGAGGCAAATGGGTCCACCATCCTTTCTCCAAGGCTCCTATGTTCGGAGATGGGTCCTCTTCGTGTGCTGTCCTTCTAAGGTGGCTCAGTCTGGATCTGGAAACATCCTATTCCCAATCAGACGGCGGAGACTTGCTCATCTTCTACTAAAAGAAAGAAGGGTGAGAGGAAGAAAGGTAAACATATCACTAGATGTTCAGCACATTTAAAAGATTAACAACAGTTTATATATGAAATTATCATGCAATGGAAGTTGCATATGACGAAAATGAAGTAATTGGGGTAGAATGACTGCAATTTCCCTTGATCATTGGAAATCTAATTAAAACATCCAAGGACACTTGCACTTCAATATTGTATTTTCCAGATATGTGTAGACTGATCTTAAAGAAACTATGGAACTAACAGTATCTTTGTCATACACTACTAGATAAAACATGGTAGTCAAAGGAAATGTTTTTATACTTTTTCATTTCAATACCTGTTTTTCGTGCCACTCTTTTCATCGTTTAAACTTACTAAAGTTCAAGTCTACATGTGCAAAGCAGAGAGGTAATGGTCTAATGGTATGTATGAAAAAACCCAAGTAGCAGAGCTTCTCTCTTTGCACGATAATTTCACCTTAAATGATGCCCCTCACATTCTCATATCTCAAAGAAAACCTTCCAAAAGCAATGAGTAAGCCATATCTCAAAAGGATAAATTACCTACCTGTACTAATTGGTCATTAACTTATGTATGTATAGGGTATTTCTATGGCGCAAACCTAACCGAAAAGCAGCAGAGCGCTCTTCATGGTTAAAGACTAGCCTAAAGTTAACAAGTAGATTCACAGAATTTGATTATTTGCCAACTCGAGGTATAATATATGAAAGTCATTTAAAAATAAATATTAGCCATTAGTGATAATAACACATTGCTAACATCTGCAGAACTGTAGTAGCTACATTGTAGAGTTAGCTGAAGAAGTCTTGCCATCCCTTGAAGAAATTCATTTTGGGGGATTCCCATGAATTACCTTAATATATCCTTTGGACAGGGTGGAACTTTAATAGCGTTCACCAGAACTTCTGATGCTTTTCCTATCTAACAGAAATAAAATGCCGAAAATAAGCAATCCCCTTTTTTTTGGAAGAAATAATTTACCATGCAAAGTTGGACACACCTTATTAGGAGCTTTCAATGTGGTGGCCTGAACTCAGTTATGTTCCTCCACTGTGGTAAGGAATACAGAATTAAATTGTTCAGGCAAAACATGTTATTTTCTCCTTCAAATAACTTTTTCTTAATATGCTGGAAAATTGAATTAAGAAAACCTAGAGAACTAGAAAACTATCATTTACAAATATTGTAAACTTCAAATTTGGATGAAGTTGATACACAAATGTGAAAAACATTTATGTAAATTTGTAATCTACAACTTATCTCATGTATATAGAGTGAGGGAAAACATAAGAGGGTGCATATGCTGAAATTCTTCAAATCAACAAAAGAAAATTCAACATGCTAACCTTTTCTTCATTTACTTTTCTTCACTTTATCACCAAAATGTAGTGGCACAGCCATAGAAGAGTAGCAACCAATGCACCATTGGATAAGTGGTGATGTTAGCAATACCCCTTGTTGCATGGCATTAATATGCAAACATCCACATACATGACACTGCATTTTCTCCATTGTTACAGGTAAGCAAATGATCAATTTAGCAGCTTGCTTTCTCTTTTAGATTCATATGCTGTGAATGTGTTTTGTAGTTGTTATTTCCCATCATAAAGGAGAATTTTAAGGAAGGGTACTACTAGATAAATATTCTACCAGTCTGGCCTACTGACCCACAACAGCTTCTTTCTGCGACTCAATATATATACTATAATGTTTTGCTGAAGGAATGTATTCAAGACCATGTGGCAACAGTGCATGTCATTTATTGTGAGAATAGATAAAAAGGGGAAGGATACTCTCTTTGACAATGAATGTGCATTTGGATTGTTTAGTAGTGTTTTTGTTGCTAACGCACAAGTTACTAACTTGTGTAACGATATATCTGTAAGAGACAGTAGTTAGTGACAGATTCCTTACATTAGAATATCCCCAGGCGTCAGGCTGGATCCGGAAAGTTTTTTGCGTAGCATTACCCTTGCGCGTCGGTAGGCGGCGTCGCGCGGCTCCGCGTCCGTCGTCGGCGTCGTGATCGCCGGGATGACGTCGCGGGCAGTACTTAGACGCCGCCCCTACGCGCTGACGTCAGTTCTGTACACGACTTTCCGCGCCAGGAACGCAGAGCCATGCAAGAAGCTGACATAGGTGTCTGAAAAATACTAGGGCCCTGAAAGGGATGTCCTTAACCCTAGAAATCAGTTCGCAGAACGGGGAGGATGGGTGGGCGGTAGGAATCTGTCACTAACTACTGTCTCTTACAGATATATCGTTACACAAGTTAGTAACTTGTGCATCTGAAAGAGACACGTTAGTGACAGATTCCTTACCTTAGAATAGATACCCCAGCAATACCAACCCCGGTGGTGGGTCTGCGAACAAAGATCAGACAAGGAAGTCCTGGAGGACAGAACGGCCAAAGAAGCCGTCCCTCCGGACCTGACTGTCAAGGCAGTAATGCTTTGTAAACGTGTGCAGCGAGGCCCACGTAGCTGCCTGACAAATAACCGGCAGCGGAACACCGCGGCCCAAGGCCGTGGTAGCAGCCGTTGCCCTGGTGGAATGGGCACGCAGCCCAACAGGAGGCTCCTTCTTAGCCAAAGAATAGCAGGTCTTGATGCACAAGGTAACCCAGCGGGAGATGGTTCTTTTGTGCACCGCCCGACCTTTTTGGCGCCCACGTAGCCAACAAAGAGTTGGTCATCCACCCGGAAGTGTTTTGTGCGGTCGATATAGAAGGAGAGCGCACGTTTTGGGTCCAGACGGTGGAGCCTCTCTTCCTCTCTGGAAGGATGCGGAGGCGGAAAGAAGGTAGGCAAAGTGATGGTCTGCCCAATGTGGAAGGCAGTAACCACCTTTGGCAAGAAGGACGGACGCGTCCGAAGAACAACCTTGTCTGGATGAACAGACAGAAAGGGAGGTTTGCAAGATAGAGCCTGGAGCTCACTCACCCGCCGAGCGGAGGTGATGGCCACCAGAAAGGCTGTCTTCAGAGTCAGAAGACGAAGAGGACAGTTATGTAGAGGCTCAAAGGGAGCGCACATTAAAAAGGTAAGAACCAAATTCAAGTCCCACTGAGGCATTACAAACGGAACAGGAGGGAAGAGGTGTGTAATGCCTTTTAAGAACCTGTTAACAACAGGGGACTTGAAAAGGGAGGGCTGATCAGGGAGCCTGAGGAAGGCCGAGATAGCACAAAGATAACCCTTGATGGTACCCAGGGCAGAACCCTGTTGGGCCAGAGAAAGAAGGAACAGAAGGACCTCAGAAAGAGGGGCAGAAAGGGGATTCACAGCCTTTGCTGTGCACCATGCCACAAATTTGTTCCACCTGCAGGCGTATACCACCTTAGTGGAGGGACGCCTGGCTGCCAGAATTACATCACAAACTTCGGGAGGCAAGTCGAAAGGAATCAACTGCCGCCGCTCAATCTCCACGCAAGCAGGTGTAGACTGGACAGGTTCGGTGGAGGACCGTCCCCTGCTGCTGCGACAGAAGATCCTCCCGAAGAGGCAGACGGATCGGGGATCTACGCTCATATTGAGTAGCTCGGGATACCAAACTCTTCGAGCCCAGTCCGGAGCCACAAGAATGACTTGGGCCCGGTCGTGCCGAATCTTCTTCAACACTCTGGGTAGAAGTGGTATAGGCGGAAAGGCGTACAACAGACCGCAACTCCACTCGTGACGAAAAGCGTCGCCGAGCGAGTGCCGCCTTGGAAATTCCAACGCGCAGAACTGATGACATTGCGCGTTCTCTTCGGTGGCGAATAGATCTAACCAAGGCTCTCCCCATTGTAGAAAGAGTCCTTGCGCCACTTCCGAGTGAAGACGCCATTCGTGATCCATCATGCACCTGCGGCTGAGTTCGTCCGCCCTGGCGTTCAGGGAACCTGCCAGGTGTTGAACCATCAGGAACATGCCCTGATGTTCCAGCCATGTCCAGAGGCGCAGAGCCTCCTGACAAAGGGTCCAAGACCCCACCCCGCCTTGTTTGTTGCAGTACCAGATGGCGGTGGTGTTGTCTGTGAACACCTGCACTACCTTCCTTTTGACAGAGGGAAGGAATGCCTTGAGTGCAAGTCGGATCGCCCGGAGCTCCAGAATGTTGATATGGAGCCGGGACTCCGCCGGAGACCAGAGGCCTCTGATCTCCGCCTCTCCCATGTGACCGCCCCATCCCAGAAGGGACGCGTCCGTCACAACTGTGTGCTCTGGCTGGGGAAGGGAGAGGGACCTGCCCATGACCCATTGCCGGTTCGAGAGCCACCACTGCAACTGTTTTGCAGTCCCCTCCGAGATCTGGACGTGATCGGACAGGTTGCCCTGGTGCTGCGCCCACTGGAACTTCAGGTCCCACTGCAGAGCCCGCATATGCCATCTGGCATGATTGACCAGCAGGATGCAGGAGGCCATGAGGCCCAGCAGCCTCAGGGTCATCCGTACCGAAAACCAGGATAAAGGCTGAAAGATCGGAATCATAGCCTGAATATCCCGGACTCGCCGTTCGGGAGGATAGGCCCGAAACTGCGTCGTGTCCAGAACTGCTCCGATGAAAAGGAGCTGTGGAGAAGGAATCAGATGCGACTTCGGCACATTGATGGAGAACCCCAGCGAGTGCAGGAGTTCGGCCGTAGTCTGGAGGTGGGAGACGACTGCCTGGGACGAGCCCGCCTTCAGCAACCAGTCGTCGAGGTAGGGGAAGACTGAAACCCCTGCCCGGCGCAGATGAGCTGCGACCACCGCCAACACTTTCGTGAACACCCGAGGGGCACTGGTAAGGCCAAAGGGGAGCACGGTGAACTGAAAATGCTCGGGCCTACCGTGAACCGAAGGTAACGCCGGTGGGCCGGCAGGACGGGGATGTGGAAATATGCGTCCTGCAAGTCCAACGCTACCAACCAGTCTCCAGGGTCGAGGGCAGTCAAGACCTGAGCTAGGGTGAGCATCTTGAACTTCTCCTTCCGGAGGAAGCGATTGACGTTCCGGACGTCCAAGATAGGACGCATGTCCTCCTTGTCCTTTTGGGCACCAGAAAGTAGTGGGAGTAGCAACCACGCCCTACTTCTGGGGTCGGAACACGCTCGATGGCCCTCTTGGTCAAGAGGGCCGTGACTTTCTTCTGTAGAAGAACCAAGTGATCCCCTGACATGCGGTGGAATTGAGGTGGCATGGCTGGGGGGGTGGTCTCGAAGGGGAGGGAGTAGCCCCTTCGGACAATGTCCAAGACCCACCTGTCCGAGGTGATGGTACGCCAGTGGGGAAGGTGATGGCGGACCCTGCCCCCTACTGGCGTGCTGTGCACCTGAAAGGAGGGACTAGGAGGGCTTGGAGGCCCTGGACGGGTTGGAGGTGGTGGCCTGACCCGCACGCTGGGTGCCCGATCCGCCACGGCGGAATCCACGTCCTCGGCCACGCGAAGGCGCCTGCTGCGCGGGCCGGTGGCTGGGCTGCTGACGTGAAGGGGCGCCCCTACCGTGGCCACGATAGGGGCGAAAAGCAGAAGTCAGCGGAGGGCGTGTAGCAGAAAGGCCCAGGGACTTGGCAGTAGCCCGTGAGTCCTTAAAGCGCTCCAACGCATGGTCTGCTTTGGACCCAAAAAGACCGACTCCATCAAAGGGCATGTCCATGAGAGTATTCTGGACATCCCCTGAAAAACCAGTGGTTCTCAGCCAGGCGTGGCGTCTGAGCGCCACTGTCGTTGCAATAGACCTGCCCAGCGAGTCGGCGGTGTCAAGGCCACAACGTATTGTGTATTTAGCCGCATCCCTTCCTTCCGCAATGGCGCGGGAAAGCAGTGTCTGGACCTCCTCAGGACACTGGGGCAAAACATCCGCCACCGAATCCCACAGGGAGTGGGTATATCGGCCCAAAAGACAAGCAGTGTTAACGGACCGCAAGCCAGCACTGGAGGAAGAAAAACCCTTCTTCCCAAATTGATCCAGGCGTTTGGATTCCCTATCCGGAGGAGCGGTAGGGAAGGCGGTTTGGGAAGCGGAGGCTTGGACAACCAAGCTCTCAGGAGTGGGGTGAACAGAGAGAAACAGGGGGTCGCCCGGAGCTGGGCGATGGCGTCGTGACACGTTCCTATCCACAGGAGCCCCTGTGTTGGGCTTGGACCAGGCGCCCAAAAGAACGTCAGTGAGGGCGTCGTTAAACGGCAGCACAGTCTCCGCAGAGGAGGCCGCCGGCTGAAGCACCTCTGTCAAGATGTTATGCTTGACCGTCAAAGTAGGGAGTTGGAGATGTAAGGCCCCAGCTGCCCTACGCAACACCGTAGCAAAATTGGCTCCCTCCTCCGTAGCCACGGGAGGAGACAGCATGCCAGTGTGAGGGGAAGTATCCAGACCACTGGCCTCCCCTAGACCCTCTGTCCAGTCCTCATCGTACTGACACTGTCGTGCCAGAGGGTCATCAGACCCCTCCCAGTCCTCCTGGTCCTCCTCTGGTTCAAAATAAGGAGGAGGAGGGACATTTGGGACCCAAGGTCCCATCGGCGCCGGAACCGGCGTCGAGCGACGCCGTTCCGGGTCCATGTCCGGAGCCGGAAGGAACTGGGGACGACGCCGCCCGGAGCCCAGGGCGGCGTCGAGAACGGCACTGGAGACATCGGCGCCGGCGGAGGTGTCGTTAGGTCGACCGGCGTCGATGGGGGTTGTGGAGCCGGGATCGAGGCCGGGGCCGGAGCCGGGATCGAGGCTGGAGGCACGGGCGACGCCGGGGCCGGAGCCGTCGGCGACGCCGGAGCCGTCGGCGACGCCGGAGCAACCCCATCCAGGCCCGCGGGGCCCGAAGGCGCACCGGAGGGGCCTGGAGGCCCGAAGAGGCGGGCCATGGCCGACAGGAATTCCTGCACTTTGGCCGGATCCGCCCCGAACCCGGGAAGGGCGGGTATGGCGGGGGCGACTCCACAGGCATGTCCGGGGCCGCGGGGACGGTGCCGGGAGGGGCCTCAGCCGAGTCGCGAGATCCGGCGAGGCGAAGTCCTAGAGCGATGATGCTTTTGGACTTCTTGTGTTTCGACTTACCGGACGAAGAAGACTTCGACGCCGACGACCGGTGTGGACTCCGCGATCGACCCCTGGACCTCTCACGCGACCGGGGCTTCCGCGGAGCCGAATGCCGGGCCTCGGGAGCTTTCGAGACCGCTCTCGCAAAGCTTTCGGGTTGAGGGCCTGGCAGTCGGTACAAGACTCCGTGTCGTGGCCTCGGCCGAGGCAGAAGAGACACTCCCAATGCGGGTCGGTGACGGACATCATCCGAGCACAGGCGCCGCAACGTTTGAAACCGGGCATCCCTACGACACCTTGAGAGAGAAAACAGTGAAAAAATTCACCAAAAAGTATGGTCAAAAAATGACCAGGGCACTGCTCTTCCCGGATCTGCGCTTGCTGGCGCGGAAAAGAAGAACTGACGTCAGCGCGCAGGGGCGGCGTCTAAGTACTGCCCGCGACGTCATCCCGGCGATCACGACGCCGACGACGGACGCGGAGCCGCGCGACGCCGCCTACCGACGCGCAAGGGTACTGCTACGCAAAAAACTTTCCGGATCCAGCCTGACGCCTGGGGATATTCTAAGGTAAGGAATCTGTCACTAACGTGTCTCTTTCAGATATGTAAATAATTTGTATGGTTTACACAATCCATTTAGCAATTGTCCCTTTTGTAGCAATCATATCTAAAGTTTGAGAAGCATGTGCAATGAAATAATTATTCTTTTTCCTAATAGGTTTGTGTTGTCCAAATAAATACATAATAGCTCTTCTAACATCTAAGGAAAGTAATGCTCTTACAGGTGTGTTTGGGAAAAGGCAGGACGTTTAATGTATTGGTTCATGTGAAAGTGTGACACAACCTTAGGAGTAAACCTTGGGTGGCTTTTCATAACTACCTTATCTCTGAATATATATACAAATATTTTTTGTCTATTGACAGTGCTTGCAATTCACATACGCTTCTAAATAGTGGGATTACAATTAAAAAGCTATTTTAGGGCAAGGAACTTTAACTCGATCTTAAACACTGGTTCAAAAGATGGCTTTATTAGTGCTGCTAGTACTAAGTTAAATTTCCACTAAGGCACTGGTGCCAAATGCGGAGGATATAGCCTGTTTGCTCCTTTTAGGAATCTTTATATAACTGGTATTTTTAACATTTGTACTTGATTCTCTGTGTATGCTGCTATAGATGACAAATGCACACAAAGATGCATAACTACGGCAACATTCTAGTAAATGCATAAGCTATTTCACCAAAACTGATTGATCTATTTTCCTTTCCATGCAATACCATTTTGTACACTTGCACGTCAATTTATGTATGTACAGCATTTTGCTAACATTTTCTAATTGATAGTTTTCTAGATTTGTAAATGATTTCTATACATTTTTATATGGAAGATGTAAATGCTGAATCTTTAAGCCTTCAGGATTCATGCTGCTAATTGACAGCTTTGAGGGTCTGGATGATCTCTTTCGCATTGTGAAAAAATCCCAGACTACAGGTAATTGTATCACACTATGTTGTGCTAATTGTATTCGTTTTGAAAACTATATCTGCTACGCCCACGTGGGTGCTACTAATATTAGATTCATCTTGGATGTTTTGAATTCAATGGTTATTATTGGAATCAGAGGTATTGGTGAAAAGGCATATGCAAAAATCCCAACAAAGCATTCTTTCTTGACTGTGGACTGAAGTGCTCAGATGCATAGTAAGAGGAACTCAGAGGAACCTCCGCTCCGCTGACCTTGCCCTGGCAGAGGTCCCCCGCATCCGCAGAAACAGAACCGGCGGGAGAGCCTTCTCCTACATAGCAGCCAAATCCTGGAACGAGCTCCCGGTCAACATCAGACGCTCCCCAACCCTCCACACGTTCAGGAAGGACCTCAAGACCTGGCTCTTCGTCTGACCCGGAGCTGCTCCCCCCCCTCCCACCCCCGCAGCGCCTTGAGACCCTCACGGGTGAGTAGCGCGCTCTATAAACCACTGATTGATAGTCATGCCATTTTATATTTTCAATTGTTGCAATAGCTATGAGTGCAAAAAGTCACAAGTTGTGTTATCACAAAACCCGGCTTCGTTGTTTGAAGGGGATATACATTACACATCAATTTCAACGTAAATTACCAAACAGGTTGCCGTTTTCAACAGTGGCTGAGAGTGGGTTACTGCTAACATGATTGACATATAAGGTTTGCTGTAAAATATGCTATGCTTTACATCGAAATCGTTGTGTAATGTGTATCATCTTCAAACAATGCTGCTTAATCCAATCGCTATTTTATCAGACTTCTGTTAATAGCAATGTAAAATCATTAGAAATTGTACACTATTGTGATGATTATACAACATGATTTTTGCACTCATAGATGTTGTACACAATGCAAATGTTCATCCGTTCAAAAGAAATGTACATAATCATTCTAAATGCAGATTACATATGATCAGAAATCATGTATGTGAATTTCACATCCAACTGTCCTTTAAAACCTAAAACAATGGAAATGTGTGGCTGTGCAAAATAAACGTACACAATCATTCCGATGCAGTTCACTTAACCCCTTGGGTGCTCATGACGGCGTTCAGGAAGGACCTCAAGACCTGGCTCTTCGTCTGACCCGGAGCTGCTCCCCCCCCTCCTACCCCCGCAGCGCCTTGAGACCCTCACGGGTGAGTAGCGCGCTCTATAAACCACTGATTGATAGTCATGCCATTTTATATTTTCAATTGTTGCAATAGCTATGAGTGCAAAAAAGTCACAAGTTGTGTTATCACAAAACCCGGCTTCGTTGTTTGAAGGGGATATACATTACACATCAATTTCAACGTAAATTACCAAACAGGTTGCCGTTTTCAACAGTGGCTGAGAGTGGGTTACTGCTAACATGATTGACATATAAGGTTTGCTGTAAAATATGCTATGCTTTACATCGAAATCGTTGTGTAATGTGTATCATCTTCAAACAATGATGCTTAATCCAATCGCTATTTTATCAGACTTCTGTTAATAGCAATGTAAAATCATTAGAAATTGTACACTATTGTGATGATTATACAACATGATTTTTTGCACTCATAGATGTTGTACACAATGCAAATGTTCATCCGTTCAAAAGAAATGTACATAATCATTCTAAATGCAGATTACATATGATCAGAAATCATGTATGTGAATTTCACATCCAACAGTGTCCTTTAAAACCTAAAACAATGGAAATGTGTGGCTGTGCAAAATAAACGTACACAATCATTCCGATGCAGTTCACTTAACCCCTTGGGTGCTCATGACGGCGTTCAGGAAGGACCTCAAGACCTGGCTCTTCGTCTGACCCGGAGCTGCTCCCCCCCCTCCCACCCCCGCAGCGCCTTGAGACCCTCACGGGTGAGTAGCGCGCTCTATAAACCACTGATTGATAGTCATGCCATTTTATATTTTCAATTGTTGCAATAGCTATGAGTGCAAAAAGTCACAAGTTGTGTTATCACAAAACCCGGCTTCGTTGTTTGAAGGGGATATACATTACACATCAATTTCAACGTAAATTACCAAACAGGTTGCCGTTTTCAACAGTGGCTGAGAGTGGGTTACTGCTAACATGATTGACATATAAGGTTTGCTGTAAAATATGCTATGCTTTACATCGAAATCGTTGTGTAATGTGTATCATCTTCAAACAATGATGCTTAATCCAATCGCTATTTTATCAGACTTCTGTTAATAGCAATGTAAAATCATTAGAAATTGTACACTATTGTGATGATTATACAACATGATTTTTGCACTCATAGATGTTGTACACAATGCAAATGTTCATCCGTTCAAAAGAAATGTACATAATCATTCTAAATGCAGATTACATATGATCAGAAATCATGTATGTGAATTTCACATCCAACAGTGTCCTTTAAAACCTAAAACAATGGAAATGTGTGGCTGTGCAAAATAAACGTACACAATCATTCCGATGCAGTTCACTTAACCCCTTGGGTGCTCATGACGGCTCCACGCCGTCATGAGTCAAGGTAGGCGTGTGCTCATGACGGCGTGGAGCCGTCATGCCGCTGCGCCCACGCGGGACTAATTCCCCGCCTGTGCGGGCGAATTAATGAGTGGGCGGGGTCATGACGGCACCACGCCGTCATGAGCACACGCCGCCCGTGACTCATGACGGCGTGGAGCCGTCATGAGCACCGAAGCGCCACGCCCACCCACCCGGTAGCCCCCCCGCGATGCGGTGGAATTCGCGGCGCAGGGAAGGGGTTAATGTATCTGAATTTGACATTCAACGTTGTTCTTTTAACCCAAAATCTTTCATTTCACGCAGACACCCCTTGCACCAGATATCCTGTTCGAATTTTCCACTTTTTGTGCTACGACAAGGCCCACACGAATACAGGTTTCTCCCAATATTCTTCTGGGCAACATGTTGTGATACAAAGTTGCAAGGCTTTTTTTGCCTTTGTTTCCAAGCATGGAACGCATACACACTGGCAGCCATCCTGGTAAGCGTGCATGCATACGTCATGATGCTGCTTCTTCATTATCTTTTGAGAAGAGGAGGATGCGTGCCTTATACAGGATCACATTGAGTTCTTCTTGAAAAAGGTACGAGCAACCATCGGTATCCCTAATAAAAAATTTCTAAGACATAAGAGGTATCGGGATTTACTGTTTATAAGTCTTCTTCCCCACTAGTTATATGCATTGGGATGTGATGCTATAAATCGGCACGCAATCCTTTTGGATCTGGTGAGTGTTTAACAGACAATTTTTCTACCCACCAAATTCATTGACATTTTGCATTACCTTTTAAATACACAGAAGCTAAAATGGGACATGCTTGATGAACATATTATGCCGTCAGTTCTGACATTGTGAGGAATAGCCCACTTACCAACACGGGTGAGTGTCTACATATTTTTGCCAACTTTGGGGATCGCTATTTGATTATCACCCATTAAAACCCACTCTTTTTTGTAATACAGAGTCAAACCCTGATATCTCAGTTTACATTTGTTTTTAGCAGTTGTTTACAAATTAGGTCTGACTTGGCACAATAAACACACAGGTTGTTCCATGTTCAGTCCTGATGAAGACCTACTATAATGTAGAGAACGCACACGCTTCTTAAGGGGATTGAAACGTGGATGATTTTATACTCAACCTGTATTAATCAATTCCGGGTTCTGGGCAAATTAAGTACTGATGGACCACCAATAAGATTACAGATGTGAATATGTTGGGCAGGCTTATCAAACATTTAAACTATTCTTGTACAAATGTTAAAGCACCATTTGCCTTGATGCACTGAACAAGTATCTTAATGTTTGATTTATGGAAATTGATATCATTGTGTCAACTAAATATACATCATTCTCAGTAACTTAGTTGTCTGGACCTTTGTGTTTTTTTCCTATCTTTTTGTTGCTATCCATGTTTGGGATATAATCATGTAAGCAACTCTATACAATAAATTGCATAGCTATCGACAGAACCAACTGCTTGTCCGTACAGTATACTCTAAACCAGGCCCAATGTTTTTAAAGTAGGTATGAATGAGATAGTATTATCAGCTGGGGAAGATTGAGGTAGCATATGCATAATATTAAAGTTGAAGTTTGTTATAAGGGGGCAATAGATTTAGTATGACAGTCGTGCCATGTTGTCATATGATTGAAGATTATCATGTACTTCGATCACCAAAGGTTGAACAATGTTTGATTTTTGAACTAATAAAGTAAGGTAACTACTGAAAGATTGGGAGAGCTATCTTTTTTGAATGGTGATGAAGACACAACAGACACCTGCCATTTATCGTCACATAAACACAGAATGCAGATGGCACATTTTTAAGTTGTTGGCAATGATTCAATCTCAGGAAAAGATAGCATGTAAGGCAACAGTAAAGGAGACTCAATGGCACCAGCCTTTACCTTCAGGTTTAAAGTGTTCAGTACATTAACCTTTTCCAAGATCCTCTACTGAGCCAGCCTAGTTATCTCCATCGATGGGGAAATGCAGACTTTAAAAAGCAAGTGTAACTGTGGTTTCATTTTACACGTGAGAGCCTGAAATTTTCTGTGAATACACACTGAAAATGTGAATGACACTCTCTAAGATCAGAACCTCTGAAATCTAATGATGAAGAAAACAGCAGTTGGGAAACAAATATTATAAGAAATTGGGTTACTAGTTAAGGGGGTGATGACTCGCCTTAAGCAATAACCACAATCCTTGTCAAGGTGAACCACTAAAGTCACTAAATTAACCTGAGCTCAACTCCCTGATAGCTATGGCACTGAGCAGACAGCCTTAACCTAGAGGCAATGTGTAAAGTATTATGCAGTACTAAAAAAATGTTTAATCAATAAAATGACACAAAAATAAAAACAGTCCATTAAGGGGAACCAGAGAGATGATTTTTTTATAAAGTTTTAAATAAAAATAGTGCTAAAAATTGTTAAGCACCAAACCCAGTCAAGTGGAGGCAGTAGACCAGGACCTAGGCGCAATTTGAGGCCAACCGTGATGAAGCGCATGTTGGATAAGGAAATCAGGTTGACCCAGTTGTAAATTTTACCTTGGGACTTTGTGAGGGTAAGGCAGCAGGCTGTAGCTGAATTGGGCTCCAAAAGGTCAGGTAGTCATTAGACAAGATACCGGTAAACCCATTGCTTTTTGTTTTGGCAGGAAAGCTCAAAGGCAGATAACTTTGAATTTCACACCCAAGGAAAGTCCCTTTGCCAACCGAAATCTTTTGGAACCTTCCCTGTTCAAGATTTTTTTGTTTGCATGTAGTTATTTTTTTGCAGCTTGGATTCTTACAGTAGGGCAAGGCTGCAGGTTGTGGCCAAAGCGAGCTCCATGAGGCCGGATACCTTCTCCAGAAGGTCCCTCTTAATCAGGTTTGCTGCAATGGCAAAGCTCTGAATGGGAGAAACCTGAATCTCTAGCCCAGTAGCAATGTACCCCGGTCGGATGGGACTGCCACATTTGCCCTGATCTTTCAGAGGTATTTAGAGTCAAAAATAATTTAAGTACCAGATTTTCAAGAGTGGTAGGAGAAGTCCAGCCAGACGTAGCCAAGGGTTGCAGGATCTCAGGAACAGGACCTGGGGGGGCACTACAGCAGAGGCAAACAGCAGAATCCAGGGCAGGTCCAGCTGGAACTGCTCAGCTGGACAGTTGCAACGAAAGGCCTCTTGTAGCTTTCTGTTCCCCTGCAGCTTTAACAGGTCAGCCTTGGGGCCCTTGAAGTCTACCTCTTTGTCCTGGGTACAAGAGAGAGCAGGCCAGTCCTTCAGGTCTCAGACAGCAGATTTAGTCCTCTTCTAAATTCCTCAGGTCCATTAAGTTCTGAGCACGGTACTGGGGATACTACATTTATGACCCCAGAGGTGTGGCCGGGGAAACGAGCAAACCCTTATCTGTGGTCACTTGAAAGCAGTCTGAGCAGCTCTCTCCAATAGGATTGGAGCCTGGATGACTAGAGGGGGACAAAGAAGGGGACTACCCTGGTGCCTCTGACATCTGCCTGCGACAGGTTTGCCTCTTTAAAGTTAATTAAGTTATAGGGTACTGCCCAAACGGCCATTCTGCCAGAGTAACGGAAACATCTCCCCACATGCAGGCCTCTGTCTCTGCTCTGGGAGCAGGTTTCACAACTCATTCAGCGCTTGGGCACTCTGAGGGTTAATGCAAATTAGCTTCCAGAGGCTTTAGACAGGTAATTTTCTAAAAGCACCCCTTCCTTAATATTTATTATAAATCTGACTTCACTGGCGCTTAAGCTTTTAATAACTATTACATAGAGTACAAGAATGAAATTTCTAGGTGTTTCCTAGCTGAAGAGAGCATTATTAAATTTAGTGCATCCCATTGTTCCTCTATGAAACGCCAGCCTTGCTACGGTGAAAATAACTTTTAGGTGCTAGTCATTGTAAACATTACATTTCTACATGTCCTACTTTCCAATACCATGCACCCTGCCTCAAGGGCCATAAGGCCTACTTAGGGGTGACTTATTAATATTTGAAAGTAATGTTTAGACTGGTCAAAAAGGTTCATTTTGACAGATTGAATTGCAGTTTTAAAACTATTCCAATAATGCTACAATGGTAGACCTAAAAGTCATGTTTACACTGCCATAGTAGTGGATGGCATAATAGGAGCTGCAGTCCAATAATAGCATTCAACTTACAGGTACTGGATACATCTGGTACCATATACTAGGGACTATAGGTAAATTAAATAAGCTAATTAGGAGTACATCACAATTTATGACCTGTTAAGAGGAGTAAAGTGCACATAGTTCTACTACCAAAAAAGACCAGCCTCAGCAAAAAGGCGAAAAATCCAGGTTGACCATACAAGAAGGCAGTTTTCCTACAGTCTACTGTCCCAAATACTGCAATGTGAAAAAAATCAAATTCAGTTCATTCCTGTGAATCAGGACAAAGAAACTTCTGCACAGATGAGAAAACATTTGGATGACAACTGCTTGAAAAGGAAAAACACTGCAGAGCTATTTGCTCCAATACCCTAAAACGAGGGAGGGCAAAAGAATCTGAAAATAATGTCAGTGTGGATTCAGAATTTTTATTAGAGATACTGCATTCCCTAATTTTTGTTCACTTTAACTTCTAATCCCAGATGTAGCCCAAGCTGGCAGATGGTACAAGTAGAAAATCTATAAAAGGATGCAAGCTGCAAAAAAAAACGTACACACACAAATCAGGAGTTTTGAAAACAAATTCTTCCGACTAGACTTCTGCTTAAAAAACAAGCTCTACTTGATATAAATCACAAAGATGCGCAAGTCCAATATGCATTGAGTAATTATGTGCATATATATTTGACTTGTGTATGTGCAAAATGTGAGTGAATACAGTGTGGTAGGTGGATATAGGAAAGCAGCAGTCAAATCTGCTGATAGCACGGAAAATGTGAGAGAGTCAAGGAAGAACAACGCAAATGAGGCAACCCAATCCAATATAATGAATGCGGATTCACAAAAATGAGAAAGGAAAATGTTAATTACCTTGTAAGCATCTGTTCAGGTCATGCAATGCTGCAGATTCACATGCTGTGCATACTCCTGCCATCTAGTGCTGAGCTCAGTTGTATACAGCTTGTTTTTGCTTTAAAAAGTCTTACGAGTAACAAGGTAACCGTATAGTGGCTCCTCCCATAGTTGGCAGGGCTCATGGGCATCAAATCCATTGTTAGACTGTTTTTCCGCTCAGCGGGGGAGGATGGAGATAGAGCATTATGAAGCACAAAGATGTACACACAGTAGAAAAGAACAGTGGTAAAGGAAAGCTATCTGCAACAGCCAATGGCTTCTGAGGAGGAGGGTTGTGCATGTGAATCTACAACACTACATGCCACAAGCAGATGCTTACAGAATAAGTAACATTTTCTGTTTGTGGCATGTGTAGCTGTAGATATGCATGCTGTGCACAGACTGTATAGCAATTTCCCCTCTAAGGCAGTGGCTAGCCAGAGGATGTTGCAGACTACTGGAAAAGTGTACACAGAACAGCTTGGTCCACTTGGGCTTGCTGTCTCGCTAGGACACCCATACAATATTGTTTGGTGAATGTATGCGGTGTGGACCAAGTGGCTGCTTTACAAATGTCAGGTATTGGAATGTTGCCCAAGAATGCCATTAGGCTTTCTTTTACGTGCAGAATGGGGCCTTGGGGGAGCAGGGAGCTGCCTTTTGGCTTAAGCATAACAGGCTTGAATACACTTGACTAGCCAGCAGGCAATTCCTGCTTTTGAAATGGCAGGACTTTTCTGTGATTTTGAAAAAAACACAAATAGCTGTTGCATTTTCCGAAATGATACATGATAGGTCTGCTGAACAGTGGTGTTCAGTAGATGTGCCGCCCCTTCCGCAAGGGAAATGTCCGTGGTAATGGTCACTTGTGGAACAGGGTCCGGGAAAGACCTGGCCTGCAACAGAGTGTTACTATCCCACCACTGCAGAGAGCAATGGGTGCTGGCCTTTATGAACACTAGATCTTTACATCCACCCTCCGCTTGCGACCACTGTGTAACCGGACATGTGGAACTATGGCGATGAAAGAGGCCATCATGCTGAGGATGTGTGTGACTGTGCATACTGTTTGCTGATGATCCGGCTGAAAAAGAGGCAGCAGAGACTGAAAAGCTTGAACGTGGGCAAGACTTTTACACTAATCTAGTTTACAACTTCTCCAAGGAAGGGCTGAATCTGTATTAGCTGTAGATGGGATTTTCCTACTTTGATGGTGAAGTCCAGATTGTAAAGGAGATCAAAAGTGATCTGGGTGTGAGCAAAGCAGCAGTGTTTTCTTGAGCTCTTTATCAGGTTGTTGTTGAGGTAAGTGAAGACGTTGACGCCGCTCCTCTGCAGAGGAGTGGAAACGACAGCGAGGCATTTGGTAAAAACCCTGGGCGCAATGGTAACCTCAAAGGATAGAACCTTGAATTGGTAGTGCTGACCACTTACCATGCATCTGAGCTAGAGTTGATGAGCTTAGTGGATTGTGATGTGGAAATAGGAGTCCTTCAAGTCAAGGGCGGTCATGAAGTTTCCTTGTCGAAGAAGTGGCATGACATCCTGTAGTGTGGCAATGCTGAAGTGCTCAGACGGGATGTACCTGTTGAAGGGCCGAAGATCTAGAATAAGTCAGCGAGCCCCATCTTTTTGGGAATCAGAAAATACAGGGAGCATACCCTTGTGGTGCGTCCAGTTTCTTACTTTCAGTATTTGAGGGCGGGGCGTCCCAGTGCCCTGGGCATTTTCTCTTTTGTGGGCAGCATGTACCACCAACGTATTGGGTGGGAGATGGCCGGTAATGTAGAATGGGTCAGAGGGTGAGGGTTTATACTTTTTGTAAACCCTTGGGGTGACAACTCTGGCCTTCACCGGGTCTTTAAACTACTCCAGAGCTGGCTTGAGCATGCCCTTAAGCATTGGCAGGAATTGGGTGGCCTGATCCGTGTGAGAGAGTGTTTCCACCAGGAAATCCTCCTCCTTTGGTATGGAGTGCAAATCCACCTGGTGAAAAGCAGCTGCTCGTTGAATAACCTCAAGATACAAGGTGGTGTCGTCAGGAGGGGAGGGCTCGGCAGGCTACCGGTCAGTCATTAGGACCTGGAGAAACCACCTCACAATGGAGTTCTTGGGTATAGTGGACCGCAAATAAATCTAGTGGTGGAGGGCTCTCCTCCCCATAGGACGAATGGGTAGACCCTGGAAGTGAAGAGGGGGGGTTGTGGAGGAGGAGGCAGCGGTGGAGGTGGTTGTGGAGGAGGAGGTCTAAAAGGCAGAGAAAGATGAGCAGGTCTTAGGGATAGTCAGCTGGTACCGCTAACAGGTCTCTTCATCAGCTTCGGAGATGGTGGGGGCTCCAGTACCAACTGTTCCTCAAATGTGAGGTGCCTCTCGCGAGGGAGAGTCTGCTGCACTTAAGGTGGAGGCTTGGCAATAATCTTGCCAGTGTGCAGGTGCGCTGTGCTTGTCATATACATACTGGTGATTGGTGTATACATGATTGGCTGATTTGAATAAGCTGTACGTCCCTTGTCTAGGGGTAAGACATATACCTAGGGCATGTAACTATAACTCAAATGTTCCTACATGGGCCTGCAGCACTGGTTGCCCCAACCACGGAGGTAGCTCTTCAAATGTGCCACAGGTTTGCCATGGCGGGGCCTGTGTGTGCAGGTTACTGTTACGCAGCTTGGCATTTAAAAAGCTACTTGCCAGGGTTCTGCCTGTCTCTCGCTACATGAGAGGCTCCCTGGGAGCAGGGTGTGGTGTCAGGAAGAGGTAGGGCATGTGCACGCTACATACACTGGTAGTGAATGGCACCAGATTGTGTGTTCTGTAGGATAGGGCCTGCTTCTCGCATTGGATTGACATGAGGGATCTGTGGAAAGGCTATTGAGCTGTAGCTCCTAAATATAGAAGAGTGGCAGTATAGTGTTTGATATCGATGAGTAAGTGATGGTAAATGCTCTCCAGTGGTGCAAGTGGATTAGACCGAACTAATGTGGAAATACCACTTTGGGAAGGTGGCTATTTCTGTGCTCATGGCTCTGTGTGCCTGTCACCCTGTCGCCAATCCACATCTGGGTGCTGGGGGGACAGCTACATTTGTGCATTCCTGATAAGACAGCCATAAACTAGGGGCTCAAGGGAAACTGCAGACCTCCGATTCTGAGGGGCCTTCCTGGGACAGATAAGAGGGGGTGGAATTGGCACCTGCATTCCAAGGGGCAGGATCTTGACCTCACTAAAGATACTGATCAAACTTCCCAGGGTAGAATGGCAGACAGGACAAAATTTAGAGTGGGCCCGTACATTTCAAAGGTGGCCTTTTGAACTGATCTCATCTTCAAAGGCCATTGTGGGTATAACTACTGGGGCTCTGCCCTCAGGAGTAAGGGACGCTTTGGGGATTTGAATCATACTATGCTGGTTCAACGCTGGGACATCGACAAGAGGAACTATTGGGGCAGGCGGGACTGCAACTGGATTATACGCAAACTTGTGGTGGCCTGGGGCTTGTTGTGCCTAGGAAGGGGACTATCACTTGATGGATTTTCACTGAATGTTGCTGGCTTGCAGCTAACTGCCAACTGTTGTGGCCTGGGTCCCTAAGCACTCTCCAAAGGCCGGTTGGCTGGCCTCCTGGCCACGAGATCCCAGGGACAGAAAGGATCTCCCCGTTTCCACGAGATCGTACGGGCCACGCAGGGTGAGGCAGAAACGGGTGAAAGTGTTAGTCAGTCAAGACAAGGACAGTTCCGATGAGTGCACTGTGCCTAGGAGTGTGCTTGTATCGATCAGCGGCCCACCTGGGGTTGCCATAGCATGAGGAGTTCGAGGAGTGCAGGTGAAGTTTGCTGAGTTAGGGACCCAAGCTTACAACCGGAAACCTGTGCTAGCTCGCACTCTGTAGCGTGTGGTGTCCAAGGGGTTTGGCGGAAGTTTGCAGAGTCTACAGGACCCGGCCTGGCAGCCTAGACTGTCTCACACTTCCAGATCGGGAGGCCGACAGTGCCTGACATCGCGGCCTCAGACAAAGGTAGCCGGCTCCCTCTCCTCGTCCCAAGGTACTCTGTTGAGACTATCATGACTGGACCTGAGCAGTCTTGTTGTGCCTTGTGTGCAAACACGGCTGGCTGCCTGGAACAACTGCAGCTCGCACCTCCGCCAGAAGGGAAACCATTCTCCAAATTTGAAGCAGGTCAGCTTTTGGTCTCACAGTCTTTAGCCTACGGGAGGTGCAGGGAGGCCAAATCTGGTTGGACAAGAACACGTAACTGTTTCCTTCCACTTTAGGTGGTCTCGACAATCTAATCAGTGTCGCCAGCCGGTCAACATGCATCATTGGCTGGAGTCGTTTGAGTGGCTGGGTCACGAGGCGTACTCAAAACCTGTGATTTCTTGACCATTACAACTGTACGGGGACAGAGATATTGGGAATGTTGTGTTTTATGCTAATGTGTTACCCGGAACGTGCAATACCTCTGAACAGACTGCATATATGTTTTGTAGCTTTTGATGTGGGAGGGATTGCTTGAATTGTGACCACCTCAGGAATGTACGCACATGGCTTATGTTGCTTAGGAGGCTGAAGGGATAGCGGGGTAAGTGAATACCTATGAAAAGTACATATATGTTCATGCCGTTTTGCTGCTAATGGAAGAGTTTGACAATTGCATATAACTGTTAAGTATATATCTAATTTGTATGCCGTTTTGATTTCAATGTGTGTGTAATACAAAGAACAGTGTTTTATACATACGGTGTGGAGCCTTTTTATAGCGTACACAGTGTATTGCAAGATTGTGGGTTGTGCCAATACTTTACACTTTGACCTTGAGTATAAGCCTGACTGCTCGGTGCCAAGCTACCCAAGGGTGAGCACAGGTTATCGGACAAGTGTATCGTACTCACCCCATCTAGGACGGTGGATTCTGCCTGGTTTTGCTGCGTCCCAGCCAACCAGAAACCGCTGGGTCTAACTCCTATCTTTTATTCCTTTGAGGGGACACTGGTAACCTGGCTCTCATAAGGGCATTCACTTAATGGGCCCCAGTGTACCCAGGACCAAATGTGCTATGGGCAAGGGGTTATGAACAAGTGCACAGAAAGGTACTATTGTACTAGTTGCTCATCGTGAAAATTGTCCACTTCCATTACGGCCATACTTATTCATGGATATCTTGCTCATGAGCACCTACTTCAATTGTGTCTTGCACATGAACCCTAAGCTTAAAACTAGTAATAATTATTTTTTACAGTGTCAATAAAACACTCATGTGCATCTTTGCTGTGATGCATCTTTCACATGGAGTCCAAACTGTATTGTGACTGTTGGACTTGCCATTTTTGGCAGGTTTGTCCCCTGACTTTTTGCTTTTTGGCCTCCTATTTTTTACTTTGTTTTTGCCTGTTTAGTGACTCTGCGCACTTTTTCACTGCTATTCAGTGCTTAAGTGCAAGTGCTCCTACTATAAATTGTGTTATGATTGGCAAATTTGACTTACTAGTAAGTCCTTAGTACAGTGCATTGTGTGTGCCCAGGGCCTGTAAATCAAATGCTACTAGTGGGCCTGCAGCACTGGTTGTGCCACCCACACAAGTAGCCTTTCAAAAGTGTCTCACACCTGCCACTGCAGTGTCTGCGCGCAGTTTTAACTGCCATGTCAAGCTGGCAAGTGCACCCACTTACCAGGGCCTAACCTTCCCCGTTTCTTACATGTAAGTCAGTAACCCATAAGGTAGGCCCAAGGTACCCCTGTGGACAGGGTGCAGTGTACATGACAGGTAGGACATGTGCTGGTGTGTTTTACATGTCCTGATAGTGAAATACAGCCAATTTCGTTTGTTTTTCACTATTAAAAGGCTATCTTTCCCATAGGTGATCATTGGAGCTGGCTTGTAACCTTTTACAAGTGTAACTTTCAATTGGGGAAAAATAGAAAAATTAAGTTTAGGCTCCCTGAGCTCAGAATTATTAACACATCTTTTAGTAAAGGTGGTTTTTAAATTGTGTGTTTGAAAATGCCACTTTTAAAAAGTGGGCATTTTCTTGCTTAACCATCTTGAGTGCCTCTGCCTGTTTGTGTATTCACCGTCTGGTTTTGGAGTGACAGAAGCTGGGGATGTGCATTCAGTCTAGACAGTCACAAGGGGGGGTTGAGGTGTGTCCTGCCTTTCCTGTGTGACTCAAAGCCCGGCTGAACAGACCTTTCTGCATTTAGAGTAGTGGAAGGAGTTATCACTAGCACCTGAACAGGCTGTGTCTGCTCTGCACAATGCTGCCTCCACCTCCTGTAGTGTAGCTGGACTAGGGAGGACAGGACTGGTTTCTACTGAGAAAGAGGGACTTGCTGTCTAAAACTTCAAAGGGAAAAGTAGTATAAATATTGGGGCCCTGACCCCAGAACTTTAGAACACTTTTGGACAAAGGACCCTGCCAAGGAGAAGACCTGCAAGAGCTGCCTGGAGGAGTACTGCCCCCTTGCTGTTGTTGCTTTCTTTGGTGACCTGCAGTTGCTGCTTCTGTCTTGGGCAGTGAAAGGACTAGACTGAACTTTCTTGAATCTTGCTGTTAAAGCTTCTCCAATGGCTTGAAGTAGAGCTTTCCATCCTGTTGGAAGCCTCAGGCACACCAAAGACTTCACCATCCTCTGGTAACCTGCATCTAGAACTGGGTGTTTCAGCTGCCACAGAGAAAAAAGCAACCAGACGCTGTCCACGTCGCTGCTGCCAGATCCGTGACCTGTTGGCACCGCAGAGAGCACTGCACCACTTCGCACCGCAACCCTGGTCTCATCGACGATGCCACCCGACGCAGTCACCGAGTCTCTGCTTACACCATGACCTGAGGGCACCGCACTTCGCACAGCCTCGCTTCACATCGCCGCCCTGGTAGCCCGGACGACGACGCTCCACGCCGACATAGACGCCGCTCCCTTCACCATGACCTGGGGGCACCACTCGTAAGTTACTCATCGCACCGCACCGCCCCGTCCCACACCACAGTCTTGGGCCACAAACGCCAGCACCATAGACTTCAGATCGTCTACCGACGACAGCGCTTCAGCAACGACGATGCCTCTGCCAGCACCACAACAAGCACTGTCCCACTTCGCACCGCAGCCCTGGTCTCACAGGCGCCGCTGGACGCCGTAACTGAGCCACTGGCTGCACCGCGACCTGAGTGCACAGCACGCCTCAACGCCCCACTTCACAACACAGCCCGACGCCTGCCGGCGCTGGCACTCCCGACATCAACCTCACAGAGGTCGCTCTGTGACTTCAAGGGCCTGACGACTTCTGCACTGACCTCCAAGACCAACGCCCGCCGACGCCGCGTCTTCGGAGCTCATCGCAAGGTCTATGAAGCCCTGCATTTTCAAGGTACTGTTTGTGGGTCTTCCCAACACCGTAACTGGCCTGCGATGCCACGGTCGGCTGAACTGTTGGATTTGTTTGTGCACGACACCGTTATAGCCCCGGACAGAGCTATCTATCGACTTCAATGAACTATATTTTAGGTCTATTTTTGCAATATTCCTATTTTGATTACTGTATGTTGGATTTTTATCATTTTGGTCTTGTTTTACATAGATAAATATTGGCTATTTTTCCCTTTTTGTAGTGTTTTCACTGTATTACTGTGTGTTATGTGCAAATACTTTACACATTGCCTCTGAGATAAGCCTGACTGCTCGGGCCAAGCTACCAAGGGGTGTGAGCAGGGGTTATTTTAAAAGTGTAATACTCCTTAACCCTGAATAGAAGTAAGGGTCCCTACTTGGACAGGGTACAAACCTGCCAACCAGAGACCCCAATTCCAGATCAGCTCTGCAGCCCAAATAATCAAACTTTTGCCTCACTGTGACTATGGTCACAATGTGCCTTGCTTCGTCACCCCACATAGAGAGGAGCACTCATACAGTTACTTGGTACTATGTATCACTCAATAATCATTGTCACTGATGCCGCTTTCTTCTGCCTGTTATCAAAAAAGGAATGCTGTTGGCTGATCAATCTGCTTCCATTGGCTCAAGTAAAAATCAAGAAAGCAGCAACATTAGTTATGATGCTTTTTGTAACCAGAGTCTATGCATTATTCTCTACTGCGCATGTACTCTCTGTCCATTCCTATCCTGTGGCCATGCCTATAGCGGAGGCTGGATGACTTGCCATTTTCCTAGCAGTGTTCACCAGGACTGAATCTCTGAAGCTTTTTCAGGTTTTGAGGTGCAGGCAAATGAATCTTCACAAGCCTATGAGCCACTGGCAATACTGTTACTGAGAACAGGAAAATGAATTTTGCAATTTAGAAAAATTTGAGGATGCGATACAACATTTTGGTTGTCTGAACATGAAGCGTCTCAAGCTCAGGAGAGTACAACTGTGCATGAAAAGCCCACACTTCATTTGGAGGATATTCAGTTCTGAAATCATTCAAACACATTCATGTTCATGAACCTGTCAGGGAATCTCACACACACACATACACCCGATATGGTGATACTCCATCCTCTTGATCCTTCTTGTATGTCTGGAGGGTAGCACAATCTGTTTTGTCTTTCTATGTTTCGAAGAAAAGCCAAATTGGATTGCCAAATATTGTTTTAAAGGTCTTTTTTGGCACGGACAGCTATGGCTAGTCCAGGGTAAGCTGGAGTTGGAAGGGTTAGCAGGCTTTGAAGCTGTTGGCCTGGATCTCTGGTTCAGGCAAATTGGTCTTTACCCTGGGAACGTTTTTGAGGACCAATGATTAAGCTATTATTTAAAAATTACATAAAGCAATTTAGCTGTTTCAGACATTTCTCATACTTTATGAAATCCTGCATGAGCTTAGATGATGCTAATCAGATGTACATCACAGTGAGATGCTCATGGGTGCTCAGTTGTGGGATCACTGGAAAAGAACCATTCATTAACCACAGGCTGGTTTGTGACACAATCAATCTGCAGTAACACTTAACAATGAGTGCTCCCTGGAATCAACAAGATATCATGTGTGTTTGGGAACTAATTCAAGAGAGCCAATATCTGCTCTGTAGTGGAAACAGTTCTAACGCCAAGGACTAAAACTGCTAATGGAGAAACTAACAGGAACCTTTGGCTGCTTTTATAAGGGATTAATGGGTACATGAAAGTACACAAAGGGTAAGATTAATGTAACGGATGCCTATTTAAAGCACTCCAAAGCTTGCGAGCTGAGTTTATGCTATATAAAACTGCAAACAAAAAAAAGGATGCCCAAGATATAACTCAACTCACCCTGGATCAAGGCCCTTAAATAGGTTTTTTTTCTTACAAAGAGCTAATTTGTTTTATAGCCAAAAGGTCACTTATCGAATTGAATAGTTGTTTACCTTCCTTCTTTCTGCCTACTAGAAAGAAGCCTCTGCAAAATGCTCTTCTATGTTCAGAGCAGACAAAGTTAGGTAGCCTTTTCCTGCAGGCCCTCAATTGGATAAGTCTCTACTCGACTGCAGAAGTTGGAGGTCTTATGGACACAGTTCATTTCCTTTCATAAATGGTATCCAGCGGGGACAGATAACGGTCAATGTACTGTCAGATGGACTGCATACTAAGGCTATGCTCGATGAATTTAACAAACACTCTTTTCCTGTAGGTCTGTATTCACTTTGAGCACAAAGGCACAATACAGTTGGCATCAGAAAACTTTTCATACATTAATGCCACAGGTGAATTTTGGATTATCCTTCAAAATGCCCATTCTAATCTAGGTTTCTTATACTGTGGGGCCACTAACAACCACAATTATCAGCACAACAGGAAATCAGCCAACAACTTTAACGTAGAGGGATGGGTTTATTCAATGTAAACCATCACTGACATTCCTTCCACATATGCGTTCAATAAGATTGCGCAATGGCTTTGGAGAATGCATTTAAGTCTAAGTTCATGCACAGTCACAAAATATTGTGAAACTATAAAACAGATCTTTATAGTTTGCTTTTATCTGAAATGTTTCTCATCAAATTAAGGTGCAATTGAGGTTCTCTTCCAGAAGAGATGCAAAAGAGTATACAAGAAATTGAAAAACAAGCCTATTCTTAAGGAAACAATGAACATCGCTACAATTTAATAATCAGAAGTCAAATAAATTACATATACAGAGCAATGCTACAATTTCCCATGGTCAGACAGATGACTTGTGTTAAGCCGTACAGTACATATTTGGTGAGTCAGTCTACTTGAAATATGTTGAATGATAACTACCGAACAGATACCTTACTGCTACTGACACCTGCCGAGGGTATTCACTAGCATGGTAACTACTGACAGAGATGCACTTTTGGATGTTTGTCTTGAATCAGACTGCAGCATCAGAATGGCAAACCACATCTGGACAAAAGAGAAAATTACTTACCTGCGGTAATGATCTTTCTGGTGGATACTCCACATTTCTCACCTATAGAACACACCCAGGCATCCGGCCGGACCCGGAAACTTCAAACCTCATGTCGCTGTAGGGGGCTTTGTAAGGCTGCTGAAAGTGGTCTCAGGTGATGTCATTGAAGCCATATTATCACCCGCTATAGTACAACAATATCAGTTTCCTACCATTTTGTCCAAGGTAAGAGGTAGACTGACATAGAAGAGCAGTACTAAAAATAAAACTGGAGTCTTATTAACTTACCCTATAACGCATCCCTCAAATGGGGAGGGAGGCAAGTCAGTGAGGAATCTGCAGGTAGACAGAGTATCCACCAAAAAGATAATTACTGCAGGTAAGTAACTTTGTCTTCAGATGAATACTTCTACCTGCAGATTCCTCACCTGTATAACAGATTACTGAGCAATACCCTGCCTAAGGAGGCGGGTTGATGGATGGTTAGACAAAGAAATCTTGCAGAACCAAATGGGCAAAATATCCGTCCTTGCATACTTCAGAGTCCAGGCACTAGTGCTTGGCAAAAGTATGCGGGAACGCCCACGTTGTTGCTTTACAGCTCTCTGCTACTGGAACGGCTCTGTCAAGGGTGGAAGTGGTGGACTTGACCCTGGTGGAATGGGCCCTAACTTATTCTGAAGAGGCTAGAGTCCTCTGACTTCCAGATCCTACAAATGAGCTCCTCACTCTCAGATGGAGGTATCCGTCACTACCATTGCCACGGCTGGAGGGGGAATGAAGGCCATCCTGCTTGTCAGGTTCAACTCATTAACCCATCAAGTCACTTCCACAGCATTACTGGAGGTCATAGTGGAGCCCGACGGGCCTTCCCCAAATTGTAGCAAATGTCTGCAGAGGCCCCACTGCAGGGCCCTCATGTACCACCACGTGTGCTTGAATAGGGGTAAAATGGAATGAATTCTACCTATGAATCGGAGGACCGGTAGAACAGGAATTTTCACATCTCCGTGAAAGGACGGAATCCTCTCCCGAATGTCAGCTATCCTTTGAGGTGGAGGAAAGGTGCAGAGAAGGGTGACCGTATGAACTGGAGTTGATGAGAGGTGCCACCGGTGAAATTTTAAAATCAATAAAGTCATGTCATAACTTAAAATCCTGTGCAATTTGCAGTTAGAGGGCAGGATAAAAAACTGCATCAACTAGGATGTCACTCGACTTTTTCTAGACATACATATATTAGGGTCTCTAAGAAACCTTGACTTCTGAATGCACTGAAATGTCTCTGTTCACTGCTTGGCAGGCTAAATACTTAACAGGTACAGACTGATGAAAATAACCTGCAAATTTATGTCAATTACCTAGAGGAATAATCAATGTTATGTGATAATTAGTACATTCACACATTTATTGCGGTTTCAATTACAAGGTTTTCGAAATTGTAAACATCAGGAACAGCAAAGCAAAGGCCATGAGGAAAAGATTTATGTTCTTCAAGACTGACAAAGGAAATGAAGGGGAAGGTCCAATCCATGAGGCTTATGTAACAGGTGGTACACCACTTAATGGACAGTGGCTCTTTAACCTTTAACTTAGAAGACATTGGGAAACATAGGGAAAACGTCTGTGAAGTAATCGAACAATGGTCATTTTACCTGCTAGCAATGAGTAAGGTGATATATAAATACGTTTTGGCTGCAGGTTGGAGTCATGCGAAATAAGAGATACTTTACATGATGCAAGTGATTCTTAAAAATATGAAACTACAGGAATTTGAAGTTTATGTAGCTATAAATTGAGTGGTTTTAATTGAATGTTGCATGAAGTCCTGAACTTAAAAAGGTTCTGAATATCTCAGAGTGACAAGAGGGTGTGCGGTGTATAAGAAAGTGTCATTCAGAATTTCAGTAGTATGGTTATTTCACTGTATTTTTCCCTGGAACATGATTTAATCATCTAACCATTACAACAATGTTTAGACTCCATTAACAACAAGGGAATTTCATCAGAATTGTGCACTTAAAAGTTTGGAAAGCAGAATTAAACTTTTACCATCATCTTCTGTTGAAAACCCTTGTGACTGATAATGGGAGAGACGGGGGTCAGACTCGTTTGGTTTATGCCACTGAGGTTTATTCACTGGCCTGCTAGCTGGATGACTGTGTGAGGGTGGTGTTGTCGAAGTCTCATCCACCTTGCATCGCCTTGCCACCATCCTGGACCGCTGTAGGGCTTCGCTGTAATCTGGAGGCTTTCGCGACGAGCTGGATTGTCCTTCAGCAAAGTCCGCAATGGGGATTCCTACATAACCCGGGGGTGTCGGCGGTGGTTCTCGGTAACGGCCCTCTTTCCTTGCTGTAGTAACACAATACACTACCATAAGAGACAATTATTATAACAAAAGAAAACTTCAAAACGATGAGTGAAAATACAATCCTGGAGATGAAAGTTTTAGGGGACAAAGAGAAATACAGAATTGGCATTTACTTTCAACACAATACGAAAGAGTGGCACTGACTGGAGGTGTGGCCAATATTCTGAAGTAACATGCTACACTGAGTTCCTCCGATGGCTACCTTTTTAATAAAACAGTTGTAAGTTTTCACCAACGAAACTTTCTAGTCAACAATGCTAACTTTTTTTAAAAGCATCCTAGAAAGACTAGCATTAAAGACAACGGAGAAACCTGATGATCCATTTGGGTTTCATAAAGTGAGGAATGGACAAGTCTCGATTGTTTGTTCCAAAAGGGCCAGTGTCCTCTGATGTGACAAATCAGCACACAAGTTCCAGCGACAAATGTAGATTAATTTTTCGGTGTTGTTCAGACAAGATGTGAACAGGTATGCCTTGTTATTTAACAACCACTTGAACGGATTCTGTTACCGTTCTGGAAATAGAACAAGGATAGTGCTTTGTGACCCTCAGGAAGTCATAAGAAACATTAAAATATCCGACAAAAAGGAAAACGGGTGGTTTTTAGGGGGAATTGATTTAAAATTATTTCTACCATATCTTGAAATTAAATATGGACTGTGAATGAGCAGCTTCCTAGCATACGTCTGTCTGTTACCTTTTTGAGTTACTTTATTGTTTGTAAATGTGCCATTACGACTCAACAATAGATCCTTTCACAATCACAAGACCCCCCTACTGTTCTTTGATACTTTTAGTAGCATATACATTACAATAACAAGCAGATTAGAACACAAAAGCTAATTTTACATTTCTCTAATTTTTTAACCCAATGCACAGCATCCGTAAATTAAGGAAATTCATAAGCATTGTTTTTTTTTCTTAATGCAGAAAAATATTTCCCCTGAAAAGTCTACACGCTGTGAAAATGGGGAATTTTACTGCATTTCTAACATTTCCTCCATAAATTCTGCCTGGTTCATTTGGCATTTAATCTTAGAAGTGTTTCCAAGTGGCGGGAAAGAAAGCACTATAAATGTTTAGAAATACTCTCATACCTACCGTAAGGATCAACCTTCTAATGCTCCCCTTAAAACACCACTTAGGAGCTATTTAAGTCAATTGAATTTACGCATACCTGACTGAAATTTATCTTGTGTACTATGTACAAATCCTGATTTTCTGACGAAAGACAGAGGAGCGATTCCACTTTAGCTCTTGCAGATTAAAAGAAAACCACTTGGGAATCCAGTGACTATTAATCCACGTTCTCTGTCGCTTCTCATTCAGTTAGACCTTAATTTTACCAAATTGACCGTCACTGCTGGCAGAACAACTTATTTTCTTCAAGTCTAATGAGCACCCTTCTTTGGAATGTTTAGACTGACTCAGTAAATTAAAAGCTTAGAATTCAGACAATGATTACTGGGCATTTAAAGCTTAGAGCACAGAGCTTGGAGCATACAGGGACATTTGTTGCATGTTGGTCTAAAATTGGGGATGGGCTCCAATAACATTTTTGCCCTTTGATACTGGATGTCAACAGATGTTAAATCCCCTTCCCTTTTCTGCCCTCACCCAAACTGCCTGGTGTCCCTATGCGTAGTCTCATAGCAAAGGGCTAGAAGAAACCAGTTAATTACCTGCAAAAATGGTTATGGAGCTTGAAGCTCTTCTGGATTCACATGCTGTGCATCATTCCACCGTCTAATGGTTGCCTCTGGAACTGCTTATTTACAAACTTTTTCCAGTAAAGGACATCAACACAGGTGGAGTCAGTATCGCTCACTTTGATGTTGACCATGAGCCCGCAACGCTCCAAATTGTAACTCTCCTTTTGGATTTTTTTTAACATAGATTTGACTTTTCTTTTTACCACTCCCCTTCTATAATGGATAGGTGGGAGGCTCGCGTGTCAATCTAGAGGAGATTCAAGCTGAAAAACCATTCTTACTGGTAAGTAACTGGTTTGCACATACTATCTAGCGTTATTAAGTCCCCTGATAAGGGGTGAGAAGGGGGAGTAGTACAAAATAGACTTCTCAACACTGACTCACTTTGCTGAGTCTTTATGTGTTTCTATGGCTACACGATAGCGTTTAGTTAATGTCTGAGTGACCATGTTGCAGCCATCCATATGTCTTATAAAGACAAACTGGGCATAAAGGCTTCTAGTAGAATGAGTCCACTTTGTGACTTCGAGGGTTTTGGTTGCCAACTTATAACATAATTTTATACTATCAATCTAGTTATGTTACTTTTAGTGACAGATGCACCTAATTCTTGTAGTGTATGAGCTGCAAAAATTGTTTCACTGTCTAATATCTTTATTGTCTGGTTTTGTGTAGGAAAGTAGGATCTACTTCTATGGTTACCCCCATTTTTTGCCTGGTGCCAAGCTGTATTTTGACTAGTCTGACTGAGAACCTGCTAATCAGGACCCCAGTGTATCTGCTTTCTCCCTTAATTGTATGTTCAGTACTTAGGTACACTCCAGATTGGATACTGGGGTACCCTTATAAGTCCCTAGTATATGGTACCCATGTATCCAGGGCATAGGTACCCCAGAGGTCCCCCATGGGCTGAAGCATGCATTATGCCATGGCAGACCATTCAAAATGGAACTACAGGCCTGCCATTGCAGTCTGGGTAAGTTGGTGCTTGCACCACTTACTAAAGATATAGGTTTCCTATATTTAGGGTCACTCCACTTAAAACCTATAAGTCACCCCTCTAGCAGGCCTTTGCAATCCTGAAGGCAGGGTTCTTGGTTCTAAGTGAGAGGGTGCCCCTGCATGAGCAGGACACCCCTGCAGCCTACGGAGTCCATTCTCCTGTGTTGTCAGTGAAGCAGCCATATACTATATAGAGGGGCACCGCGTAATCACGCGATGACCATCTCGAAAACTACTGCAACAAATCCTATCATGTTTGGTATCAAACATATTGTAATCAAACCCCCACACCGTAAACGGTGTGGGAGGTATGATTCCAAGCAGGCGCTCAGTGTTCCCGGTACCAGTCTTCTAGACCCAGACAGCACAAAATGGTTGCTGCCGACCAGAGGCACATTTCTACCCTCCTGCTGCTGAGCCTAGCTCGAGCAGAGGAAGGTGGAACAATAGGCATCCTGTCACAGGGAGGTGTGACCACCTCCCAGACAGGATTTAGTGTATTGGGACCGGGTGGGTGCGCTTGCCTGCGCCAGAAAGTCTGCATGAGGGACACACTTGGTGTCCCTATGCGTAGTCTCATTCAAACCAGTTCTGGGAGCCGTTGGCTCCCGCTCTGGCGTGAAACTGAACAAATGACATGGGAGTAACCTCCCCCCTGTCCAGACCCTCCTCTGGGAGGATCCCATGAATCTTCCCAACTCTTTCCCTTGGGTACTTAAGGGCTTACCAGGGTGTAGGTCCCTAGATTCGTTGTGGGATAAGATTCAGATCAGACACCACTGCACTTCTACCGTCTGGGCACTCTGGACATCGCTGGACTTCGTTTGGGCATGACTTCGTCTCCCTTCCAGTCTGCTGCATCGTCTGTGCCTGTGCATCATACAGGAACCTTCCAAGGCCTGTGAAGCACCAAAGACACCTGAAGTAATCTCCCTTGGAGTGAAGGAGTCACTCCCCTGCATTTGCAGCACCGCAACTAAGTTGACCGGTCTGCAGATCCTGAGCTCCTCCGGACTCCGTGGGCTCTGCAACACAGGTGGTGGTTTTCCACAGCTCCCGAGGCCTGCCCTGCCCTCTCAACAAGTTTGAGGCCAGTATCCCTCGTGATGGTTGCAGTAACCGAACCCCTGTGCTCCACGTCCAACTTGCAGTTGCAAAGGCTTGTTGGGTTCTTTGCAGGAAGATTTTCAGGCTCCAAGTAGCCCCAACCTCGGGCACCTCCAGTGACCAGAATCTTCAGCCACACTGCATTGTGTGCATCGTGGCCTGCCTCTTTTGGTGAGCTGCTTGAGGTCCTCTCGTGGCTCCAGTGCCACCGGCCTGAAGTCCACTTGAGGGTCACACATGTTACTTTTGGGCTTCCCTGATTGCTCAGGTCCTGACCTGACTCCCCTGCCTTTGGTGAGTCCCCTGGACCTTGCTGGTCCCGACGTTGCTCCTTCTTTGATTCCTGCGTGGCTTGCCTTTGCCAATGCTTGTTGGTGCTCCCGCCGGACATGACCCCTCAGCACTCGACATCCTTTGTGGGACAGCTCGTACCCGGGTCCTGATCTTCCTCAGCATCACCTGGTCCTCACAGCTGCAGAGTCAAGGTCATAGTCATCTTCCCTGAAGCACACGACATCGGAGGGCATTCGTCTTCCAAGTCACCTGGTCACTCCTGAGTGGCATAGACTCTGTCCCCTCTGCTTTCAGGTACTCCTCTTCAAGAAGCCACGTTTGGATTCCCACGGACACTTCCTCCTCTTCCAGCAGCGGCACTTTCCTGAAGTCCTCCATTGGGTTTGACTGCAGCTTCCGACACCACTTCACATGTATGCACCCGGCTTCCCTGGTGTAGGTAACATGGGTACTAGGGTATCCATGGGTGGGGTGGCTCTCCAACCTCCCGTCTTCCACAGAGTTTCTTCAGGGTCCGCTGGGAAGGGTCCTTAATCTTTAAAAATCCAACCGCGACTTGCAGATAGAGTTGTACGGAGCACGCAGTTGTGTTTCCACAGTACACACGCTCTCCGTGGGGTCCCTATCTACTCACCTTGGGTGGTTCCTTGGGGTCCCAGCATTTCTACGTCCTCTAGACACTGTCTTGACTCGAGTCACGGTTCTTATATTCCACTTTCTTAGTATATGGTTTGGTCCCCCCCTGGGGCCACTGTGTATGTCGTGCTATTTACTGTGTTTCTTTGCTAAAGTATTGTGTGCATTGTGTTTATCTCCGTGTTGGACATATTGGAACGTACTAGAGAGTATTATATAATAAATACATATTTTTATAAATACTTGGTGTGGTTCTTTTTCACTTAATCTATACTATAAGATTGCATTCTGGGAAAACAAGCTGCTTTACACTCCTTCTGGACTAAGCCTGAAGGCTGCTCTCCACAGTTACCACTTAGAGAGCTTTCTAAGGTTGTCTAAGAACTCTTAAATAACCAGAAGGGTTGTCTGGACTGGTGAAAAGGTGCCCACTTACATTAGTGGACATCATATACCAGGCCAGCTTCTCACATATATAATACACTACTGCTCATAGTGCAATCAACATATGCAAAGATCTTTCTACTGCATTTACTGGCTTTTGGAAAAAAGATGGTACACTTATCATCTGATTAACATGAAATGATGAGACTAACAAGTAGGAATTTCGGATGCATTCTCAATCATCTTTCCTTTTAAAATAGTTAAGTGTGATTCCTGCACTGAGAGTGCTTGCAACGCAAGTAACCTTCGCAAAGAGTTTTAATTACTGAGATAGAACAAATCTGTTCCTTGTTCATTCCCCCAGTGTAAGCCACAATAGCCACCAAGTGTACTCTTAAAGAGGCATAGATAGCTATGTTTCGAGTCTAGTAGGTGTGTTAAATATCTCACAGTTCCAGCTTCATCTGTTATGCTCTGCTGGAACATTTTGCAAGAGCATCACCCAATGTATCTGATCCATTTGAGAGCATATCACTCAGTGTCGGCTCCTCCGCTAAGGTGGAGGAGCGTCGCCTCAAGGCTCTCAGAGCAGTATAAAAGGAAAAATAATATGATAATAACACAAGTTATTATCATTTTATTTTTAGTAATTTCCGGCCAGGTAAGGGCGGGGTGGGATCCGGGCTCCTGTGACGTCGAGGGAGGAGGAGTGGTTGCTGCTGCATGAAGTGTGCATGACTGTTTGGCCTGCCATCTAGAGAACATGCACAGACTGTCAGTCCCCGCCTGAGCGCCGAACCACAACGCTAAGGATAATCATGGGGCTGCTGTTATGGTTACAGCAGCGTTGTGATGGACTTAGGGGAGCCTGGGTGCTTCCGGTAGCTAGCAGAAAATAGAGGAGGAAGAAGAGGCTGCGGCGACGAGCAGGTAAGCCTTTTTTTTCTTTCTAACCCACCCCTTCCCCGCCCCCCCAACACAGTTACCTACAAGCCGCCACTGATATCACTCCATAATGAATGTCTACATGACTCCCTGTGATATTTGGCCTTTTCCCTGGAAGGTGCAAGCGACTGAATTCAGCTATTTTAGAAGTCAAGCGGTGAGCTGCATTTCCCTTAGACTTAGGTGGAATGAATGAATGAATGAGGTAGCACTTGTAAAGGTCCTGAGTACCCGAAGGCATCCCAGCGCTGAAAGTTACGCAGATACCCGATTCAAGACATATCAGGGGAAAAGGAAGGTTTTTAGCTGCTTACGGAAGTTCATGTAGTTTAGTTGTGAACGAGTGTGGAGGGGGATGTTATTCCAAGTTTTGGCAACGTTATATGAAAAAAGGCGACCTCCACTTCTCATTCGTTTAATTTTTGGAACTGTCATCAGATGTTTACTTTCTGATCTTAAAGCTCTTTTGGGCTGGTAGGGATGGGATCATCGCCCGAATCATCGGGGATCCTTTTCCGGAAAGTGCTTTATGTGCAATGCACATAGCCTTAAACTGAATCCTCTCCTGAATTGGAAGCCAATGCAGAGAAGCAAGAGCAGGTTTGGCTGAGAGCCGTTTCAGGACATTTAGGAGCAACCGGGCTGCACAATTTTGAACTGTCTAATATTTTAGTTGTAGAAAGTGGGGCTCCTAAGTATAGAGTGTTAGCATAATCAAGCCGTGACAGAATCAGTGCTTGTACTAGCAGCCTTCTAGCCATGAAAGGTAATAAGGGAAGGATTTTCCTGATCATCCTCAGAAGGCCATAACAAGTGGCTGCTACTTTCCGAGCTTGTTCCTTAAAATCCAGGTTAGAGTCAAGCACGACTCCTAGGCTTTTTATGTGCTTTTTCGGGGCAGGAGGAGGGCCCAGACAGTTAGGCCAAAAGGAGTCTATATTGAGGGGAGCAGCATTGCCAAGGAGCATAATCTCAGTTTTTGTCCCATTAAGCTTCAAATATGAGGTGTCCATCCATCTGGCCACTTTTTCTAGGCAGGAGGTTAGGCCCGGTCCAGAGTTGTCATTTTTATTCAGGGAAACGACCAACTGAGTGTCGTCCGCATAAGTGACAATCTGCACCCCAAACGGAATGACTATATGCGCCAGGGAGCTCATGTAAACATTAAATAAGGTGGGACTTAATGCTGATCCCTGAGGAACTCCACATATGAGGGGCACTTGTTTGGACAGGATTTCATCCTCAAAGACTGAGAAGACTGTTTTCTAAAAAGACTAACCATTTAAGTGTCATTCCTGTCACTCCTACATCTTTGAGTCTACTAATCAACAGCGGGTGGTTGACTGTATCGAAGGCTGCGCTCAGTTACTGTGTCCTTGTGCATTGGAATTTTGACTACATTGCCTATTATCTACATGAGATGTGAGTACCATGTTTGGCGGGCCACTTTGGTGTCACAAGGAGCTATGTCATGTGGGAGACACTGGACTTTTCTATGATCATTCAAACCAGGGGCATCAGGCACAAAGCTTCAACATATGTCCCAAAACAGCGTGTTGACAGTGCATTCTCCTCTGACTAGGTAATGCTTTGGAATTGTTTTTAGGTCTCGCCTACGCAGCGCGCATGCGCTGCTTAGGAAAAAGACCTTTTGAAATCGATCCGGTTTTGCAGGGAAAAACGTGCACGCGTTGCATTGCTTTGAATGGCAACGCGTGCACGTTTGGCGATTCCCTTGCGGGAGCGAGCGGCGCCATGTGTTAGCAATTATCGCGCTCGCTCCCGCAAGGTAAACGCTGCCTGCTCTCGGCCGCACTCCCCCCCCCCCCCACTTGCGCGAGGCGCGCGCGCTTGTTAAAGTTGGCAGCGTTTTCTCTGCACACATGGCTTTACCGTCGTCTGTTTACAGCAGGTCAGTCCACAGCGCCTCATCATCGATTCTAAGCGCTATAAATGCAAACACATTTTTTTTCAATTCCTGCGCTGGGCATAAATTCTGTAACTGTTTTTTCCAATATAAACAAAAGAACTGAAAGGAAAAGGAGCCTTGTTGGTGACCATGGGGTCTTCACCGAGTGGCTGTCCACCTGTGCATTTAATTAGTAACGTGTTTACATCGGCCGGCACTTGTTAATCCCAGACACACCTAGGGATTGTTTCCACAGCCCCCCTCCCCTCCCTACTAGCTCGGTTTTTGTTGTACATCTACAAAGGTGGCTCCTTGGCTCCCAATCAGATATCAAGCTGTGCGCATCCTCTTGAGGAGGAGTTAATGCCTCCCGTTGGTCCAGTGATTTGAATGAAAAGAAACCATGTTCCTTGTTTGGGGACAGGGACATCTTTTCAAATGCGGACACCAAAGCAGGACCTGCCCCCCCACTTTGTGTTGAACAGTTATCAGGTTTACCTCATGTGGTGATGTATAATAAATCGCTTGGAGCTTAAAGTGAACGAGGCATTGACAGACCCGCAAAGGGCCTCTACAGTGACGTAGGACCGAGAAGCCAACGATTGAGATGGCAGCGTGCAGAGGCATGATAAAGGCACGAGTCCTGTGTTTGGGCCCAGGGTGCCACGGAGCCATGCTCGGAGCCGACAAGCCTCGGGTGGCAGTCAATAGGCAATGGGTACATGTCCGTTAGGAGCTAGCGCTCTATTAATCGGGCAGTTATAGACTTGGCACCCAGTACACGTCACCTGCTCACTCACTGTGCACAATGCTGCATGTGCTCACGTTCTGCATCAATGCTAATGTCCAGCAGTTTTCTTTTCAACACCAAGCTGTGTTTTTCGGTGTTGTGAGAATGTAGGTCGGCGGTAAGATTTTGTTGTATTTTTCTGTATAATAAGTTCTGGTTCTTCCTTCACTATGAAATATTGACCACAGGATAATGAAGTGTCTGTGTCCCTTCAGGTGTAAATGCCGGTGAAATGACTGTTGAGTGAGAGTAACTAGTTTTGAAGGATCGATCCGTTCGGTGCTGGTGCTCATTGCACTTAGAAATGGGTGGACACGGCGCAGAGGCTGGCCTCGTCAGACCAGCTTAGGCGTTCCACGTGGACTCCTAGATGAAGGGGCTATGGCTTAAAATATACAGGCTATTTATTTTGCCCGAACACCCTATTAAAGTTTGCCGTAAAGTTGTAAGTGACTTTTTACATTGTATCTGCTTGGCTAGATGGCGATTTATTCTTGTCTAGTAATAAAATGCAGGGTGAAACTGAAAGCCTTGTTTAAAAACATGACTCGTAAACAGCTGCATCTTAATGTTATTTTTAAGTTAGAATATTATTGCCAGCATATGGCAGCCACGTTTAAAAGATGGCATATGTGTTGTTCATTTTGTGGCATATGCTTGCAATGAAAACATTTAAAACAAGCATTGGCATAGCCAATAGGTCTCGCCTTTGGGACCTTATAAGTGTTTAGCCATGCAACAGTTGATGTTGTTGCACCAAGGATATTGTGCTGCGTAACTAAATACTTCTAAGGTCCCAAAGGCGAGACCTATTGGCTATGCCAATGCTTGTTTGTTTTGTCAGAATGTTTTTTGCAATCGCCCACTTGCAAAAAGTCTTCTCAAGTCTTCTCTTTAGACCCAGTAGGATAGAAATGTCAAAAACCTCTTGGATGAATTCTTCAACATCAAGTATTTGTCATTATGTAACCTTTCTTGATCGTTTAAAGTTTTGACATGAGCATTTTTATCAGAGGTTTGAATAGCTTGTACTTCAACGCTAAACGTTTTTTTTTGTAGCTTTTTATGTTTGGGATCTAACTTCTTTGGAGAAGGTATCTAAGCTTTGATATTGTGATAGGCAACTTCTTCTAGGTCTGAATCAGAATAGTGTTCGTCCTGAGTCTCCTCGGCCACCTCCTCCTCTTCAGAAAACCCATTCCCTCCACAGAGGGAGCGGTTTTCTTCTCCCTCCCCAAATCCAACTTCCCCTTCAATCCCGACTGCACAGTCATGTCCGCTGAGGCACAGTGCATAAGCAATATCTTGCCCCTGTGCAGTGCATTTTTGGTTTAAAAAGTGAACAGTCATAACTGATCAGATGTATGGTCTCTCGAGAAGCAAAACAAGCATTCTGGCAGTTTGTCGTTAAGAGAAAATTTTCAGTGATAATTAGTACTGAACTTCAAGATCCGGCTCATGTTACAAAATGTAGTCGAGTGGTCTTAGAGACACTATCTAAAGTATATAACATTCTCTGACTATATCGAAGACACCAAGGAAAAACCTGAATGCTCAATACACTGTTGAGCATTATTACTTTCCTGATAGGTTTTCGACGATGACTCCGTGGCTTCTATTTGCCAACTTCTCAAGAGCTCTCTCAATGCACCTCCAAACCCACCACAGAAAAAAAGGAATCTAAGAGAAAATCACAGAGGCATTATGGGCTTGTTGTTGATGCACAAGTCATACTGACAACACCTACGGCCTTTAAGGGAAATAATTTGTATAGAAGCACGTACGGCCCCAATCAATAAATGGTGGAATAATGCATAGCATGTGAATCTATAAGAGATTTCCTGCTGCAAAACATGTAAATCACATTTTTTCTTGCTCGGATGTATCTCACAGGTCACTTCGCCAACACCAGGTGGAACAGAACTACTAACTCTGCTGCCACCACATATCTAAGAGTATTCCATATTCTATGGCATACACCATCTAGTCCCAGTGCTTGTTCAGTTTTAAGTTTGGAAGATTCAGCGAGACTTTCTTTTGTAACTGCAGCTTTCTTGTTTCCTCATCATTGTTTTTGGGTTTACAAATGGTTTCTCCTTGGTTTTTTTTTTTTACACATTTCCCGCTTTTTCTATCAGCATCACAATATTCTGAATTCATAATTTTTGGTGACATAACTAAAAACTGTTTTGCATCCTTGTTTCACTAATTTGTCATATGATAGTTTTTACTTTGTTTGTGCGTTTGTTCTCCTCTGTTCACCTGCTGCTGTAATTCTCTGAATTCAGAACATTCTCCATTTCGTTTTTGAATACCATGATAGACTTTTCCTGCTTGCCTTTATTTACTGGTATATCAAAACCTTTTGAAGTCTCCATTAACAGCTACTGTTATATTTACCCTTACTTAAAAAGGTGGCTTGTAATTGTGCAGCTTCTTAGTTTCATAAACTAGCAGAAATCAATATACTGTCTATGTGTTAAAGCAGAAGTGCTTGTGAAAAAAGACAACAGAAAGACTAAAGACAACAGAAACGCTTTAACCACTTGAATGCTAACTTTTATGGTGATAGTACTACCAAGAGGACCCTTAGAACTGCTTTATTACTAGATTTTGCATGCTATGCACTTTGTCATTGGAAAGCGCTGATTACATACTGAATGAATTAGAAAAAAATGAATGAATTAGAAAATTGCAATATGAGGGGAAGGGGCTGAGTGGTAGCTCTTCATGTTAGAGAGACATCTTTTTGGTTATCTCTGGCCTAAAAAGTGCATGTAACAGCAAAGTGAAACTGCCCCCACCAGAGATATTCATAGCATTATGGAATCTAATAGTTTAAGCCATTTATATTTAAAAAAACTGCAAATATTGAGTCATCCAGTGCTAAAGATGCAGTTAACATTTCCTGCAGCAGTGCCATATACCAAAAGTCTGGAACTCCTTAAACCAAGCTTGTCTTACAGAACCACGGAGAATCAGTGATCTAAAACGATGAACACAAAGAGGAAACTTGGCACACGACTGCACCCATATTGCAAACTTACCTATGAGACCCTTTGCAGAGCTAGATGTTACTGTTATATGAGCTGGCATTGGAAGCGGCTTCAGCTCTTCAGAAGTCACTGAGGTTAAGCTGCAGGTCTCAGCTTCTGCAGAAACATCCTTTCCACCTCTCCGTTTTATGGTGCCCGTATCCCCTTCCGAGTCCTCTCCCCAGTAGCCAGTGGATGATGCCCAGCTTGCCCTGGACTGTGCTTGATCTAGGCCATCCCTTCCTTGACCCGGTCTGCTATATCTTGTGCTGTGATCAGGAAACATGTGGCTGCTTGCTGCCCATAATGCTGCTGCCTCCCCTGGGTTCTCAAAAGGAACCTGTCCAAAAGGAAGAGTCTCCCAGCTCCTCTGGTGCTGGATTGTCTGAATGTTGTCATGGGAACCACTAGAGCATGAAGTCCAGCTTCCACGGCCGCTGTCGGCTGCATCTAATGATGCTCGGTCCCCCTGATCCTGAGACAGTTCCTCTGTACTAGGGGAAGAGACCACCGTTGCCCCTGCATAGAGGCCCCTGTTCTCCAACATGGGGACATAGGAACTGCAAAGCAAGAACAAGAGCAAAAGAAGGCATTTAGAACAATTATTCACATGTTAACATACTCATGAACATAGTGAACAAAGCCAACTAAACCATCATAAATCAACTGGATGCATTGAAACTGTTAAGACAGAGGAGAATTTTAAAAAACTTCAAATATTAACCCCTCCAAATCTGATTTCTAACACGTTGCACCTAGAATGAAACAACCTGAAGATACCCCAGTCAAAGATGAGAACCAACAAGCAAAAGATTAAAACTGGACACATTATTTGTGCGCTGCACAAGACTGATAGAATAAATTGTTGGACAAAATTACTCTGTGTAGATAAACTTTTAAAAGCTTATTTGCAATACAGACAAGAAATGTTTGTGCACGAGGAACTACATACAAATGTTAGCACTGATATAGGTCACAGGAAGCTCTTTGTCCAGGGCTACCATCTGAAATGGGCCTCTGGGCACGCCTTTTGCTCTCCCAGCTCAATCCATGCCTCCTCCCACTCAGTCACCTACTGCATGTCTCATAATATCAGTGCACACTTGCTGATTTCCTCAGCACATTTTTACATTTACACAAGATGAGTGCCACATCTAGCTTACTTACTAAACAAAAATCTCATCAATTATTTTAACGATGGCCACACATGTGAGTACACAAGGACTTCCAATACAAGTTGTGCTTCCAATTACCAAATATCTGAAAGCTAGGCAAGAATTAAAATTGTTCTTTGTAGCTTGTGATCTGTGATTATGGATGTAATGGGCCGCAGTTTCTTGGAAACTAATAAAAAGAATTGTTATAAAAAAAAAAAAAAGGTGTTGATGGTTTTTAATGATGTGTGAAAGAACGTACGTGCTGTGTGCCAGTGCACTGATTAAAAAACAGTATGTGCATTATATAAAATAGAGCATATGCAAGAAATAATCATGTTTGCACTGGGAGAATAAGAATCTACTGTGGGTCTGCTGAATGGTATGAATAGGCCATGTTACATCGCATGCGTTTACAACGCATGCCATTACAACGCGGTCATTACACCGACCGCGTTGTTACATCGCATACCATTACAATGCAAGTCGGAACAACGACTTGCTCTCGGGGGGCGCTGGATTTTGGAATAGTATAATTTACTATTCCAACAACAGTCTGTGCAACAGTAGGGAAGATGTTGGATTTTAAATCCAACACCTTCTGCCCCCTACAGCAAGTCGTTGTTCCGACTTGCGTTGTAATGGTATGCAATGTAACAACGCGGTTGTTGTAATGACTGTTGTAATGGCATGCGTTGTATCGCATGCGTGGTTCACGATGTTTACCGAATGGAATACGCAAGTATTTCTCATAACTTTGAAATATCATTGTCTCTTAGCAGGATTTCATTTTTGATCAATTTTAAAAGCGTGCGATGCAGTGGGACCTAGAATGTTTCGCCCAACGTGTGCCTTCTGTGTAACCAATGAGCATGAATCAAAGTAAACAAATCACACTTGCAACTCTGCATAGCTGAAGCATGGAGGGGAGGAGCTCCAGCTCTTTGTTTAGGCCCGTCCATCATTTGAATGTATAATTTGGCAAAATAAAGACTAGGGCTACCACACACGATTATTATTTTACAATTTCACACATAAAGAAGTTTAGTATTCTATACAGAACATGGTTAAGTTGGAGACTCATTGTCACTTTCCTTTTTGCTTGATAATTTTCTAACATGCATCACATATAATCATTGCATACTTATATTCAAGTGTGGCTATGTTTAGATTAATCATAGTTAGTGATTTGTACGTTAATAGTTAACTATAGTGTGTTTACGTTAAGTTAGCCATAATCTGCATAAGAACAAGGTGTTGATAGTTTCACTGTAACTTATAATTGGTTTTGTGCATCTGTATCCAAGACAATTTGACCAGCCAGTAAGAGATATCTCTGAAGGCCATTTAGGTGTGAGGCCTCCATTATGCAATGCCTGGGAAAGAATGTATACCTGCTATCCTTGAATGTTAAATTTCGATTAGTTTCTGTTGTTTGGGAACTTTAGGAAGTATTACTGTTTGCTTAAGTTTGTACTTTAATTGAGCATTTTCTGCATTAGTCCAGCAAATTGCTCCTGTCCCTCTTTGAAAGCAGATACCATTCTGCCTCTCTTGAGACCCTATGCTTATTTTATTGCTGTTCAGAGCTAAACCATCAAGGAAACCTATTTCTCCTTTGCCTGATTGGAACCTTTATTTTGTTCTGCCTTAGAGGCTTCATTTGCCGATTCCTGCTGCTTAAATTTTATCGAACCTCACTTGAAACCTTAGCTTAGCAGTAGGGAGTTTCTTTTCAGGGGAACCGAATCTTTCATTATTTGCCTACGTACAATCACCTTAAATAACTTGGCATTGTATTTGCTATTCTGACCTGCTTTTAATTATATTAAACATCGCTGTAACCAGATGATTATTGATTGATGACTAATCTGAATGATTTGAGTTTGTAACTTTGCTAACCTGCTAGTAAACTTTATGGTTTGAAAATCTATTCTGTCATTTTTGTGGGGCATAATGTTCCTCTCTGCTTCTGACATGCTATTGAACTGTTGATGGTAAGCCTCATTTCGAGACAAAGATCCATCCACTCGAGTACCATAGGAATTCGAAATTTGCACTAAGACTTTACTCAGTGCAAACCCCATCAATGCTCCAGCAAAGTCATAATGCATATTATGATATACAAACACAATGAACACACAAGTTATTCTTCATGTAACTCTTGAAATAAAAAATGAAAATGAACAGCCCTAGCACTTAACCCTAAACACTTCAACTGATTCCGTGCTGGTCGTTTTTTTTTTTTAATGTACCTTATTTTTCCAATATGCAAACACGCAATATGATATGGGCTGCCTTTTGAAATATTTGCATCCCATTCACAAGCCATTGTTTGAGGCTGCTGGTCCCCTAATTTTAATTATATCCTTGCAGATCAATGCAGCTCATGTGTTCGATTCCTCTATATATTCCAGAAGGTTCAAGGGTTTTAAATGCAGCAATGTGTCCAGGCAAGCATGTAACTTGACGCTGTTCCACAAAAGACTAACAATTCAATTCACCCTTATTTACACACACTAGCATCAGAAGGTCAAATAAATGTTAAGCACAGTTAGCAAGACCCATACACCTTTCAGAAAAGAGGAAAAAAATCACGGCACAGGCTGATCCTAAGAAAGAGATAAAGCTATGCATATGGCTGCTGTATTAAAAGCTCGTCATTTTAAAATTTGGACCATGCCCCTGAAACTCAAACAAATGTAGGCATAGTGGAGTAACTTCTGTTGGCAGATAAACAATCTTTAAGCCCATTAAACAGAGAAACGGGGATATAATTGTGTCTGCTAAGGTAAAAATTCCATTTACTTGGCAAGTGACTTATTTTAAGAGCGGTTTCCTCAATACAGCAGGCGCCGTATCAGAAATAAGGCATACTTTCCCTGTTTGCACCACAGCGTACTTTAGACAGGGGTGCCAGACGCAAACAGGGACAGTGCACCCTATTATGATGAATGTGCTGCCCTCAGGGCAGCTGCGAACATGCCCGGCCCTGGGGGGCAGCACATTAAGGAAAATACGTCTCATGCAAGTTTTTTCCTCTCACACGGCCATGATGTTTACTTACTCAATGCCACGTATCTGGTGCTAATACATCACCTTGTTCATCTTTTCTCCGTTTTCAGCCCAAGCCTTGCGAGGCTCACTACTCAGTATCCCTGACCTTTTCGTGGTTATTACTAAGTAAGTCATTCCCCTTTACCTTACCTCAGACAATCCTATGTGTTGTTTAACTTACGGTAACTGAAACTCTCCTTTTCAGTCTTTAGCACCTACGTAGTGCCACACCTGGCTTGTTGCACTTTCCCTCGCCTTCAAGCAAGGTCAGTTACCATTCCTGCCACTCATGGGCGCTCTGAATTCAGTCACCTCAACACCACCAGTAGTATAATAATTGTTCTTTTCCACTCTATGAGTCTAGGCACTTTAGTCCTTTCTAATCATGCACTCCTGTCTTGGTAGAGTGAAGCATGAATTCACGCGTTTTCCCTACTTCTGTGCCTTGATGGCTCATCCCCTTATTCTATCATTTCTTGTGCTGTCTTTCTGGAGACCCTGTTGTCTCCTATTCGTGATTTTTACGGTCCACCCTTGATATGTATTGTCTTTTTTCTATACAGCACTTGCTTAAAATGTGTAACCCGGTCCTGATGATGGCCTAAAATCAGTACAAGCTGAAACGCCGTCGACCTTACAGTGCAATTTAAGGCACCATCCTCGTGGTCCCAAAACTATTTTTTTGTAATGTATCAAATGTATGGGTACCAATAAGAGTTCACTATATACATCATTGTTCTTTCTGCGCCTCCTCCCGCTATATATATATCTCTTCACTTGTCACTCGCGCAGTTCGCCTTCGTCACGAGCACTTGTGCACAGTTTTGTACAGGTTACATGACATTTAATGTAACAGTGCTTTTGTTTTGATCTTTCAATCAAATATATGAATAAAGAATATTGGCATTCAGTGTTTTCTGGTTTCTTGTCTCCCTTCCCCCCCTTTATTCCCCTTTTCTTGCAACATGTTATGTGCTTAAGCTTTAATAATTGTCAACTAAATAATACCTGTTGAGACATTATTGTAGGCTATATATTAAGGAAAATATAGAGCAGCTTTACAGTAGCTGCTCTATGTTTCTTTCCACAGGTGGCAAACTGCCTGCACTTTGCATGTTGGAAAGAGATCCCCTTGCAGGCAAGTGCAATAAGTGACTGCAACCGCCTGCAGGGGGATGTCTGGGGGTCCATGGGGCTCCTTTTCACGCCTCCAGAGAGCTGCCCTCAGGGGCGCACCGACAGTGTGACACCTTTTTGAGGCACACTTACGGTGTGCCGCCTAAAAGCATGCTTGCTTCTGCACCCACATTGGTAATACGAAAAGGACGTAGAGGAAAAGTAAGTCCCTCATTCATGTGGGGCCACGCCCCATGCAAATGAGGGTAAGCCCTCTGACAATAGCGCAGGCGCTACATGGGCCCAAGTGCTATCAGTATTACAGAAGAGGCCGCACAAGAGTCTGCAACCCCTTCTGTAATACCAAAGTGCCCCAGAGGCGCACAAAGCATTGAGGCACTTTCCATACCATGGCCCGGGTCACTTAAATAAATGCAAGAATTAATCCTGAAGTCAAGTCTTAATCAAACACTGCTTAAAACTCCCATGGCACAGTTTCAGGAATTGCCCAATTAATATCTAAATGCTTCACAAGGAACAGTTTTTCAAGAGCAGTTCTGATAACTATTTTTATTGACTTCGTAAGGACTCTCTAACATCTTTTCATGTTTGTATTAACTGTTGGAAAGCCCTTGAAAAGGAAAACCATATGGCATGAAACCTCCTCGTGTCACGCTTGGAGTGACGAGGTGAACCAACGGCAGAATTTGACATTGTGGTGGCCTTCTGCCAGCCAACAAGAAGGGTGGGAAGCTTTTAAAAACCTTTATTCATCCGACCTTCTTAAGGGGTGGCATACTTAGCAGCGCAATGCCAGCATCAAGCCTCGAGGTAGCATATTATTCTAGGGAAATTTATACTGTGGTAGTCAGAAGTCAGATTCCCTTCCGTATCTCTCCCCCATTCTCCACCACTGAGATCCCATTAATGTGGATGGAACCAAAAAGTTTAAAATGTTACACATTTTCTATATGGCAGGGTAAAAGAGAAGAAAACGTATTTCAATCCAATTAAAGTGAAGACTGCAAAAAATGGTGGCCGGAGGAAAGAGTGACTATACAGTTCCTTCATTTTGGGCATCCCAGTGATGTTGTCAAACCTCAGAATCAATATGGCTGGACAAAGGGTCAGACTGCTAAATATATAAACCTCGAGAGATCAGCCTAGCTAGATACAATAGCTACTTAAATATTAACAGTATTACTAACAGCCCTTTGTGGGAGTACAAAGGGCATACCTTTGTCCAAACTGTTTCCAAAAGGTGCTGGTGAAAGTAAGTAACCTACCATTCCCACGAGCATCTGCAGTATTTCAGGTTTGCTTAGCAGACGTCCTGTTCAGATGTTTTCTTAATAAAGCAGTACTTCTGCATGCAGGGGAAAAATGTTTACTTCTGAAGAGAGCTCTCTACCAGCAGGTCACTCTTTCTGCCTCCCGAGACATCTACCCGCCCTTTCTGTCGCTCCTCCTCTTCCATTGTCCTAGAACTCCTCCTGTTTGCTGATAATTTCCTGACCAAGTGTCCTGCCTCTGTAATTGGCCACACAGGCGTAACAGGAGAGATTTTTTGCAATCAATATCCACATTATGCGAGTCAATTAAGTACCACATTGGGGTAATTTTGTTAATTATTTACAGTGCAGACATATGGAGCCGAACTCGGATGGTGAGTCGCATGTAACGCAGCAGTTTAAGCATGACAGCTGGACTGGAGCTACTTTGATGCGTTATTCGCGACGGATAAGCACTACCTTTTCCTCGCTAAGAAATTACTCTCACTTTCCGCTAGATGGCGGCAAAAGAACACTATTTCATTCAGACGAGCGCTAGAAAAACAGAAACACAGCCTCTAACCATCCCACAGATAGTTACCCCCCTCCTTAACAGGAAATGTCACCTTTAAAATTCACATAAAACAAAAGCAGGAAAAAAAGGTAAGGGAATGTACTACTTGGGATATAGTCGGGGTCCCAAGGAAGTCGCCTGACTATCCAAAGGCATATATGTTATATCGATGCTCCACAATAAATAAAAGGATTCACATGTTATGGAGCAGAACGTACAGTCTTAAGGAACTGATATGGAAGCGCAATTGAACTGGAGCGATGACCAACAGCAAGGATAACGAAAAACATGGGCGAAAATGCTTGACAAAACACATCCTAACCACTGGGAATTCGTCTGGGTAGCATTCCAGTCACTGTTTTAGCTCGTATGTGTAACCATATGCAAATCAATCTTAGACTGTCCGAAAAGAAGCAGTCCAGTATAACCAGTGCTTTAAATGGAAAAAAATAAGTGCAGGTACTCATTAAAATGAGCTAGAGGTGTGGCAAGTGGGCGGGGCTAGGGGCGGGGCTACGGGAAGATATGATCATACATAATAATGACTTCTGTACCAGTTGCAGCACATATCAAAACACATAAGAAATGCATTTATGTCAACAAAACAGATTAACTCATTACACAAAATGAAAGCCAAACAGGATGATATGTTAACATTTCCTTGATTTGTAATATTTGCTGCTTCTTAATGCCATCCTGTTACTTGTTGTTGTTTGGCACAATACTATAAATTCTCAAGCCTGCACACACATACACACACACACACACACACACACACACAGAAAGAAACAAGCACACGTACACAAAAGCATTCCACACAGTCCCCTTAAAATATTTCCTGAGAGTGTCCTTATTCGCTCCATCTTTCTCTCACAGAAGAACAGGCACACACAAGCAGGCACACACAAGCAGGCAAGCACACAGCCATATGCAAACACTCACACAAAGTCTCAGGTGGGATTAAAGCCATTTTAAACTCCTTACCTCCCATGGCTTTTTTAATAGCCGCTGTCAGCCTGCTGCCTCCATACATGTGTTTGCACAAATCCACACAATAGTGTGAATGTGATTAACAGCACAGGGCCTAAATGGGGCCTCCACTGTCAAACACAGTGTGATGGTGAACACAGGGACATCATGCAAAAAAGCCCACTCTGAATAGTTCAGCCGCAGCTCAGCTCAGGAATACAGTGGGCCTTGGCTGTCAGATAGGTTCCAACGCTGACAGCCTAGTGCTCACCAGCACTTGCAGCCAATACGCCTACCTTTCATGAGTACCGGTACTCTCCTTACAGTAGAGAAGTGCAGTACTTATAGTGATAAAAATAAGAAGTGCCAGTAGTCAGTACCTGCGAGTGCTGGCCCATTTAAAGCACTGCCACTGTCCTTTTCCCTACGACCGGGCTCTTCCTGTCTCTTGCTAGTTCCGTGTTTTTACATCCACATGTCCGCTCCCCTTGCCTCTCATCTTTACCCAGCCTCTAACCTTTTCTCGCTAGTTCTGACTCTTACTCGCACTTCTGCCTTACTCTCTCCACAAGTCTCTTACATTTTCTCACTCGTTTTTTCCCTACTTGCCTCCAGCTCTCCCCTCCATGCTGTACTCATCCCCTAAGTTTGCCACCTAGCCACTAGTTTGTTCTGCTATATTTCATTATTTTTATATATACACACACACACATATACATACATACACACACACACACACACATACACACACGTATATATATATATATATATATATATATATATATATATATATATATATATATATCTACTGGCGGTCGCCAGTAGATAGTTATAGTTACAACCTATTATCCATAGGAAATCCGCGACATTCTATTTGCAATAACGTTGGCGCCGGTTGACGAATCTTCGCGAAAGCTTCCAACTTGTTGGGGCGCTCCGGTCCGCTCCTACCCTGAAAGTCTCGGGGTGATACGTCAAGCGGGGGCCGAGAAAAAGGGGGTCCCAAAACGCATTTTCCCCATTCATTTTTCCATAGGAACCTTTAGTCGCAGCTACAGCCCGAACTGCTGAACGGAATTACCCCAAATTTGGCAAAGAGGTAGCCCTTGGTTCAGACTGGTGCCTTTTGCTAAAATGGTGTAAATCCGTTCAGTAGTTCCTGAGAAATTCACAATTAAAATCACATATATATCTATGGGCGCGTCGGATCCGCGTACCCTCCCGATCACGAGCTGCATGCTAATTGGCTGTCAACACTCCAAATCAAGAAGTGTTGGCAGCCATTTTATCCCTCGGTAGAACCGAGGGACAGAAACAAGTGCGCAAAGCGCAAAAGGGGAGCAGGGTAGAAACACCCTGACCCCTAGGTCTGCTCAGGGGGTCCCACAAGGACCCCCTGGGCAAAAAAAAGCATTTTTTTTTTTTTTTTTTTTTTAATCGGCAGGATGCGCTCAGGGTGCGCGAATCCTGCCGAAAAAAAAAAAAATCGAAGCGCGGTCTCCCGCCACCTCCCCGGGGCACTAACAAATTAAAATGGGGGTCCGTTTTGGACCCCCGAAGCCCCCAGGGCCGGCTCCTGCAGTGTCCCGGGGTGCCTACCCCCGGGACACTGTAGTTTGCTATGGCAGGACGGGAGCCTCGCGGCTCCCGTCCTGCCATAGCAACTGCTTTGGATATTGGAAGAGAGAGCAGGAAACCTGCTCTCTCTTCCAATATCCAAAGCACATTGCTTTTCCACATGGGGAGCAGCATGTCAGCTGCTCCCCATGTGGAACAGCAATGCCGGCTCCCAAGGGACGTGGGGAGCCGGCGGGACTGTGGGGGATTGGGGACCCCCACAGTCCCCAACGGAGAGGGCCAGCCCCGGGGATGGGGTCCCCGGGGCAAGTAGTGGCCCAGGAGTGGGGCCACGCGGCCCCCTCCCCAAAAAAGAAAAATCTAAAAAATAAAAAAAAATGGAAAGGCCGGCCCCGGGGATGGGGTCCCCGGGGCCTTAAATGGCCAGAGGAGGGGGCCACGCAGCCCCCTCCAAAGAATAAAAATAAAAGGCCATGCCCCGGGGGATGGGGTCCCGGGGCCAATACAGGCCCAGGGAAGGGGGCCACGCGGCCCCCTTCCCGTTTTTTTTTTTAATTAAAAATAAAAAAAGGGGTAAGGCCCTGGGGGATGGGGTCCCCAGGGCATAAAACAGGAAAAAGGAAGGGGGCCACACAGCCCCCCTTCAGAGGACAAAACATTTTTTTTTTTTTTAAACGATCGGGCTTGCAGGCCCGCCCCCTTCCTTCACCACTCTGCAAACGCGCCCCCTGGCGCGTTTGCAGAGGGGAACAATTCCCCTTGAATACTGGGGGTCCCTGGGGCCAACTAGCCCACCAGGAACCTCCAATATGCGCCAGGGGCTGCGTTGCAGAGACGTGTAGAGAGGCCACACCCCTTTTACACCTCTCTGCAACGCAGCTCTGTGGCGCTTTGGAGGTATATGGTGGGCTAGTTGGACTCCGAGGACCCTCAGGATTCAAGGGGACTTAATCCCCAACTTAAAACGCGCCACGGGGCGCGTTTGCACAGTGGTGAAGGGAGGGGGCGGGGCTTCAGGTGACATGTGTGCAAACAGGCCCCGTGGCGCGTTTTAAGATGGGGAATTAAATCCCTTCAATCCTGAGGGTCCCTGGGGCCAACTAGCCCAACAGGTACATCCAGAAAGCGCCACAGAGCTGCGTTGCAGAGAGGTGTAAAGAGGGTGTGGCCTCTCTACACGTCTCTGCAACGCAGCCCCTGGCGCATATTGGAGGTTCCTGGTGGGCTAGTTGGCCCCTAGGGACCCTCAGGATTCAAGGGGACTTAATCCCCCAACTTAAAACGCGCAACGGGGCGCGTTTGCACAGATGTCACCTCAGGCCCTGCCCCCTCCCTTCACCATTGTGCAAATATTCCTCTAAAATCAGCCGAAATACGAATTCCGATTTACTCACCTGTTATCAGGAGAGACCTCAGTGCTGTATCTTTCAGCCCAGTACTGGTCCTGAAAAGTAATTCTAACCATACTTACCAGTAACTTGAATTTCCTTCCATAGGCTAACATTGACTGGTTTCACTTGGAAATTCTTCTAAGTGTGGAGTTTTGGAACTTTAAAATATTCCTCTAAAATCAGCCGAAATACGAATTCCGATTTACTCACCTGTTATCAGGAGAGACCTCAGTGCTGCATCTTTCAGCCCAGTACTGATCCTGAAAAGTAATTTTAACCGTACTTACCGGTAACTTGAATTTCCTTCATAGGCTAACATTGACTGGTTTCACTTGGAAATTCTTCTAAGTGTGGAGTTTTGGAACTTTAAAATATTCCTCTAAAATCAGCCGAAATACGAATTCCGATTTACTCACCTGTTATCAGGAGAGACCTCAGTGCTGCATCTTTCAGCCCAGTACTGATCCTCAAAAGTAATTTTAACCGTACTTACCAGTAACTTGAATTTCCTTCCATAGGATATCATTGCCTGCTTTTTGCTGAAAAAGTTTCTAAGTGTTGATTTTTGAAACATACAAATATTCCTCTAAAATCAGCCGAAATCCGAATTCTGATTTACTCACCTGTTATCAGGAGAGACCTCAGTGCTGCATCTTTCAGCCCAGTACTGGTCCTGAAAAGTAATTTTAACCGTACTTACCAGTAACTTGAATTTCCTTCCATAGGATATCATTGCCTGCTTTTTGCTGAAAAGTTTGTGTTGATTTTTGAAACATACAAATATTCCTGTAAAATCAGCCGAAATACGAATTCCGATTTACTCACATGTTATAAGGAGAGACCTCAGTGCTGTATCTTTCAGCCCAGTACTGGTCCTGAAAAGTAATTTTAACCGTACTTACCAGTAACTTGAATTTCCTTCCATAGGCTAACATTGACTGGTTTCACTTGGAAATTCTTCTAAGTGTGGAGTTTTGGAACTTTAAAATATTCCTCTAAAATCAGCCGAAATACGAATTCCGATTTACTCACCTGTTATCAGGAGAGACCTCAGTGCTGCATCTTTCAGCCCAGTACTGGTCCTGAAAAGTAATTTTAACCGTACTTACCGGTAACTTGAATTTCCTTCATAGGCTAAAATTGACTGGTTTTCAGCAAAAAAGTTTCAAAGTGTTGATTTTTCACAAACTACAAATATTCCTTAAAAATCGCCTGTATGACTTAAACGCATTCTTTCAACTGTTTACAGGAGATGCGCCAGTGCTGGATCCAGGATCCAACACTGAGTAAGAAAAAGTAACGATAACAGTTTTTACCTGCTAAGTGAATTTCCTTCCATAGGATAACATTGGTTATTCTATGAGAAAAAGTTTCTAAGTGTCAACTTTTAAAATACAATAATATTCCTTAAAAATCACGACTGTAACCAAAACGCTTTTACTCAACTGTTTACAGGAGATGTACCAGGACTGAATCTAGGATCCAGTCCTGTGGTTACAAAAGTAATCCATAAAGTAACTAATTGCATTTAACTAGAAATTCACATTGAGCTGAATGTTGCATTGTGTTTGAAAATGTGTTGCCCATTGCAACAACTGTAACTACTGTACTTAAAAGTCTATTGCCTATCTGCAAAGTATTTAAACTAAAGTAATTCATTCTGAGAAAGTATTTTTTGTAATGTAATGTATAATGTAATTACAATGTAATTTAAAAAATAAAATATGTAAAAAAAAATTGTTTCTAAAAATGTAGTAAATCAGTATGAAAAAAATTAATATAACAATTAATACATTTAAAAATTGTCATTTACAAAACCTTTGAAATTCACTGAAAAAACCGTAGGTTTCAGGCACGTTATAGTTAGAAATTAGCATTTAAAAACCTTTGAAATTCACTGAAAAAACCATAGGTTTCAGACACGTTATAGTTACAAATTAGCATTTAAAAAACCTTTGAAATTCACTGAAAAAACCATAGGTTTCAGACACGTTATAGTTACAAATTAGCATTTAAAAAACCTTTGAAATTCACTGAAAAAACCATAGGTTTTAGGGACAGTTATAGTTAGTTGGACATTGCACTCGTACAAAACCCGTGAAATTCCCCCGTTATAGTTAGTTCAGCTAACTATAACTCGCGCCCGCAATGCACTGCTGATGACGTCACATATTACATCACTCATGACATGGTCAGTGACATCACTGATGACATCACTGATGACATCTCAAATGACATCACGGATGACATCATCCACGTGATAATCTGATGCACCTCCTCACACCCTAATGCACAAGTTACTAACTTGTGTAACGATATATCTGTAAGAGACAGTAGTTAGTGACAGATTCCTTACCTTAGAATATCCCCAGGCGTCAGGCTGGATCCGGAAAGTTTTTTGCGTAGCAGTACCCTTGCGCGTCGGTAGGCGGCGTCGTGCGGCTCCGCGTCCGTCGTCGGCGTCGTGATCGCCGGGATGACGTCGCGGGCAGTACTTAGGCGCCGCCCCTGCGCGCTGACGTCAGTTCTGTACACGACTTTCCGCGCCAGGAACGCAGAGCCATGCAAGAAGCTGACACAGGTGTCTGAAAAATACTAGGGCCCTGAAAGGGATGTCCTTAACCCTAGAAATCAGTTCGCAGAACGGGGAGGATGGGCGGGGCGGTAAGGAATCTGTCACTAACTACTGTCTCTTACAGATATATCGTTACACAAGTTAGTAACTTGTGCATCTGAAAGAGACACGTTAGTGACAGATTCCTTACCTTAGAATAGATACCCCAGCAATACCAACCCCGGTGGTGGGTCTGCGAACAAAGATCAGACAAGGAAGTCCTGGAGGACAGAACGGCCAAAGAAGCCGTCCCTCCGGACTTGACTGTCAAGGCAGTAATGCTTAGTAAACGTGTGCAGCGAGGCCCACGTAGCTGCCTGACAGATAACCGGCAGCGGAACATCGCGGCCCAAGGCCGTGGTAGCAGCCGTTGCCCTGGTGGAATGGGCACGCAGCCCAACAGGAGGCTCCTTCTTGGCCAAAGAATAGCAGGTCTTGATGCACAAGGTAACCCAGCGGGAGATGGTCCTCTTGTGCACCGCCCGACCTTTTGGCGCCCACGTAGCCAACAAAGAGCTGGTCATCCACCCGGAAGTGTTTTGTGCGGTCGATATAGAAGGAGAGCGCACGTTTTGGGTCCAGACGGTGGAGCCTCTCTTCCTCTCTGGAAGGATGCGGAGGCGGAAAGAAGGTGGGCAAAGTGATGGTCTGCCCAATGTGGAAAGCAGTAACCACCTTTGGCAAGAAGGACGGACGCGTCCGAAGAACAACCTTGTCTGGATGAACAGACAGAAAGGGAGGTTTGCAAGATAGAGCCTGGAGCTCACTCACCCGCCGAGCGGAGGTGATGGCCACCAGAAAGGCTGTCTTCAGAGTCAGAAGACGAAGAGGACAGTTATGCAGAGGCTCAAAGGGAGCGCACATTAAAAGGTAAGAACCAAGTTCAAGTCCCACTGAGGCATTACAAACGGAACAGGAGGGAAGAGGTGAGTAATGCCTTTTAAGAACCTGTTAACAACAGGGGACTTGAAAAGGGAGGGCTGATCAGGGAGCCTGAGGAAGGCCGAGATAGCACAAAGATAACCCTTGATGGTACCCAGGGCAGAACCCTGTTGGGCCAGAGAGAAGGAACAGAAGGACCTCAGAAAGAGGGGCAGAAAGGGGATCCACAGCCTTTGCTGTGCACCATGCCACAAATTTGTTCCACCTGCAGGCGTATACCACCTTAGTGGAGGGACGCCTGGCTGCCAGAATCACATCACAAACTTCGGGAGGCAAGTCGAAAGGAATCAACTGCCGCCGCTCAATCTCCACGCAAGCAGGTGTAGACTGGACAGGTTCGGGTGGAGGACCGTCCCCTGCTGCTGCGACAGAAGATCCTCCCGAAGAGGCAGATGGATCGGGGATCTATGCTCATATTGAGTAGCTCGGGATACCAAACTCTTCGAGCCCAGTCCGGAGCCACAAGAATGACTTGGGCCCGGTCGTGCCGAATCTTCTTCAACACTCTGGGTAGAAGTGGTATAGGCGGAAAGGCGTACAACAGACCGCAACTCCACTCGCGACGAAAAGCGTCGCCGAGCGAGTGCCGCCTTGGAAATTCCAACGCGCAGAACTGATGACATTGCGCGTTCTCTTCGGCGGCGAATAGATCTAACCAAGGCTCTCCCCACTGTAGAAAGAGTCCTTGCGCCACTTCCGAGTGAAGACGCCATTCGTGATCCATCATGCACCTGCGGCTGCAGGTTCGTCCGCCCTGGCGTTCAGAGAACCTGCCAGGTGTTGAACCATCAGGAACATGCCCTGATGTTCCAGCCATGTCCAGAGGCGCAGAGCCTCCTGACAAAGGGTCCAAGACCCCACCCCGCCCTGTTTGTTGCAGTACCACATGGCGGTGGTGTTGTCTGTGAACACCTGCACTACCTTCCCTTTGACAGAGGGAAGGAATGCCTTGAGTGCAAGCCGGATCGCCCGGAGCTCCAGAAGGTTGATATGGAGCCGGGACTCCGCCGGAGACCAGAGGCCTCTGATCTCCGCCTCTCCCATGTGACCGCCCCATCCCAGAAGGGACGCGTCCGTCACAACTGTATGCTCTGGCTGGGGAAGGGAGAGGGATCTGCCCATGACCCATTGCCGGTTCGAGAGCCACCACTGCAACTGTTTTGCAGTCCCCTCCGAGATCTGGACGTGATCGGACAGGTTGCCCTGGTGCTGCGCCCACTGGAACTTCAGGTCCCACTGCAGAGCCCGCATATGCCATCTGGCATGATTGACCAGCAGGATGCAGGAGGCCATGAGGCCCAGCAGCCTCAGGGTCATCCGTACCGAAACCCAGGATAAAGGCCGAAAGATCGGAATCATAGCCTGAATATCCCGGACTCGCCGTTCGGGAGGATAGGCCCGAAACTGCGTCGTGTCCAGAACTGCTCCGATGAAAAGGAGCTGTGGAGAAGGAATTAGATGCGACTTCGGCACATTGATGGAGAACCCCAGCGAGTGCAGGAGTTCGGCCGTAGTCTGGAGGTGGGAGACGACTGCCTGGGACGAGCCCGCCTTCAGCAGCCAGTCGTCGAGGTAGGGGAAGACTGAGACCCCTGCCCGGCGCAGATGAGCTGCGACCACCGCCATCACTTTCGTGAACACCCGAGGGGCACTGGTAAGGCCAAAGGGGAGCACGGTGAACTGAAAATGCTCGGGGCCTACCGTGAACCGAAGGTAACGCCGGTGGGCCGGCAGGACGGGGATATGGAAATACGCGTCCTGCAAGTCCAACGCTACCAACCAGTCTCCTGGGTCGAGGGCAGTCAAGACCTGAGCTAGGGTGAGCATCTTGAACTTCTCCTTCCGGAGGAAGCGATTGACGTTCCGGAGGTCCAAGATAGGACGCATGTCCTCCTTGTCCTTTTTGGGCACCAGAAAGTAGTGGGAGTAGCAACCACGCCCTACTTCTGGGGTCGGAACATGCTCGATGGCCCTCTTGGCCAAGAGGGCCGTGACTTCCTTCTGTAGAAGCACCAAGTGATCCCCTGACATGCGGTGGAATTGAGGTGGCATGGCTGGGGGGTGGTCTCGAAGGGGAGGGAGTAGCCCCTTCGGACAATGTCCAAGACCCACCTGTCCGAGGTGATGGTGCGCCAGTGGGGAAGGTGATGGCGGACCCTGCCCCCTACTGGCGTGCCGTGCACCTGAAAGGAGGGACTAGGAGGGCTTGGAGGCCGCGGACGGGTTGGAGGTGGTGGCCTGACCCGCACGCTGGTTGCCCGATCCGCCACGGCGGAATCCACGTCCTCGGCCACGCGAAGACGCCTGCTGCGCGGGCCGGTGGCTGGGCTGCTGACGTGAAGGGCGCCCCTACCGTGGCCACGATAGGGGCGAAAAGCAGAAGGCAGCGGAGGGCGTGTAGCAGAAAGGCCCAGGGACTTGGCAGTAGCCCGTGAGTCCTTAAAGCGCTCCAACGCATGGTCTGCTTTGGACCCAAAAAGACCGACTCCATCAAAGGGCATGTCCATGAGAGTATTCTGGACATCCCCTGAAAAACCAGTGGTTCTCAGCCAGGCGTGGCGTCGGAGCGCCACCGTCGTTGCAATCGACCTGCCCAGCGAGTCGGCGGTGTCAAGGCCACAACGGATAGTGTATTTGGCCGCATCCCTTCCTTCCGCAATGGCGCGGGAAAGCAGTGCCTGGACCTCCTCAGGGCACTGGGGCAAAACATCCGCCACCGAATCCCACAGGGAGTGGGTATATCGGCCCAAAAGACAAGCGGTGTTAACGGACCGCAAGCCAGCACTGGAGGAAGAAAAACCTTTCTTCCCAAACTGATCCAGGCGTTTGGATTCCCTATCCGGAGGAGCGGTAGGGAAGGCGGTTTGGGAAGCGGAGGCTTGGACAACCAAGCTCTCAGGAGTGGGGTGGACAGAAAGAAACAGGGGTCGCCCGGAGCGGGGCGATGGCGTCGTGACACGTTCCGATCCACAGGAGCCCCTGTGTTGGGCTTGGACCAGGCGCCCAAAGAACGTCAGTGAGGGCGTCGTTAAACGGCAGCACAGTCTCCGCAGAGGAGGCTGCCGGCTGAAGCACCTCTGTCAAGATGTTAGGCTTGACCGTCAAAGTAGGGAGCTGGAGACGTAAGGCCCCAGCAGCCCTACGCAACACCGTACCAAAATTGGCCCCCTCCTCCGTAGCCACGGGAGGAGACAGCATGCCAGTGTCAGGGGAAGTATCCAGACCACTGGCCTCCCCTAGACTCTCTGTCCAGTCCTCATCATACTGACAGTTGCGTGTCAGAGGGTCATCAGACCCCTCCCAGTCCTCCTGGTCCTCCTCTGGTTCAAAATAAGGAGGAGGAGGGACATTTGGGACCCAAGGTCCCATCGGCGCCGGAGCCGGCGTCGAGCGACGTCGCTCCGGGTCCATGTCCGGGCCGGAAGGAACTGGGGAACGACGCCGCCCGGAGCCCAGGGCGGCGTCGAGAACGGCACCGGAGACATCGGCGCCGGCGGAGGTGTCGTGAGGTCGACCGGCGTCGATGGGGGTTGTGGAGCCGGGATCGTGGCCGGGGCCGAAGCCGGAGCCGGGATCGAGGCTGGAGGCACGGGCGGCGCCGGGGCCGGAGCCGCCGGCGGCGCCGGAGCAACCCCATCAGGGCCCGCGGGGCCCGAAGGCGCACCGGAGGGGCCTGACGGCCCGAAGAGGCGGGCCATGGCCGACAGGAACTCCTGTACCTTGGCCGGATCCGCCCCCGAACCCGGGAAGGGCGGGTATGGCGGGGGCGACTCCTCAGGCAAGTCCGGGGCCGCGGGGGCGGGGACGGTGCCGGGGAGGGGCCTCAGCCGAGTCGCGAGACCGGCGAGGCGAAGTCCGAGAGCGACGATGCTTCTTGGACTTCTTGTGCTTAGACTTACCGGACGAAGAAGACTTCGACGCCGACGACCGGTGTGCACTCCGCGGCGACCCCTGGACCTCTCACGCGACCGGGGCCTCCGTGGAGCCGAATGCCGGGCCTCGAGGAGCTTTCGAGACCGCTCTCGCAAAGCTTTCGGGTTGAGGGCCTGGCATTCGGGACAAGACTCGGTGTCGTGGCCTCGGCCGAGGCAGAAGAGACACTCCCAATGCGGGTCGGTGACGGACATCATCCGCGCACAGGCGCCGCATCGCTTGAAGCCGGGCATCCCTACGACACCTTTATTTGGAAAAAAACAGTGAAAAATCACCAAAAAGTATGGTCAAAAATTGACCAGGGCACTGCTCTTCCCGGATCTGCGCTTGCTGGCGCGGAAAAAGAAGAACTGACGTCAGCGCGCAGGGCGGCGCCTAAGTACTGCCCGCGACGTCATCCCGGCGATCACGACGCCGGCGACGGACGCGGAGCCGCACGACGCCGCCTACCGACGCGCAAGGGTACTGCTACGCAAAAAACTTTCCGGATCCAGCCTGACGCCTGGGGATATTCTAAGGTAAGGAATCTGTCACTAACGTGTCTCTTTCAGATATAACCTTTGATACACCCACTCTAAATTACAGACTGCCATTCGCAAAACCATAAACACTCCAACACCAATAACTACATACCCACTCACTGATTCTTAGGTCTACACACACACATCCACTCACTCACCCGTACAGTCACTCATACTTACGGTCACTCAGTACAGCACTATCATATGCACTCATACTCCTATATAGACACTCAAACACCGCCACTCATCCATAGAAGGTACTCACACACCTAGTCAGTCATGCAAATAATTAAACACACTACCATTTACTCACCTATACAGTTATACACACACCAGCTCACTTACTCATACAAATACTAGCACATTCTTACGCTCTTATACAATCACTGATACAAGCACACACTCATCCATACAGCCACTATCACAATCAGTCACTCTCGCTTATAGCTATTTATATACTCCAACACACATATATACTGCCTTTCACATATGTAGTTTCTCACACATGTACCACTGGGACATACATTCACTCACTAACACACTCTTACACACACTTACCCACCCATACAGTCTATCACAGATGCACTCTTGAAACCATCCACCCAGTGAATCACCCACTCACACATCTATGCACAGAGTCGCACACACCCCTCCCACACAAACACTCAGGCACCCATACAGATACTCACACAAGCATTCAATAACTCAAATAGACACTCATGTAGCTATTCACAAACACATGCAGCCACTTACACAGCAACAGACAGACGGATACAGACATTCACCCAGTTTAGTCACTAACCCATGCATTCAGTAAGATACGTTAAATCACTCACTTATACAGTCAGTCACACACCTACTAAATCATCCATACAGACACTTACACACCCACTCATTCTTCAATACGTCTTTTCCTATATATATTAAAAATATTTAAACTTTAGAGAAACACACAGTCACTGGATGATGTCATCAGTGATGTCATTTGAGATGTCATCAGTGATGTCATCAGTGATGTCACTGACCATGTCATGAGTGATGTAATATGTGACGTCATCAGCAGTGCATTGCGGGGGCGCGAGTTATAGTTAGCTGAACTAACTATAACGGGGGAATTTCACGGGTTTTGTACGAGTGCAATGTCCAACTAACTATAACTGTCCCTAAAACCTATGGTTTTTTCAGTGAATATATATATATATATATTAAAGTTAACAAGAAATATACCAGAGTTTTGACTTTACACAAATTTGTGTTAAAATGCCATTTCTAAGCCCATTTATGATTTCAGAACTCAACAAATACCTGGCATTTTTATCTGAAAAAGTGGCAATGCTAACTTCACCTGACACCTCACTTCTTTACATTCCTCCCTCCCCCATCCTTCTATGTTCACCTTGTTTTTCCCCCAACCAAATACATCACCAGTTGTCATGGGAGCTCATTCCTGGAGCGCTGCAGGTTCCCTGGTAATCATTGCCATAAGGGCAGGGCTAACTTCACACCCATGAACCCATTACCCAACTCAGTCGCTGTTATCATGTAAATGCAGCGATTTGTGTTGGAGGGGCACACAAGGGAAGCAGCTCCTGTGCTGAACAAAAACATGAAAAGAAAAACGACCATGACGAAGGTGGAGGACTGTCTTGCGCTGCAACTCACTTTACTATGGTCAGTGCCATAACCTAAATGGGACTGGATTAGTGACTGGAGGCCCCAACTCATTTCACGCACCTGAGGGAGGGGTGGGGGTAGGGGCTAAAGCACTTTCATCTGAATGGTCACTGCACACCTGATTGACAGTGCAGGGTCTGTCTAGAGACCCTGCCCTGTTAATCGCAGTGTGACAAGTGCCCACTCAAACCCCTGCAGTTTGGGAACACTGAAATGGGCGCTGCTGGAATCTTCAGCAGCAACTCTGCAAAAGGGTGGCTACACGGCTCATTTACTTACAAGCTGCTCCGAAGCCCTGCCCTGGAGGAGCTGCCTAACCTGAGCCTGCCGTCGATCAGGGTACCGGTACTCTCCCTGTCTATAGAGAAGTGCCGGTACTGACGGCCCAAAAATTCGGAAGTGCCGGTACTCAGTACCGGTGAGTACCGGCCCATTTAAAGCACTGAGTATAACCGACTCACTCCTAACCACCATGCACGATAACTCACACCCCTTAATTCAGGCCTTTAAGTGGGATGAGAAAAGGTGTGTGGGGAGGGGGCGTAAAAGGGCGTGGCCTATACAATTAGGGGTGTGCCCTTAAACACGTAAACTAAAGTCCCCAATGAGTGCTACTTTAACCACACGTTTGCAAAGAATCGCACTGCCTTCAACCACAACTCGATTGTGGCTCGTTATAAACACGTGGCTGCCATTTACTTTAAAGTATGCACTATACAAGAGTGCTACGGTATACGGAAAAAAAAACTCGATACACAACACCTTGGAAAAAGCTAACACTGTTAGGATGCAAAATTAAGTAAAGAATGTAAAATATACACAGGAACGAACTGTATCCTTGTTTACACACTCATGGTTCAGAAATCGATCAGTGGCTTGCCTGTAACGTTAAGGGCATGCATACAGGGGCCGGGAGGGGCCCGCTCCAATGTCCATTTTAAATTACTACGGGTCTGAGCCCCGCAGGGGCCCTGGCCACTCAAAGCTCTGACGTTATTTAGGGTAAATATGAATTACTATGAAGCACTGGGACCAGTACATCAACGGAAATAGTACGGAGGTCCAATAAGGGGCACTGGGAGGCGGGGCCTCATGCATTCTTTAAGGCTAGGGTGACCAGAATTTTAAATCCAAAAACCGGGACGTTTCATAAAAATAAAAGGACTACAATTTTACTTCAAGCGAGCGCACTGAATGACAGTGCTCCTCCGCAGAGAATTACAGAAAGGCAGTAAGAACATAAATAAAATGCAATTTTTAAACCCAGTAGCTTGCCTGTTAATGAAATTGCTTTCTTGAAACAACTGCTAACTATCCCTGCTTTGTAAAACATAAAAAATAACCTCCCGCCATTTACAGTTGACCCTCTCTAAAAACCGGGACATGAGCTAAATTTCCTAAAATCTTCCGGGACAGCTGGTGGAAAACCAGGACCATCCTGGCAAATTCGGGACACCTGGTCACCCTATTTAAGGCCTCTAGGTAGGCACGGAAAAGGACAGGGCAGAGGTCAACTGTTTCTGACACAGTGCACCACCCTAAAATTGAAGCGATGTCCGAGAAAGAGGGAACGCCTCGGTATAGGAAAGCAGGGTTTGCACAGTGCTGAGGAGAAGTCATTGTCCAAGCGCTCCCCCAGGGGAACCAGATACAGAGAGTGGACAGGTCAACAGGCAAAGGTGGCGGGATAGCCATCGTTTATAAAGATTATTTCACATGCCGCATGCTGGGAAGCCCACTTCTGGATTGCGAGAATGTTCACTTCTCATTAGAATTCACCCCACTTCTCTCATTTACAGGCATTCTGATTTACCGGCCCCCAAGTGCGATGGGCACCTTCTGTAAAACCCTGCCTGAAACAGTTATTAATTCTGCCAGTACGGCAGCAAATTTTACTCTCCTTGGAGATTTTAACTTACATTTTGATGATTTGGAGGCAGTGACTGCGCTAGAACTTGCGCGGGATCTTACGGCCCTGCAGCTATCGCAAAAGGTTACGCAAGCTACCCATGTTAAAGGGCACTGCCTTGATTCTGTGTTCTCGAATTTGGAGAACCTAAAAGGGGATGTCCCTATCCCTGTCCCATGGTCTGATCATTTCCTTATTCCCCTATCTTGGAGCCCTCGGGTCATCGCTCCCTGTGCACAACCTTCATTAATTATGAAACGGCCCTGGTCCAAGCTTTCTACGGACAGTTGGGCTCATGAACTTGAAAATACCAGACCCAAGCCGAATCTTAGCCCAGGTGTAGCCAATGACGACTTTTGCAATTGGATAGATAATTCGCTGAATGCAGTCCTTCCAAAAATTTTGATGAAAAAGACTGAGGGTCCGCATAAATCCCCCTGGTATTCCTCCAAATTACGCATTCTTAAACAGCGATGGAAGGTTCTGGAAAAAAGTTGGAGGAAAGATTTTTCCCCAAGCAAAAAACTGGAATATCGGAGAGCCATTGGTACTTACAAAGCAGGTATTAAACAGGCTCAGACCTCCTACTTTGAGAAAAAAATTCTGTCGGCTGGAAATTCCCCTAGAGACACCTTTATTATTATAAAGAAGCTCCTCAAAACTCCTGCCCCGTCCGTGGCCCCTGATATTTCCGGACAACGTTGTAATAAGCAAGCGGATTTTTTTACCTCTAAAATAGAGAACATTCTTAAATGCCTGCCTCAAATTGATGATAAATATGACCCATTAGGTGAGGATATAGATCAAGGTGTCCTGTCAACCAGATCTTTGCTGGAAACCTTTCCACCACTCACCCAGGAAATTCTTCTGACTCTGCTTTCCTCAGTGAAAAGTGGGTCTCCTAGGGATCCGGCGCCTATGAACGTTTTGGTAAGGGTTGCTCCGATAATTGCCCCTGTCATTACGGATGTAATTAATGCATCATTAAGTACAGGAATAGTTCCCCGTAATTGGAAAAGGGCTATGGTAAAGACACTTTTGAAAAAACCCAATCTGGACCCAGGGGACTTTGGTAATTACCGCCCTATTTCCTTGCTTCCTGGGATGGCCAAGCTCGCTGAAAAGTATGTCAATTTCACCCTCTCCAATTTTATTGAATCCAACAATCTGCTCCACCCCTCCCAAATGGGATTTCGACCTCGACAGGGTACGGAAACTGCCTTGTTAGCAGTAGTGGAAGAAAGTAGAAAGATTCTGGACTCAGGAGGGGCATCCGTCATCATACTCCTCGATTTGAGCGCAGCATTCGACACAGTGAATCACCGTATTTTGAGTCACCGCATCAGGAAGTCGGGAGTCATTGACACCGCACTGCAGTGGCTGCGCTCTTTTCTGGAAGATAGATCCTTCCAGATATTTGAAGATGAGATGACCTCCAAATCGATGCCTCTGAGTTGTGGAGTACCTCAGGGATCCTCTCTGAGCCCGACTCTTTTTAATGTGTATATGGCCCCATTGGCGGCTATTGTAGCCCCCTTTGGAATCCATATGGTGACGTACGCCGACGACACCCAGCTGGTCGTTGCGCTTAATCAAGCCAAGCAGTTATCCCAAGACCTTCATTCATGCCTGGATGAAGTCTCTAAGTGGATGGGGGCGTCCCATCTTAAACTCAATGGAGACAAGACAGAGATTATGATCCTGGGTAATCCTTCCAATGTCTCATTGAGCACCATGTGGCCAGCATGTATGGGAACAGTCCCAACTCCCAAGAGCGAGATAAAGAGCCTGGGTATCTGGCTAGACCAGAATTTGACTTTTAAGGTGCAAGCCAGGAAGACGGTGGCAACTTGTTATGGATTGCTTAGAATGGCCCGCAAAGTGCTTCCCCTTCTCCCTCCCCAAGCCAAAAAAATATTAGTCCAATCCTTGATATTATCAAGGATAGACTACGGAAATGCACTCTATTTAGGGGCCCCTTTGGCAGTAACTATGAAACTGCAAACGGTCCAAAACTGCGCGGCCAGACTATTATTTGGAATATCTAATTGCCTCTCTGCGAAACCGGCCCTACGTGCCCTTCACTGGCTTCCAGTGAAGGAAAGAATCAGCTTCAAGGCCCTCTGTATTGTCCACAAGTCTCTGCAAGGGAACGGGTCTACCTTAATCTCGACAATGTTTCGCCGCTATAAGGCCACCAGGGAATTGCGTTCGGATGAACTCCACTTGGTGGAAGTCCCAAGGGTCAAGAGGGCGAGAAGTGGCGGCCGCCTTTTTTCACTCAATGCGGCCAAACTTTGGAACGCACTACCACTGCATCTACGCAGGGAACCCAGCCACCCTGCCTTTCGAAGCAACTAAAAACTCTGTTATTCCCTTGAGTGTTTCTGTTAGTGGTCACTGGTCTAGCCTAGCGCTGGGAGGCCCCCGGGTAGCCATGCGCTATATAAGTGCCATTTTCATTCATTCATTCATTCAAGTGGAGAGGGTAGCAAGGGAGTAGACAGAATATCAGAATGAATGTTAACTTGCCGAGACTTGCTGTGACATTCACTGTTTGACCCAAACAATGTCGTGCCAAGCAGAACGAGCCATGCCAATTGGGGTGAGGGCAGTCTCTCATACAGTATCTGTTAGAGTTATGTATCTGCTTCTCTCGACCTGTACCACCAAGATTAATATGCCCTTCCACACCCCAATTTTTTGCCACACCAAGGTAAGTGTCTGTCCCCATCCTTGATTTGTGCTCCAGGGTGATGTACAGGTACTCGCACTCCCTGTCATAGGATCCTCCATCAAGTGATCCCAGCCCACAAGAGTATTCTCGAGGATGCTGCATCGAACACCCTTCCTTCCCTTGTGCCACTGACAGTGATGTGACTAATATCCCCCTCACCTCACACGCATATTTCTACAATTAAAAAACCCTCCTCCAATACGGGCTCCCACGATGACGTGCCGTATAATCCGGCCGCCTTCTCTTCATGGTGCACTGCCCCAGGCCTACGGTCCTGTATTGCAGTCCACCCCTCTGTCTATGATGGCAGGGTAGTACTGCTCGCCACCTCCCCCTCCCCCCTTGTGGTGTCGATATGTACACTGGGGCCTCTGTCCCGGTATGCCTGATACCCTCTTCCCTCAAGGAAGGCGGGGCCTTCTCGCCCACAGGGAGTGGGAGCTGGTAACCCTCCCTCCCAGCACCGGTCTCCCCCTCAGCGTCCCGCGCTCTTTCGCACTCACCGTGGTGTGTCTGAGCGGCGGCGGTAGCACGGGCTCTCCCGGGCCTCTCTGCATGGGCTGCCAAGACCCCGGCAGCAGAGATAGGGCTGCCCGCAGCGGCGCCTGATTCGAAGAAGCACAAAGGAGGGGTCACGGAAGGAGGCGGGGGGGGGGTGAGATAAATCGAAAGAAAAAAGAACCGGGGCGACTGTTAGACACATAAAACGAAGGGGGAGGGATAAACAACTTAGGGATATTAACGGGATGGTGGTCCCAAGGGAGGTAGCAAGGGGGAGGAGTCGGCGGGTATGGGAGGAAATGTTGACTATAGAGTGCATCGAAGCAACACTGCATTTGGGAACAGTTTACAAGACGAATAAGGGAAAAAATCAGTAGGGATATAATGTGCCCATTTCTTCGCACTGACGTAAAGGAAGTTTCATACTAGAGGACAAACGAAGCATTTTTTGCTTTAAAAATCTAGTTTCCCACCGATCTCGCGAATATTAGCATTTATGCAACTTTACGGGGCCTGCCATTTCTACCAAGTTACACTATCTTGTGTTAATGATTGAGACAGTAATTTTGCATTAAAACCTAAAGCATTTTCTTTCTTTTTTGTTCAATTTTAAAGTCGATTTTTCTGTATTCGGACTCGACACTTTGTTACAGGCGATATCGAGTTCACAGTACATGGAGGAGTAAGAGCAGAAGGGGGGGGGGGGCGACGGGGGATCAAACCAGGATGCATCGATAAGAGTTTTGATAAAATTCGGGTGAAGGAGAAAGTGCGTGGAGGAAAAAAGAAAGTATTGCAAAACAAGAAACACGCTGTACAGGCGGGCACACGCATGGCCCCGTGTCCCCCGGGAGTCTCCCTCGCATGGCGCTGCCTCACTGCTGCTGCAGCGGGGAGGAGGGACAGTGACGTCCGCATGAAGGCAGCGTCATCCCTAATCGATGCCCAATCAAAGAGCCCTTGGGACAGCGAGTCTACATCGTGTCTTGCTTACGCTGCCTGCACGCGCCAGTAGGCTCTCTGATTGGTTGACAAGGTCCACCAATCACAATGCTGATTTGCTAGTCGCCAACCAATCAGAGAGCCGTCTGGCGCATGCAGACAGCGCGAGCATGACACGCCGTAGACTCGCTGTCCCAAGGGCGTGTCGAAAAAAGCCACAGGGCGGTAACAAAAACCGCTGCACACCAATGACAAGGCAGAGTTTTTGACGTTGCCCAATAGAAAGCATGGGCGGGAGCAAAAGTCCTTCTCCTAAAATCCCTCTACCCCAATAAATCTCTCGCTGCGCACTGCAGCGCTAGGCGCGAGACCTAAAACACAAAGATATGGTGACTTCTACAATACTATTTTTTAACAGTGTTATGGTACAAATCTCTGATACCTAAATTACAAAGAATCTGGCATGTATAAGGGAAAACCCAAGAGGAGAAGACCAATCTTATTGGAAGAGGAAGCCTCACTCACAATGTGACATGCTTCATCATAGGCAACTTTTCCCTACCCTCGTAGGACAATACCACCAAGGTGGACTCGACCTCCTAGTAAACCAGATGAAGGGAGTTCTTAAATAAGATCATTTCCTGGACAAAACAAGGGCATCCAGATAAAGTTAAAAGTACCTAGAATTAACCGGGTTTTCACTTTATTAGTGGTGACCTCTGGTGCAACTAAAACCAACTATGTATTGGAATAAGAGCACAATGGCTCAGATCATTGTCTTATCGCCAACTTGTTTCTGCGCTAATCTAAGTCGCCTATATCGGTCGGGGACATTCCTCAGGGCTAAGGATCCCTATAGACCTAGGCTAACAAATATTCAATAGTAAAAAATTAAAATCATGCACTAGAAGGACCAGGGTGACTCCTACCTGGTCTTACTGCTAGTAAACCTAGAACAATACAGAAACAAAAATCAGGATTTTTTTAATCAGATAGGCATCGTTAAATAGAGGCACATGCTATATGCAGAGGTCAAGGACCTCATGTGTGGGTCACCAAGTATCTTACTGTTTAGGTGTACAATACCCAGCTGCTATGTAGCGGCCTATAAGTTTTAGTCCCCAAAACACTACCAAACTGGACTACCTATGCCTGTAACCCAGGCATCCAGGTAGGTCTCAGACTCAGACCCCATTCCCCCTTTCTCTGCCTATCCTTCTCCAAGACTTACAAAACTTTAGAGAGTTGTTGGCCCAACTGCTGTAGTCAACATGGGATAAAAAGTCAAAGCATAACAGAAACCATGAAACATGGCAAAGAACCTGCAGAGTAATTTATAACCACCAGCTAATTACAAATATAATATTCACACCTATCTCTCACTTACTCTATCACACAGCAAGACAGTATGGCCTAATGGAAGATAAAAGGACATCTCTGGTCACTCACGTACCTCGCCAAAGACTACACACAAATAAACCACCCTGCCAACCACACACGCCCCCATAGTGTAGAGCGCTACACATTCGATAATCCACTTCTGTGACACACAATGGGGATATACAACAGTATATTAATACTACAATAAAACACTTTTGAATCACTATAAGTTACATCTCAGAGAATACTTTAGAGCTTGAATTAGATCATGGTAAGCATAACAAACTTCATTTGCATTATTAGTATATCACTAGAGGCAATCAAACTTCTCTAGCAGCCCTTCAAAAAATTGGAATGACAATTTAGTATTTTTATAACATTTACTGCCCAGCTTTGAAATGCTGTAAATAAAGCATGTTCAAGGAAGAGCACAGAGTGCCAATAGCATACTAGTTAATGACCGTGTACTCCGCAAAGAAACAGAATGTCAAGCATCTCAAATGTATGTCCCTGAAGAGATGCAGCATGATGAAAGTGAAAAAAAAAACCACAACTGTGGAGATAAGCAAGAACCAGGTGAAATACAAAGGAAACTGAAGTGGGTTCAGTCAAAAATATCTCCCTGTCACATCAACTGCTTAAAAATGCATACAAAGTTATACCACTGATAGATATAGTTAAACATTCTGGGTCACTGACAATGGGCTACCTAGAGAAGCACATAGCTTACCATTGGGAAGGCTGTGACAGGATCTTAGAAATTTCAAATATACCTAGATTATTGAACTAGTGCAGGCACTTACCCTAAACTATACTGGTCAGGGTCAATCATGGCTCTTCTGTCCATCCTCCCCACACCAAGGTTGGTCTCCACAATGCTGACCGAATGCCGCTGCCTCCTCTCTTCATGTAGACATGCTGGTACAGAGTCGAACGAAGAGTTGCTGACAATACTGGATCGTGAAGAAATTTCACTATGACCAGAGTCTGAAAAATTGTCCACTGTGCCACTAGCAGGCAAAGAGTAACCTATGCATTGAATAGAAAAACACAAACCAAACAAAATACAAAACAAAAAAAAATATTCAGTGAAATGTAAAATGCTAACAAGCAATGCTAACAGCAAAGAATACTTCATGATGCATTAAAAATATACCACTTCTATGAACAGGTTCTATGGATGGCCATCTCCAAATCACAAGTGCCAGTAAAAAGAATGGCTAGAGCTCCTTCTTCCAGTGTGATGGCATCACTGACATGCAGTACCTGCTCAACTCACAAACATACACATTATCCCTCTCCAGGGATAAAGATCAATTACTCACAACATGACACACACATTTCTCTTCTCTTGAGGCCTATCACACTTGAATGCACCTACACATGACACGACTGCTTGAAAGCACCATAACTTGCATGACACTACCTCACATATCCAACTCTACACTCAAGTCTTGTAAGTAGTAGTACACCGCACAAGAAGTCATTTACAACAAGCATGATGAATCAACAAGCCTCCGAGACACGTACACTGCACATACGTAAATACAAAACATATAAAGACACAAACTAACTCTCCACATCCATCTCAAATTAACACTCACTTCATCAGAATTCTAGGTGTATCTCAGAGCCCAGTGGAAACACACGTCTCATAACTCAGAGCAAAGCAATATTAAACGGATCCCCTGTTCTGAAAGACCGCAATGGTCACTGATGAGCACTACAGAAATATCAATAACATAATAAGAGGTGCATGAAGGAAATCAGCAAAAGATGAATGCAGCAAGCATCTTCTTTAAAATATTATGAACAGGGTTTTCAGGTCCCCTCAAGGAAGTTTTTATTTGGATTAGCTGGGGAATTTATTTTGGAGACTGGTGATGGGTGATGTGTTTTGCAGACAGAAATGTGAAGAACACTGATAAACAATAACATACATGTGGGGGTGCAGGGCCTACAGTACTAGAAAGCCGGAGTTCTGTTTCTACCTTTCCTTGGTGAACTCTGTGGTGAAGTAGGAGGTGAGGATAGGTGTGAAGATGCATTCGATATTGTATCTTCAGACTGCTTCTTGTGTCGCTCTAAACTTCCTTCTTCAGACAGTGATAGAATTTTCTTTAAAGATTGTGGGGAGTTGATACCTAGAAGTTATAAAAGTAATCATTAGTACAAATCATTACAAAGCAACAAAGATTGCAAGCAAAGTTCAGCGAAATGCACAGAACACTTGAAAGAAAACAAATCCAATTACTAAAGTCAATTGTATCCAAAATAGAATCTTTTTTACCAATCTGTTAACCAATTAAAAGGCACAGAATAACTATTTCTAATAAAGCTGCTGCATTTCCAGAAACTCTTCGCCTTACCAGATGTGGAGCATAGTGAAATTAGCAGACTGGGGACAACTGCAGTGTGGGTATCGTAATCTCACCAAAGGCATGTAGCAAACAAGTACTGGATTCATGCACTCACACAACACATTTTCAGTGTCTGTATACACTGTACTGCATAACTGTTTGACGATTTGCCAGGATACCTACCCGTCTCTAATTATGTCCAACTAAGGAATTCCTTTAGTTACCTCAAATACCTTAGTTCCACTTTGACAAAGCCAATTTCAAAATCTGAACTTGTATGGCTGACATTACAGAGCCAGGTTTTTGTATGGTAAAAAATATTCTATCAGAGAAATTTTCTACAGGAACATTAAGCATTACATTTAACTACAAAAACAAATGGACAACATGTAATATTAGGACTATATTTACCTTCATATAGATTTTATACAGTCACTCCGAAATTAGATTTGAGGACAACTCTGTTAGATGAAGGGGACCGAGAAGCTGGGAAATGAACTGCTTTATGTGTTGGAATCTAATAATTTTATCTGAGGGTGGGTATTACAGCATGAAGAGGCAGAAGCACAGCATTCTCCTCTGAACCTGTAGATTGTTAACAGAATATTCTGCAGATGATACTATGCTATGCTGTATTTTCAACTGTTGGTTGATACTTAATAAAGAAATTATATGTAAATATAAATATTTAGTTCTCGCCTTCACAAACGACCTCTAACTCCAAATGAAAAAGAAACTGCACGCAGTTAGGTGTATTGTGGCCACTCGTTTTCCGTATATTTGATTTCAAAATGTAATTTTAAATCAAAGGTAATACTATAACCATCGATGAGCCAAACATCAACTTGTGAAGGACGGAGTGCACCAAGGATCTGTAATGCTTAGTGCAACACAAACTATTTGTAATGTTTAGTGATATTGGTGTAATGCTTAGTAACAGTGATGTTTGAGGCCTAGGTAAGGCTATACTGAGATGATTTGTACCATTTTTCTCAAACCATATTATGATGCTTTGCCATTTTAAGTGACCTTAATATTTTGTTTGACTTTTGTGTATAAAATGGTTATTTTGGGAGAATTAAAAACAATATATCTGTACGGACATGTTTGATTTTATTTAGTTTATAACATTCATGGTGTAACATTAACAACATAGAGCATTTTGGAGAAGCTGGGGCAGCAAACTGCTTGTCATTCTGGCAGCAGTCCCATCTTGTAACTTGTTATTCCACTATTCTACACTCCCTGTCTCTATCCCACTCTTGTAGATTCTTTTTCATTCCCGCTTTCTCCCCTTTTCACCATTTTACTATCTTTTTCTTCCCCTTCTCTTTAGATATGCGCCAAAGTCTGATATTGTGAAGTTCCAGTGCCCACAACCTGCAACATGGCAAGATTAAACACAGTAAATCTACATTTTATTAATTAAATCAGTCTTTTAGTGTTTGCTACACGCGCCGAAACATACCAACTTATTTGACACTCGTGCATGTTTTTTAGAATAAGTGTTTTGACAGCTGTAGCGAATAACGTCACAACTGGGAGAGTGAGGGGGAGATGCAAGATGACAGGTGGCAGTGGTGTACACACTGAGTCACAGTGGTGTGAATTAGCTTGCAATCAAACTGCAGAGGCAGGCACAGAAAATCATTTGTATATAAAGTGAATCAACAGAGATTGTATTAACATACCAAATGGTGGTAGGTCCTTCACAGGCACTTTCTTTCTAGAAGGGTAAAGCGATACAGCTGGGACCTGCAATGCCTGGTTCAATTTGCTTTGCTGCTGCAGCTTCTGCTGGGTCCCTGCCCTGGGGGCCACTGGAGAGGTCTCGGGTTTACCAGATCGCTTGTCACATGAATTTTTAGGTACTGTGTAGGATGAAGAAATTGGAAATCAATGTTAAAATAAATGTCACAAAAGATGAAAGACATGTTATTCTGGGCAGTAAAAGCATGTGGTACCCGTTGGCTCAAAAGCATTACAAGCAGAGCTGATGCAGTGTTTTGACACTCTCCCTGACTTTTCTGCACAGGTTAACTTTTCTTCCATAGTAGGGCAACCTGAGGCTGCCTGATATTGGTGCCAGAGGTGGTCACATTGTTTTTTGTCACCCTAGAACCAGCCACAATTGAAAATCTGATAGCAATCAACTGGAAAGCACATCTCATGCTCCTGAGACTTCTTAAATGTCAGGCAGGAATTAAAACAATTGCTTGATACATCCAGGACGCTGTCCGGGAGTGAGCACCCAAATACAGAAGGTTCTTTGACAATAAAAAATTAGATCAAAATCTTATGTCGTTGTCTTAGCAAAAAGTAAAGTGGAAAACAATCGTACCAGAAAGCAACTCACTGGAAGCTTGACACTTATTGAAGTGATGCTTGTGAACAAACTATCATGCCGGTGCTTGAAGATACAGGTCTGAAAGATACTGCACTACAAATGACTTCAATGATTCTTACTAAAGTTTTAGAAACATGATTTTGCTACTCAATCTATGATCAAAACACATTTTCTGTTGTGTGGCATGAGTATTTCAAGCCTGTGCAACTAAATTAGCCACAGACCCAAGACTTCAGACTGCCACTGAAGGTGTCTCAGATGGTACACTTAGGTATTATAGCCCTTTAAAAGAGTGTGCATCTGAAATGATCACAAAGAAAGTTTTAGCACATTTTCCCAAAACCTTCTTGCAAAGTAACATTAATTGATTTTCTGTACTTGAAGTATTAATTGACAATTCCCGCCTTCCACAGCATCATGTTCTTGGCCTCAATGAATCCTTCCGATTCTGCATAGAAGGACGAGGAGTACAAGATTAAGAGCCAAATCTTTACTGACAGTGTGATAAAGAGCAGAGTACACCCACTGTTGAAGTAATATGTGATTGTACATTCTGCTAGCTCTGTCAAACAAACTGATGGGGTAGAAATAATACCCATAACAAGGGTTTATTCACTTCTGCAGTTCATTAGAATGAGATTAGAATTCTTGCTCCAGTGGCAATGGCTGTGTTGAGAAGGTCAAATAATGAATACTCTTGGGGGACAACAAAATCGTGCAAAAACAATAAGATGAATTTCTGAAAAGGCTGGTAGCAGTCCCAAAATTAACCACAAGCACCATTTTACACCTCAAATTAGCGAAGATCCTAAAACAGAAACCAATGTTACTTTGACATTCTAGATGGTCAAAAAATGAAGCTAAATTAACCAAAGACATTATCAGGGACTGCACGTCGCTGGACCGTATGTATAAGATTTTGTACTTTCCAAGATTAGGAAGTCACTGCAAATTATCAGAGACAACGACACACATTTGTGGGAGTCTCTGCAAAAGATCGCACGGTTCCCTAAAAAAATTCTGAAGCAATTGGTCGAGGAACAAAGTGGGCTAGTTCCTAATACTGGAGAGGAGACACGACCAACAGTTGCACTTTATTCATCCTGTTCTACCCACCAGAGATCTCAGAGCTATCTTGGTTGGGTTCATAACTCATACCATAGATTTCTTTTAACAAGATTCCGCCTCTCCATTTTTCATCACTTGGCTGTATTTCCTACAGGCACCAAGTGGGTACAAAAAGACACTAAATGCCCCTGTGATAATGAGACGCCTCAATCTACTTTACACATAACCATTTTCTGCAAGTTCTACCTTGAAGGCAGAAAAAAGTATCTAAGGCCCTTTTGCTAAGTGAAGGCTTGTTTACGTATAAAACAGCTTAATGGAAAAGAACGATATAAAGACTTGTTTTGTTACTGCATCTTTCCTAGCTTAAGCAATTAAAACAAGAAAAACACTCAATCACTTGATAACTAGGGTTGTATTGATTAGGGCGTGATGCATAGGCCTCTCGTCCTGTTTTTTTGATGCGTCTCTTTTAGATTAATGTACTTATTTTTAATGTGATTTATCTGTATTTTATCTTTTTAAATCGGATAAGATTGGATGAGTTTTTATTTGTGTATTTGTCATAATGTTATACTAAATTCTATACTATATGTTTATATGGTCAAGTTGACATGTGCCGAATAAAGATTATTGATTCCGATTCTGAATACTCTTTTCAGGAGGAACCTTGGCAGTACACCTGCAGTGCTGTGGTTGTAGGTGTCAAATGTACAAAACACTTTCTCAATTTGTTAGAGACAAAAAGTATTGCATATTAACTGGATATTCTACAGTGCAACTCACATGTGTTGGTGGATTGTTCACACTGCAACGACAGTGTCTGTAAGTTCTCTTCATCCATCTCAAGATCTAAGTTGGATAAGTACTGCTTCACCTTCCGTGCCATTTGGGCATCTTCGTACAGCTTCTTTGCATTGAGGAAGGAGCTGCGGCGCACCCGTTTTTTATGTCCACCAGTCTGAGCAACATCGAGCACTGCTGCGTTTGTGCTGCCCTGGCTAAGTGACCTAACAAGCAGGGAGAAGGAACAAGGAAGTGATGTAGGTCAGCCCAAAAAGACTAGCTCACACATATGCAGAATGCCCCATGTCTTGACGATGGCCTTGTTCCAAACTGTTGAACTATAAGAAGGGCGACGAAAATGAGCAAAGAGAAAGAGTACTATTATTATGATTTATGAAGTTTTATCAGGTTTCTAGTCTATAAGGACCTATACAGGAATGCTTCCTTACAATAGAAGGTTTCAAGTCATTGCTCTTGTGCACTGTATAAACCAAATGCGAGCGGCATAAAAATCCCATGCAAGTAGATACAAAAATAATATAAAATAAAAAACAAGCCACTATCGCACAGCAGCGTTCATTGTTACTGGATTTACAATATTGTCATCTACCATACACAATAATGGCATTCAAATGATCCTGGACAACACTGGAGATGTTACAAAATTCAAACAAAAACCGATAGATATTTTGACACTTGCGGTAGAATCCCCAACCGGTTCTTAGCGTTATTTTTTCCTTGTGATTAAAATAGGTCAATTTGTTAATGAGGAAACATCAAAAGGCATGCACTGTTTTAAACGTATGGATATGGAGATGCTGACAGGTGGCTTATTAGGAATGAGGGTGGTGTCACAGGATTGGTCAATAGTAGGTTAGGATCAGCTGTAGAAAAGTAGGAGCTGAAAATGTCTCACAAACACTGCACGGCCAACTATCTACAGAGAATGACACAAGCACTGCGCTCCCTATGCAACATACTATTTCCAGCTCAGGAGTTCTGTAAGTAGAAATGGTTTCTCATCTATTTTTGTTATCTTTACACTGATGGATAGTTTATTGCTCAGTCACAATTATTGCATGCTCATGATGGATAACATTGATCTTGGGCAGGTTACTGCGGATTTGGATTAAAGATTATAGTCATTTCAATAAAGTTTCAATATTATTACAGTAAACTGGACAACCACGTGTACTAGTGCACGATGATCTTAACGAAGCAATAACTAGACACGGTGCTTCTAGGCATTAGGCTGATCACAAATGTTCAACCTGTGTCACTGTTCTACTATGACGACTCCTCAGATGCACACAGGACTTTTGGATTCAAGAGGTACTTTTGGAAATAGTCTAACAATGTGCAGCAGTAGGAGGGATACAGCACAACAAAGGGAAGCAGCATCAGAAAGGTAGGTCAGTAAATGGCAAACAATGCAAATGGGTGGTGGAGGGGTAATGGCACGGAGGTTGAGCCTGTGTTCTCACCAGCCACTTACCCCAAGCTCCTCCATTTCTTCTTCCTGCAAGTGAGAGCCGTGGAGAGTAAAGCATGGGTATAGAAAGAGACAGAGAGAGAGAGAGATCACAAGCTCAGAGAGACAGGCCCAGACTGCAGGACGAGCAGTACCACAAGCGTGCACATTGTCACATCCAACCCATCACCCACAGTGGTACACTGGCAGCAACACAACTGACCTGAAGCATTCAGTGCATGTAGTCAAACTGTCACTGTACATAAATTACAAAGGTCCATTTTACCATTGCTTTCAACCGTACAATCAGCAGATACATACTTCTGGATTTGGGGAGTTGTTAAGCGAGGCAAAAACATCCTATCCACAAATATAAAAAAAACAATCTTCTAACGATATCACGCGGTGCTTTCAATTAAAGGGTCTGATAAGTATGTGACAAAAAATGGAGTGAAAGCATGGGGAACCATATTTTTGATGCTTTCACTTAATCTCCCCAAAACAGGTCTTTTGAACAGATATCTATTAAAACATACAGAGGATTATAACCTGCCCTGTGATGATTGACATTTAATGCATAAGAGACTGTTAAGAGCACTAGAGATTATGGAGCTGGTGGTGGGATAGCCCCTGGCAGCAGATTCAAAAAGGAGGTTGAGTGAGTGGCAGTAGATGCGTTGGATGAGGGCTGGTGATTCTCCTCCCAACCCTTTCTCTTTATTAAGGGTTAAACTCTACACACGAGCACTACAGGCACAGAGTGAGGCTAGATGATGAAGATAATATTAGCACATTCACGCTTTCAGTTCTTACAAAGTTTAATATATATATACACACACACACACATTTCTACAAACACACACACATATATATACACACAGACACACAGTTATTTTCATATACATATATTTCTCCTGGAAATTCATGCAAATCATATTAGCCTCTTGTATAGAAAAACAGACCTCACTTTGTGAGGCAAGTGCACGCAAGATGGCCAAATTATCATCGAATCCTCTCTTTATTAATGACATACCTTGTCCTGAACATCAAAGCCGGATCCATGTTCACTGAAGCCATTCTGCCAACATGGCGGATTTCTTTTGCAATCATTCGCAGCTTCTCAAAATTGACCAAGCCCTCCACTTTGGAGTCATTACCTGGGAGGAGATAAAAGGAGGAATACGTTATTGGTGGAATCAGCTGAGCATTAAGGCCCATCGATCTGTTCACTATAGCAGGTCAATGGGATTTGGGTTTAATTACCCTTTCAAGATCCAAGAAAGTCACCCCCATACAGAGCAACATCTGGGGGGTCGAAGCCACACTAACTCGAGAAGTTAACTTTCAGAATTCAGCAGCACAAGCATTCAAAGCAGAAGCTGCAGCCACAAAGTAGTCATGAAAAAGCAGCAAGGTAGCAAAAAGCTCCTGGGAGCTTCTAGGACCAGTACACTTGAAGTATACGTTTGGTATTTGTACTGATTTTCTGTTCTCTGGGGTGCAGGTTTGAAGATAGACGTGTAGAAATATCCACAAGCTGGAAGTGTGGGGGAGGCATCCGGTGCTGATCCGTGTAAAGAAGAGATAAATATGTTCACAATACTATTCTGTGTGTTAGACACTTTGGATGCCGGCAAGAAAATAGGGCATACATCAAGGACGACCCACCTCAACCTGTTGAACCACACCACCAACTAAGTTGGACCATGCAGCATGTAGAGCTTCCCTGACCTGCTGTGTCAAACTGTGAAAATATCGGTCCACAAAATAAATAAATTAAGGATTGCATTCCTCCAGTGTTTGTATCAGTTCTGAAATGATGACTACACGAAACAATCTGTCATCGTCGATTTCTAATGCCTCACATCCAAGGCTTGTGACTTTGAATGAGAACTTAAACTAGGGTAAACGAAACTCTGCATCAGACAATAAAATAAAGCCCTGAGGAAAATGGGCCATTCTGAAAGGATGGGTGCATTCCATTCCACTTTATGTTTCATCTTGCTTTAACCATTTCCTCGTATGCATGTGTTTCTCCTGTGGTTCTACCAATTTTGATTAACTCTAGCCGTGTTACCACTGTAATATTTTATAACAATTGTATTTTTTGTGAATAGATGGATTTGTGTCCTCAAAAATCTTTATGCAATATATGTAGTACAACTTAATACATTTGATATAAAAAAAAAAGAAAAGCACAACCAATGCTGATATACAGCAAATACTGTACATTAATAGTGAACATTGGTTCACCGTTAAAAAAAACCAAAACAGCTACCCACTTCCCAGGTTTGCATTCTTGAATGCGCACGCGTGTGTCTAGTGTTTTCCAGAGCACCCGGATTTGGAAAGCAGAAATCTGATATCATCCAGCTTCCCAAAAAAGCAGGCACAGCACAGATGAGGGCAACACAGGGTTCACCCTGACTGTACTTGGTGAGAACTCCCTTATAAAACCGACATTGTCATTATGATGGATTGATTGTTGGCTATCACTACATTTCCAATAATCTCTAACTTGGCGGATCCTACCTGTAGAGAACGGTTACATAAAACTAAATATATTAACGATGTATATTACGTTTCAAGCTGGTGTCATGCATATTCCCTACTGATATGAAAAACATTGGTGTATTTCCTCGAGCACTGGACTGTGACGACCATCTAGGGCTCCAAGAGCATCTGTGTGTCATGAACCACACAAACTTTGCAGGGTTTGCTAACTAGAACCGGTACAGCACAGAGCATAGGGTGGCATTGGGGCTCACCTTCATGCAGGAAAGTAAGATCCTTTTTGATCACAGGGAAGAGAGGAATGATGGGAGGCTGCAGGTTTTGGCTATTGAGGACATTCCGATATTTTGCCATGTTCCTCGATGGGTCAAACAGGTCCTGCAGATCTTGAAAAAGCTTCTCGTATTTGCTGGGAAGTTTTTCCCATGTAGCCCGAAGTCTCGCCACCGGAGCCAGATTGAGACCGCTGGAAAGAGAAAAAGGATGAGAGAAGAAATGTATTCCTTTGCACCCCAGACTGCAAATAATGATTGTGCTACCCTTTTCCCCAATTAATGTATGTCAAACTTTCTACTCCACCCTCAACAAGCTCCCTTGCCATCAGACAGCTCTTTGTCATGGAACTCACCCTCCTTCAGCCAGTTAATACCTGTTTTCCCCAAAAATGTAAACACGCCTGCCTTCTCATACTTTACCAGCTCATTACTGAGCTTTAGGTCGCCTATCCTACATGACACCTACCCTCAAAGCTTCAAAATGGCAGTAGTTAGTCCCCAAGCCCTCAACCAACATTTCTAAATTTCTCCTAATTACCTTCCTAGTTTTTCCATGTCCCTCCAGGGGATCGTCTTCAATTGACTCACAGAATAGCTTAAAATCAACATTCAGTGTAAACCCAAACACCCACGTACTTCCACCTTTATTACTGCTCACCAGAACATACTCCTCTCCAACACATTCTTACTGGATTCTTAGGCACCTTCAACAATGTGCATCAAAACATTCGGCTATGTGGAACTTAGGAATGACACATCCTGTCCCTGCCTCCACGTCCCAACTAATCAGACTCGGTTTCATGGTAAGAGCATCAAGACATCTGCTCCCACCCATCTTCCCACGGTCCTCCGCGAATGCTCCATCCTCAAGAGTCTTCTCTTCTTAAGGTATACCACTGCCTCATCCATCGCAGTCTTATACTCCTTTGCTGACACTTGTATCACCTTTTCAAACACTTCTCCCTTTACCTCGCTCACAGATTGCTTCTATGCTTCTACCCCACACTGCACTATGTGGCGCTGACAGAACCTTAGTCCAGCCAAAACATTCCACGGCAGCCAAATCCTCCCCTCTGCGACATTTAATTCTCTCAGACCACTTTACACCTAAGCCATGAAGTCCATTTCAAGAGCAGGATGAAAATCTTTCCCCTTAAAGCAATGACCATCACTGTCACCCACGCCATCCGCCTCATGTGCACAAGCTCGATCTCAACAATTCGCTTGTTCTAAACTCTTTTTAAAGCACTGGCCACAAACAAGTTGATTATAGCTGCAATGTAGTCTAAAGCCCTTCCCAGCACTCTTTCCAATCCAGCAACGAAGTTCTTGTTTTTGCCACCTGTCCTAATTCATTTTAACATACGGCCAACTGGCTAAGTACTTGATAGAGCCTTTCATAATCATATTATTTAAATCCATCCATTGCCTTGCATTACGGACCCGCTAACAGTTCACAGAATCTCCTCTGACACGTATTCACTCTCCTCTCCACATGCAAGCTCTGAAACCACTCTCGACCACCAAGCTCGTAGGTGCTTCACCCTGGTTTAGACAACTACAAATCCATGCACCACTCCATTGGAACGCTCCTTTCTTTAATAAGGTTTCAGTCGTTGGGACCTTCAAATCTGAAATACAAGGGGTGAAGACCACTTGAGACCCAGGACCAAGGTTTTGGAGTGCCCGGAGCACAGGCCTCATATCAGAACCGAACTACCTGGGCTTCAGGTAGAATTTGAAACCAAAACTTTTTTGATGTGCTCACAACTGACCTCATCTCGACCGGGCATTGCAACAAAGAATGAGATTCTGATCCGACTGTTATTTCCCGCAACTTGGACTTCCCTTTTTTGTGTGACAGCAAACTAGTGCTTTGAAGTAACCATACGGTTGCACATGGCACTTCAGGAAACTTCCACCTAAATAAATATATAAGACATCACAAGTTTCCAACACTTTGAAACTGGCACTTAAAAACGACCTCCACACAAAGCTGAGCAGTGTGCCTCACAAGTGGACATTTGTAAATGAAATGGGCTTTCAAATTCTTCCCGATTTTCTTAGCCAATGGTAGGCAGTTTTTCACAGTCAGGGATATAAGAGAAAGCATGTGGCAGTGAACCTGAAAAGGTTGGGTTGTCAGACTGGCATCAGAACATTTAGAATACATTAAATAATTTTTTATAACTCCTATACCTCCTCACCAACAGCCATAAATCCTCACCTAACTTGACAGCTGTTGTAATATAAAAATTACTCCCTCAGACTAACTCCTGGCGGGTGTGTCCGGACATCTGTGCACGTTTAACAATCCCCACTTCCCCAAGCCACATAACCACCAGCACCTATCGGGAATGTAAGAAAGCCCCTTTGCTTCAGTACAGGGGACACTGGACAATGAGCCTGGGGAAACGATGTACTGCCCCTTCGCGCTTCACCCCTGGGTCTCCATGCAGTGAGGGGACATCGGTAACCGGGCGGACTCTTGGCATGATGCGCAAGCACAACGGGGGTTTCAGCAGCTTCCAGTCACCACATCTTGGCTAAGTACCCACTCCCCATTACCGTAGAGCAGTGATTTCTTATCTGTGCGCCGTGGCACCCTGGTGCGCCGTGAAACCGAGCCAGGGGCGCCGTGTACAGATGTGCACCAAGATAGTGTTCAGTAAAAGAACAGAAGCATGTATTGTAATTTATAGTAGTACGATGAGGCTAAAGCATGTACAAAAGATTTATAGATAAAGGCACACCCGCCATACCGTATTCTGAAGTCATTCGGAGCACAAGACGGCACCCTGATGACATGTGGAGCAGGAGACCTGAAAATAACACCATGCTCCTTTGATGTCATTGAAGTGTCAGCAGAGTGTACTGTCCGGAGAACTTGAGAGGAGAACAGATACAGCGGGGACAGAGGTGCCAATTAACTCTCTCTGAATGCGCAGGTAAAAAACGAGAGCGGGCTTACCTTTCTACCTGCAGAGGTGAGCGCAACCCTGCTCCGAGACTCCTCTATCTTCTGGCACTCAGAGAGGTGACGGCGCTAGCTTCTATGGCTTTAGTTACCTAGCAGCTATTGAAACAATATTGTGAGATTTAGGAAAAAAATAAGGGGCGAGAAGAGCACGGGGGCTTTCCTCAAGAGGTCCGTTGAACGTCAGGCACTTTCACTCAATTTTATAGAAAGCACTTTGTTCCTTTTCTCAAAAGTAGTGGTTTGCTGAAACATATGCTTTGAGAAGCAAGCACACACTGTCAGGCTGCGCCCATTTGCTAATGAAACACACATCGGGTCTCTGGCACCCCCGTGAAGCAGAAAAATGGCAAGCAATAGAAATCAAATGAAGTACTGGCACCTCGGTGAGGTCACAGTCAGTGCGTGCCTACTAGACTTTAGCGCTACTGCTTTCATTACTGATCTCGTGAACTGCTCTATAGTCCCACTACTTTTTAAAACCATTTTAAATCTTTAACTTATTTTTATAGTGAAATTGAAGTAATGACTGGGTTCCAGCTAAAAATAAACGTAGTTTGTTTTGGCTCAGTAACTTGCAGGTGGCATCACACTGGCACACACTAAAAAAGCCCACTGTCAGTGACTCAAAGAGAGCCTCTATGAACGTTTTTACAATCTCACTGTGGAATTCTTTGTGAGTTCCAGAGTCTTGAGGTTACAGTACCAGTATAACACACCCCATTCTTTGTATAAACCTTTAACAACACGAAAACAAAAGAAAAACAAGCATTGGCATAGCCAATAGGTCTCGCCTTTGGGCCCTTATAAGTGTTTACCCATGCAACAGTTGATGTTGTTGCACCAAGGATATTGTGCTGCATAACTAAATACTTATAAGGTCCCAAAGGCGAGACCTATTGGCTATGCGCAAGCAGTGGAGCTTGGAGTCACGCCTACGAACTTGCTGCAGCCCGAAGGACGTAGAGATGTGTCTGAGAGCGTGCAAGCTTTGGAAAGGAGATACAATAGTCTTGTCTTTGGACAGACATTGTTGACTGGATCCTTTCTTTCATGTGAAACAAACAAAAAAATAACAGAAACACAGGGACTCCCACCCAAACACACCGATCTATGCCCAGGAATATTTTAAATAAGGCCGTGGCGTAACATCTTAAAGCTGCTGACTGTAGAACAGGGGAACAGTGTTCGAGTCTTGCTTGCGTCCATGCCTAATAAAAAATAAATAAACACAGTCACATGATTACGAGCTAGAGTAGAAAGGGGAAGAGAGAGGGCCGACAGGCAAAGAGCGGGAGAAATGGGGCGAGAGATGGGCGGAGCGAGGCGCTTGGGAGAGCAAACGAGAGGAAAGCCAGATGGCGCCTCATCGCGTGGTGTAAGGGTGCCGTGAGGAAAGCCAGATGGCGGCTGTGCGCGTAACCGCAAGCTTGAGGCCAGCAAAAGCGTGTGGTCGGACTTTTAAAAGCCCACTTACTAAATGTCTCGGCCAGAGCAGCACATGCGCTGGCTCAGGCGGGACCTAAAAAGGGGCGAAAGAAACAATACTTAGCTTCACAATTACATTGATTATAAACAAATGCGTGCTGAGCAAAAACGTGAAAGTTCACTAACCCAGTTACACAGTTGACAGCCTAGATAAGAGCGGATGATGTACAAGTCTGCCTTTAAAATTAAAAACAAACTCTAGAGCAAAATAAGCACACATAGCTCGTTTTGGTTTAACGCTGTGCATACCACTCAACACTGCTTCAGCATTCCCTGCTCCATAATCTCCGACACCATTTTCAACCATGGTGACTCCCTTAAACCTCCCTTGCATTCAAAGTCCTTCACCTACACAACCTTAGTACAACCTTCATCTTCTTTCTTTTTCATAACTGCACTCGCATTCCCATTTTCCTTCTGCCCATTTCCAATTCCATATATATGTCTCCAATCCCTACTATTTTATAAGGTTCTTGAACTAGGAAAATCCGTGCCCTACTCATCCTGACTTCACCTTCACCCAATCATCTTCCACAATCCACCCTCGCATTCTTCATTTTTTGCACATCCTTTCTCACCTCTTTTTCTTCAACCACTTTTTTACTAACTTTTTTACTACTAACTTTGAATTAGTCTCTCTTTGTCTCATTATGCACTGTATGTACAAAACTTGTCTACCACATATTTCTCTACATTCAGCCTGTTTTCCCATGCCATCCCTATGCAAAAGCACAGCATGTTTGAAACCCTGCTGATTGGCAGGAAAGCTGCTTTTAAATATGTTCTAGTGGTATTTAAAGTGAAATCAATTTCCTTTCCTTGATCTGGAAGAACTCTGTCATGTTTAACAGCAGCCAGTTCTGACTTTTTTGACATCTCTTTGCACTGTGGGTCATGCTGTTTTACTGACATAGTATACCGGGGATTACATCTATAATTATATAATACCTTCATCCCAATAATTTTCAGAGAGAAAAATAAAAGAACTCCAGAGGCTGGACTTATATCACCGCACCTGCCAAAAAAAAGTAACATAATGGGGAGCCGCAGCCAACGGTCCATATGTCAAGGGAGCCACAGGTTGAAAAAGTTTGGGAACCACTGCCGTAGATCAAACATCACCCACAAACCTACAAATACCCCAAAGTATCTATCACATACGTTTAACATTTAAATGCATGTAAAACGTTGAAGTTACCTACTATCTGACCTTTGTTTTCCCTCTTCCTCGAACTGCTCGGATCTGCCGCCATTTCTCTTTCATCGTTACGGCCTTTGGCCACTAGTCACCCTGGGAGCCCCTGTTCTCTCATTAGCACACACAGAACGTATTCGATGGCACTATTCCTCGCTGCATCGCGTGAGACATTGTACTTTTTCACGTGACACTGCGTGACAGTGGGAATACATTCAACAGTGCTGTATTACAATGTACATCGGTACCATAGCACTCTGCTACGGTGAACAGGAGCCTCAAAATCTGGTTATTCACTGTAATTACGTCACAGCTACAGCAAACAAAGCTCGACTTTCACTGCTGGCGTAACAACATTAACATGCCAAGCTTCACTTACCTAACGGGGAAAAGCAAAACCAAAGGCATTTCTTAATTTACAGCGACGAATGACTGAAAAATAACGCCTCCGAGAAACTGTGGACGTTGTTACAAATTAACATATCTTTCTTAACTCACAAGCATCGTTCTACTTTATATGCGTGTTAAAAATTCCAAAATGCCCTAACGGCCGTTAATAAATGTGTATGGTGAGTTAAGACTACAGATAGAAGCTGTGTATACCTGGGTGAAAAACATCCTCGTTTACTCCGAAGTAACCATTTACAATTCTATACGTTTCGCTATTATGAAAGGAGCCTCATTATCACTTGCAATAAATTATATCTAGCTTTGCGTCATTTAATAAACGTGGCTGAATAGTGCAAAGTAGTTCTACAAATGGCCACACGAGGGAGACAAAGAGCAACAAGTGAAAAATCGCACACTACTTACCAAAACTTTAACAAAAGGAAACAAGCATTGGCATAGCCAATAGGTCTCGCCTTTGGGACCGTATAAGTGTTTAGCCACGCAACAGTTGATGTTGTTGCACCAAGAATATTGTGCTGCATAACTAAATACTTATAAGGTCCCAAAGGCAAGACCTATTGGCTATGCCAATGCATGTTTAAAATATTTTCTGATGTTGGGAGAAGCATTTTTTATTCCCAGACAAGGAGTTTCAGGATAGACCTGACTTCTGCACTTTGGTCAAGCTACTTTTTAAGATATCATCAGAGAGTTATATCTTTAGTCTTGATAAAGATGGTTTAAATCAAGATAATGGTAGTAACAAAAACTCCTAGGCAATGTCAATAAAGCAAACAATATATACAGTATCTATAACATTACGAAAACCAAGGAAGACAGAAAAAATATGTTCAAAGTTGTTACCATTTTAATAATTTCTTCTCATATTGTCTAATTGAAGAAGGCGTTGTATACGCCGAAACGCGCGTCGAGTTAATAAAGATATTGCCACTTTTTAACCCTTTATTTATATCTATTGATTAAAAGTGATGTGTTACATATTGTGTTTCATTTTTTAAATGTTTTGTATAAATATCATTTGTTTAGACAATATGAGAAGAAATTATTAAAATGGTAACAACTTTGAACATATTTTTTCTGTCTTCCTTGGTTTTCTTAATGTTATAGATACTGTGTATATTGTTTGCTTTATTGACATTGCCTAGGAGTTTTTGTTACTACCATTTAAGTCCCTGTCCTAGGAATTGAACTATCTATTGTTCAGGGGGTCCTTGTTTTTTCTCATTTAAATCAAGATAATACCATTGAAATGCATTGACGCAATAGAACCATAATCCGCATAGTGGGCTGCCACACTAGATATTGATTGTCTTTTGTACATCAGGGTTCAGCCCCACCTCATACGGATATGGTCCCTTTATGACAAAGAGTAGTGTCTTTTTAATACTCTCGTCTAATTGTGCTTGTTATTAAGTCTGTTCATTTGTTTATTTATAGTGTGATTTTTTATGATTTTGAACATAAATATACTATGTATGATTAACTGTTTTTTAATTTGCTACAATTGTTTTATATGCTTTTCATAAATTGATACATAACATTTCCAATATTCCAAGAATCTTAGAGTCTCTGGGTCATGCAGCTTGGTAATCTGAGCAGCAATAGCTCTAGTTTTTGAGCACCATGCCAATATCTTCCCGATATGCTCCCCTTCTTCATAGAGCTGTTGCCCTACTGCTTTGGAATTCACAGCTCCTTTTCGAGTATAAAAAGAGTAAGGTCCTGCTTGGCTTTTTCCCATTAGCAAAAATGTTCGTAGTTGGTTGCCCTACTCAGTGTGGCTTCTGCCATGGACAGCTTATCCTGTCTGCAGAGAAACTCTAGATTCCGATTTTTCTTTTTAAGGGTTTCTGATAAAATTATTTCCCCTCAATGCATGTCCTTACAAGCTTCCCAAACCAACTTGAGTGAGACCGCCTCTCTGTTTAAAAAAAACCCCCCAAAAAACAGGCCCTTCTCCTTAATTAGTATACAAAACTTATCCTCCAGTAGCAAATACTGATCTAGTCCCCACCTAGGAGCTGCTGATCTTGTAGGATGCAAAAATAAATCATGAGTTAGAGTCATGTGATCAACAAAACAATTGGGTAAAAAATTAGAGTGCCCATCTACTCCTGATTTAGATGTTAGAAAGAAATGGATTATTGATGCTGACTGGAACCTTTTAGGAAAGTGAGTATATAGCTGAAGTGATGGGTTGACTGATCTCTACAAATTAGTCAGCCCTGAGTTATGCTTCAAATGCTGGAGGGCTTGAGTTGACTTAGGTTGCAGTCAAATAAAATTACCACCAATAAATAATTGGGCTAGGGAAGTTGACCAACAACAATGTCAACTGGTACAGTGGTTCAGAGTTGTCTTCTATTGGGCCATAGTATGAAAATAGTGTAAAACGTTACGATTGCACTTTTACTGCGACAGACGCCAATCTACCCACTCTATCATGGTGGGTCCTATTAACAGACACTGAAAGTTTATTGGAAGCTATAATTGCAACAACCCCCCTCCCCCACCACTCCCCCAGTGTGCAGCAAACACTGAGGATACTGTGAGTATTTTGAAAGGGATCAAAAATGCGGCCTTTACTTTATTAGAACTTTTAAGATGGGTCTCTTTAAGCAGCAAAAGAGATGTATTATTATTGGCTGCCCAGGACAGTATTACCTTTCTTTTTGGGGGAATTTTAAGCCCATTGACATTCAGGGAGATAACTTTAAGCTGATACATCTGACACATAACAGTAGTGCGGCAAAAGCCCCATACAAAAGACCCATCTATGACTACACTAACACCTGTAATCTGAATCTTTTTTTTTTTTACTTCTGCCCCCCCAAGCCACCCAAATCCTCTTCCCACACTTCCTTCCTAACACCTACCCCCGCGTGACCCTGTACAGTGCTTAATTTGTAAATAAATAAGTTCCAGGGCTGTCCTCAGGAGGCCTCTGCAGCTTGCACCACTCATTCCCCCAGCCAGCGCTGCCGGTGACAATACAACCACACTGTGCACAACAAACGCCTTCAAGTATGGCACTTCATACTATTCCAGGTCCCAAAAGCTCTAAGAATGGCTGAGGTGGCCGGTATTAGTCATTTTATGTATATTAAATTAATAAGTGACTGTTGTGCTCATTTCTAAAAACACAAACAGTGCTACCATGTGGCAGATGGTCATAAGACCCGGTGTTGGCCATTAAGTGCTGGTGCCGAGCACCGGAAACCACTGGCTCAAATTAAGCACTGGGCCAGACCCCCTACTCCTCTCCCATCCCTCTCCGTGGCAGCCCACCTCCCTCTCACTAAACTCTCTCCAATCCTACGTGTGGTGCATTGAAAGGCACTGGCAGTGAATCTGCACAGCGGTTTCACAGTGACATTCAGAAGGACCCTGTGGGGGGGGGGGAGTTGTGTGGGGGAGGGGTCTGATACTACTGTTTAATTGAGTTATCTCGAAGGAACTTTGACCCTGCTGTCCAGAAAACTCGGTTTGCTCCTTTGCATGGATGAAATTACGAATTTTATCCCACTTAGGGAGTTCAAGGACGCTCAGATTTGTCTGTTTGGCATTTTGGTATGTGTTTGATCTTGGGTGTTGTGGCAATTAAGGCAAACAATTACAGTTTTTTCTGAGGGTGCTAGACCACCAGAAAAGACTGCTAGTTTACAGGCCACGTTCACTTGTAGGAGAATAGTGGTAATCCTTTCCCTGTGTTACTTGTTTCATAATTCGGTATAAGTAGATGCATGGGGGAAACGGAAGGGTGGTGGCTTTGCTCTCTTTTCTGCGGCCTGCTACTGACTTCTCTTTGTTCTCATCTGACATCTTTCGTTAAACTGCACTTGATGCTCAGTTTATTTCGAAACTTTCCTGCTTCGATGTGTCAATCTCTGTCTTGCCTGATTTTGTGCACTGCCAAAAGCCAACAGATCACTTCCAGCCGTGGAGCACACCAGACTGCAGGGCACCTCGGTACACTTTCATTGCATGAAGCCTCTCGACTGTGCCTGTGCGTGAGGTGCTGAACTTAATAGCAGGCCCTGTCTGTGATATTTTAAACCAGAGTCACTTCTTAAGGCGCTGCCAAGTTACCAAAGCTTTCTATTCCCTTCTGGTGACATGGATTGTATGAAGCATGAGTCATTTTAGAGAGCGTGTGCCCCTCTCTGTTAAACATGCTTTTTTTCAAGGGAAGCTAAACCCCCACTGTACACTCATCACACATATGGCTATTCATTCTATGCCCAAAGGGAACATAAACTTCTGTAACCCAAGGAGAGTCTGGATCGTATGGGGGCAACCGGGACAGTTCAAGTTAGACAGTATAGACTATGTGCACCAAATTCCACGACCGATTCCGGTCCAAGAGAGTTTGTGTGGAAAGTATCCCAATAAATATTGAAATGACAGAGACAGAAAGACAGAAATTGGGAGTAAGAGAATTAGTGAGCGGGAGAGAAAGACAGAGGGAGCAATAGAGAATGAATGACAAAGAAACTGAAACAAAAATATAGAGATGGAATTTTGGAATTAGGAGAGAATATGAGGGGAGGAGGGAGAGAAAGGAAAACGGCGAGTAAAGAGAGAAAGATGGAGGGGAGGAACAGCGAGATGAAACAATGTAAGAGACAGAGGTGGGGATATATTGAAGAGATAATGCTGTGAGAGAGAAAGAGACCAAGAGAATGCAAGAAAGTGAACCAAACCGATAGTGGAGAAGACAGAGATAACAAGGAAAAACACGAGCGCCATCTGTTTCCAATTAACGCGAACGCGATAATTGGAAACAGATGGCATTGATGCTCGCTACCGAGCACCCTAGGCCAGGGAACAAAGAAGGCGGGACAATCACCCGCCTTGAACCAATTGTGTGCTGTCTTTTTAAGAAAGACGCACGCACAGGCCAATTGCAGGTAAATAAAAAAAAAAGCACACGCACGAGCGTGTGTTTAGAGCTCAAAAGCCCTTACTAAATGCCTCGCAGTGCAGCGCATGCACGCTGGCTCAGGCGAGACCTAAAAATAGTCAACACTATAAAGCAAATGTGAGCTTAAAGCGGGCTTTCAAACAGACAAGGCTGAGATACAATAACAGGCGGAGAATTAAATGAAACGGAGTGCAGCTGGGCAGTTTTCAAAAATTGCTGCCTGTAAAAAGAGAGCAGAGAATGTGCCCTTACGGCAGAGCTGCCTACTTCGGAACGGAGGAACCAAGTTCGAGTATTGGGGTGCCGGGTCAACACCCTGTGATTCTGGATAAATCACTTAACCTGCCCGTGCCCATAAAAAAGAATGTGCCCTCATGTAATGTAACTGTTGCAGAGGTAAAGCGCTCCAATACTCGGATCAAGTTTGCACTATATAAAACTGCAAAAAGAGAGATTTCCAAAATAATCTAGCGATTTACAAGGTTGGCAAGGCAGATCTTATCCACCCATTTCATGCATACATGCCAAACCTCCAGATTCAGGCAGGATACCACCGATTTCAAGGCTAGTCTCCCGATTCCAGCATGCAGCAACCCGATTCGGAGTTTTGTAAAACTGCCAGCAATATAGGACCATTTTTATCAAGGTTTTGCTGCTTTATCGAGCAACGCAAAGCCACCTTGCGTGGCCCTGCATAGCTTGATAAATCTAGAGGTACGCAAGACAGCACAAATAGCTGCCTTGCGTTAAGCTGAGTCAGGGAGGCGTTCCATGGGTGGAACATGGGCTTTCCCTCGCATCTACTCATAGATTTTGGCGCATTCCCAAATTTACCATTAGTGGTAGACCTGGGAATGCGTCAAAATGCGGTGCCGCTCTATCTTTATTTCTCCTCGTTGTTTTCTTTTTCTAAGTGTGCTGCATTTTGCAGCACACACAGATTGAGGAAAAAGCCTCAGGGGATTGTTTTTGTGCAAGAAGGTGTCCCTTCCTGCACAAAAACAATCCTGCCTACAACGCAGGGACCCTTGCAATATGACGCAAGTGTGCCTGCTTGGCGCTAGGCAGCCAAAAGTACACCAGCGCTAGGAAAGGACAGGAATGCGGCGTATAATGGTAAATATACAGCGCATTCACGGCCTTTCTCTATCACGTAGCACAGCAAGGTGACTGTGAAAGAATAACAAATCTGCCCCAAAATGTTGATGTCCGTCATACACGCTTCAATCACCCCCTCCAAGAAATACCTCTGACGTTAAAGGTTAATGCCTTGTCCTTAATTCTTGGAGGGGGAGATTAGAGCATGTGACAGGCTTCAACATTTTATTTTTGGCAGTTTTACATAGTGTAAAAAAAAACAAAAACAGAGTTCAGAAACCTGTTTTTGTTTGCGTTATGTTATTAAACTGCCCAAAATTATATGCGGATTGTCTGTCACCATACGTACCAATAGACCTGAATCAGGCAGATTGTGTCGGGTACAATGTCAGTGGGGAAAATACATTCTCTGGACTATTTTTTAAAAATCTCCCACTTGCCTGCTCTAAAATGTTGGCATGTATGTTCATGTGCGACACTGCATGCGCTTCTGCTTACAGACGTTTACTGATTATGTGTTATCTGGCACAACAACCCCCTGAAATACGCACAAACACCACAATTGCTAACTTTTATAACCAAAGCGCACCAGTCTCAAGTATTCAATAGAACTCTATTCAAATATGCCCCGCGGGCCTGTGAGTTTTAATCTTTCCTTCTTCTCACACGTTGAATCAATACCTACTCAGTTGTTGTTAATCTTGTACTGTTTAAGCTCCCTGTAATGGTTGGTTGTAAGTAGGGTTGCCATCATTCCAAGAGAAAAATACTGGTCATTTGTAGTTTTAAAAGTCTGCAAAGGAGGGGACATAACACTAAATACAACTTTAAACAAAATAGTATGTACTCGTTTGTAACGACACTTTCCTACCTTAGTTTACTTTAGGTATTAGCCAGGGATCGTTAAGTGCAGCTGTAGAACACATTTAAAAGTGATTTCTGCTTATATTTGCTGTTTGAAGTATGCACAGATAAGAGCTAAAAATACCAACTTTAGGTGATTTTGCTTATTTTCGTACCTGTCGGGGAAATTAACCATCCAGGTGGCAACCCTAGTTGTAAGCTCTCAGACATGGCCTTTGGGATGTGTTAAAAAATAAACAAAAAAAAAAGAAAGAAAAGAAAAAACAACAATGTGCTTTTGAGGGTCCCACACAATTAAAAAAAAAAAAAATCTCGGTATGTGTTTTGGCTCATGGAACTTGCTCGGGTGCCGGGATATGCCTTACACATCCTTTCTGTGATAAATATTTTGTTACTCATGAGATTGCTGCCTACTGCCGACCAATGGAGAGGAAATGAATTTGACAGCTTACTTTGCTCGCCATTGTCATTGCAGTGCTAGCAAGTTGTGTGAAAAAGGGCTGTGAATTAAGTATTACCCTGATACATGGCCACCTTACGGGCAGTTCTGACTGTATTTTTATTTCTTTTAAAGTTTTTTTATTGCTCGACTTCACTCAAAAGCATATACGCGCTGTACAAGTAAACTAAAGTTACACGCACCATCATAAGAATCACAAGCCTTCAGTGAATAAGGCAAACACACAGAATAAGCAAGTTCATGCAATTTTGGGAGGTTATGTATTAGGAAGATATAATCTTAAGAGGTGAGATTTTAGCCGTCTACAGATGGACAACAAGTTGGGGGTTTAACTTGAGTTCATTAAGAAGAGAGTTTCAGAAAGTGGTAACCTGCCCTTAGCATTGGAGTTTCTAAATCAAAGACATTCAAGTGTGAAAGTGTTTTTAATAAATAGAAAACAATATTTATTTAAATGTGTTTAAGTTAGCATAACTAGGCTGCAAACTTAAATTACAAGGCCTCAGCCTGCTTGCACTGACATTCATTTTAAAGTTGCTAAAGAAAATATGGCTTTTAAAATTGCATGAACAAGTTTCCTACATTCACGTTTCTCATCTGTGTTTTTCCTTTTCAGAAAATATACGAAATGGGATTCATTTTACGGTGCTGTTTTCTTCACTGTATAAAATGTATTTACTTCTGTGTCCTAATAGGAAACCATGTCGGGATGTTCTCGTATGTTGCAATATTAGAGGGCTTTTGCCTAGGCCTGCTCAGTGCTTTATTTAAGTTGTAAATTTACTACTGTTGAGTGTTGCAAAACAGGTACCCCAAATGTTATTTTTTTATGTATCATGTTTTTACGAAAAGCCATTGGTTGTTTCATTACTGCTTCATTTCACACCCTGTCTAGTGTGTGATTTTTCCCTTTCTAAAACCTATAAAATGTGCCCTTTTTAGAATGTGTGCCAGACTTTCTGCTTACTTTTTTGAAGGCAGACTCCACATTAGCCTGTTTGCAAATTAATAATTAGACTTTCCCCACCTTTCATAATGAGCAGTTTTGCAAGTTAGACTGTCTGTCGATTTGCACTTAGATCTTTGGTTCTTTCCTCAGAGGCAGACTCCATATCGAACCTCTTACCGAGTTATATTTAGACTCTCCGTTGACTTACGCACGGAGTAGATCTATGGTAGTTCTTTGCTGAACTAAATTTTGATTCTGGTTAATTTCCTTATGTTCTGACCTCTAACAATTGACTTTATGTTTATGCATTATTGATGCCGATTTGAATCTGGCTAATGACCTGCTTCACAATGGAGTTCTTCATCCAGGATGACAATGCATCTGGGTGGGCTTGACCTCTCTCAGATCCATTTACAGCCCCCTCGTGGTTCCCAGCAGGGTTGCCCCCAAAAAAAAGTCCGGATGCTAGGAATCCAATTAGCCTCGTAAGTAGGCTAGATCTGTATTGCTATCAATTTATATTCCAATCGGGAGAGGATAAGGAGGACATCAACTTCTCTGCCTCCCCCATTATGCAGGGTGTTTGAGGATAGACATGCTGAGAGAGACAGCTATCAGTCACATACTTCACTAGGGCTCTCAGCACTTTAGAGTGCTTTCTCTCTGATTATCAGTGAGAGCACCAAAAGGCACTTCTCTCCTCAGGCACAAGCAGTGCTACGAGCCAGCATGCTCTAAAGAATGAGATTAGAGCTCACTCAGCCTCAACAGAAAATGAATGCAGGAATTACCATGGACATTTCCAAAAGTTATGCCACCCCAGTAGCGTGGTACAGAAGATAGACTATGGGTATCATTGATACATTATCCTTTACATATATATGCATTAGTATTTAAATGGCACAAACCTAGCTACTAAGTAACGGAGCGCTGTCCAGAACATAGGGGCAGGGCGGGGGTTGGGAGATTATCTACAAGATTATGTACATCAAGTGGGGATTGCAGAAATACATTGGATACATTTAGGTATAAGGAGATTACATGATTTGCCCAGAATCACACAATCTTGAGCCAAGCGCTGTGGCCAGGATTCAAACATAGGTTCCAAGGACAGCAGCTCTTGATAACCAGAGAGCTACTTCTATGCAAACCTACAGGAATGGCATATTATATGATGCTAGTGTTATTAGTGAACTGTAGAATGCATCACCTCAGTGTACTACAAACCAGCACAAGACAGGATGTATTGCCTCTTTTGCAACAGTTGGTAATCATAACCATGACAGCTGTATGACAGATCAAGGAAGCTACCTTTGATATCACTTAATAAAGATGGAACATTAGTCACCTAAACAGCAGAGGCTGAGGTTATTATTTCTAGATTGGTGTCTGTGAAAGATGCGGAGGATATTGTGTGTGAGCTCGAACAGAAGGAGTGGAGATACTGCAACATATTGCAAAGTTGACAGTCAGCACACTCAAGGCAGGGTGCAATCAGATCCAGGAATCAGGCAGTCAACCTTTACAAACGTGAAAGGGCCTGACTGTTACTTTCAGAAGGAAAAGCATCATAGCGTAAGCACACTAATATGTGTACTCGCCAATAGTGGAAAGAAAGAACGTGCTCACTGAAGAGACATGCCAGCAGAGACTAACATTTTATGTTCATGGACACGCGCTCCATGGTAACTGGAGGAAACCATGCACCATCCACTTTCCACTGCGTTCTAATTCAAATTTAAGTGGAAAAAAAGCTGTTGCACCTTTGCATGAAACTATTGTGCTTAGAACACAACCGTTTGTCTCAGTCTTGCTCCGATCCTGCACTTCCACGTCCTCAACGACATTTCTAAGGAATCCTCAAAATGTGTACTCTTGTGGATTCCTGTTATTCTTTCCATGATGCCCCATCTTAATAAAATTCTGTGTGCATCGGAGTTTCCCACCATGACCCTCCCGGCCTGGAGGCTAATACAAATACAAAACATTCAGAAAACTGAGCAGCTGTGGAGAGAAACAGAATGCATTAATATTTGGCTAGAAGCTGACTCAGCTTCACACCGCTGAAGACAAAGTTGAAGATGGATGGGACAGGACAGGATTCAGGTTTATCATCATAACTATGTGGGGACGCCGCTGCTGGTTTAGCCTGGCAGATCAGTGGATCGCAATTAAGTATCCCTGGCAAATTTGTTAGTTGCTAGCAGCACTGAAAAAGCAGTCGCTGTAATCCTAAACTCAGGTCTCTTGGCAGGATATCAGTATCTGAACACTGGAGCTGCTACAGACCTGACTCAAGGTGCACAACACCAACATGAACTTTAATCATAACAAGCACCCCAGACGCAAACATCATACAAGTTTAACATGGAAACCTTACGATGTCTGCATTATAATTTTACAGGGAAAACTAGTCTAAATTGCAGATTGATTACACATTTCACAGCAAATGCCGCGATGATTTACAATCCCATTACTGCCTTACTAGGTAACACAGCGTTCCCATAGAAACATCAATAATTCTAGAAAATGGTCTTAAAATAATCCCAGAACATCATTTTTCGAACGTTCAGTGCGAGATTTGCTAGTTTTCTTAAGACATTCTTAGCAATTCACTGGGAATCATATTACAATATGCGATTTAATTAGAGGTAGCGAGAGTGGAGACTAGATAGGAGCAAAAGCTGATCACAAGAATGTACATTTTGGAATAAGTTAGAAATCGACTGTGGAGATGCTTCCAGGTCTCTAAGTAAGATCGCTACTTGTTTTCTTTCTACATCCAATTTAGAGGAGGAGGGGACAAGACTTACAGAATCACACGCAAGAAAGGTACATCAGATGGGTTGCCTCAGCATTGTTAGAATCCAAGGAAGGACCCATCCTGACTTGGGAATAATGTCAGACCTAAAGAGTACAGAGAGGATGGTTTGGGGCACTCAAATCCCACCCTTCGCCTGAGCATATCTCAGAATTTCAGGGCAAACCACCTGGGCAGAGGTTATCACCATGAGTGAGTAACTTTGAACAGAGAATTGTAAAAAATAAGGTGAATAGATCTAAAGACAAAACATTGCAGATTTTTGTTGCCTGAAGAGCAATGCATTTACCTCCTCTATAGGCATTCTGCTCTGCGGAAGAGGATATTGAGGATTATAGAAAACAATGCAGCCATTTACACTTTGTATAAGAGGAGGGGAATGCGTTTTGGAAGAATCCACAAGGAAGCTGCCTAGGTACGAGTGAGAAAGCATGTTTTCAATTCTGGGTGAGAGGCAACCAATGGTCTTCAAGTTGCCACAGACCACTGAAGTTAACGTCTCCAGAAAACTAAGATGGATTACGTGTCGAAGATTGGTAATGACCAGTAAGTGTCTCACACAGTCTACAGGAGATCATCCCGACCAGAGAGAACAACAGCCCCAGTGTCATATCAGTGGCAAAATCCGGTCTGATTTGTAAAAGAGGAAAGAAAGATCTTAATTGGGTTGAAATACTTTTGGAACTGCTGGACTACATTCTCATCCCTGAGCCTGGCAATCAGCAGAACACAGAATGACTGACATACAACTGTCCAAAATGTTTGAGTCTAAGGCAAGTTTTTAGAATGTCTAGTCTGCTGCAATCTCGGTGCAAGTTTTATCTAAACTGGACTGAGTTCAGATTGACTATCTAGGACTTAATGTTTGGCCTTAAAACTCAAACGGCACAGCAATCTGCAGGATCATTCTATGCACATCAGGATAGCTCGTGCTTATGACAACACAAATACTATGGAAATGATGAACATATCTCTCTCCCTAATTTCCACAATCTCTCCATTTCCTCCAGTCGTCTGAATCTCTTTTCTATCAAACAGGTAAGGGTTTTTATATTAATGGTATCCAATTGTGCTTGCTTAGGAGGGTGGGGGTAAACTGTTGGAATTCAATCATTTTTCACAGAAAATATTTTGCTGATACACATTCCATTTACCTAATTATAGCAAACATGGAGTTGAAGTTTTTACACTCCCTGCAGTGCAATGCGATCTTGATGAAATGCTTGATGATCTTCATCCTTTTCAGCTGGTTTGTCTCTTTCAGAATCTCGGAGGCCACCCAAAACGTTTCTTGGTTGATGACTTCTTCGAAATCCTTCAGGTTAGTGCAGCTGTTTTTGGATTTGAGTTTGAAGAGTTCATCAATGTACTCAGTGGGCTCAATGTTGCGGAAGAGCTCAAAATTCCTCATAGAAAGTTGTGTTGCCACTTCCACCGTGTTGAGTTGCAGCAAAGAGAGGTGGCTTTCCCTCAGAAGCTCCTGAGCATCTTCATCCGAGCACAGGGTCTCCGTCTCCATATTGTTTTTCAGGTAGTACCTGGATGAGGGGATACAATTAAGGTTTGTAAATCAACCCCCATATTGCAAAGGCCTATGTCAATATAAATAGGCAAACAAATGAGGAATGAAGAGCGGCTTGGAGGCATGGCTGTACCACAAACATTTGCTATTGGTAGCATGCAAACATTTTATGTAGCTGTCCTTGTATAAAGTGTGAGCTATTTGTGTTTAAAGAAATGGAACACATGAAAAATTCTTCGATCAGCTGTTGCCCATTTACAGTTTTAGAGTTCACACTTAAAACACATGACTACTGTTTAGTTTCCACATGACAGACTAAACATGCGTCCCCTAGAACATAAAACAATACAGAATGAGTAAAAGCATTATTTTAAGTCTTAATATAAATATTTCATGTCAGTCGTACTCCCAAAGCAGATTCTGTCTCCACCCTCAAGTCAAACAGAATAAGCAGAGAGGTCAAAAACATCTTTCAATTAAGCTTCCCCCTCAGGCGGCCTTACCTGCCGCTCAACTGTATCCTGTCAGCGAGTTTGGACAGCTGATCCGGAAGCCTTCTTTGCTTGATCACACCTTCGGGAGTTACAGACACTTCACAGAGCGAGTATGCATCGGGGGTGGCGGTCACAGCAAACTCCCTGATTGCCTGCACGACGACCTCCTTTGCCGTTGTGTCTTTGCTGATCATGATGTAGCGGCTTTGCTGGTCAGCCTTGAAGACCCTCAGCACCTGGTCAGGTAAGTCTGAAGTAGCAGAAAAAAGAGAATTAAATTTGTGCAAGAGACATATATAGTACATTAAAATAAGCCCATTAAGTGTGACAGAGTGGCGAATGTCACTTGCAAGCTATATCTGGCACAGATGTCATGCGGCAGTGATTCTCTTGTTACTTGCAGTCAACAAGGCAGAGTAATGAGAGAGACACTATCAAGCCATCCCAACCCTTCAGGAGATTAATGAGACTTCTTCAGAATCCTACCTCTTGGACTACGTGTATATTATTTTATAAATTCTAATTTTTAACTAAATAAAGACAGTTTCAACGAATTCCTTGGCAGGTGGCATGCTGTGATGTCAACGTGAGAAATTAGCATCAGCTGTAGCCTGACGTTCCAATAGTTGTCCATAAACAACTGTGGACTACATCACAATGCTACATGAAAGAGATGTAAATGTAGTTTATTTTTTTTTAAGGTTTAAACTATCAAAACGCACTATCATTTCAATGTTTCCCCTTGTATTATTTTGACTTTGTAGAGTTTCTAGAGCAGCATAACTACTGGATGATCTAAAACACGGGTCTACAAACGTTTGTGTAATAAGAGCTACTTATGTTTAACAAAAATCATTGCGAGCTACTGTTACTATTAGTGTTGTAATAGTGATAACATCAGACAAGATTACATTAGTGACCACCATGTCCAAGATTACCAGCAATGATCACCTCGGTGCATCAGGAGGGCACATGATTTCTCTCTCAAAAATCACCCATAAATATATTTAGGAAAAGCAGCCATTTTTCTCCAAACATCAGCTTAGGAGTTCAGAAAATACACACTCTTGTCTTGCAATACACACTCTTGTCATACAAAGGTAAATGCACAATGTTTCAATTTGGAAGGCTGAGATGCGCACAGGAGAGCTACTGACAGGTAGCCGGAGAGCTACCAATAACTCAAGAGATACTCAGAGAAGCCTGATCTAAAAAGTAGCCCCCACAAACCTGCCTTTGATCACTTTAACTGAATTCACATGTAACAAAACGCCCAGATGATTAGGATGACATTGACGGTGAATTCTGCAAAACTTTATCCCAATACTTTAAAGCTTAATAAGAAATAAATACCAAATAACACAAAGATACACAAACCGGCCTCACGAGTTTCTATTTAAAATGTCCCCCCAGAGAGTACAATTTTTCCACAGTCCATTAGTTTGAGAACCATGGGTTCAATCAGCGCAATTCCATCAACAGTTTTGAGCCACACACTAAGAGCCAGTGCTTTCGACCAACAAATTCTAGAGGAATAAGACAAATGTGCAGCATGCACAATGGTGGCACACCATCATGACGTCTTAAATCCACACATTTGAAAATCAGTATATGCCCCCAACATTGCAAACTAAGAACTAGCCTAGCATGACCTTACTCCCACCGGAACCACAGAGGCATAAGGGGGAACAAGGGAAGAGATGGCGAGTGGCCAACTACATCTTCACATGCTGCGGAAGAGCAACTGGAATAATCAATTGCACCAGCAGAAGCAAGACTTATGGTGTTGATATAATGCACACACTTCCCATCCACCATACAGACTGGGGCTAATTTACGCTAGTAATACTGGTCAGTAGCTGAAGTGACTCCTGAGTGACTATCACCAGTCTGCAAACACGTCTTCAGGTGCTTAACACAGTCTCAATAATTCCCCTACACTTCACCAGCACTGCATTAAATTAACATATCAGAAAAGTATTTGTATTTCTAGATTAGCCATTCTTTTATGCATCTCTCTGCCAACTTGTTCATTTTCATGCGATGAACACGTTTGGTGTATCAAAAACAGCCTAGCAATAGGTTTGTGATGTAAAATTAAATGTCTTAAAGTCCGAAAATATTTTCCCTAGCTGGCAAGCATTCCAAAAATTAATGCACCAAAAAAAGCGTGAACAGGGAAGCATAGAAGGGCTCCCTCTGTTTAGGTCTGATGTATGCATCTCCTCTCACCATGTTTCAATGAAGCGTATGTCTTCATAAACCTGTCATATTAAGTTTATGCAGAGTGGCAGAACATCTGAGGCTTGGAATAAGAGAGGTCTGTTGCACAAGTCATGCCAGCTCAATTCTTGTGTCATTCATCCCACTGTTAGACCTTCTCTGGGTCCATATATAGTCTTAGCGTGAATATTTTGTGGGCTTAAACATCGGTCTTTTGTTCTTGACATTTTCCGTTGTTGTAAAAACGGTCTCCTCGGAGGCATTTATGATGTATTCATACAAGAGATGTGATTCTCAGATTCAATTATTCTGCTGCTCAGGACTTCAAACACCGAGACAATCCATGGCACATTCACATTATGTTTAAATCCAAGCCACCGTCTAGTCAAAAAAAGGTAATTTCAACATCAAAGTGAAGCATACGACACCTTCCCTGTTGATGCATACGCGTGTATTTTAGAGAAGTGCACTCTTTTAGCAAACTGACTTTTTAAAATCGCATAAGGCTTAAGCACAATTGGGAATAAGCATCAGCTTAACAAGAGAAATAGTTTTTTCTACATCAGGTCACGGAACACAAAGCTGTACCAATGTGTCAGTAGAAAACAAGATGACAAAATATAAAGCTGCTGTTTGTGTATTTGTTGTTTCGCATCAAAGGGATGCTGTATTCTGCAATTGTCCGAGATTGTCATGTGTTAAAGACTATCAGCAAACTATACATGAATATCTGGCAAACCTAGGACTACTGAAACATTATTACACTGTCAAGGGGTGGCGATGTATATCTGCATGAGTGTGCCGAGTGACTGCAAACCCTACCCTCACCTAGATCAGGTTATGACCATCACATAAAGGAGGAACCAATTCATGGGCCCAAGGCTCTGAGAATAGAGCACTCCAGGTGGTAATGACTCTCGTCTTGAAAACATTCTTCTGATAGCAAACTGTACACCAATACTGCTACAACTAGAGGGGATGTAAGCAAGCACTCAAGCCAACATGAAAGACCGATCTTCAAATCCAGGAAAGCTGCATAGCGACACTAGCAATGGCACAACTATTGATTTGGGGAAAGGTTTCGTCTTTTCTGAAAGGGACACTGCCCTGTTTTCTTGTTAACTTCTGTAATGTTTCCTGGTGTTCCCAGACCTCAGCATCTCATAGGGAAATGGAAAGTATGGTAGATTCAGTCCTGAAGTCTATGAAGCGCCACAGAGGATCAGAGTCGAAGCCCTCTATAGTCTATGGAAATCCCTAAGAAGCATGTACCTGGTTCCCCAAAAGACATGTTGCATTGCCTCCATTTAATTGTCTAGCCGTACCAGGCTCCAAACTGTAGCAGTTCACTGGAGTGATACATAGCTGTAAAACATCTACCCAAAACCACTTCCCTCCGCCTTTATCAAAAGAAGGTAGATATTTTTATTTTCCTGAAAGACACAATAACTTTCCTAAGTTTCTCTGCACTTCCATCACATCTCATACAGGTGAAACTCAGATAGAATCCCATACAAGAGCCAACATCAATGCAAACTAACTAAGACTTCTAGTGGTTCTTCAACAGTTGGGTGGATCATTAACATCAACTGAGTTCCATACGTTGCAGTGTACATACAGAATGCATAGTTCATGAAATCTTAGGTGAGTCCTTAACTTATCTAGAATAATACCAGTTGTCTTTTCTCTCATTTCAACTGCATTTTTGTTCAAATGTTCAGTTACAACAAAACTACACTGGATTCCTACGGACTCTTGCCTAGGCCAGCTAGTCAGGTTCCAGTTCTGATACCCCCTGCAAACGACACAGACAATTATCAACAAGTGTTTGAAATTCAAATGCAATTCCTGTGTTTGACTGGGTTGTTAGCTACAAGAATGGTCTGCCTATTTCTAATCTTCTACCTGCGTTTAATGTCACCTGCATGATTAAGCAGTCTGAACACCTGCCTTTTAGGCTGGATTTAGCTAAAATCACCAGGTATCTTCTTGTATGATTATAAAAGCTGCTTTCTGGAGTAGACTTACTCTGCTCTCCAACAAGATCTCTTTTACGCACACAACGTTTGCACACTTCATAACATTTGAAAATCCATAACGGGTAGATTCGTAAGAAACACAACGAGAAATATTTTACCTTAAGGTCTAACCAGCGTGCACTGGATAAAAGGCACTTATAAAGGAGAAAGTGGAACATTTATGAAAATTTGACTTAAGAGATTAGGGGACTCACACTTAAACAGAGAGCATTTTAAATATGCAGGCTAGCAACTGTGCTGCGTACATAATGTTTTCATCTTGCTCCCCTGTCTGCTAAGTGGGTTAATTAAATGCTACTGCATTAATAATTAAAATTTCCCCCCACAACTATCTGAGAGCATTTTATATATTTAGCCTGCCTGCTCGTGATCTGCTAAGTGGTTTGATTAAATGCGGCTGCACTTACTAATTACATTCACCCCCAGAATTGATTGTCCATGTTTCATTCGCAATGAGATTTTTAAACTACTTGACTTAACAGCCGATGGCCATAATACTCCTAGAACATCAACACAACTATTTAATTGCAACCGCCCCTGCCCCAACATGGGCACACTGTGCCAGAGAATGCATCAAGGACCACTGTACCAGTAAATGTGTTTCTGTAAAGGGTTTGTGCATAGATCATGCAATACGGCCTCTGCGTATAAAGTACTGGTCTAATGTGCCCATAATGCATTGCATTGTAATTGTGCTCCCATCACTAAATTACCGTAGAATAATCAGCCTCTGGCAGATTTATTGTGCAGTAATATAGCTTGGCCATGCTTGTAATCCGGACTTCATATTTACATATGCAGTAATCACAATTTAGGAGTGCACATCATCTTGCATGGTTACTGTACCATAAAACACAACTTTTTTTCCTGAGATTCAGTGCAATAACCATGTCCCCGCAAAAGTACAGGGCATACAATAAATCTGTCTTTCTCAAACATGTCATAGTTAATCAATCATGCACAGAGGTACTATTCAGTTCATCGACTGTGCCTACATACAGCCAATTAAAAAAACACAAATACTGGTTTTGACCTGAACATTGCTACGGTTTGTCTAACTGTTACAATGGCGAAACTCGTCCCCCTTTAGAAGTGGTCCGGAGAGCCACCGTAGACACCTACAAAGCACACATCCGATTCAAAATCGTCAACAGAAGCAGCTGGTCTGACTCTGAAGGTAACTTTTCGAAACCAACCAAGAGAATTGCGCTGTTAAATAAGCTCTGAGAATCTAGATTGATTACAGCAGGAGTTTAGCCACAATCAGAGCAGACATGCTACCTTGTTTGGCTGCCTTTTATCTCCCACTGCTATGATACTGAAGAGGATCCCATTCATGAGGGGATCCTTTCTATGTTGCCTAGAGACAACATCTGTTGCTTTCAAATGACAAGACAATATTAAGATGATTTGCGTGACAGTCATTCAAGGTTGTTCCACGTGCATTCCCTTCAGAATGCTTAACTTACCAACATCTGAACACGCACTGCCAAGTGTAAAGAGCTGAGCAGCATTAACTGGAGCTGCTCAGTCCTTCATACTTCGGGCCTAATCACGATGTCGGGTGGACTTAAGTCTGCCCGACACCGTCTCAGTCCTGGGACCGACCGACCTCTGCGGCGGTCCCGACCGCCTAATTAGGACGCAACAGAACACTGTTCAGTCGCATTCCTACATTTCCCTATGGGAGCAAGCATTACGGCCGTAAACCGGCCGCAATATATGCTCCCATAGGGAAATGGAAGGTGCTGTTCATCCCTGCACCCTGTGGCAGGCACCTTAACCGGAGGCCGCACACACAAGGGGGCCCTGCTGGGGGCCCCCAAACACGCTTTCCGACATGGTTTCCATGTTGGACAGGCCGGCATGGAAACCATGCCGGAAACTGTGCATCATAATCCCAAGGGTGGAAAGGCCCGCCCTTTGGGATTACGAGCCAGTTCCGACTGGCTGACAGGATCCTTGAGCCTGTCGGAAGCCAGCCGGAATGACTGGCCGGTTTAGTTTCTGACTGCCAGCAATGTAATGCGGCAGTCGGAAAGTAAACCAAGGGGCCGATTACGATGCAGCCCGGAAGGCTCCGACTGTTATTCGGAGCCTTTCCGGGCCACATCGTAATGAGCCCCTTAGTGTTTTTAGATGTGATATATATATATATATATATATACACATATATATATATATATATATATATATATATATATATATATATATATATATATATAATCCTGACCTTCTGAGGAAGTCGTCACCACAGCCAGCACTTTAGTGAATACTTGTGGACTAGCTGTGAGACTAAATAGTAGCACCATTAATTGTTACAGGACTTGCCCCTCTGTGAAGCTCAAGTAGGTGGAAATAGGCATCCTGGAGAGCCAAGGGCACCATCCAATCCCTTACATTCATGGCCCAGGAGGACTGGATTCAGGGAAACCTGTCCTGACAAAAGATTCAGGAGCTTAAGGACCAAAATGGATCTCAGATCCCCATCCTTGAGCATAAAATAAAGGATCCCCTTCTATGGCACCTTTTTTGCAACAAAGCAAAAGAACCTCCACCTTCAAAATGCAGACTTCAACCGAGGTGCACTTCTTGATGGAAAGTCAAATACCCAGAGGAGTGGCGAGTTAGAAGAAGGGCACAACACTTGCGGAGCAGCTGGCGCTCCCAGTGATGGACTCTCAATTGGTCAAAAAATGAGAACTTTTGTTGAAAGACCATCATTTAAACATTAAGGAAGTCAGTAAACACTGAAGAAGAGCTCTAGACCACATAACTAATGCATGGAAAAACAGGAACTGATTGCAGTACTTCAGGAATTGGTATACAGTGGCTGGTGTTATCACTCCCTTGATAGGCAGAGACATGACTGGAGTTGCATAAGACAAGTTTTCCAGATCTAGTCAGGTACCCTAGGAACATTCATAAAGTGAGGAATCTGCAGGGACAAAGTTTCCATCAGAAATATCAGACTTACTGCAGATTGTAATCTGCCCTTACTCATTACTCAGTAACTGTGGTCTACAATTCACTGCCTGCATCAAAAATATCACTTCCTTACAGACCACCAATCTTGCTTCTAATGAAGCAGTAGTATCAAAACTGCCACCCTAAAAATCTTAGATGATGTACACCGGTTTTTGGATGGTGGTAACATCTTGTCATCTCATTTCACTTTATCTCTGAGCAGCCTCTTTCCTAACTAACAGATCTCCATTGCTGAATATGAGAAACTTTTCTTCAAGCAGTGCTGCAATGCCTTGTGGGGATGCCCCAGGACTCAAGCTTATCACTGGGTTGGATAACTGACAACCTTTTGAAGGTCAGTCTCCAGAAAACTGAGTTCTTTAAGATTACCCTTAACACAAGAACGACGACTTCTCATTCAACAGAGTAAACCCTTCTGTTCTTTCCTCTTGCCTACAGTGAAAAATGTAGGCGATATGTTAACTTAACAATGAAACACACCCAAGCACGGTTGCTGGGGGGCGACTTCAACTCGGTCTTGGACACAACACTTGAAAGATCATTTCCACCACTGCCACAAACAGTGGCAACATCCAACGCTAGGAACCTAGGGGAGTAGCTGCGCCGCTATGATTTGACAGATGTGTGGAGGGCCCTTAATCCGCAGGCACGACGGTACTCACATTACTCGCACCCGCACGGGCTACATGTCCGTATTGACCGATTTATTGCAAGCGTGTCGGTTTAGCGAAGTGCCTCAGTGCGGACTACCTTGGCAAAACGCACTCAGACCATAACCCACATATCATTACACTGCAGGGAGAGGATGGGGGACCCGTCTATGGAGGCTCCAGCCCATGGCACTAGAAGATCCCCCGTTCAGAGAAGCAGTAGGCACAGCGATAGAGATGTATTTTGAAAGCAATGCGGGGTCATTTGCAGACACGGGCATTCTATGGGACCCAGGCAAGACTTGGGCATTGCATGGGGTTAAGTTGGTGCATCAGGAAACAACTGGACTGCGAAGTAAAACGCATTGAAGACGCTCTGACCCGACTTGAAACTGAGTTGGCGCAGGGTAAAATTGTGCAGCAGAACATAGACACGCAGCGTCAAAAGCATGCTGAAGTACTAGAGCGGCTGCGCTGTTTGAATTATGAGTCGCACGCTTGCGGCGGCGGACAGAGCAGGTAGATTGTAGGCACGAATGATCCGTCAAGAATACACGCAGGTACCTGTGCTGAGGCTGCCGTCTGCGGCGGGGCCGGTACTCACCACGCAACACGACATCCACGGTGAGTTCACCACGCACTACACCAAAGTATACCAATCGCTGAACTGCGCAGCACCAACGGAAATAGAATCCTTTCTCACCCCCTTAACCCTTCCCCAAGTCACAGCAGAGCAAAGAGAGGAGTTGAGCGAACCACTCACGCTGTTGGAAGTGCAAGATGCCATAGGCTCATTGGCCACGGGCAAAGCGCCGGGCCCGGATGGTTACCCGGCCAAATACTACAAAGCTTACCAGCAGGCCTTAGCACCACGTCTCCACACAATGTACCAGAATGCGCAGGAAACAGGGATTCTTCCGGGAACGCTTTGCGAATCCCTGTTGGTGTCCTTGCCCAAACCTAAAAGGAATGTGGAGCTGATAGGCTCGTATCGCCTGCAAGCACTACTCAATACAGATTACAAGGTGCTAGCCAAAATACTAGCGAATAGACTGGCCCTGCTGGTACCGGAGCTAGTGCACACGGATCAGAATGGATTTGTGCCTGCCCATAGCATGCCGTTAAATTTGCGTCACTTCTTCCGGGTGGCGCATTACTCCAGGGACAACTGGGCGCCTGGTTTGGGACCTAGAGAAGGCGTTTGACACCCTAGAATGGAAGTTCTTATTTGCTGTGCTGCGTAAACATGGATTGGGAAATGTGTTTTTGGGCCTTGTCAAGCTGTTATACATGCGCCCAATAGCCAGGATCAAGACAGGTCCATATGTATCGGAACAAGTCCCCATTGAGCGCGGTACGAGGCAGGGCTGCCCGCTCTCCCCATTACTATTTGCACTGGCCATTGAGCCACTGGCTGAGGCACTGCGCAGTACTCAAGACGAATGGGGAATCCCTCTGGGAGACGGCATACATGCGGTCTCGTTATATGCAGATGACCTGCTGATATACCTCAGGGATGTCGGGCAGTCATGTGTGGCAGTTGAGGCCACGCTCTTTGAATTTGCCTCAGTGTCAGGGCTAAAAGTGAACTTGGAAAAGTTGTGTCTGTACCCCTTTGCAGAGTCTACCCCAGACCCGCAATTAGTCATTAACGGCAGGCCTGTACACTGGCAGCTAGCAACGTTCCGTTATCTCGGGATTCTCATGTAGCGGGACCCGCAATATCTCCTTGAAGGCAACCTGGGGCGCGCCATCACAGCAGTGCGGGCGCAAATGACCTTCTGGAGCACCCTACCACTGGCGGTCATGGGCAGGATTATGCAGCTAAAAATGGTGGTCCTACTGCGCCTCCTTTATCACTTCACGAACTTACCACTACACCTCAGACCGCCGCTGTTCAAAGGTTTGGAATCAGATGTGCAGCAGTTCATCTGGCATGGGTCGCGAAGTAGAGTGGCACTGGTCAAAATGTACCCACCGACCGCCCAGGGAGGCCTCTCGCTGCCCAACATGGAACAATATTATTTGACGGTGCAGCTTCAATGGGTGGCGCGATGGCTAAGTGCGCGTCAACTTGAAGACACAGCAACAAAGACGCCTGGACTCCCTCATTCTCAGATAGTGCTGCTGTTCCATCCCAGGAGGAAGGGTAACGCGCCTGCACAGCTACTGGTGCAGGTGGCGTATCAGTGCTACCGCCGCAGTCTTCGCGTCACGCACCGGGTACCTCCATATGCACCGTCTCTCCCCATACTAAGCACACCCAGGAGACATCAAGCAATATCTAGCACAGAACTTATCCACTGGGAGGAAGCGGGCATACAAACATTAGGTGATCTATACAACGATGGGCAGCTCATCCCGTTTGAGGAACTAGCTGAAGGCTCAGGCCTACCACAAGGCCAGTTCTTACTTCACGCCGCAGTGACACGCACTCTGAGCGCATCATGGGGGAATGTAGCACAGGAACCTGCCACTCATTTAACTATACAATATTTGCATGAATTGGGCTCAGGCCGCCATCACACCAGATGGTTCGCAGAATTCCTCAGAACCCACACAGCACCGCAATTACTCTCCCTCCGTGCTCATTGGAACACAGACTTACAGAGACCCAGCATGGAATGGGAGTGGGAAAACATACTTGGTAGCCCCACACGGATCCCCCGCAATGCCAGATTTCGACTCATCCAGTATTATATAACACATAGAGCCTATCCGACGCCGGAAAAAATAAACGAATATTTTGACCGCACAGATGACAAATGCGCGAGGTGCGATGAGCTAGGCGCAGATCTATTGCATATGCTGTGGTCATGCACAGCTATTCAAACATATTGGGGAGCTGTCACCAGGTGCTTAACCCAGTGTACGGAACAAACCTTAGACTGGACATGGGAAACGTGCATACTAGGACTGTATCAAAGACCCAAAAAATACAAAGTGAGGTCTAGATACATAGATCTGGGCCTCATAGTGGCCAAGCGGTTGCTCACGTGCCGCTGGAAGTCCCCTGCTCCCCCAGCAGCAAAGGCCTGGTATCAATCCCTATTATGCTGGGCACAAGCGGAAAGTATAGCGCTTCGCCGCGAAGACGCGATGGGGCTGCGATAGCAGCCATTGGCGACAGCGTGGGACAAGATTTTATCAGATTTTCGCACGGCTTGGCAGGGACACTCGGAGACACTAGCGGACGTACCTGAGAGTGATATGGGGTAGACAACAGCATGGCGAATCAGGCACACGAGAAGGGGGGGGTGGTAACCAACACCCAGCCGACGATGCCTAAACAGACTTGCGGGTGTGACATCGAGCATCCCGGACTGGTCCTGCCACCGTGCACCAACCTCTACTTTCCCTGCACTGCAGGTCATTGAACCTTAATTTCTGGCCCAAGGTTTTTAAAAAAAAATCCTTGTACCGATCCAATTGCCATCGCCAGCACCATACTGCCTAGGAGTCACAATCTAGGCCACCTTGCCCTTGAATCCTTACAGCCATACCTTCTGCTGGCCAACCCAGACCGCTCCACTTCCGTCGCGGCATTGTCCGCGCTACCTCGCAATTGCTGTCCCTCCATACAGTGTTCTCAATTGGGTTTCTCTACACTGTTTGAAGCTCTCCTACTCCGTGGCCAATGCATCTTGCACGGCCATACCTTTCTCAGGCATGCATTGTGTCCTGATGATGATCCCAGTATTTCTCCAAAGGGATCGAAACGTCGTCGACTCATTTTACACCGCATTCACAATTTAATTTGGCATTTAAGTGTAACGGTGTTGTCTTACTCTGCTTGTTTTATTTTCCGTACAACATACAAGCCGTTTGCCCTGCCTGAGTGTTTTTTTTTTTGTGTTTAATGTATTGTGTAGGACGCAGGATTGTGTTCCACTTTATTTTCTCTTGTACTTATAACTATAAATCATTAAATTTCACTGTCAGGCTGGACAGCAGTAATATAGCACTAATTTGAGTCTATATTCATTCTTCTTTGTTTGAATTCTTGTGTCAGGGACCACTGTTCTTGTAAATTATCGATACCCAAGGTCCTTGGTTACCACATTGGGTTCCCTTGTTTTTTTGAAAAATGTGTGGTAATGTAAAGCCATACAAGAAAATGGCATGGGAATGGATATGTTTTTGTGAGGAAGTAAAGAACTGCAGAATAATATTGGTGTAGGTTAAAAGGTCAGGTAACAGTTGCATTGTCAAGTCAGACTTAAACATCCATGTAGGTTAATGGCTGCCCTCCTCCCATCTATGCTTCTGCCAGAGAAAAATAATATAAATTATCTAGTTATCTAAGACACTTTAATAGCATTGCAATGTTGCGTGTGCCCCTGAAAGTTGAGCTCAGGCAGCTGGAGAAATAAACAGAATGATCACAGCTGTGTGGAGGGCAAACACCTTTGTGGAAGCACACAACTTTTGCCCAATCAAAACACCTTCTCATGGCTGCCAACATGTGGGCAAAGTAAAAGCCCCTCTCCTGGCGAGTCTCACATAATTGTCTGGTGGCAGTTGCGCTGTCAAGCCAGACCATAAAAATACTGTACTAAAGCAGAAGAAAGAAGCAGACTGTGGAAAGGAAGGGCAGCTCACCTGGTGTGGCATTGAAGTCTAGGATACGGTGGTGAGACTGAAGCAGATCAGGATTACTGGATGACAGGGTCCCACTGACGGGTAACGCTGGAGGGATGTGCTTTGTCTGCCTTAATCCAACTATGCTGTCATCCTGGGAATGACCAATTCCAATATCACTGTAAAGAAAGGTAAGCAAAGCACACTGAGCATCTTCATAACACACGTACACATGTGGGCCAATACTGCCATACACTATAGTAGAAACCTCTGGAAATTTTAACACTGACTAGTAACACCTATTATTGACAGTGTTAGAAATAAAAAAACTGGGGTATTAATTCACAAAAACAAACACTATTTTTAATACTCTGCATTTCAAAAGGCTTTACCCCACTACCTCCACTCCTGCAATCAACAATTCACACCCATTAGACACAAGTGTTTGAGTTGAAGCTAGAATAATACACAAGTAATACACAAGTAACAGCACATGCCCTCATCAGTGGCCATCTGGAAAAAGACTGTGATGGAATGGAAATTTGATGAAGACCTTCACGACCTTAAAACTAAACTGAGTAAAGATTGTGACACTTAGCATGTGACGGTACAATAACTGCTGCACTCACTTGACATTTTGCTGCCACAAGTACACTATGACTGAAATGTAATATTACCTGCTTCGAAAAACTGGTGCCGACACTGCCAGTGTGGGCCAGTAATACTCGATGTGGAATGTCTGTTCCCTGCTTGTCAGCATTTCCCGATTGTGTTCAAGGATTTTTTATATTTGTTACCAATATTGCACTATTGGTGATTCGGTATGTTATGCAGATTTGTAGAGCGCACTATCTCCCGGGAGGGTATCCTGGCCCATATGAAAAATATTACAGATATGCATCGAAAAGTAACAGCACACGGATAGTGACATCTTTCAAGGTGGTGCTCTTTAAATGACCATAAGAAACTGATTTAAATTGTTTGAATTTTAAGCTATTTAGGACTGTTGAGAATGATAATCACAAGCAGACACTTGCACACTCACTCAAGATATTATGCAGTAATTTTAACAAAAAATGGTGGGTCATGTTTAAACATTTGGAGAATCACCCATGGACGTCAATTAGGGGTCACCAGAGGTCGCTACTGCGACTCATGAATTACCGTTTGCAACCCCTGGCACAGGCCTTGCGACCGAGCTATCATGTGGCAAAAATAACAAAATGAAAAGCAAACGTGGCTCATGCTTACACTAATTAAACAAACAGCTCTTCTTCAGCCGTATTCTTCTTAGTATGAAGTTAGAGGCGGCTGAAGAGGATATGTGTTGGGAAAGGGAGGGGCTTAGAGGGGATTGTCCTTCCTCCTTACGTCACCAGGACGTGCACAGGGAGGAAAGCCAGCAAGTTACATGTTCCTGCGGAAAACATTTCCCTGAGCTGCTAGTTTTAAAAGTGCTACAGGGGGAGTCAGCAGGCGAACAGTGGCAGTGCTTACAGCATTTAGATTAGAGCGTCTTTGGGCCTCCTTCGGAGACCCTGTTCTATTATTGATGTGTGTGAGAAGTTGGCCTGGTATATGCTGTTCACTAATTAAAGTGGACACCTTGCACCCGGGCAAATCGACTCTTATGGTAGATAGGTTTAAGACAACCTTTTAAAGAAAGCTATCCTAGTGGTAGCTGTGGAGAGCAGCCTTCAGGCTAAGTCTCGGAGGAATGTAAAGCAGCTTGTTTTACCATATAATCTCTTGAATCACCAAATGAAAAGACACCACACAGGTATATATATCAAATATATATGTATTTATTTCTAAATAACTCTCTACTAATCTCTTTATGAGATTAGAAGACAAACATATGCACAAATCAACGTTTCACAATAAGTTAAGCACAAAATATGGCTGGGGCCCTAGGGGCGTACCAGACCATATACTAAAAAAGGGACTTAGCAACAACGACTTGCAGGGAGACAAGGCCTAGGGCCTTCAGAAGTGCTGGGGCCTCACGAAACCACCCAAGGCAGGTAAGTAAAGGACCCACGGGGGACGCGTGCAGTGTAGATACACGGGCGCGGATCGCCATTGACTTCAATGGGGCAAGTCGCGGTTGGAAATAAAGAGTTTTAGGATACTTCGGGAGAACCTACAAGCAAGTCACTTACAGGGTAAGTAGTTCTAGGGCCCACACCCACAGGAGCACCGTAGTGCTGGAGTTACCTCACCCAGGGAAGCCGGGTGCACAGGTGTCCTTTGGTGTCGGGTCGCGGCGTCGTTTTCAATGGCGAACAAAGAAGACTTGCTGCTTGCGGGAGCTGTAGAAGTGTCCGGTGGAATCCAAGCCTGGATTCTGAAGAAGGATGACCTGAAAGCAGAGGGGACAGTGTTCAAAGTCACTTGGCAGTGACCCGGGGCAAGGAAGATGGATGCCCACCGTCGTCGGTTGATTCAGGTCGGTTGCGGGTGCCTTGACTCTTCAGCCACGTGGTCCAGGAGGTGTCGACGATGACCAGGAGCTGGATTCGGTGTGTCCCTCGACGTCTGCAGCTGACTGCGGTGTCGGCAACTCGATCGGAGCCAACAAGCCTTGGCAGCCGCAAGTCTCGGGGAGATGGAGAAAAGTCGATGGCGCAGACCAGCAAGGTCTGTGGAACTCACCCAGCGAGGGTAAGTCAGGGCAGGCCTGGAGCAACCAGGGGAGCCCTTTGGTTTCTTTAAGAAGTCTTCTGGGGACCCACAAGCCAGCGGGCAAGGGATCGCGAAGACACCTCGGGCGGAATCACTCAACAGGGGCCCACGGTCACTCGGGACGGTGTAGGCCTCTGATCTTCGGAGGGATTCCTGCTGGAGGTCGGGACCACACATGGTCCAAAGCACAGGTTCGTAGAACGTTGTGAAGGGGTTGCACTCGACAATTGTGCACGGTACCCAGGGGTTGCGGTTCCTCGTTACTCGTGGGGTCCACTTGCCTCAGCTTCGCTGGGGACTCACGATGGCCTGGGAGAGGTCAGGAAATCCACTTCTTGGGCTGCAGGGACTTCGGACTCCGGCGGGAGCGGCGTAGTTTGCGACCGTCGTTGTCGTTTTTGGTGCCTGCCAAGCAGGGGAGTCACTCCTTGACTCCAAGGGAGATTCTTCTGTCTTCCAAAGGTAGTGGAACGTCGAAGGGCCAGGATTCTTCTGTAGAGCGTCGTCCAGGGGTTATCTGCTTTGCAATGGCAAGGTTCCCCCTCTTATACTAAAAAGAGGGGATGGACTAGCTCTATGACCCCACCTATGGGAGGGTCAAGGGAGGGGTGGCTACACCCACTTCCCTTTGTCCAGTTTCGCGCCAGAGCAGGGGCAGGTAGCCCCTGAGCTGGTTTGAACTGGCATATGCACAGAGGAGCCTTCTGCTCCCCCAGTGCAGGACTTCAAAGCACTCTAAGAGTGCACCCACCCAGCCCCAATACACTAAACCCTGTCTGGAAGGTGGTTACACCTCCCTGTGACAGGATGCCTATTGTTGGGCTTCCTCCACTGTGAGTTTCGGTCATCAGCAGGAGGGCAGCCCAGTGTCTGTGACTGGTGGCATCCATTTTGTGATGCCAGGGCTCTTTAGGATTCTACCGCGTTTCCACAGCAGGCACATGTCTTATCCCTCTAGAAGGGTGGAATGCTACCCCCGCCGCCAAGATTGGCGGGGGGTAGTATGCCAAGATGTTTGACACCAAACACGACATGTTTTGATGCAGCCATTCCAAAGTTAGCATTTACCGCGAGGATATAATGCACTTAAGAGTATATGGTTTAACCGCATCCACAAACAGCACCAGAGAATGGACTCTGAGAACTGCAGAGGGGCCCTGCTCATGCAGAGGCACCCCCTCACATAGAAGCCAAGCACCCTGCCCTCAGGATTGATAGGGCCTGCCTTAGGGGTGACTGATAGGTTTATATGTGTGTGCAAGAGAGATATAGGAAACCTATATCTCAGTGAGGAGTGCTAGCACCACCTCACCCAGGCTGCAGTAGCAGGCCTGTGGTGTCAGATTTAGACTGCTTCCCAGGGGTGGCATAACACATGCTGCAGCCCCTGGTAGGCCTGTGAAGTACCTATGCCCTTGGCACCTAAGGTACCATATACTAGGGACTCATAAGGCACCACAGTATCCAATCACTAGTGCACCTAGAGTGCACTCCATGTCGTTTAGAGAGAACAGAGAGGCTGGGGCCCTGATTGGCAGGGACCCAGCCAGACTATAGCCAGAAACCAGTGCTAACATCAGAAAAAAAGTGGGGGCAACATAAGAGGCAGATCCTACTCTCCTACACAACCCCCCCAAACGTAGGGACACTAAACTAACCTTGACCAGTTGAGTCTTCGTGTTCAAAGTGGAAATACCTTGAGAGTCCATCTGCATTGGCATGTTGGGTCCCAGGCCTATGTTCCACTGTATAGTCCATCCCCTGTAGGGAAATGGACCACCTCAAAAGTTTTGGGTTTTCACCTTTCATCTGCTTTAGCCATAGGAGGGGCTTGTGGTCAGTCTGAACTATGAAGTGAGTACCAAACAAGTATGGCCTCAGCTTCTTCAGGGCCCATACCACAGCAAAGGCCTCCCTCTCTATAGCTGACCAACGTTTCTCTCTAGGGGTCAGCCTTCTGCTAATAAAAGCTACTGGCTGGTCTTGACCTTCATCATTTAGTTGAGACAGTACAGCTCCCACACCCAGCTCAGAAGCATCTGTTTGGACAATGAACTTTTTGGTGTAGTCTGGACTCTGTAAGATGGGGGCAGTGCACATGGCCTGCTTTAGGTCTTCAAATGCCTTTTGACAGCTAGCTGTCCACTGAACCTTTTTGGCATTTTCTTAGAGGTAAGATCATTCAAGGGGGTCACTATAGATCCATATCCCTTGACAAACCTCCTATAGTACCCAGTCAGGCCTAAGAAGGCTCTCACCTGTGTCTGGGTGGTTGGAGCAACCCACTCCATTATGGTTTGGATTTTGCTCTGTAAAGGCTGAACCTGGCCTCCACCTACAAGGTGGCCCAGGTACACAACCTGACTCTGCCCTATCTGGCACTTGGTGGCCTTGATAGTGAGGCCTGCTTTCTGCAGGGCCTCCAAAACATTTCTGAGGTGGACCAGGTGATCCTGCCAGGAGGAACTAAAGACAGCAATATCATCTAGATAAGCTGAGCAATAAGTTTCCATCCCTGCCAGAACTTTATTCACCAACCTCTGAAAAGTGGCAGGTGCATTTTTCAATCCAAAGGGCATCACCACAAAGTGGTAGTGCCCACCAGGGAGTCGAAAATGCTGTTTTGGCTTTTGCATCATCAGCTAATCTGATTTGCCAGTAGCCAGCTGTTAGGTCAAATGTGCTTAGATACTTGGCTGAGGCCAAAGTATCAATCAGCTCATCTGCCCTTGGTATGGGATAGGCATCAGTCCTAGTGACTGCATTGAGGCCTCTGTAGTCTACACAAAACCTCATTTCTTTCTTACCACCCTGGGTATGAGGCTTGGGTACCAGGACTACTGGGCTAGCCCAAGGGCTATCTGAAGGCTCAATCACGCCTAACTCCAACATTTTCTGGACTTCAGTCCTGATACAGTCCCTGACATGGTCAGGTTGCCTGTAGATTTTATTCTTGACAGGCAGACTGTCCCCAGTGTCCACCTCATGGGTGCACCAGGTAGTCTGACTAGGGGTCAGGCTAAACATATGTCTAAACTGTTGCAGAACTTGTCTGCACTCACTTTGCTGATGGTCAGTGAGGCTGCTTGCCAAAGCAACACCATCTACTGACCCATCATCAGGGTTCTGAGAGAGCAGGTCAGGGAGAGGGTCACTCTCCTCCTCCTGGTCCTCATCAGTTGCCATGAGCAAGCCCATGTCAGCCCTGTCAACATATGGCTTTAATCTGTTGACATGAAGCACCCTTAGGGGGCTCCTGGGAGTTCCAAGATTCACCAGATAGGTGACTTCTCCCTTCTGTTCAACTATTGTATGGGGGCCACTCCATTTGTCCTGGAGGGCTGCTGGGGCCACAGGCTCCAACACCCACACTTTCTGTCCTGGCTGGTATACAGTCAGCACAGCCTTTGGTCATGCCAAGCTTTTTGCAATTCTTGGCTGGCCTCCAGGTTTTGGTTGCCTTTTTCATGTACTCTGCCATCCGGGAGCGGAGACCAAGTACATAGTCCATCACATCTTGTTTGGGGGCTTGAGAGGTAACTCCCAGCCCTCTTTTACCAAACATAGTGGACCTCTCACAGGATGCCCAAACAGAAGCTCAAATGGGCTGTAGCCAACCCCTTCTGTGGAACCTCTCTGTATGCAAACAAAAGGCAAGGAAGAAGAAGGTCCCATTTCCGCCTAAGCTTCTCTGGGAGTCCCTTAATCATTCCTTTCAAGGTCTTGTTGAAGCGTTCAACTAAACCATTGCATTGTGGGTGATAGGGGTGGTGAACTTATAAGTTACACCACACTCCTTCCACATTGCTTTCAGATATCCTGACATGAAGTTGGTACCTCTGTCAGAAATGACCTCCTTTGGGAAACCCACTCTGGAGAAAACTCCAATGAGGGCTCTTGCCACCACAGGGGCTGTGGTGGTCCTCAGAGGAATTGCCTCTGGGTACCTGGTGGCATGATCCACTACCACCAGGATAAATCTGTGCCCAGATGCAGTCTGAGGGTCAAGGGGACCAACAATGTCAATCCCTACCCTTTCAAAGGGTACCCCCACCACAGGTAGTGGTATCAGGGGGGCCTTTGTTGTGCCACCTGCCTTACCACTGGCTTGGCAAGTGACACAGGAGCGACAAAACTCCTTTGTGTCCTCTGACATATGTGGCCAATGAAAATGTGGAACAAGCCTGTCCCAGGTCTTGTTTTGGCCCAAGTGTCCTGCCAAAGGGATATCATGTGCTAAGGTCAAGAGGAACCCCCTAAACTTCTGAGGTATTACCAACCTCCTGGTGGCTCCAGGGGCTGGGTCTCTACCCTCAGAATATAGGAGTCCCTCATCCCAATAAACTTTATGGGACCCACTAGCACTCCCAGCAGCCTCAGCAGCAGCCTGCTGTCTGAGGGGTTCAAGAGAGGGGCAGCACTGTTGCTCCTTACTCAGATCTTCCCTAGAAGGGCCCCCTGCCCCCAAGAACTCAACCTGGTCAGGTTCAAGTCCCTCTGGGGCAGTTCCTTCTTCAGGTTCTGCTTCACCTCCCTCTGGAAGTGAATCCTTGATCTGAGACAGAGGGGAAGGCACTGCCTTTACCCTACTGCTCCTCCTCTTGGGAAGCATCTGGTCCATTGTTCCAGGATCCAGAGCTGGTTCAGTGTCATGCATTCTTGCTTGTGACCTGGTCACAGCAAATACCTCTGCAGGGATGCCCAACATCTCAGCATGAGTCCATAACTCTACTTCAGACCAGGCTGAAGTCTCTAGATCATTGCCCAATAGACGTTCTACAGGGAGGTCTGCACTGACTACAACCTTCTTGAGGCCAGTTACCCCTCCCCAGGAGAAATTCACAACTGCCAGACTATGGTTGGTCTGGACATTGCTTGCATTGGTCACCTGGTACATTTCACCCAGGATGATCTGTCCAGGGTCCACTAGGTCCTCTGCCACCATGGTGACACTAGCACCTGTGTCCCTAAATGCCAAAGCCTGTTTGCCATTTATCAAAGGCTGCTGTTTGTACTTGCCCAGATTACTGGGGCTTACTAGGAAGGACATATCAATGTTTCCCTCACAAATCAGCATTGCCTGAGTGGTTACTCTGACTAGGTCAGAATCCACTCCAGAACCCAGGGTCAACCCTACTACACCCTTATTCTGCGTACCACCTCCACCAGTAGCTGAGCTAGGGGGCACAGTTGCCTTAGGAGCAGGAGTGGTGGTGGTTTGGTCTTTGGACTTGGTACAATCAGAAGTCCAGTGCCCTTTCTGTTTACAGAATTTGCACCAGGGCTTCTTTTGGCCTTTTCCCTTGTTGGACTGTGACTCCCCACCAGATGCAGATTTTTGGGGCCCTTGTGAAGACTTCTGGTCTTTTGACTTATCCCCACCTTTCTCAGAGCCTTTAGGATCTTGCTTCTTAGTGTCACCCCCTTGGTTCTGGGTTTTCTGCCTCACCCTGGTTCTGACCCATTTGTCTGCCTTCTTTCCCAATTCTTGGGGAGAGGTCAGATCAGAGTCCACCAGGTACTGATGCAACAACTGGTTCTGGCAATTATTTAGGATCTGTTCTCTCATCATCAGATTATACAATCCCTTGAAATCAGTAACCCTACTGCCAACCAGCCAACCCTCTAGAGCCTTGGTTGCACAATCAACAAAGTCAGTCCAGTCCTGAGTCTGTGCCTTCTGGGTATCTCTGAACTTCAACCTGTACTGCTCGGTGGTTAAGCCAAACCCATCTATCAGTGCACTCTTCAGGACCTCATAATCATCAGCATCCTCCTCTCTAACAGTGATGAGCTTGTCTCTTCCTTTATCTGAAAAGGAGAGCCACAAGATTGCTGCCCACTGCTTTTGGGGGACCTGCTGTACTCTACAGGCCCTCTCCATAGCAGTTATCCACTTGTGGATATCATCCCCACTCTGGTAGGGAGGAACAACCTTGCTCAGGTTCCTATGGTCAGGAATATATTCTCTGCCTCTAGGGACACTGTTGCTGCCACCAGGGGGTTCTAACCCCTCTTTTCTAGAAGCTCTCTGGATCTCCAGGGCTTCCCTATCCAGTGCCAACTGCTTGGTTCTGAGGGCCACTCTGGCTTCCTCATACTGGAGCAGTTTGCACCTTCTCTCAGAGGAGGTCTCTCTTAAGGAAAAGTATGAGCTCCTCTGCTGGACAAATTCTCTGCCAGAGTGATAAGAGTGGTCAGATTCCCTGGAAGGGGATCTGTGCCTCTCCTCCTCTCTGTCAGTTCTCTTAGGGAGAATTCCTCTGTCCTTTTCAGGCCCCTTGGAGCCTGGCCCTTCAATCACAGAGTCTTGGTCATTCTGATTTTCATCATCTGACCCAGATACTATGACTGACCCACCCACTGATTCAAACCCTTTAGCTCCTAGAGCCAATCTAAGGTCATCTGCTGTTAGCAGATCTATCAGGTGCAGTGTTGAGGGACTCTGTCCTAGCTTCAGGTGTCTTTCGACACACATGGCTCTCAAGTCAGAGAAAGCCATGTCCTTATACTGAGGCTGAGTGGATCCACTGGGTCCACCCTTTAAGGACATTCTAGTGTTGTGCAGTGTTGTACTACCGACACTAGTTTGTGGCCTACTGATCCTAGCTTGAGCTGTGGAAAGGGTGTGCTATCCCTTGGCACACAGCTCTAAGTTCAGTAGAACTTATTGATACTAAGCTTGACTTTATATGTACCTTGAGTACCTATAATGGTTTTCAGTTAGTAATTCAAATAGAGATTTTCTGGTAAAACAATGGCAAGCTGGAATCCCACACGCTGCCACCAATGTGAGAAGTTGGCCTGGTATATGCTGTTCACTAATTAAAGTGGACACCTTGCACCCGGGCAAATCGACTCTTATGGTAGATAGGTTTAAGACAACCTTTTAAAGAAAGCTATCCTAGTGGTAGCTGTGGAGAGCAGCCTTCAGGCTAAGTCTCGGAGGAATGTAAAGCAGCTTGTTTTACCATATAATCTCTTGAATCACCAAATGAAAAGACACCACACAGGTATATATATCAAATATATATGTATTTATTTCTAAATAACTCTCTACTAATCTCTTTATGAGATTAGAAGACAAACATATGCACAAATCAACGTTTCACAATAAGTTAAGCACAAAATATGGCTGGGGCCCTAAGGGCGTACCAGACCATATACTAAAAAAGGGACTTAGCAACAACGACTTGCAGGGAGACAAGGCCTAGGGCCTTCAGAAGTGCTGGGGCCTCACGAAACCACCCAAGGCAGGTAAGTAAAGGACCCACGGGGGACGCGTGCAGTGTAGATACACGGGCGCGGATCGCCGTTGACTTCAATGGGGCAAGTCGCGGTTGGAAATAAAGAGTTTTAGGATACTTCGGGAGAACCTACAAGCAAGTCACTTACAGGGTAAGTAGTTCTAGGGCCCACACCCACAGGAGCACCGTAGTGCTGGAGTTACCTCACCCAGGGAAGCCGGGTGCACAGGTGTCCTTTGGTGTCGGGTCGCGGCGTCGTTTTCAATGGCGAACAAAGAAGACTTGCTGCTTGCGGGAGCTGAAGAAGTGTCCGGTGGAATCCAAGCCTGGATTCTGAAGAAGGATGACCTGAAAGCAGAGGGGACAGTGTTCAAAGTCACTTGGCAGTGACCCGGGGCAAGGAAGATGGATGCCCACCGTCGTCGGTTGATTCAGGTCGGTTGCGGGTGCCTTGACTCTTCAGCCACGTGGTCCAGGAGGTGTCGACGACGACCAGGAGCTGGATTCGGTGTGTCCCTCGACGTCTGCAGCTGACTGCGGTGTCGGCAACTCGATCGGAGCCAACAAGCCTTGGCAGCCGCAAGTCTCGGGGGAGATGGAGAAAAGTCGATGGCGCAGACCAGCAAGGTCTGTGGAACTCACCCAGCGAGGGTAAGTCAGGGCAGGCCTGGAGCAACCAGGGCAGGCCTGGAGCAACCAGGGAGCCCTTTGGTTTCTTTAAGAAGTCTTCTGGGGACCCACAAGCCAGCGGGCAAGGGATCGCGAAGACACCTCGGGCGGAATCACTCAACAGGGGCCCACGGTCACTCGGGACGGTGTAGGCCTCTGATCTTCGGAGGGATTCCTGCTGGAGGTCGGGACCACACATGGTCCAAAGCACAGGTTCGTAGAACGTTGTGAAGGGGTTGCACTCGACAATAGTGCACGGTACCCAGGGGTTGCGGTTCCTCGTTACTCGTGGGGTCCACTTGCCTCAGCTTCGCTGGGGACTCACGATGGCCTGGGAGAGGTCAGGAAATCCACTTCTTGGGCTGCAGGGACTTCGGACTCCGGCGGGAGCGGCGTAGTTTGCGACCGTCGTTGTCGTTTTTGGTGCCTGCCAAGCAGGGAGTCACTCCTTGACTCCAAGGGAGATTCTTCTGTCTTCCAAAGGTAGTGGAACGTCGAAGGGCCAGGATTCTTCTGTAGAGCGTCATCTGCTTTGCAATGGCAAGGTTCCCCCTCTTATACTAAAAAGAGGGGATGGACTAGCTCTATGACCCCACCTATGGGAGGGTCAAGGGAGGGGTGGCTACACCCACTTCCCTTTGTCCAGTTTCGCGCCAGAGCAGGGGCAGGTAGCCCCTGAGCTGGTTTGAACTGGCATATGCACAGAGGAGCCTTCTGCTCCCCCAGTGCAGGACTTCAAAGCACTCTAAGAGTGCACCCACCCAGCCCCAATACACTAAACCCTGTCTGGAAGGTGGTTACACCTCCCTGTGACAGGATGCCTATTGTTGGGCTTCCTCCACTGTGAGTTTCGGTCATCAGCAGGAGGGCAGCCCAGTGTCTGTGACTGGTGGCATCCATTTTGTGATGCCAGGGCTCTTTAGGATTCTACCGCGTTTCCACAGCAGGCACATGTCTTATCCCTCTAGAAGGGTGGAATGCTACCCCCGCCGCCAAGATTGGCGGGGGGGTAGTATGCCAAGATGTTTGACACCAAACACGACATGTTTTGATGCAGCCATTCCAAAGTTAGCATTTACCGCGAGGATATAATGCACTTAAGAGTATATGGTTTAACCGCATCCACAAACAGCACCAGAGAATGGACTCTGAGAACTGCAGAGGGGCCCTGCTCATGCAGAGGCACCCCCTCACATAGAAGCCAAGCACCCTGCCCTCAGGATTGATAGGGCCTGCCTTAGGGGTGACTGATAGGTTTATATGTGTGTGCAAGAGAGATACAGGAAACCTATATCTCAGTGAGGGGTGCTAGCACCACCTCACCCAGGCTGCAGTAGCAGGCCTGTGGTGTCAGATTTAGACTGCTTCCCAGGGTGGCATAACACATGCTGCAGCCCCTGGTAGGCCTGTGAAGTACCTATGCCCTTGGCACCTAAGGTACCATATACTAGGGACTCATAAGGCACCACAGTATCCAATCACTAGTGCACCTAGAGTGCACTCCATGTCGTTTAGAGAAAACAGAGAGGCTGGGGCCCTGATTGGCAGGGACCCAGCCAGACTATAGCCAGAAACCAGTGCTAACATCAGAAAAAAGTGGGGGCAACATAAGAGGCAGATCCTACTCTCCTACAATGTGTAGCCTAGGGTTTCCACTATTCCACGAGAAAAAGCCTGGCCACCTTTTCACGTTTTAACATTCTGCAAAGGCCCCGACATGATACTTTTGTAGAACTTTATATGAAATCATCTGTATTCACTTTGAACATGGACTTTCTGTCTTTGTTTAATTATCAGAAATATTGGTTGAGCAATGTTAAGTATTTCAAATAATATTGTTCTCCATGTATGCCACTTAATGAAGAAAGCAATTTCCAACTTGTAACTTAGTTAAATAGCAATATTAGACAAAGAAATAGTGTCCAAATGTGTAAGCAATGTTCAGCCACTGTGAAGGTTTGTGCAGCTTTGGATTTTGCTGTGTGGAGTGAGGACAGTAATGCTCACCCTCCTTTGATTATGATACAAAGGCACCTTAATTGTAATGCTAGGCCACCTCTAAATTATTTGGAAGTGATGAGAAAAGATTGCTGTTGTCTGCATTATAATTAGGATATATGAAGCATTAGGGCAGGCGAGGAACACATTTTAAAGTGATTTTATGTAACATTTACTGTTTAAAGTACGTACTGATAAGGTGATATGGGTAAAAATGACCAGATTCAGGAGATTTTTCTAATTTTTGTACCGTCCGACATTAAAATGCTGCTCATGGCAGTATACCAGCAAGGTGTCAACCCTAGTAAATCTTGATACTTTCAATTGCTTGCTGTCTAGTAGCGTAGCAAGGATGCCCTGGTCCAAGCAAGGAAAATGTCATCTTTGTCAGCTTTTGTGGCAGGTATATACAGCAATTATCAGGGTTCAGTGGGCCCCAGTGCCACTGCACCAATGTTAGCTACGCCACTGATACTGTCCTTTTATTAAAAGTACACATTTAGTGCAACCAACGACCAAATGTGGGTGGAAAGGTGACTGAGGCTGAGTTTTTATTCTGCGGCAGCTGTCTACCTTAGCTCTAAGCACTCCGGGCAAGGGTAGCATGAATCAAATCCATGGAAAAGGACCCACGGGAGCCTCCTCTTTTGGCTTTTCACCTTATACTTGTGTGCCCTGTGATATGCTGTAAGATGTTGATTTTGCATTAAACACAGTGCACTGATACTACAAAATATTTCCAGTGGATTTTAGATGAAAAAAATCATATTAACATTGACCATACAATTATTTCAGTAACATAATATTCATGGGCTCTGCTGGCAAAGGTAAATTGATTGCTAACTTATGTTTATGACCAAAGTTCCCTTTTCTACTGATTCCAAGAATTCACAAAGTGATTCCTCTAAGGTGTATTCCCATTTACAGTGAAGGAGCTCTCTACCACTTTCGGCCAGGAGTGTGGAGATATACACAGTGTAAATCCACTGAAAGGGTGGGAAAATGGCCATTTCAAGGCATGGTTTGCCTTTAAAGTCTGAAAACACTCAAAAACGCGGAATTTGTTTGGCATTCTCATACTATGATCTGACTTTTTTCCATCCTGGAAATGGTTGGAAGTTTACTCAAGGAGAACTGATCAACCCACATTGGATGGGGTTTCAGGTAAGGGGTTTCTAAACTAGTAAAAATGTTTCCACTCTGAGAAAAAAAACACAAAAAAGTACATTTGAAAGAAGGAATCCATTCCCACTGAACAGAGTTCTCCACCACGGAGAACTCTGTGCAGAGTGAATGGAAACACAAGTTAGGAATCATGATTTCCAATGGAATCCACATGGAAACAATGCACTAGGTGTAGCTTTCCGTGCTGATTCCAATTGGAATTTCAAAATTCCAAAAAGTTTTAAATCTGCGCCCACATGTAGAAGTAAATCTTCTGGTACTACTCTTTTGTTAACAGGACATTTTTCAGTATCTTTCAGAAGGTTGCCAGTAGTGTTTTAAAAGTATTTTAGCCTTTTTGACACAGTAGATATGTGCCCTCGCACGTCTTTTAATTTTGTATCAACCTCGTGTTAAAGTGCTCCATGTTTTCTGATAATTTCTCTTGCAGTCGTTCCGGAGGTCATTTTAATTGGGAATGGTGCGAGTGTAGACTGAGTTTTAGATTATGTGAGCACATATTAATTTAAAGTTGGCCCATTACACTTCAGATGATTCTCACGTTCTCCACTCATGAGGTTTTATCAAGTATGCATGAGCAGATAATGTGTGAGCATGATATTTATGAAAAGTTGTGTGTTTAACCTAGAACATATGCATATCCGCACCTGCCTCAACTTCCAGAACTACAAAAAGTTGCTAAAAACATGGCTATTTTGAATTTCATTCTGCTTTGGCCTACAGCACAAGCACTGAGATGATCCTTCGGAAGGGAGTTGTGCGCTATACTAAGTACATAAATAAACAAACATAGTTTTGTTGCAGTTCAAAGGACCGTGTCCAAAGGGGCACAGTATGGGGATAGTTTGTGATTAGAGCTGCAGGCAGGAAGCATGTCCTGTGCATACTCCTGCTTCCTAGTCCGTCACACATGTGAAGTAGGAATCCTGCACCTTCCTTCATTTTCTGGTCGAATGTCTGGAAAAATGCCCAATTTTTAAATCAAAATACGTTTTATGTAGAGGATGTCATTAAAAAAAGCTATAACTTTTAAGTTTATGTGATATAAACATGAGTTCGGTGAGGTAGCTCATTGGGCTAATGTGAAAGGAGCGGAGATAAAAGTCAACAGTTCTAACACACTAGGTGCATTCAGCTTTTCACCTTTTATTATCTTCCCTAACATGATACCCAGAAAAACAATACTCATAAGAACACCAATCCTGGTAATGTGAGGAAAAAATGGTTAATATTTCAGTGTGTGCCTTTTCCATATTCTCAGCAACATTGTAAGCTCCCATTAGAAATCTATCCATGCTGTATTGTGACCTATAGCAATCACTTATCAATGCTCAAGACTCAAGCACTGGGAACTGAATGATGCAAGGATATTCAACACTCCTAGCAAAGTAGTCAATTTGCCATTGGAGCAATCCCTTTCAACATCAGAAAAAGCAATTACTCTGTTTACTTTCATGTGATATTGGCCACTCAAGAGCCTTGCCTCCTTTTACAGAAGCACTGACAGCTTTAAAAGTTTCTTGTCAGTTATGTAATACCCCAGCACTTCCATTATATGGGGATGCTTCCCACATGCAAAAAGGAAGTGCTTTACAGGCTCTTGGTGTTGTTCCATTCTCCGAGACATGGAGTTCCACTGCCTCACCCCACTAAAGGGTACACATGCTGTCTGAGGGTTACACAGTCCCTCTGCCAAGGCTCAATCCTAGTGCAATACCAACCTCACGGACGTGCGAGCCCATTGCCTACTACAGTTAGTCTCAGTAAATATTTAGACTCACCTTTAGTACAGGTGCAGCCTTAGGGATGTGTAGCCCCCTGCCAAGCCAGCTGAGAGCACAGTGGCATTCTCAAGTACATGCAGATTTCCTTCATGGATCACAGAGAGGTGATGTAATACAAACCCAAGGGATCTGTAGAGATACATGAACAATGTGTGATGGAAAGACTAGGACCCATATACATCCATGATGAAGGTCTCAGTCCCAGATTTATGCTTGGAGGCCAGGGAGGGAGGAGAGGAGAGGAGATCGCTGCATCTCACTTTGTGTACTCTACAGCTGATGGCTTCAAAACAGAGCCTGGCCTACTCAGCTTTTCTTCTACCGAGGTCGTTAATGTAACTAAAAGGTTGGTTGAGAGCCTAACTACTCTTCAAGCAGAATGAGGCCACAGTTTGCTTTGCCTGCAGTCTCCCTGTGAATGTGTTGTCTTGCTGCGTTGAGGCCCGAGAGAGGTCTTTGTTTACCAGGAGATCATGATATCCACCACCCTCATGCCAGCCAATCAAACCGAATCTACTACCCAATGAAATACCCCACACAGCCCCCGCTGCTGCCTTCCTCGTATTTGCAAAACAGAACTGCATGTTTCATCTCATTTTCTCTCCATGTTAACTGCAATTTAAGAGACTTCAAATTATGGTGATTGTGGCAAATCATCCCTTGTTTCCATCATACCAGCTCTGGGTGGCAATAGTGAAATGGTTTTTAGCTGTGTTCCCTATATCCTCTGGAACTGCAATGAGAAATGTTTAAACACTGGCATTGAGATCCTAGAGTGGCATGAACACTTTATGTAATAGGAGTCTACAGTAAACTTCAGAGCACTTGGTTGTGCTCTGTGGTGTTGAGTGTTTGTATCTCAATACACCTGCCACTGAGTGTCTGCAAGAGGGAGGAGCTGGGAGGGAGTGGTTCTCAATGAGCTGTTCAGGGTACTAGGCTTCTCTACAACTGAGCGAGGTTCTTGACTTATTTAGAGTTTGGTGCGAACTGAAATTCTTTGATTTATGATGGAAACTCTAAACCTGCAGCAGAATCCACCAAAAGAATTTCCTCCACCTTAGTAATATTATTGTGGAACAATTTCAGCCCCTAACCAACACCAACAGCATCACAGCTAGTGTCTTTTTTATATATGTGCCTCTAACCACTTAAAACCAATGAACCTGTATCTTGAAGTTAAGATACAGCTAAACCACATCATTTTATTTGCCGTTACCTGTTGATGGAAAAAAAAAAAAAGAGGGATATTTTGGTCTTTTTAGCCACCCCTCAAGTAACACCATTTACCCAACCTCTGGTGCCATCGCCCTCCTCACATCTGTATGCACTGCTGTGTCTAAACTAATGCTGCTCTGCAACATTCTGTTCATGTGTGAGGTAGCTCGCCCAACACGTCTACCTCATTTATAAACCACATGCACAGCATCCAGTTTACCTATGTAGGTGTAACTGCAACTTTCAAACATGCTCCAAATGGTGGTTGCAAACTCGACAAAGTTGAAGGCCTCCAGTGACCTCTCGGGGACATGAAACACTATATAAATAGCACACAGAGAGCAGTGAATTTCTCAGCAATTCAGAAAGCGCATTTCAGCCTTACAAGGGGAATGAAAGGCACTATATAAATGACTGAGATATTATGCAACAAAAAGGGAAGATTGCTTAATGTTTTATCACAACTCCTTGTTGACTCCAGGACAGACTTATGTCATGAGGATTTGGCTGCTCCTACTTATGAAAAGCAGGGCTTTTGGTCATGTCATTCTTACTGATTTTCCCAGGCACCTCCCCAAGCACCTCCCCAAGCACCTGTAGCAAGTTAACAGTGCCAACTGATAAACCTGGGCTACTTCCTCTTTATTGATATTGACAGTGTTTATAAAGCACACAATTGCCCGAAGTCGTCCTGGCAATGTTGTCTGCTAGATATCAAATGAGTTGAGCTAGTTAAGAGGCGGAGTCAGGTTTTGAGATTTGTTTCTAAAACTGAGGTAATTGGTCTGGACTCAAGTGCCTGGGCATTTTGTTTCTGAGTTTTCAGGTGGTGAAGGTGAAACTTCGATCACCCCAAGATGCTTTAGTAGTGTTCGGGATTACTACTGTTCTTGATCTAGCCTCGAATAGGCGTGTACCATTTGAATTTTGTTTTAAGGTACTCAATTTATGGGCAGTGCATAATGCCTTGAAGGAAATTCGGTTCCTAATGGGGAGCCAATGTAGTTGCGACAGGGAGTGTGAGGCTGATTTAAACTTAGGGATTCTCATTAAGAAGCGGTCAGCTGCATTTGAGGATCTGCAGTTTATTCAGAATTCGTTGTCGGGTGCCCATGTAAAGTGCGTTGCAGTAATCAAGTCTGGATAACACCATAGCAATGACTACCAGCTTCTGTAGTTCGAAAGGAATAAATGGGATGATTTTTCTCTACGATTTTAATAGAAGAAAGCAGGAAGAAGTAAGCTTGTCAATCTGGTAGGAGAGGGTAAAATTAACATCAAAGGTGATTCCTAGCTTCCTGACTTTATGGACCGGGACAGGAAGCGGGCCCAAATGTTGGGGCCACCAGGATAAGTTTAAAGACAATCTCTACCTTTTCATTTACAAAATGCTGCTAGTAAGGCTCCCTAGTGGGTGAATCAATGTATTGCGAAGGTCAGTGCTCAATCTGTGCATTGCAATTCCATTCTTAATAGGAAATTGAGTGGGTTAATACGCCTGCTGTGTGTAACTGCTGGTGTAGATTGTGATGTACTTTTATGGAATAACATGGATATTGCAAACCAGGATTGAGATGCACAGACAGAGCATTCTTGTTCCTTGCTGGCATATCAGGGTCTGGATTGGCATTCAATAGCACTGCTGTGTGTTGCTTCCAGTATTGGAATAGCAAGTGATTCAACAGAGATGGTATGGCAGAGCTGTGTGTGGGAAACGGGAGCATCTGGTGTTCTGCAGACAAGGGCTGAGCTGCACTAGTAGAGCTGTGAGTTACAGCACTTAAAATAGCAGAGGTCATCTGTGGTAGGAGTAAGGTGTAAAACAAACTGTGCTTGGGTATCCGCCTGGAATCTTGAGGGTGCTTCTAGGAAGGATCAGTGTAACCGAGCTAACTGTGTGCAAGTCCCAATGTTGGCATACCACTGGGTGCTTCAATCCTTTGTTTGCGATGCACGGCCAGAGCTTTAGCAGCGGTGCTACCGAGCATGATGAAGGTTTATAGGAAGAGCTGTGTGCGAGTCTGGTACTGTGGAATATCAGCAGTGAGTCAGGATTGTCAGCCAGGTAGGGTTTTGGAGCCAATTCAGGCTGGGGTCTTGCCATTTCTCTTGTATACTACACTGCCATCCCAGTCTCCTGTGGTCTAAATACAGATACTGGGTCAGTTCAACTGTCATTAGTCAAACTTTTTCGTTACCATCAGAGCTTGAAGAAGGTGGCATTGATTCTTATTGCGCTACCAAAGTTAATGGACCGATTGCTCCTTTACCCCAGGACCGGTGCTTGATGTCCAGTTCAGGGCCCTGCCCCACAGTGACTTCTGGTTCGCCCGGTTAGATTCTGGAAAGATCCCAAACCTCCTTGAATATGCCCACTGGGGCATCATGATTCTGGCATTGAAATGTGTATATCTGGGGCATTGTAATACAGGAGCGGAAATGTCTGCTTAACTGAAGCATTGTGGAAACTGGTAAGCTGCCACATTAAGCCATGCTCTGGTATATCTGATCAACACTGCTGGCTAGTAAACATCTTAGTCACCATAACGGGGGCAGTGCCAAGTAATATTTCAGCAGCACTATGCTATTGTTTTAATATTCATGCATCACTCCTATGTATAAAGGATGAAGAGAGAGAGTTGCAAGAGATGTCTACCTTGCGAGGTTTGAGGCACTTGCATCAATTATTTCTAGTTCACTGATATAAAGGAAGATATGGAATGAAGTATTTTCTAAAATAGGTGGAAGGCAAGACAGTCCTACTCAATAGGCTAGTAGTAGCGCAGGCTCCAGCACAATTGCCTGCATTATAGCTGCCCATCCTGTATCCGCTTTGTGTGATGAGAACAGCTTGCACTGCAGCTGCCTGTGCTGGGCCTGTTCTGGGATCATGAAAGAAGCCTACCGTTATAGAGCCCATACTGTTACTTATGTGTGCCAGAGGGAAGCTTCCAGCTGTATCTGTGCATAAACATATGGGGCTATGTCTGCCCATGAGGCTTTCATTGGGCATAGGCTAACTGCATATGATGTCTGCCCCTGAGAATGTCATTTCTTCATCTCTAACATTTCATGGTAGCGGTCTTAATTAGTTTAGGCTTGGTGACTATAGCAGACATACCTTCCTTAGAAACTTTTTTGTTATGCGATTAATATTAAATTGTTGTTTATTTGTGCACTGATTTTGGTTTTTATTCAGTAATATCATGCCCTGTAATTTCATCAGAGTAAAAGGTCACAAACATCACTTTCTATAATGCACTAGGCCTGATGTTGTGTGATGTCACTTCCTGTGATATAATGTGGGTCAAAGGACATGTGATGTCACTTCCGATACCCCTAACATTTTGGTGAATTGATGCCCATGAGATCACCAATGCCAACTGAGCTTAACAGATGGTAATGAAAACCATTCTTACTGAAGGTCAGAGAAATTCTGTCAGTCTGATTCAAAGACATCTGCATAGGCAAAACAGTGCCTTACTAGCAAGATAAACACCTTATTGCCCTACTTGCACAATGAAGGAAAATACATGAATCCACAGAAGCTGTGTGCTAGTTCCTAGAACTATGACAGCCGGATGCTCCATTCAAACCAATGCCAACTTGTTGGATCAAGCAGATGGGTAACCATACATGGTAGAGTCTTACATTATACATGCTAACCTGTAGTTAACATTAAGGCCCTCTCCATGTCATTAGGATTTAATGTTTGGTAGATAAGCGTGTTACATGGCTAGAATGAGAACAAAGTGAAATACATTGATTGGCCATCTCTAACCAATGAACCTCCCTCCCATCCCCACCGAAAGCCACAAGCACAATTCACCCCCAAACCAGCCACATCAAAATACCCTACCCCTCCACCACCACCCTTACTAAAGACTAAAGTACATTAAGAAGAAATAAACACAACTAAAAAGTCTAGATCCCTGAACAAAAATCACTTTAACATCTTTGACCTGCTCTCACAAACACTAGACCTCATGTTTATTACAGAAACATGACTCAGGAAAGATTTTGCACCCATAAGCCACAAAGCCATTCCTCCTAATTTTCACATTATTAACAAAATTCGTATTGGCAAAACTGGAGGAGACCTAGGTATCATCCATAAAAAAGCACTACAAATAAATCATTGAAAATCTCACCATGGACGGCTGTGAATCCTTAATGATGTCACCACACTCCAACTATTGCCTATTCTTTCCGCTTAATATATAGATCACAATACAGCAATGCCAACTTTAAAGATGTCCTCCTTGATACAGTAACCAACACCCATCAGGACCAGCCAAACCTATACATTCTAGGAGACCTCAACATATGGTGTGACAAAAAGAATCTAACCACAACAACAGATATCACAACCAGCCTTTAACGTACAACAAATCTTTTGTGGCCCAACTCACTGCACGTGACACAAGGTAGATGCCATACTAGCACCTTAGGCAAGCCAGTTACAGACAACTCCCTTGTAAGCTGGAGCAACCACAACATCATCATTTTCAAAATCAACACACCTATCAATAACACTTCAAAGACAACAACAAACGTTTATACATACAATGGAAAAAACTAGACAATCGGCAACTCAACACCCACCTTGGAAAAAACCCAATAAACATGTGGCCTACAGACATACACACTGTCTACAACTAGATCTCCACTGCACTGGACAAACAGATACCAACAAAAACCATATCCAGAGTGGAGTACAAAAAGAACACCACATGAGTTAATGACATCATCAAAAGAACAGAAACAAAACTCAACATAATACAACACAAACTGAGAAAAATCAGGAGATGAAACATACAAAAACAAGTGACGACACTATAAGAGAATCTACAAAAGAGCCATAAGAAACACAAAAAGACACCAATACCCCACATATATAGTTGAAGCAAACTGCCCTTTCAAAGAATTCCATAAAATTCTAACAAAATTCTGCAATGCAGAGTGCCTAAACACAGAAATGCCATGATAACAAGACTTCTGTGACAAAATCTCCAATGAATTATACTAAAAACAGTCCTGAAGGAGAATGTGGACAGCACCACAACAATGCATGACCTAACCACCACACAGAGACATCAATAACCATCCATCAATACCCTGCCACAAAACAATTTCCTCGATATTACTATTACAACCAGACCATCAGGATCACCATCAGACCCAGCACCGCCAACAATATTAAAAGATATCCTTCGCTCAACCTGTACAAGAGAGGAAGCCAGATGCCTACTCTGCAAGTCCCTGGAACTAGGTTCATACCCACTGAAAACATCCTAACCTCAGACCACACCTCAAAAGAAAATGTTTTAACCCATCTAATCAAGCAAACAGGCCCATATCAAATGGACCATTCTTAGGAAAAACGTTTGAGAAAGCAGTGTTGACTCAGATCTTTAACTTTACCAAACATTACTGCTTACTGTCAGACCCACAGCCCGGTTTCAGACCAGGCACAGTCACAGAGTCAACCATCACATATATTTGGAATGATCTAAAACTCTCTTCTGTCAAAAACAGAATATCTGCCTTATTACTACTGGATTTATCAGCAGCATTTAACACTGACCACCATCACACGATACTGCAAAGACTTTACAATCTTGGAATCCATGAAAATGCTTTAAAATGGACTGTCTCTTATCTCACAGACAGACAAAGACTAATCTAACTACGCCCTTTTAAATCACCTCCTCACAAGGAACACTGTGGCATTCCTCAGGGGTCCGTAACATCCCCTCTATTATTGAAAATCTATCTACCCCTCTTACCAAATCTGATTAAATCCTACAAACATACCTGTTACAACTATGGAGACGACACCCAAATCATTTTTTAAATGGATAGCCCCAGACCTCTACAATTCCAAACTTGATGACCGTCTTCGTGCCATAAACACATGGATGATGAATAACCATCTAAAGCTCAATACCACAAAGACAGAGATTATGACATACCAGCCTGCCTCCATTTGGCCTAGGGAACTTGAAGCCCCCCTCTGACACATCAAGAGAAGTAAGAAACCTAGGAGTAACGAATAGTTTCTTACCTGTCGGTGAAGTTTTGCAGCTTGAAGACTTTCTGGATTCACTATGCTGTGCATTATTCCGCGGTCTAGTGGTTGGGACCGGAATCGTAGTCTCTTTTCTCTTTTTCTTTCGTGGCCCAGGTGGGCGTCGACGTCCCACCATTTGGTGTCCTCCCGTGACGTCAGCTCGCTTCCTCCGGAAGCTCCCACCCTTGGGCGCCATCTTCGGATTCTTTTTTTCTCGTCTTGTGCTTTTTCTTGTTTATCCTTTTACTTTTTGAAGGTCTTTTTCATTTCTTAATCCCCTTTCCTCCTGTCTCATCTTTCTGGCGGGGGTGGGTTCGCTAGTGAATCCAGAAAGTCTTCAAGCTGCAAAACTACACCGACAGGTAAGAAACTATTCGTTTTGCAGTGTGAATCTTTCTGGATTCACTATGCTGTGCATAGACTTTGTAGCGGTTTGCTATGTTTGTGGCGGCTGGGTGGAAGATGAGCGTTGGCTGTTGAATATATGTTGAAGCACTTTTTGACCTACTTGTGCCTCTTTGTTCATCTGTATATCCACGCAGTAATGCTTAGTGAACGTGTGCACTGAAGCCCATGTCGCCGCCAGGCAAATGTCTTGGATGGGTGTGTTTGCCAGGAAAGCTACAGTTGCTCCCTTTTTCCTGGTGGAGTGAGCTTGTGCTGCTCCTTGTAGTTCTTGGCCTGCCTGTTTGTGGCAGTATTGGATTGTCTGTGCGATCCATCGTGCAATGGTGTTTTTAGTTACTGGTCTTCCCAGGAAACTGCTTGCGAAAGACACACTTAATTGCTTTGTTTTCCTACAATCCTTAGTCCTTTCGATGTAATGCATCACTGCTCTTCCAGCGTCCAGAGTGTGCAGTGCCCTCTCTGCGCTTGTGGATGGTTTTTGGAAGAAGCTTGGTATCTGTATTGTCTGGCTTATATGGAACTTCGACACCACCTTTGGCATGAAATGTGTGTCTGTTCTCATTACCACCCTGTCATTGTGAATTTGAATGTAGGGTTCTTGTAGTGTGAGCGCTTGCAATTCGCTCACTCTGCGTAGCGAGGTGATCGCCACCAGAAAGGCTGTCTTTATTGTGAGCATGTGTAGAGAGGCCTTGTGAATGGGTTCGAAAGGTGCCTTCATAAGTTGCGTTAGAACTACATTGAGGTTCCATGCCGGCGGTGGCATCCTTTCTGGTGGGGCGATTCTTTTGGCCCCCTTCAGGAATCTTTTTACCACCTGAGATGTAAAGAAACTTTTCCCTGTTTCTCCTCTTGTATAGGCTACTATTGCTGCTAGGTGTACTCTTAGCGAGGCGTAGCTTAGGTTACTCTTTAGCAAGTGTGTTAAGTATCTTAGCACTATTGATTCCCTGGTGATTCTCTTGTGGAGCTTTTCCCTGATGCACCATTGGGTGAATCTTTTCCATTTTGCCGCATAACACTTCCGTGTGGTGGGTCTCCTTGCCTCTCGCAGCACCGCCAGCGTGCTTTCTGGGAGCTTGAGGTGCGCGAACTCCAAGTCTTCAGGAGCCAAGCTGTTAGGCTGAGGCTCTCTGGTTCCGGGTGGAGCACCCTTCCGTTTTGCATCGAGAGCAGGTCTCTTCTTTTTGGGAACTTGTGTGGTGGCCCCTGTGCCATTTCCACTATTTGTGAGAACCAGGACTGCCTGGCCCACTGTGGTGCTACCAGAATCAGCGTCATGTTGCTTGTTCTGCACTTGCTGAGCACCCTGTGCATCAGCGGTATCGGGGGGGAAAAGCGTAGGCAAATGTCTTCGACCAGCTTATCCATAGGGCATTTCCTTGGGGTTGCTGACCTGGCTGTCTGGATGCGAAGTATTGGCATTTTGCATTCTGGTGTGTTGCAAACAGGTCTATTTGTGGGGTCCCCCACTTCTTGAATAGCCTTTGCGTTTCCTGCGGGCTGAGCTCCCACTCGTGGGATGCTGATGTCTGTCTGCTGAGTCTGTCTGCTTCCACATTGTCCTTCCCTGGTAGATGTATCGCCAGGAGGTCTATTTGTAGTGGGATTGCCCATCTCCATATCTCCTGCGCTAGCCTTGACAGCGCCACTGATTGTGTTCCTCCCTGCTTGTTGATGTAGAACATAGTTGTGGTGTTTTCTGTTTGTACTAACACCCTTTGCCCGTACAGCTGTTTCTGGAACGCTTTTAGTGCAAGGAACACGGTCTTTAGTTCTAGGTAGTTGATGTGTTTGACGGCATCTGTTTGTGTCCATAACCCCCTTACTTTGAGCAGGTTCATGTGCGCTCCCCACCCCATTTGGGATGCGTCTGTTGTGATGGTCACTGTTGGAGTTGGTGGTGTAAATGGTTTTCCCCTTGTTATGTTGTCCTTGTTCCACCACGCTATCTCCTCCTGCACTGCATGCGTTACAACCACTAGATCTTCCCAACTCCCTGTTGCCTGTGACCATTGTTGTTGGAGCCATTCCTGGAATGGTCTCATGTGGAGTCGAATATTGGGGACTAGGTGTATGCAGGACGCCATCATCCCCATGAGCTTGCTCACTGTCCTCACTGTCAGACGCTGCCCCTTCCGGTATTGACGTGTCTCCTTCAGCAGTGCGAAGGTTCTCTTCTCGCTGGGGAACACCCTGCCCTGAATGGTGTCGATCTGTGCACCCAGGAAGATCTTCACCTGTTCTGGTTCTATCGAGGACTTCCCCAGTGTATCGAAAAACCTAGTTCTGTCAGCGTGTGCGTGACCCGCTGAGCATGTAGTTTGCATTGGTTGTAGGAGTTCGCCTTTACCAACCAGTCGTCGAGGTAGGGGTATACATGTATTCCCTGCCTCCGTAAGTGTGCCGCTACCGCAGCTAGGCATTTTGTGAAGACCCTTGGTGCGGATTTTAGTCCAAAGGCTAGGGCTGTGAACTGGTAGTGCGCCCTGCTGATGGCAAATCTCAGTAGATGTTTGTGTTTCTGGTTCATGGGAATGTGTAGGTAGGCATCCTTGAGGTCTATAGTGGACATAAAGTCCCCGTCCCTTATTTGAGGTATAACCTCCTGTAGGGACGTCATTTTGAACTTTTGAGTTTTTATGTATTTGTTTAGGAACCGTAGGTCCAGTATGGGCCTTAACGTTTCGTCTACTTTTGGTACGAGGAAGTAGTTGGAGTACACTCCCTTGTTTCTTTCCTTGTACGGCACCGTTTCTATTGCCTCCTTGTGGAGGAGTTCTTGTGCTTCCTGCCAAAGGAGTGAGAGCTCCTTTGTTGAGCGCGTTTTGTTGGTTGGCCTCCTGCTTGGTGGCTTTTTTACCAGTTCTATACAGTAGCCGAACTGTATGATGTTAAGTATCCATTTGTCCGTTGTTATCTTCTTCCACTCCTGGAAGAAGTGTTTTAGTCTGCCTCCTACCGGTGTTACATGTTCGTTGATTTCTAATTGTTCTTTGAGTCTTTTGTTGTGCCGCGCCCGTAGAGATGTTGTCTGTGTGGGCACGTTTGGTACAGTGGAGTCACTTGGAGGCGGGTTGCTGTCCCCCTCTCCTCGTTTGCCCTCGTCCGTTCGGTCGCCCCCGAAAGGACTGGCCCCTTTGTTGGTACTGCCAGCTTTGCTGTTGCTGACCTTGTTGCGCCTGGTTGTTTCCCTGATAGGTTTGCTGGAAGGCCTGGTGCGATGTTCCCGGCTGGCTTCCTCCTCTGCCATTTGGTCTCCTTGAGGGGGTGCCCCTTCTCATCCCTCTGAACTGCAGCGCTCCCATGGACCTTGCAGTTTCATTATGCTTTTTGAGCTGTGTCAGCTTCTCGTCCACTGGTGTGCCAAACAGTTTTTCCCCGTTGAAGGGTATGTTCAGGATATTGTTCTGGACTTCCGGCTTGAAACCCGAGATCCTCAGCCAGGCATGCCTTCTTTCCGTCACTCCAATCATCATAAGCCTGCTTGATGTGTCTGCCGCGTCCAAGGCCGACTTTAGGCAGGTGTTGGCCATGTTCTTGCCTTCCTTCACCAGGTGTGTTGCCCTCTGCTGGTATTCATCTGGGAGATGTTTGAGCAGCTGCCCTACCTCCTCCCAATGTTGGTACGCATGTCTGTTTATTAGGGCATTGGAGTTTGCAATGCGCCAGTGAATTGCCGCATTCCTCTCTATTTTCCTCCCTGTGAGGTCTATTCTCTTACTCTCCTTGTCTGGAGGTGGCCCTGAGTTCGTGGGAACGTTGGCCCTCTTTCTGGCCGTTGGCGTTATAATAGAGTCAGCTGGTACGGATCCCTGGATATATGCTGGATCCTTCGAGGAATGTTTGTATTTTTTCTCTGTTCTAGGGGTGACAGATCTGCAGGTTGATGGCTCCTTGAAAGCTTCCCTGCCCTGGTCCAGCACACTTGGGAGCATGGGTAGGAATTGGCTCCTAGTTTGAGTCGGGAGCAGGGTCTCTAAGAGGAAACAAGCCTTTGGTTTCTCTTCCTCCATTTCAACCCTATAAGTTGCTGCAGCGTTCCTGACGACCATATTGTAGATGCCAATGTCGTCTGGCGGTGAAGGCCTCGACGGATATGACTCTACGGCCTCCTCCGGGTTTTCGGCGTCGAGGTCCTGCCATTCCAGGTCCTGTGCCTCCGAGGGCGTCGAGCCAAAGTTTGTTTGCTGGTCGTCCTCGCCCTCTGTGTAATAATACAGGCCCTCTTCGTCCTGCTGCTCCGCTGGTTCGGGAGTTTTCGGCGGGTCGGCAGCGTTGAACTCCTCTTGGACTTCTGTTTCGACAACCGTCGAGGGTTTCGAAGGGATAGTGTATCTGCTCATCCGTTCGTCGAAGTCCTTTTTCCTCTGGAGGATACTGTTCATTTCGGCCTCGAGCCTTCTTTTCTTCCTCTCCATCTCGGCCGCTTGTTCGGCGTCGAGAGTTTCGGCGTTTCTCTTCGAGGTCGTGGATGTTGACGTCGAAGTATCCTTTGGCTCTTTTCCCTTCGGCGTCGAGCGCGCCCCTTTCGGGACCGTGCTTCGACGACCTAGGTTTATCTAGAGCTTTCGCCAGCTGGGAGTCCTTATCGAAGGATCCGCTGGGCTGTTTGTCCGTGGAAGCAGCTGTGGTCGTCGATTGCTTCGACGCCAGTGCTCCTTTCGAGGACGTTGGCTCTGCTTTTCGAGAGTCTGTCGGGGTTTTAAGGGTCGACGTCTCTCTTACCTCTTTTGTCGACATGTTATCGGTCTCTGCGACCGTGTAGTCCTCTGGTCCCTCGGCGATGTTGTCCTCTTCTCCGCTGGAGAGGCCCAAGTCCTGAAGCGACGGAGGTTGTCCTTGCCCCTGCATGGCGTTGTTCGCTCTCTTCTGTATGTCCCTCACTCTGAGGGTCTTGGGGGCGAATGCCGAGCAGGCGTTGCAATCCTTGCTTTCGTGGTCGATTGGCAGGCAGAGGTTGCAGACTGGGTGCTGGTCCTTCTGCGCGAGCTTGTGGTGGCAATTACGGCAAAATTTGAATGGCGTCTTGTCCATTCCTGCGCTCAGGGAGCCCCCTGTGTGCGCATTCTCTGTTGGACGTCGAAGTTCTTCCTCCTTCTCACCCTCTTCGTCGTCCCGGTTCTGTGTTCTTTGTCGTGTGATGAAGAAACTCCAATTTCTCGGCATTTTCCGCTTTCTTTTCTCGTCTTGTTTCCAAAAAACTCTGGAACTCCTCGTGACGATCCAGACCCAACGGCGGAAAAAAGAATCTGAAGATGGCGCCCAAGGGTGGGAGCTTCCGGAGGAAGCACGCCGACGTCACGGGAGGACACCAAATGGTGGGACGTCGACGCCCACCTGGGCCACGAAAAAAAAAAAAAAGAGAGAAAAGAGACTATGATTCCGGACCCAACCACTAGACCGCGGAATAATGCACAGCATAGTGAATCCAGAAAGATTCACGCTGCAAAACTATGAATTTAGACCTGTGTTTGATACTGCATGTAACAACGTCACAAACAGTGCCTTCTACACATTAAAAACACTATGTTGCAGCTTCCCATACCTAGTATACTAACAAACTGTAGCCATCCTGACGCTCGTAATCTCCAAGCTTAACTATGCAGCTGCCTGTATCTTGGCACATCCGCATTCATTATACGCAAAATACAACTCATCCAAAATACTGCCGCAAGTCGTCTTATCCGCCTTCATCCAAGAGAAAGCATGACTCCAGTCCTGCAATCGCTCCACTCGCTACCTAGAGGAGCTGCTAGAAGGGCAATGTTCAAGGCACTCTACATTGTCCACAGAGCCTCCCTAGGAAAAAATGTAAGTAAAAATGTAAGTCCGTTTTTATATAGCGCAGCTACTCACCCTTACGGGTCTCAAGGCGCTGGGGGCCGTAGTGGAAATTAAGTGAGCTATTGCCCAGAGTCACATGGTGCTGAGCTGAGCTGCCGCCGGAGCCGGGGATCGAACCGTGAACCCTGTGCTCCGAAGTCAGCTGCCCTGGCCGCTGCACCACACCTCTCCACCTTTCTCAGTACAAGTTGCCAAGCTCTGAAACTCACAACCAGCCAGTATAAGAAGCAGCCAGGACCATATACACTTCTGAAGATAGTCAAAAGCTTGGCTATTTCCTAGATAACTGCACCACCAGCATGCTGGCAACAAAGCCCAGAAAACAGTCACACCCTCAAGCACAATCCTCATCTTACAACCCACCAACTGGAAACAACCCCGTCTAGCAAACTATTTTCATTATGCATGTAGGCAAAAAACAAACAAAAAAGTTGACCTACAGTTCGTTGTGGTATTATATAATTATGTACTTCCATATATAAGAGTAATGGCTCACAATAATACTAAAACCATAATATGCAGTGGTCAGCGACAAATTGTATATTATATCTATTAAATTCACATAACACATCTTCTATGAGGGTTGTCTCCCAACAGCACTGTACAGCCCAACATCACCAAATGAATAGGCATGGAATAACTGAAGCGATCTGTCACACATTACTGGACAATTTTGGAGGACCTTAATATAGTTTATTCACTGCAGGTCCAAGATATCTATACAAGCCGACCGCTTCTATACATCTCACATAGACACTCAGATATGGGATAACAAATGTCCATCCCAAAAGATCTCTCCACTTCTCTCTCCCTCAAGTATGCCAGCACTGGACCACAACGATATACAAAATCTCAGATTGGACAACCTAGTGCAGTAAACATATAAGCACACTCTTATTATATGAAATACCATACCTGCAGAGACGTTTAAAGCTATCAGCATGCTGAAAACCATAAAACTGTGCGTCTGTCTTTTAAACTTCATCATCCAACACACTGCTATGCGCAGCGTTCCATAACACAATAACCACACCTCAGTGGTCATGACACAAACATAGGATCAAAACAAAAACATACTTCCAACCACACACTCTCCATGGTGTCGCCTGCTACTTGTGTAGGCAAGTGCTTCAGAACACCACAAAGGCATAGAAATCTCTATATAAATGCTGCAATACAATAAAATACAATGTATCTAACCAATTTTGTGAAAGACTCACAAGCTATTCTATCAGCATCTCTAGCTATTTCTGCTACTGTTTGTTATACTTTCATTTACTGGAACTTAAACCTTACAAAGCAGAGTGGCCTCAAGGAGGAAAGGACATAATGAGAGACAGGGCAAAGGCAAGTGATCTTCTTGTACAGCATCAGAATCCACATTAGTCACTAAGGATTGATAACATGAAACAAATACCCAGCCCTTATAATTTAGTTTCTGTTTGTTCCTTGAGTGCTGTGGTCAGCTATGCATAAGCTACTCACAAACATAGCCTAATATAGCTTAGGTTTAATGAATACCATCCAACCATCATCCACACTGTCAACAGCACTGATAGTATCAGAACACATGCCTAAAGTCCTTTACTTTTCACTGCATGGTGCCAGCAATTAGCAGCTGGCAAGATGCAAATAGGACTACAATGCTTGGCTCAGTTAACAGATTAAAATTTGCAAAACATGATCCTTAAAATAGAACTATTCTGAGCTCCTCTAATAAACATACTGTCAAAATGTGATCCTGCTCCCACACTATATGGGCCACTAACTGATGCATGCAATAGAGTGGCCCCACTGAGCGTAAAAAGCCTTAACGATTGTCTTATTAATAGCATGCAAGTTGGAATGGAAAACGGGACTAACAGCAGTGAAGCAGTACTTGCAATAGGGATCAACAGAAATGGCTCTACAATGTTATGTTATGCAATTTTATACACGAGTTTGCCAATTTCTTCATGCGTCTTGTTGCAGATCATGGAACTGCAGTTTCAGGTTTGCTCAAGGAGAGATCCACAGACCAACCCTAGTCTGACTCAGTGAATGTAGTGCTATTTGGGATGTGAAGAGTTTCTCAGCATTAGTGCTTCATGAGGGGTGGGGTAGCATTGAGGAGTGCCAGCCTAACCTGTGATTAGGGTGGAGTGCGCTTAGTGTCTCTGTGGGTAGATTGAGGGGTGGGGAGGGGCGGTTGTTGAGATGTTAGTTCTTTACCCTCTACCAAATCCATGTCCTCTTTGGTGGTGATAGCTGCCATTTTGGCATATTGGAAGTCCATTTCCCTACAAATCTTTCAAGTATGTTTTAAGAGGAGTTAGGAGCTGGGGTATTATCTGAGCTGAGATGCCTTTAAGGTAAATGAGCAGCTTTCTATTATCTTGTCTCTTCTTTCAGTGCTATGTATCCAATTAATATTTTGTAGGATGTTACCTATGCCTCATTCAGTGTAGGTAAGATATGAATCTGAACAAAAAAACACATCAAATTAAACATATAAAAAATAAAAATCCAGGTCTTTTTTAAAAAATAAAAAAAAATCTCACTTGTAAGGTTTTTGAGGCAGGATACTGATTCTGGTCTTGTCCAGGATCTTCTTCAGCTTGTTCCTTCCTCCGACAGTGTTGGCTTTGCTTTTCTTCGTAATCTTCTCAAGTCCGATCACCTGTTCCACGTCAACAGCAAGATCTGGGATAGAGTAGCGGCTAGCCTTCTTGATATCACCTATTTTGGGCAGATGAGGGGCACCATTTCTTTTTTCCTCTGATAATCTTGACAACAGTTCTTTAAACACTGGACAGGATGACAAATGAGCAGAATAACTCAAAACAAACACGGAAAGGGCACGACGAAACACACATTGAAAGGATGTCACTGGCTATCGCTGTTCTGCATGATAGAGCACTGTGCACACTGGCAGAAAGTGTTCTAGCCAAATACATGACTAAGCACGTACTTGTTTACTATTTAAAAATAATAATTAGCTTTGCTCACTCTCTACAGCATGATAATCTATAATCCTCGATAAACAGAGTAGTTTAATTTGCTTAAATTTAATGTAACAGATTCTCTGCATTAAAAAAATGTATGTTCAGATTCATTAGTCTTCTATTGGTATAATAATAACGTTTGTATTTGCTTTAAATATAAATATTCCCTTGCACGGCTTTGTGCTCATTACTGTTTGAGACTTGAGTCTAGCTTGTTAACCTTTCCACGAGTGCCATGAAAAAGTCACTATACTTGTTTAGGACAAACAATGTATATCAACTACTTAGTAGAGGGGTTCAGTGGCACAGCTTGGTGGGGGTAGTATTTTTTATTAAATCTTGCTTGTATGGACAAACTATTCTTCCTTTGGGACAATGCTTCTTTTAGAAGTTGGTTTCACAAAACATAGCTGCTAAGGTATGTGTAAACTGGAGAGTTTCCAAATGAAAGGACAATCAGCAAAAATCAGGAGAATCTGTATTTCTGCTTTACAAAGGCCTTAAATACTAAAGTTGGAGGCTCAAAAAAGGTTTGAACATTATGTGGGTTAGGCGAAAACAGTAGCATGAGGGGAGTACAACAGGTTGTAAGAATTTTCATCAACCTCTTTCACTGGCAAGTTTTCAATTAATTTAAATGCATTTTATGATGTATTTATACATCATAAGGGCAGTGAAAGGGCTACAGGTGCCTTCAAAAACTGCTTTATTTGCAGGAATCAAAATTTAAAAAGCATTTAATTTCAAATCACTGGTCTGGTTTACTCAACTCCTTTACACTTCACTAGAATTTGCTTCACCCCAAACGTCCTACCCCCGACTCACAGCTAAACTAGTATGATCTTATTTTTTTATTTGCCGTTAGATGCTTTGCCTGGCTAGCTGGAGTAGCTGGATAAAGAAGTAAGAGCAATATAACACAGGAGGACTTAGCAAAGATTTAATTTAACATCAAAGCCCTTGGAACTCTCCAAGATGGCGTGACTGGCATGATTTTTCTCGTCTTTGGAGAAGAAGTGGCTTCAGATTATTTAATAGATAATGTAGTTAACAGAAATCTCTCCTTGTTGGTACTTCCTAGCTTTCTTTGTTAAATACGTTCGCCTTTCATGTGGGGGTGTCTTTGCACATGCCTGGCAAGACGTAAAATTATTTTTCTTTAAATAAAATGAAAACACAATCACATAGTGAATGACAAGGATGATAAAAATGGATTCATAACTAGAAACATTTCATGCAACACAGATCCCTCAGCGAGGTAAATTGGTTGAGAGACCATAAAAACAACACCAAGACAATAATCAACAAAAGTGAAACTTAATTGACCATCTTGAGGTTATATTCTGCTCACGTGGAAATGACTCTCCCCCTCCTCTCAATGGGATAAGTCTGAGACCATAAAGAGCCAGGCTTCTCAGTCCATGCCTCTCACCCACTATTTGGATCTTCCATAAGGACAAAATGATGGAATGGGTCAAAACGACTTAAGAAACGACTTGGTTCTTGGACGAGACTAGACCAACCATCAAGAATGAATCAAAAACATGCATGTTCATGGACACAATTTGCTTCCCACACTACTTAAGTAATAAGAGATTCCCTTCCTAGTGCAGCAGGAAAAATTATAGTTCATGTCATTGGCGGTTATGTAAAAATATCTCAATTGTATGAGATCAGTACCCATCAGAATTCATTGCTTTCTCTGAAATGTGGAAAGCTCTACATATAAGAGGTCCACCTAGTGCTAACGTTTGACAAAAAAGAAACAAGATGTATGCCAACTCATTGTCCAAAATTGTTGATTTCCACCTCTGAAAGACAAAAAAACGTTCTCACCTATATATGCCCTCGCAACCAATTATTTTTATAAAATGTTTTAACTGCTTAACTTCCACATTCCTCACGTGTATGTGGCATTCTGCTTCAAGCAAGTGCCAAAAGGCCCTTCAGTAAACAATTTCTTACTCTTTTTTATACATAACCGTACATTTTCAATGACCATCTGTAGCAACTCTATTTTAATCCTAGCAATTTGGTGTACTGACTACCTGGCCAGAAAGAGACCAACAAAATGTATTCCAAATTTACCCTAAACATTTTAACACCCACAAGCTATACTAAATTTATACAGCTGGGCAAGATCATAGAATATCTTATGGTGCTCTCTGCTACAAAATGAAAACAAAAACACAGAAAAAATATCAAAATATATAAAACATCATAACCTTACCGAATAAGTTGGTTTTCACAGTGATTGATAAATGTGTATTGTTCTTAAGGATTTCCATGGCCTTAGACAGCTGGATGTTTTCAAAATTTTGACCATTCACCTCCAGTATCTAAATACAATTACAAATATCAGATTTAAACTATTAAACGTTCATGACATGAATTTTGTAGAAGGAGCTTTTGAAACCACTAGGATAATTCTTAGAATTACAAGTAATATTGATGGTAATTTTGGCAACTGGAATGTTTGAATAAAACGAACCTGGTTATTTTTTGCTCAGTAATTACGAGCCATTTATTTTCTCAATAAAACAAAACCATAAAGTATCAATTAAGAATAATTAAAGAACAAACGTGCCTTTAAAAAAACACCATGATCTAAAAAATCAGCAAATATTAAACAAGTTTGTTGTTTCCTGTTTTCTTACTCACTCATCTGGTCTCAAGTTTCATGTGGTTTCTGTTGTACGATTAGGGGTTGTGCATCTTACAACAATCTCTATTTAAAGCCTTCTGTGTCAGTTTGAGACAGGCTGTGTTGCAAATTCAAATCACATGGGATCTAGCTAAAAGGCTGAATAATACTGGAGGTCTGCGTGCCCTCTTTCACTATAAGCAGTTCCACAGTTTGCCGGTGCTAGTCAAAGATTCTGAACTATGGCAGTGTGGTTCTACAAGCCTGCACTGCCTATTTGCAGAAGGTCAGAGTCAGGAGGCCAACATATACACCGATTGTTTTTTGAATTACAACTAGATAGTTTGGGTAAAATACCAAGGGAAAGCCCACAGATACAGTTTTAGTAATGGGTGTGTTGGCACTGTGGTAGAATCATCGTCCAAGCAGCTCAAAAACAACTTTTGCTACCCCGCAATCTGGTCCCACCAGGTTCTAATTAGAGAGCAGCAGAGGCAGGGGGATGGACCTCTGGTTGACTTTCTTTCTCCCATTGGCCTATTTTCAGCAGGACTGGACAAAGAACCTGAGCACAGACAGATTGGCCTCCGCCCTGGGAACCTGCTGCAGCAATGCACTCTGCTTTCTTCCTTGATCCTTATACCAGTGCTGCTGCCCAAGCTGTCTGTATAGGATTGTGGCGCCAAAAATCAGCTCATCAGCTTACCGCAAATTGGTGGTTCTAAATCAATTCTGCTGGAGGAACTCACAATTAGGTAACCCCCTCTAGTGCTTTCCCTGCATTTGTCTGGTGTTGCGTGCCTTTAAATCGGCTAGGTAGATTCGACCCCTGTCGCCTACTTTTGCATGGAACGAGTGTCAGTTCTCTACTACCCACCGACCTGGTATATGTTTTCCTTCATCTGCGAAGTTCACCAGCCTCGCCTGTAATGCTCATTGGTACACACACATGAGGTTACCATCTATTTTCCACGGCCAAGCCTGTACATTTCTTTCCCTCCCAGTAAAATAATAGTTGAGTAATAATTTTGTTCTTGATATGACACAGTTGAGCTGTTTGAGTTTCTTTTGTCAGCGGAGCTAGTTCTTTCCTATTTTAAGAGAATAAGTTCAGCTTCCTATTAGGAAAATGCTAGCACTTTGTGCTTGGAATTTTTTTTCAATGGACAGCACCATAAGCTCCTTTATGAATGTTTTGTTTTGTTGTCAGCAATGCTTCTGCTTTAATAAAGATAAGAAAAGAATATACCAGAGGACATTCACTTATGGTATAAATGCTGCAACGAAATAGCTGCATACAGGTGATTTTGCATGCCTTAGCAATATTAAATAAGTAGTACCTTTAAAATACACCACAATTAAGATGACACCATGCACTAAGTAGAAAAAGAATTATCTGAATTACACATAAGCTAAACATTACGTACACAAATGCATTAATTACTGTGTATTGCTTTACAACTATCACATATCCTTAAGTTTAAGTTGTTAAGATACCATTGAATCAGTTTGGCAGGAACTAATATTTGTTTATGGTGAACTAGGTCCAATTAAGGTATCCCTAAGAGATCTGCTGAAAGTTTGAGCAATTAAATATTAATAAATCACCAACCCAGCACATTTACCTCTTAAAACCTAAATTAATTAGGAGTCTATCTGTAAAATATCTTGTGGCTAAGAACTTTTCTGCTTAGCTTCTGGTTTTGATAGGTTCAGTTGGTCTGTGCTTTCTAGGCTTTGTTCGTGTTTTTACTACTCAGAAAGTCCATGTCCAACTCACCAAAATGGTAAGTGTAACAGAGCTGACATCACACAAAATACTCAATTTGAACAGGTATTTGCCAGGGCTCAGAACTTGGGTTTACTTGAGATGGTTGCTTTCCTGATTGCACTGACCTGGCAGAGACCAAATTGTTGCAGTGTATCTGAAACAACCCTTGCTGCTATAGCAGCATTTCTAATAGTAAGAAATATGCACACATTTTATTTCAGGGCTAGCACTTCAACGGTGTCAACAGTGCAGCTACAACAGGGGCAAACAAGACCCCTCACAACGCTACACTACATCCCAAAACAAAGAGCCATTGGTTCACAGCCCAATGGCAGATTAGAACCAAGGTGGACATGGCCATGCCAGCTCTACACGTTTAGCGTGCCTCTTGCTGAACCATTCGGAGGTATGGCACTGGCTGCCTGGTCTAGCATCGTTATGGCCAGAACTAGATGTAGAACCCAAGCCAAGACAAATAGAAGCTCTCCGGTTGAGAAATGGCATGCAAGTTAACTATGTATTTGTTTTTCATTGCGTTCTGTTATTTGAATTTGATCTTGCATTATAAATGCTGAACAACAAATACCAGAATCCAAACAAAAAATAGCACTGGGTAAGCTATTTACACCAGACATGAATAGATCAAGATGAATCTGGGGTATAAATGTTGAATGATGTTTAATTGAGACAAATCAGAAGATACAATGTGTATATATGTGTTTCTATAGTGTTCCACAGATTTAAATTGGGGGAGGGGGAAATCAATGGCGCACTGTACATCACAAAAGGGCTGACATTGGAACTAAGTCAGAGAAAGGGTGAGAACGATAAGCCTGTCATCAGCAGTTGAAGTTGGCAGTATCAGTAGTAGTTGGGGTTCCAGCTGCAAACTCAATTATTTTTAACTGCCATTAATGATGCCTTTCAAAAATATTTGTTCTTGGTCTTGTAACCTGTGAGTGTTTTTGGGTATTCTGGAATGGGCCGATGCCAGCATTAATAGAATTTTAACATTAATTTTACGGTGGAGAAATATATTGACATCATTTGGGTCACTATAGCAAGACACTGTCCTTCTGAACAGTTCAGTCTGGTGTAAAGCAGTACTGATTTAGACTATATCACCATCAGATATTATTAAAACAGAAGAGAAATTGAGTGACCACCTTTGCTAATGGGATTTGCCAATAAGATTGCTTACACAATTATCTTGAATTTTTCAATCAAGAGTTTTTTAATCCTGGTTTGTCCCTGAGCTGTGGCTAATTTCCGCAAAGGTGACACAGATACCTATGAGCTATGCTCCTGGCCTTTCAAAAGAAATTTCTTAGAAACAGAAGATTTGATGTAGGGTTCTCTGAACAAATCATCTCTTTGTGAGAGGCTCGGAACTCTTGAAAGGAACTAGCTACAAAAACTCATGAAGAAACTAGAACTGGATGTTGATACGCAGTCCCACTATGGGCCTATCACCAATCTTCCCTTTTTAAAGAATATGTTTGATAGAGAGAAGCAATATCTCAGATAGCAAGATGTCTTGATACGATAATCCTTGATTATATTATTTAATTAGGTTCTGAATGGAAGACTAACCAGAAACAATGATGTGAAAACTGTGAGACTTCTGACCCTTATTACGTTATTACATTGGACTCATCAGTTGCTTCAGACTTACCTGGCTACAGAATATTGCTCTATCAAGCAGAGATTTAGCAACTGGTTTACAGTGGGCATTGTTTCTCCATTGGATATGATTTCAATGGAAATAAAAGCAAATAGATCATAGCCAGGTTTTGATTCTTTGCTTCTCATTGTCCAGTGTATGTAAAGCCAGTAAGGAATATTACACAAAGGCATGACTGAACAAGCCATCAATATGCTAATAAAAAGCTCAACTAAGTCTCTTGATGATATGCCCCTAGAGGGTAAATTCTCACCCCTTAGTCTGCCTATGAGTGTTTGGTTCATGGATTGAGCATAGCTGGCTTACATAAAATCTCATTAATGCTAGTAATAATGATTGCTGGTTCCAGAGTGCCACCCAAAGTGGGGACAAAGACACGTCAGTGTCAGAAAGTAGATACAGCCTAGGCTCTATATGTGCTGCAAATGTGTAGCCAAGGATTGTGTGTTATAAAACTTGAGGAATCAGAGCTGTCATTAATGCCGGTTACATCCATTCCCCCCCCACAAAAAGAGAGAAAATAGCTTAATTGTGTTGGGTCTGGATCTCGCATCATTAGAATAGGAATTGTTACATTTTTAGGAGTCTGTAATTAAGTTACAATAAAACCATATCTCTCAATCTAACTGGCACAGAAACTTAAAATTGTACAGAATATGAGGAGACCAGTTTCAGCTTCACACTCAACACCTAGATTGCAAAACATTCACTGGCTTCCAGTGAGATACTCAATGTAGTGCAGTTGACCACCATATCCAATGAAGATATGCAGGAAAGTGGGGTTCAGTACTTATGGCATTGCTAAATTCTATAATTACTGGCCATTACTCCTCTTGAATATTTAAGCTATGTCTTCTTCCTATGAGTGGATTATTCATCCACTTTACTTCCATTACCTGTAATAAAACAAGCATGAACTTTTAAGGAAACAAACTAGATGCTACAAGATGGCGGTCTGTACAGACTACTTCACTAGTTCTTTACTAAAACAGTGGTATTAAAGTACAAATAACCATCCTTCCACACCAGCACATTCAGATCTGGTAAAGTGTAAATAAGCATAGCATCTGAAGAGGCAAGGTGAGGAGTGCCAGGTAGAAGAAGTAGCAAAAACATGTGAGAGCTACTGGAAAAGATTTTTTAGTAAACACACTCCTTGGAGTAGGTGAAGAAAGAGTAAAGAGTAATAATGTACCTGGTCACCACGCTTTAATCCCGCTTCCAGTGCCTTGCTACCAGGCTCAACGCTGTCCACGAAGATTCCAAATCCCTTTTCCGACCCACCCAGTAAGGTGAAGGGCAAAGGAGCTTCTCGAGAGGGCTTTGTAATAGTTATCAGTCGTCTTTTTGCTTTAGCAGCGCAGGCAATATTTAACAGTCTTAAGTGCCCGCCCATTTTCTAGAAAAAAAAATCAAGTACTTTAAGCAACATATTTTAAAGATCAAATATGTACTCACTTCAGCAAGCAAGACAAAAAAACATTATTTCTTGTACCTCTCTTTCCAAATTGTTCTCAAACTCTTCCAGAAAGCGAGTCATGGCAGGGTCTCCCTCAAAGTCATTGAAGTGATTGTTCACCCACAGTAACACTACCCGTGTAACCTATGAACACCAGTAGAAAGAGTGAAAAAATCAAAAGTTGCAAGTTATTCAGTTATGTTCATTCTAATAGAGACAGAAGAAGAACATTAGATACTAATATAGGTGGAAATATGTTTCTGCTTAGATACAAGGTGAGGTGTCAGGTCCGAGAAGGGTCAGATTTCTGGGAAACAAACAAATTCCTTCAGACCGCAATTTATTATCAATAGTGCATATTGCTAGGGTGATGTTCCAGACACCACGTTTCTGAAACAACATCTAATGTCTAAAACTAGTCAGACATCATCTTCCTATACTATCATATGACCGCATGGGCACAGATTCCAGACCTACAACTTGAGAGTAACTACATGCATCACTGTGGCATGGATCACCTGCAAGCAAACACAGGCAATCACGTATGAAATTCTGATCCACATAGAATTTATTTTCCCAGCTCTATTAACAACTGATCTAATTAAAAACACCTAAACAAAAGTGGCTGTCTTGTGCAATAGTGTTATAATAGTATACTAAATGGCTAGGCGAACTGTATCAAGGTGCATGGAAATTCCCAAAGGAAAAAATAACTAACTCTAAACCTCCATTCAGCACCTTCACGTTCTGATCTTCAAGTGCAAGAGTTACAAATGAGACCATGTGTCACTAACCCACAACACAACGAAACTATGATTTCATGAAGACCAAATAAAAGCTCATAATTTGAGGTCTTCTTTAAACTAGAGCAGTGGTTCTTAACCTGTGGTTCGGGGACTCTTGGGAGTCCGCAAAGCCTACTTGGGGGGCACGTGACTACTTAAAAAAAGTAAATAATATCAACAGATTATTAAAGTTTGTGTGAATAAAGAAGCACAATGTACAATTGAAAATTTTAAAATATTCTGTAAATGTGAAGGAACTTGAAGTTGGAGACTAAAAAGTAAGTTGGTACCCTCAGATTGATTTGTGGGAGCAGTGAAAGTGCATCAAACAGAATATCATATAGATGATGATTAGCCCCAATTGAATGTTGAAAAGCTCCAACCTTCCTCTTGAAATACAAATGTTGACTTTTTTTTTAAAAACATTTGTTTGCAAATTAAATAAACTATTTCCCCATTTGTGTATTTGTTTGATGAATGCTTCTTTCTGTATTTGTTGTGTATTGTTTTGCTCTTCAAAACATCGAAAATGCTTAGGGCAGTGTCCCTGGCTTCCAGTAATGACTCAGTGGGGGTCCCCAGATTCCAATAATGATTCAGTCGGAGTTCCTAGGTTTTATTAATGAAGTCAAAAGGTAAAGAGCCACTGAATTAGAGTATCGGAGTCTGAAAGGTGTATGAACAGCAAAAGTAACCTATCAGTCAATAATCTTCCAACCTTGTCCCTGAGGCATGGATCGTTGAACCATTCCAACAGCTTCTTGCCCACGTCCATGGGGCTTGTAAGAAAAGTTCTGTATGTCAGCAGGAAATCTTCTATAAATGTTGGATCTACCACAGAGTGTTCTTCCACCAAATGCATGGTTAGTCTTTCAGTTGTCCCCTGCAAATTGCATCAGACGGCAAGATAAAATACATGCATGTTATACAATAACTGACGACTGTGAAGCAGAAAAGGACACAGAAATCTAATTGACAAGTGAGTGGCAAGATAATCAAATGCAAAATAGGAGTCAATTAACCTTTCTCCACAGAGGTGATTAAAACAGTCTTTCATTTAATAAACTAACGAGCTAGCATGTTTCAGCTCTCTTTCAAATTAATAAAGGGCATAATGAACTTTATAGGAAAGTGCAGAGAACGCTCTTCCAATGGTAGGCATCTCCTTATGTTATGTGCAGTGTTAGTTTTTTTACCTTAATAACTATGTGGCCCTTTCTAGTCCCCGTGCGATCAAGTTCCCGGTGCTCCTTCACCATCACTATCTCTCCTTCTTCCTCCACCTTTTGCATGTTCTTCTCCACTTGGTTGAGAATGCGGCAGTAATCCTGCTGTGCTATGCATACAAACTACGACAAAAAAAAAAAGAGTTAAAGAGACAGAAGCAGAAAAAAAAAGGGAAAAGTTTGGAGTCCACAGTTTTTCACAAAATATCTACCCAAGTGGAGTTCTTTCTACTGGTTAATTACTAAGTGCTACCTCCTTGGGTAAATGTCCAGTACTTATTCTACACTATAGCCGAGTAATGGAGAGTGAGGAAATGTCACCAGTGACCTTGTGTGCGTTTTGGCAATGTGATTATTCCTGGTGCGTCTTTATCCAGGAATATGTAATAACCTAAATCCCCCTATAGAGAAGATGACAAGACTACTAAGAGCTAAATCTCCACCAAATAAGGGTCCTTCCTCTTAACTATATGAAGTAAGGGCTTCTTTGTTTGGTGGAGATGTCCTCATATGCCTCGGCATCAATAACTCCCCACCAAAATCGGCGGGAATCGCGCTGGGAGGCCGCTTGTTAACCTGTCCATCATCTTGGCAAAAGGCAGGAAGATATGGGGTACTACTAAGGTGGGCAGGGCCAAACGGGGAAGCCTCCAAGTGATTTGCACATTTGCATATTCCTAGCAATTTAAAGGGAGAACCATGGACTCCGCTTTAACCAGGACTGGACAACAAAGAACCCACTCGTCACAGTCACATACAGATTGTGCTCCAATAGATCAACGATGCAGTCACCTTCACGAAGGATTTCAGATAGTTTTTCAATATGGAATTGCTGAGAAAACACACTTGCTTTGCCTTCGTCAAGCCCAGGAGTTAGGATCATTTGTCAATTACAGAAGTGGAACTCCAACGGGGGCACCTGCTATGTTTACATTTGTAAGTGCCTTCCGTTGAGGTTTAATTTCTGTAAAATGAGCATTAGGGACAAAACAACCCTGCTAAAACTTAATTGGAGCGGCCCTTTCGCCAGGCCGATTTCGACCCCCAGGGACCCCATCCCCCCGGGGCCTGGCCAATACTAAATAAGGGGAGGGGGCGACATGGCCCCCCCCTCCCCAGGCCGATATCGGCCCCAGCGACCCCATCCCTGGGTCATGTCTCCCTGGGTGCCCTGGAGCTCACCCAGTGTGCTATGGGACCACAGAAGGTCTCAAGGCTCCCGCGGTCCCAGGCGGCTCTCAGCCTCCTGTGGGAGCCGGCATTACTCTTGCACACAGGGAACTGCTGGAAATGCGCTTCCTGCGTGCAAGAGCAATACTTTCATCTCTGCATGTCTGAGGGCAGGGAAAGAGATAAAAACTCTGCTTCCAGAAAGCGGGAGTGGTTTGACAGCTCCCGCTTGTTTGAAGCGATATGTTTGCTTTTGATTGGCAGGAGCCATCAAAGCTCCTGCCAAGCAAAAGCAAACAGCTATGTCCCAGGGGTGGGCACCCAGGTCATAGCAGGAGCTGGCCCTGGGGGTGGTGGTACCCAGGGCCATATATGGCTCCAGGAGAGAGGCAGCGCAGCCCCCCCTTCTTCATTTAAAAAAAGTATTTAATGTTTATTGTAAGAGGTGGTGGTCCCCGGGGCTCTTGTTGTGGGGAGGTCTGCGCAGCCACCATAGTCATTTTTTTATTTATAGCACCGTGGAGGTGGTGGTCCCCGGGGCGAGGGGGTGCCTGTGCCCCCACATCAAGATTGCCATGAGTCCTGGGGAGGTGGTGGTCCCCAGGGCATAAATAAGCCCTAGGAGGGGGGCCCCGTGCGCCCCCTGCTTATTAATTAAAGACAGCATGCCCCTGGGACCTAGCCGACCCGGGGACAATATTAAAAGCATGCGCTGGAGACCGTGCTTTTTTTTTTTTTTTTTTTTTTTTAACTCACAGCAATATTCGCTAATTTTGCCAGTTTATAAAAAAAAAAATTCTTTCTTTGCCATGCTGGGGTCCCTCTGGGACCCCAGGACCAAGGTTACGGTGTTAGGGTATTCATACCCTGCCCCCTTTTCCTTGTCCCAAGATGGCTACCAACATTTCCTTGTTGACATGTTGGCAGCCAACTAGAGCTCTGCAGATCTCTGCACAAGCTCATTATTATTCGTGAAGGCTTCGTGATCGTAGATATATAAATTTGGATTTCCTATGATCTCACAAACTACTGAACAGATTTACACCAAAGAACTGAAAGCGCAATTTGCTAACCAAAAGCTACCTGTCTGCCAAATTAGGTGTAATTCCATCCAGCGATTTGGGCTGTAGGCATGTCTAAAGACTATGTGAATAAACTTATGAAACGCACTTTTTTGACCCCCACCCCCCTTTTCTCTGCCCCCACTTGACGGATCGCCCCGAAACTTTCCATGCACAACTAGAATCACGGGGCTCTTTTTTGGGAACATTTTGTGAAGATTTGTCAAACGGCGCCAAAGATGTAGGCAAGTCAAAAAACGCTTTTCCTATGAAAACATGGTCCTAACTATAACTACCTCGGGGAGGTGTCATGTCATGGGTAATGTAATATGTGAGGTAATAACCAGTGCATCACAGCCTAACCATAACATCCCTGTAACCTTTGTTTTTTTTCAGTGAATATATATATATATATATATATATATATATATATATATATATATATACACACAGACACACAAACATTTATGCATATCTTAACTGCGTGGTAAAGGCATGCGTAGTAAAGGCACATATGTGGTAAAATCTTGCATGGTAAAAAATGTGTGGTAAAGTCACTTTGTGGAAAAATCTGCGTTGTAAAGACTGTTTTCCATTACAGGCTGTCAGGAGAAGATAAAGACTCCATCACTACCATTGGTTTACTTTGTTGTGTTTTTTTTTTGGTGGTGCTACTTGGAAAACAATACTTACAAAAGGTGACTACCGCAGGGATCATGAATAGATGAACAAGGAAGGTTATGTTCCACTAAACGTGGAACTTCACTAAAGTGAACACCAGATATTTCTTCCAGTGAAGACTCATCCTGTAGTGGTGTGAGATTTGTTAAGAGATTGTGTTTGTATGGAGAAAGGAATTTGTTTTCACTGGCTTTTCTTTGCCACAGCAAAAGAAACATTTATCTTTTAGGGGGTTTGAAATTTATAGACGGTCGCACTAAGAAATTATTGTTGCTTGGGGTTCTGACTACTCCAAGGGTAGATGTGAATGGTGGCATTAAGTAACATGCTTGGAGAAACACATGCATTATCAGGGATGCCAAAATATGAAGCAGGGATTCAGCTACACAAACAGTGAAGAGGCTCCGTTTTGAAAGATATAGACCTTGGTTTGGGAATCTTCTGTGTTCTCTTCCAATATATTTAGGTAACACAACAATGAGCACCTTTTAGAGATGATGCACCTTTAGTGCATGGGAGGGAGTGGCCAAGATTCCTTGGTCAGAAGAATGATACAGTGTTTAAAGCCTTCATCTCATGTTACTCCAGCAGAATCTAAAGAATACACATAGGACTTTTTACAGGTACAAATTACAACAAAGAGGAAGTCTGTCAGAATTCTCCTTCTCTGCGAGGTCTTGTATCTCAGCCTTCTTTCCACTGCATCTGAGGCTGCAAACTTAAGTTACATTCTACGATTCACCTTTACATTTCTTTTGCTATGCTTGGTAGTTTTTGGTCTGCGGTTTTGTTACGTGCTGTTGCTGTTATGAGTCAAAGATTAAGTCGCTGGGGCACAAATGAAACTGCAATCAGCGAGACGTTCCATTTCCCTGCCAGGCTCCCTCGCATCTCTCTCATGCTGACGCATGGAAAATAGTGCTAATGCAAAACATTTTGTTATTCTGAAGGTAGAAAATTACTTTAAATGTTCCACTCAGATAGAAAATAAGGTTCTGTGTACGTATTGTGAACTTTCAGTTTTCAGGTACTGTTTTCACTGAAATTAATGATGGAATCACTTTTGTTTTCAGCACATCATGTATTGTGTGACATTCCTCATCTATAAGAATTTGAAAAAAAGCAGATGACATTTAAAGTTTTTACTTTCGCATCATTTCCTGCCGGACATGGGCCACAGGCACTAACTGCACTAGTAATTGCATGATTCAGTGGATCTCTGTTACCTAAAACGTAGACAAGGTTTAACAAGACACCTCAAAGTTACCAGCAGAGTTACTGCATCTATGCAACACTTGGAACTAGGTTTGCTGAATCACTAAATATGCAAAGCCAGTTGAGATTTTAGACCAACAAATTCACATGCAATTAATCCATGGAAAATCAGTATGTTTACAATTGTCTAGTATGCATTCATTGTGGGTATCCTTAAACGCAACTGGTTTCACTGATCGGCCATAGGCACACAGATAAAACTGAACAGAGACAATGTGTTTTATGCCAGCCTCCAAAACACTATACTGGCAATGCTCATGCCATACATAATGAGGCTGTCCCAATTGGTGGCTGGAATGAGGGTGAAGGACCACACCACAGAGGCACTGCTTCAACGGCACTGGTTATCCGCTGCCGCTGTCTCTGATGCACTGTGACTAGAACCCTCAGCAATGCATAAACAGTAGTAGGTTACTTTGAATAGGGGATTTCAGGAGGCAAATCACAACCATCTCCGAAACTGCGGAGCAAAGACTCAAATCAGTACATGGTGGGATTATAGACAGCATGCCAAGCTACAAAAGGAACGTGCTGAAAAGGACTGTCCCTAAAGGACACAAAGGGAAATTTGCAATGCCGTGCCATGTTCTTCTATGCTGTTTTTTGAATTCTCAGAGTAAATAAACAGCGTAACAGAAGGCAATGAAAATGGAACATCCATTACCCACCAGTCGTCCTTACACTAACGTGCACACGTTTTCATAAAAAGAAGGCGAGCAGGACACGTTTTTGTGTAAGGTCACTGAGGTGTCCCTCAGGTGCAGTATTTTTTTTTTATGTTAGTCACAACCCACCTGGCAGTCATCAACTTTGGTTCTCATTACTCCTTTCATGTATTCCTTCTCCATGGTAGGGGAAACACCAAAACTGTTTCCCATACAGAGGATCTCCGTTCTTCCATCAGGGTATGTCACTTCCACTGACCCATTGAGGATGACAGACCAGGAATCTAACTGCAAATATAAAAGAAAGATTAAGCACAGGAGTTAGAAGAAAGTCACTGACCACGTAGACCATCCAATCCAGGGCAGGTTAAAGAAAGGCAAGTATTTAAAAGGCGGGACATAATGTACGCACTTTTTATGTTTACCTTACGATTTAAAAAACATACTTTGTGCAACTTATTTACAAAAGTTAATTGTGTCACTTCCACAAAGATGTTAGTTTTCATCTACTGACTGATGATGACAATTTGCTCTTGTGAGATCTCTTCGCCTGTGGTGGTAATGCGGACACGTCAAATAAGAAATCTGAGATTTATTCAGACCTGCACATTTGCATCAGCCAAGTTGACTCATTCTCTCATTACTGGATTTTGTATCTTTTCATCTGTGTTCAAGACAGGATCGCTGGTGGATGCAGGTCTTCTACACCTAGTGGTTTTAAATGCTTCACATTCATCGGAACCGAGGGGTCCGTCAATATTCAATATAGTGAGCTTCTTTAGAAGTAGTGTGACTACATGATGGCATGCTTGGAAGAGCCCGCAGGGCAGAGTTGGGGTGGGGAAAACCTTGGGCTCCTCGGACATCCTGCAGGATGACATTTTGAAGAACACACATTGACTGACTTGTCGAAAGGACGCAGTGCAGATATTGGACACACCAGATTCAAGAGCTTCACTGAAAAGGTGAAGAAGGATGACATGAATTAGAAACATCTTCAGCAAACAGTGTATTATTCACGCCCATTGCCTACGCTGACCACAGTGCAGTCGGAAATATTGTTAGGTTAACGTTAATTGACAGTTAATGATTGGAGAGACTGCATTCATTCAGTTGTTGCCAATAAAGGGTGCACAATGTATGATTACATGTCTAGTGTGATTTGCAACATCTGACCTGGTCAACAAGAATAAGATAGGTCACCTCTGGAAACCAGAGCCATTTTAAGAGGCAAGCTACGAAGAAGCAGAGAATGTTATCTCCATGCATGTTTCCTTTAGCAGATACTAGACCATACAGCGCTTGACAGCTTTACAATCAAGCAATATGAGCCAATAGAAATGTTCGCCCCCGGGCAGTACTCTTGTTCTCTGGCAGGATGCCTGGATTCCTCGTAGATATTGATTCCAGAACTTTACTACACTTCCAACAGACAGATGAAATATTGCTAGTTTCTGTGAGTTTTAAGTTGTGGTATAAGCACATAAAAAGAAGTCACTGCAACCTATGCCTGTGAGCTTAATGAACAACCTATAAGGGTGACTGTTCAAGTTGTAGTGAATGTAAAAGCATATAGTAGTGATCGTGGCCATTACAACGTAATGCAGCTTTTTGTCTACAAAAATAGCACCGCACTGAGAGCTTTTTGGCGCTGCAAAATGCTAGTTAAATGAACCTGTCTCCACTCATGTCTAGACTCTGTTGTAATATCTCAGGTGCCGTAAAATGCTAATTTAGTCTCCCAAAGACGACACCCAAGATCAGGTATAGAACAAAGACTTGGCTGCTTCCGTTCAAAAACATATCTCCACAGATGCTGAGCCCAAGCAGGGGTAGGAGAAGAGCTGTAGCCTTTTCACTTAAAAAGTGGAAAACTAGCACTTTATGCAATGTCAAGTATTATGTGTACAACTTAAGTGCTGACCTTAGGAGCAGATGCCCCACCCAAACCACCATGCCAAGAAGCAAACTCACTAGGAGGAGAACTCTGGTTGTCCAAAACATTGGTGTGTGATTAGACTCTGAGATGTCCTCAAAAAAAGCACATTTTAAAGGCAGGCAGGAAAAGTCATCATTAACTGGTATTAGCCTTAAACCTCATACCTTTTTTCTACTATCCGAAACAAGAGAGCCGTAATTAAACGTGGTGGCTTATCACAAGTGAATTATGAACAATTTCTTCATAGTAACATTCCAGCTTGTTCCACTACAGAACTTAAGAGAGTAAATCAATAAGCTCCAGATAAAAGCCCTTGCTCACCGATCCTAACCCAACTAAGAGACAAATCCATATCAAGATTTTGATGACGGCTCAATACACTTTGCAGAAATCTCCATGGTATATCCAAAGGACTCTAGAGAAGTACCAAGGAAATCTCAACCTTTATCCAACACAGATTCCATGATTAGACCTCTGCAATTCAACAAGATTAGATCAGAACGACAAACTCTGACCGTTTTGGGACAAACTACGGATGCACCACTGAGCAGAAGAAGCCATGCTCCCATTTGAGAAGTTACTTAAGGCAAACTACTGCAGAGTACTTTGGGTAACATCTTCAGCTTGGTTCTGTTGATCATGTGATTTGGGTCACCACTGTGTATTATGTATGGGGTCATTTGAGCTATGTAACCTTTACCGCAGCAGCTGCTCCTTTACCGAGCATGCCATAACCAAGTGAAAAAGGCCATCCAACACTATTCAAACCCCAGTATTATCCACGCAGTCTCGCTTTGCAGAATAATGGAAAATACATAACAAATACAAAATTCTACTTTTATTCACCTGCATAAACTCAATATACTGATTATTTTTAACCCTCAAATTAGATGTGGTTGAACTATGAAGCCTCCTCAAACTGAAAACGCCCAAATATACACGTACGATTGAGAAATCTTTACACCTCTGACGAGATATAAAACCTGAATTGTGATGCAAACCCTCAAGGAATTATAATAATTTTGCATTTCAATTTTGCTGGCACTGAAAAGGTTTTATTTACTAAAGAAGCATCACACTCCCAAGTTCTGCGCATCTGCAATTTGCTGCTTCTTCATTATTCAGTCAAGCATACATCAGTGTTTTCTGTACTCTTTAAAGTCATAAGTGAAAATTAACGGTCCAAAAATGAATGAACAGAATTGTGGGCAAGCCCTAAATATTGTTTTGACTTGAGCATGTTTGACAGTCGTGTTTATAAAAGGTTTACTATGTTGCGTTACTCTTAAAATTCTGGTAGTAAGTTCTAACTAGATGTAAGGTAATTTCAAACAAAAATGTAAACATTTTCAATTTTTTTTGCAATTTATTTCTGAAAATGTTCAACACACTTTTGGGGAGAGAATGTGGCCTAATGGCTAGGGCGATCGACCTCAAATCTGGGGAACTGGGTTCGAGTGTCGGCAATGACACTCAACATCCTGTGATTCTTGGCAAATCACTTAATCTCCCCGTGCCTAACAAAAATGAATGTGTCCTTGTGTAACGTAACTAGTGCTCATGTAAAGCGCTCTGATACCCGATATCTTCGGGTCACGTTCGCGCTATATAAAACTAAAAAAAAAAATGGGCAAAAGTTCTGAAATCGGTTGATACCTTCAGAGCTCGGTTTAACAGAGAGCTTAACGATTCCCAGCAAGCTATTCAATTTAAAAATTCAAGTAGAAATGACGTGGTGTACCTGCTGTAGAAACAGACGGACAGGGAGAAGTCTACAATAAAGGTTGGTGGAAGTCTGCAGCCCAAAGAGTCAGCTGAAGTGCTGCAGCACTGATGTCCAAGCCATTCACATCGAGGTGCGGCGGGCAGGATGCAGAACAGAAAATGGGTGTGATTAGGAGTGTGGGTGTTATTTTGTTGAAAGAACCCGGGTTGTGGTTGAAAACACTATTGAGTTTTGCAAGGTACTTTTGCTGGACCAATCAGGAACAAAGCCAAGAAGGTGAGGAAACGGTGCCATCCTCGACAGTCCATCTTTCATTAAGCTAATAAAGAGAGAGGCCATCTCTAAAAGGAATGAACGAATAGGAGTACTTGTAGAGGGCAAGTGACATCAATAAGGTGTCTTCCCACTAAGAATCAGGCTGGGGCAAATAGAGAAAGAGGGGAGAAGACCCTAAAAAAACCAGAAGTCCAACAGAAGGAGAACATGGATGTTAAACACCTACTTACAGCGGCGCAGTTAACCAACTATAATGCACTATTCGAACAAAAAAAGCTAGCAGTAGAGGGAAGAGAGGGATTTCTTGCCGTTGAGGAGTTTAACAACTTGATGGGAGAAGGTTTTTATGGCATTTGCCGTCCTGCATTCACACGACTATTCCCCTAAACTTCTTTAGAGAAAAGTGTGTCGATGTGAAAAACTTGCACAGGCTGACCCTAAAGAAACAGGACAAAATCAAACTGACTTAGCTAGAGTACAAGGTGTGGTAATGGCCGCCCTAAAACATCAGAGATAGACCAATAGGAGATCGGAATTCAAAGTAATATCTCTCTGAGAAATAAACATGAGACTTCTCTTGGTGCCAGAGGATGAAGGTGAAAATCTGAAAAGCGTTATAGTGCTCTGGTAGCAGCGACGTATATGCTTGCATTACACATATTGGGCATTGTCCCTGTTTGTGCGATGGAGGATCTGTCTCTGGGTTCAGACTGGGACACTGTGCCCTTTTATAGTAAACGTTCTGTCCCCAACGCAACCACGATGGACATGCATTAGTGAAAGGTGGGATGGTTGTTTCAGTGTGTGGTCCGCGAGTCGCTGCTGTGCTGCTGGCAACTGGGCCTGTTTTGGAAAGTGAGTGACTGCACCCATCTGCAAGTTTATGTACATGGGAGTACAGAGACCCACCATCAACCTTCCAAAGGGCGCATTGACTGTGCACCACCTTGATGTGGCGCTCAGTCACTGGTCCTCCTGACAGTCTCTTAGCCTTTGTAACATGCCTTTAATATGGCGTGGGAGCAGAGGCAAAGTGTTTCCTCATTTGCCTGGGGCCACGCCCTCATTCCAATGAGGACGCATCCGCCTTATGATCGCCCGGCACAAAATGTGCATCAGTGTGATCTGTAATAATGAAGGGACTGCAAAAGTATCTGCAGCCCCTTCTATAATACTAAAGGGCAAAAATAAGACAAAAATGGCAGTTGCACCCCCAGCGCACCCAATGCAATACAGCCCGTGGAGTACACAGCACAGAACTCTTGCAGTGTTATACACTAAGGACACCAGAGCTGGCATAATCATAATGGGGAGTAGTAACATGATCTTGAACAATGAAGACGTAAAGGATAGAATCTTTGAGTCAGCCCGACAACGAGGGAAAATGTTAAGGAGTGATGATCAAATTCACATCTTTTTAGGCACATCTCAAACCATCATAGAAAGGAGAAAATTGTTGGAAACACTAAGGAGGGACTTCACAGCAAATAAGATTTCCCACAAGACTGAACACAGGGAAACCAGTACTTATTTTGTAGAGTGGAAGATGCCTGAGAATTACTGGACTTCGTGGAGGCAGAGTATGTTCCTACTACATGCATGAGAGAGGCTTCTGTCATTCATGAACCATCGGGTAATGCCGTAGCCACACCTGGTGCCTCAGATAAAACATGAAAGCATCTTAAAATGAAATAAAAATACCTGTAGAGTGAGGTTAACAGAAAAGTACCACCCCACCCTCCTTGGTTTATCATTTTACCCTACCTACCACCGTTACAAAATGATCTTTATGATATTACTCCCTCGCACTCTAGGGTCAGCCACAGCTCCAGAATGAGCATTTTTAAACATCATCTGCTTGAAGGGGAATGGTGCATTAATTGACAGCGGCAGCACAATAGAAACCAAGTATGTGCAAACCTGAAAAAAGCAAAGGAACCTGCAAACAAGTATTTTATTTTTATTCTATTTAAAGAGTTTTATAAAGCACGGATGTGACCCATCCGGGTATCAGAGCACTGAACAAATCGTAGACAGGTTATACAAACAGAGTAAATGGCAAAGATAATTATACGGGAGAACAGCAAGAACTGCAGAGCATACATCTAGTACGTTGAATCACGATCAAATTTGGTCAACATAAGATTCATCCTAAGTTCAGTAAAGTTGTTAATAGAGAGGGGCAATATTGGTCTTTTCTGTTATATGGCCCTAGTGGGAAAACTAAGAGAATGCATTTAACTGTCTTATATGTCACAGTGGTGCACTGTTTAATTCTCTGTTCATAAAACAATAAAATTGTTTATAAAAAAATAAAGTTGTTAATAAAGATATTTGTTCATCAGAAATCTTTTCATTTCTATTTTGAAGGAAGTGATTGAGGGATTGGTTCTGAAAGTGGGTGGCCGTGAGTTCCAAATTCTAGGGGCTAGGCCAGAGAATGAGCGGTTGTATGTTGTCTTCTTGTTGAGCTTCAGCGGTTTCAGCAATAGGGAATTGACACGTCTGAAGGAGCGACTGTCCCTTGACCGCTCCAGTTTATTGGCCAGGTAAATGGGAGTGTTGTCATGTAGAGTCTTATGAGTCATGCAGGCTATTTTCAGCTGGATCCTTGCTTCAAGCGGGGGCCAGTTTTAAAGTTTTAGGTCTGGACTGATATAATCAAACTTTCTAGATCTCCTAGCCTAGCAGCTGAGTTCAGCACAGCTCTTAATGGTGCTAACCTTGTTTTGGGAAGGTCTGCGAGAGTAGCAATCCCGTAGTCTAATCTGGAAATGACAAGGGATTGTACTGTCATGCGAAGGTCGTCAGGGGGGCAAGAAAGGTTTGATTTTCTTTAGGATGCTCAGCTGATAGTTTGCTCCCCTACTTGTTGCACTGATATGATCTTGAATATTCAGAGTTAAACCAAGCGATCTCGTGGAGTCAATGATAGTTGGGACACAGTTGAGAGCTGTAAGTTGTTTGAGCCATTCATATATTGGGACAGAGCAGTTGTGGGTGGCGATCAATAGGAATTCCATTTCGAGGGCGTTGAGCATGAGGTGGTTGTGGGTTAGCCAATGCTGGGTTTGAGGCAGGCTGTGGCTGAGTGTCTTTACGTCTTCTGGGGTTGAGATTTTCAATATAATTGAGTGTTGTCAGCATTCATATGACAAAGACTATTTGAGCACTTTAGAATTTCCGTGAGGGGTTCCATAAACAGATTGAATAGCGTAGGGGAGACCGTGGATCCTTGAGGTACTCCGATACAGCCCGAAGTGGAGTCAGAAAGGGTATGCTTGATTTTTATTCTTTGAGATCTGTTGTGTAGGAATGACGCAAACCAGCTTAAGACGGGTCCGGATAGCCCCAAACTTGCCTACAGAAGGCTGATCATGCTGTCATGTTTGACCGTGTCAAATGCGGAGGATAGATCCAGTAGTATAAGTAGGCATGATTCTTTCTGATCAAGCAGTCTCGTGGCATAATCAATAATATGTGTTAGTGCTGTTTTAGTGCTATGTCCCTTTCTGAAGCGAGATTGGCAAACGTCCAGAAGATGGAACTTATCGATACGGTCACAGAGTTGTAAGTGCACACATTTTTCTAGGACCTTTGCTAGTGTGGGGAGGTTGGTAATGGAACGGAGGTTGTTGAAGTCAGACTGATCTGCATTAGGCTTTTTGAGTATAGGAGTGACCTGTCCTATTTTTAGACAGTCCAGCATCAGGCCCCGAGATCGGGATGCATTAATAATCCTAGTCCAGAGCAGTAGAATGGACGATTTTAGTTCTTTGGTAAATTAGCAGGCGCAGCATGAAAGAAATGGTGTAAGGATTAGTAAAGGAATGTGGCAGTTCGGGCATCCCAATATAGGTTAAAAATGTGGCCTGTCATACTGGATGGCACATGGTGGGGTACTGCTGGATTAGGTTGCCGAAGTGACTTCCTCTGTAATATGGTTATGTGAAATACAAATTAAAGTTGTTAAAGAAAGTTCAGGCTTAAAACATATTGAGACCAAGTTTTTAACGCCTTATAAATTACATTTTTTACATTCCTGAATGGTTTAGTTTATTCTGAGCTTTCTAATACCCTACATTTCAGAAATATTTAACTACCACATAGAAAATATTTTAAAACTTAACTCATTTTACTGATTCTATTATTAAACCTTCAAATGTTTTGTATAAAATTAACTTAATAACATTCTAAATAATAAAACATTTAACTTACAATTTTAATAGTTTGAAACTAAATTCTAAATGTGATTTAACTGTAAAAACAATTCAAATCCTTTAAGAGTAATTTTAAACCTTGTTTAACTACTTGCAGCTTTAAAATTGTTTACTTGCTTTAACCACCAGTTTCAATCACTAAAAAACTAGTCTAACAAACATTTTATTGATTATCACTTTCCAAAAGGGTTTTGAGATGTATTCAAACTCAGTTATCACATTTAAACACTTGGGGCCCGAATAAGAGTTTCAGCGATGTGGGGGTGGGTGGAACTCCACCGCCACACCCCCGCAACACCAAGTCTTGCCGCCGCCCGCCCACCAAATGACAAGTTATTTGTAGTCTGGCAGGTGGGCGGCAAAGAGTTCCCTTGGCGGTGCCACTTTTTAAAGGCCGCGCTGGTTGTATGAGCGTGCGATGTTACCTGGTCTAACTGTTTTATGTACTTGCAACAGTGGGTAATTTTTGCCTTCCCAACTGCCCTGTTGAACTTAGGAGAAATCAGAAACAGAGGAAGTGACATCTATAAGAAGTTAAACTGATTTTCTCTGCCCATTTTCTAACTTACTGGAACATCTGTAGAACCCACTTTTCAGCCGTTTTGCTCTTCTGTGTATATCACAATATTTTCAAAATCCAGTCGTTTTCTTGCATGTCAAACATTATGCACCAGGAGCAGCAGCTATGAATTCTATTGACTGAGCAGTGCCTAGAATCATATTAATTGCTTAATTATGCCCCAGTGGTCTCGGTCATCTTAAGAGCAGAGTTCTTATCCTACATTTCCTTACTTGATACTTGGCTACATTATTCTCCATGTGCCTCAGTAACTCGATAATAAAGTTAGTACCAGCCAGAAGCAGGGCTTCCAGGTACAAAACTATATTTACAGCAATATGTACTTTATATTTTATTTGCATTCTAAAAATGATTGGCTTGCCTAATGTCTAGAGAACTTGGACTCTGTCTCCCAATGACTGCCAGCTTCAATCGCCCTGCTGTGCAGGCATAGTGTAAAGAGATCCACCGACCGGTCGCTGGTGGGGTGACAGCTTTTGCTAGGAAGGAGCAGCTTTTCTAACTAATGAAATGGTGGATACACAGGGAGGTTCTTAATTGAGAAAATGTATATTATTACCACTGCACCCCAATGAGAAAACCTCACAACGTTCCTGCACGGCATGGACTCGAAAGTCCATGCAGTGCAGGAACTTTTGTGCATGCACACAGGGAGGCACATGTTATGCCCACCTGTATGCATGCACAAAGGGAGGACCCCATTTGTTTCCTCTCCTCCAAGGCTTACATAGAGGACGAACCGCCATGTAAACCCTGGAGGAGAGGAAACTCGTAATATGCTTGGTGGGACCACGGCGGTCCAGCCAAGCATATTGCGTCCTCTGACCACCATGCCACCTCCAGGGAACGGCAGCTCCCTGGCGGTGGTCCGACCGCCTAACTCATAATGGGGCGGTCGGACTGCCGGTCCAGCGGTGGCTGGACTGCCACCGCCACACCACCGCGAGTCTGGCGGTCCTCGGACCACCAGACTCGTAATCGGGCCCTTATTATGTGGGCATATAGTGCATTCTTTTAAAATCTTTTTTTACCACATTTTATTAGCATATTGGAAAAACCATGAAATGCTGGCTAATTATTACCTAACAATAGGCCAATTTTGTTTATGGGTAAAATTGAATTTCGTGTTCCAAACCTGTGCTTAAATTGGCTATCTCCACAAGTCTGTGTTTGAGAAAAATGATTTCATGGTGACAATAAGAAAACAATTATTTTCATAAGCAAAACAATATATTAAAAGATAAATCTGGTCTTACCTCTTCACCATCGTTCAGTACTATGGTTCCAGCCCTCTCCACCACTGCAAATACCATGACAGCACATAGCTCCCTCCTCACAGACATGGTCATGTTGGCAAAAGCAGGCAGTTGATGCATGAATTCCAAGAGTTGCTCTGAAGGAAGGGAAGCTCAATGAGATACACATGACCTGATCACGCATTTCCACCAACATCAAAAACATTGCTCTAATTTTACAATTTGATATTCAAAGGCCACATTTGTTTGACTTGACAATCACATGTTCACTTCAAAGTTCCATTACCATAAATTTTCTTTTGAATAACTTTTTTATTTTTTTAAACAAAAAACAAAAACGTTTTTTCGAGATCTTTGCAGGAATGGTAATTTGATCACGGATGATGATCCATGTAATTGGCAGCAGAAGGTGGCATCATGAAGAAACTGCATTATCTTTAAGGTTTTAATGTATGACTATCACAGGTTTCAAGAGGCCTTCCGGTGACAAGGAAAAAATGGTTCTCTTCGCCTAGTCCTACATCCCCAAAAATAAGGATTACATAATGTATGAAGTTGCTAAGTTCGGTTTTAGGGTCATTGTTGCATCATTCACTGGATGGTCCTGGGAATGACTTGCAGACCAAGTGGCAGCTTACAATGATCTTTAACAAATGGGTCAGAATAGTAACCCTGAGGCTCTTCAAAGTTTCACCACTTGACCCTCTAGGTGGGCTCATGTGTTGCTGATGTTCTATAAATAATGTATTCTTAGTGATAATCGTGAAATATTGGGTCCAAAGTGAAGAACTTAACTCAAATAAAAAAAGTAAACGACCTGGGATTTGCAAACAGACCAAAGAATGTGAAATCAGAGTGAAACACCTTTACTTCTGGTCCCCGGCAGTGATCACTTGCTTTTCATTATGCTAAAGCCGTTATGTCACTGTCTCCCAATAGACCATGCTGGATACTGGAGGGCAGCAATGTTGAAAAAAGTATTACAGATAGATTCTGTACGTCAGAAATTATTTATCCTTTGCTGATCACACATTTAAGCAAAGCCAAATATACTGTACTGCACAAAATTTAGCCTGGTATCAGTACGTTTAACATAGTTAAAATTGTTTGAGCAATAGCTTGAGCAAAAAGAATAACAAATATATTTGCAGCGTTTAGAGTTTAGGTTAATTGTTGGCCAATTCTAGCTTATTAAGAATTGGATCAAAGGCAGTAAGAGGTGCGGGTCGTCATACAGGATTGGAAAGCACTTTTTCCCCCACTGTAAGCATTCATAGCAACACAGGTAAAGAAGCATTTGCAATGCAATAGGTCTCGCATTTACGAGGGTTTGAGCTATTGGCAATGCAATAGCTTAAACTCTCGCAAATGCAAGACCTATTGCATTGGAATTTTTTTTTGTTTACTAGCGCCCATGCGGCGCTTTCGCATTTATGGGGGCCGCGCCCCTTTCTTTAGACAAGCCGCGTCTAAAGAAAGGGACGCAGCCGACATTAAAGTGAAACCCCAGCATGGGGCACTTTGACAAAAAAAGCATCTGTTTGTCAAGCTGACAAACAGATAATTTTTTTGTAAAAGCGCCCATGCCGTGCTTTCACTTTAATAGCGGCCGCGCACCCTTCGTTAGACACGGCTTGTCTAAAGAAAGGGGCGCGGCCTCCATGAATGTGAAAGCGTCGCATGGGTGCTAGTAAACAAAAAAAATAAATAAGTAAGTGCGGCCGCAATACTTGAAGCGGACTGCGCTGCTAAAATAAAGAAACACGGCCGCTATAGTTAAAGCGCACCGCCATTAGTAAGTAAAATAAAAGCAGGCAGCATGCTGCGACGTAGTGGCTGGAATAGGGGCAAATCATTAAACAAAACAGTGCTCACAGACAAGATAAAGCAGACTGTTTAACAATACAAGTAAAAGGTCCGGTCGTTATGGGAGGTAACAAATGCAGACACGGAGGGACTAACAAGCCTAATAACGACTCGGAAGCCAGCGTTTACGAAGGACAATGACACAAGCCAATGAAAAATATGGGCGGAGAGTGGGCGGTGCTTCAAAGCCATACTTCAATACTGCATGCCTCGCAACAGAGCATGCGCTGACCAGGCTCGACCTAATAAATACATGTATTCCAATGGTTGTGTTTCTGCAACCTGCTTTGACAGACTCATTCTTCCTAAATGATCAAAATATAGTATGATTAAACAGGGTCAACACAAATCCAGTGGTACCGAGTCCCCGAGGACACGTCTGGCGTGCATTACTTGTAGACTCGGGGTTTTAATAATTAAAACTAACCTTGCTGATAACAACCTATTCATTTTTCCATTGCACTACTTAATGTGTTCTCAGAATTTAATATTACTGTAACAAATGCACACACATCAACAGCACACTTTAGATACAACATCCCCCATGCCCATATTGCCTATAATGGCATATCACCATGCTCCCACCAGGACTTGCCACAACACTCCATGATCGAACATCCACACAGCCAGAAAATTAAGACCTAGCCAATCTCTAATTGTTGGTCAAAGGACAGGTTACCTAAGAGAAGCATTGGTAAATGCCATCCTGTGGTCCTCTGTGGCACTAAAGTCTCACACAAACAGGTCAATGACCATGACACCGCCACCGAATCAGAGACAGACCAGAAGCATATTATCGCCCAATGAAGGACCTACACATCTGAAAGCACTCAAAGGCCATGCTTATGACCAATGGTACATTGCACAAATGACCATAACAGCACATAAAATGATTAACACTTCCACGCTTCTGAACTAGGAATAAAAAAAACCTTGATTAAATAAACTGCAGGTTTGAATTTGGAGAAACCTGACTGGCTCAATGACTTACGTATGCCTTTAGGACAATGCATGTCATTAACAAAGCAGTCGATTGAACGTGCTGAATACTTTTAAGATAAGAGGCTGCTTTTAAAGGCATCATTTTCATTTGAAACTACCGCTATGACATTATCCTAACAATTCAGCCATCTGCAGCATGGTTGCTCAAGAGATAAGAACCGAGGAAAAGTGAGCATGCAAGGCAAGCCGTTACTTTGCTGATAATGGCGAGACGACATGGGAATCAATGCGCGGTTGCTGTGCACTGCATTCAAATTCAAAAGGGCAGTGAAGTCTGACATAAGAGCAATACTGTTGACTTATAGCACCAGAAATTATAGTCTTACTTTTTCACATGCTAAAAAGCTACAAAAACACATGAGTGAAAGGGGCATAAGCTTCACACAAGTATCTAGGCCATCAATGACCAAATATCTCCTACTTATCTTTAATTAAAAGTTCCTGTGGCATGTATCTCCTACCAATTCTAGCTATTATTGTAAAAAAGTCGGCACATAGAAGATGGCCACATGAATGATTTTCTACTGCCTCCTGTCGGCCATTAATGATGGTCCTCGTATTGCTTAAAAGGACCGTAATTTAACCTCCAACAAGTGGTAGCCCCATATAAGCAGCCAACTGACCTACCACCATGAAGAACTAAAATAACCTTTGTGAACAAAAACATCTCAAATACAGAATTTAAATAGCATTTCTACTAAGCGAGTTACACACAAGATTATTTGATGCCAATCAGGGACATTAAGAGGAGTGAAACACACTACAAAACCAAAAGGTGGTTGTATGAGCGTGCGATGCTGCCAGGTCTAACTGTTTTATGTACTTGCAACAGTGGGGCATTTCTGCCTCAACAGTTTTCCGGGAAGAGAGTGCCCTGCTGAACTTAAGAGAAATCAGAAACACAGCAGGTGACAACTATAAGAAGAAGTTAAACTGATTTTCTCTGCCCATTTTCTAACTAACTGGAACATTTGTAGATCCCACTTTTCAGCCGTTTAGCTCTTCTGTGTATATCACAATATTTTCAAAATCCAGTAGTTTTCTTGCATGTCAAACATTATGCACCAGGAGCAGCAGCCATGAATTCTATTGACTGAGCGGTGCCTAGAATCATACTAACTGCTTATTTATTAGCATTCTAAAAAGGATTGGCTTGCCTAATGTCTAGAGAACTTGGACTCGGTCTCCCAATGCCTGTGCCAGGTCCAATCGCCCTGCTTCGCAGGTATAGTGTGAAGAGACCCACCGACCTGTCGCTGGCGGGGTGACCGCTTTTGCTAGGAAGGAGCAGCTTTTCTAACTGATCAAATGGATACACAGGTGGGTACATAATTGAGAAAATGTGCATTATCAACATGCAGGACAAGAGGAAGCACTGGCTGAAAGCAGGGAGGTGTATCATTTATTGGCTAATACTCGTGGATGCTCTGAAATCATTATTCAGTTTGGGCCAATTGAGAAATGAAGCCTTTGTTGCTCAAGACACTTCAACAGATTGCTTCACAGTTAACTGGAGGTTTGCTACATACATTCATAGCGCAGTCTCCACAAATCAGTCCAGTGCACAAGGGAATTACTATTGCATCATCCTGGGCTCAACTTACCAATGTCATCATCTGTCCTGTCGATGGGGTCCTTCTCCAAGCAATCCCGGACTATGTCTCTGCTCATCAGGGGATCCGACGATCGCTCGATGTCCTCCTCATCGTCGTCATCCTCGGAGTCCACAGCTGTCTCTGGCAGCCCGCTGAGGTCCATATCACCGGCCTCGCTTTCAGTGGCCTGTGAATTAACACCCAGATCACTTATTAGGAAACAATCTAATGCCATCTTTCGGATCTAATGAAATGATGACACAGAGTTGGTACACAGTTTTATGAAATGTGGTTGTCTTAAAGAAATGTCACAGATATCAGATACCAACATAGTTACTGCTTCATCTATGGTGTCAAGCATGAAACCAGGCTTCTTAAAGTGCAACAACTGTGCAATGTCTGCAAGCAGGTACAATAGCTGTACTGTGCATGAGTACCATTAGTACAGTTCTGAAGACCACTGACAGCTAAATAACTCTTTTGAACGCTACAACAAAACATTTGAGAAAGATGGATTTTAAAGTCATCTGTATAGGTTTTACATAGGTAATATAGCCCTAAAACTTGCAGAGCAGTACAAACTGACAATAATGAAGCATTACACAGTCAGTGTACAGAGTAGATGAGCAAATCTAATCTGACTTTGATGACCAGGAACAGTAATTACTGACAAGACTGGAGGTACCTACATATCACCAAGGAGTGTATGGACGCAAATCAAATAAATCACAGTCACAATTTCCATATGACCAATCACAGCTTTTTTATTCCAAACCCAGGGAAGTAGTTGCTCAAAGCGATACCAAAGGGGATGATGGACGGAGCGCTTGAGCAAATCAAACACTCACCCCCAGTCAACTGATCTGGGTTTAATCCATCATGATTCTTTAGCTCACTCCACCACCCCAGTTCAGACATGGCCATATGCAAATCAGTCTGACCCTGTGCCTCATGGGAACAGTCCAGCCCGAACTGCCAAGCCATGTCTTCCCTGGACCGGAAACAAGCATCCTGGGACCGGTTTCTGGCTATTCAGCCGTCATCAGCCAGGCTAGCTTGAATCCAGTGGCAAAGTGAGCAAGGGACCCACGTCTGGGCATACCCTGCCAACTTAGGGCGAACAAAGCGATACCAAAGGGGATGATGGACGAAGCGCTTGAGCAAATCAAATACTCACCCCCAGTCAACTGATCTGGGTTTAATCCATCATGATTCTTTAGCTCACTCCACCACCCCAGTTCAGACATGGCCATATGCAAATCAGTCTGACCCTGTGCCTCATAGGAACAGTCCAGCCCTAACTGCCAAGCCATGTCTTCCCTGGACCGGAAACAAGCATCCTGGGACCGGTTTCTGGCTATTCAGCCGTCACCAACCAGGCTAGCTTGAATCCAGTGGCAAAGTGAGCAAGGGACCCACATCTGGGCATACCCTGCCAACTTAGGGCGAACAAAGCGATACCAAAGGGGATGATGGACGGAGCGCTTGAGCAAATCAAACACTCACCCCCAGTCAACTGATCTGGGTTTAATCCATCATGATTCTTTAGCTCACTCCACCACCCCAGTTCAGACATGGCCATATGCAAATCAGTCTGACCCTGTGCCTCATGGGAACAGTTGCTCAACCAGGATAATTTCAAGGAAGTGCAACCAACTAATAACAATGTTCTCAAGATCACCCTCCTCCTTTTGACGACACAATGAACTAGTGTTTAATGTATCTACAGCATGCAGTTAACTCTCTTGCGTCCTTAGTCTGACTGTGCAGCTGGTGCCAATTTTCTACACAGCAGCTTAGGCAGCAAGAACAAAGAGGTGTGAAAGGAAATGGAGGCTTCACAAGGCACCAGCTGTAGTGTGAAAGCCTTTTAAAAGAACATTCTTCTTTCAGTGCATGATGGAGTCCTGAATAGGCAGGTAAAGGTTTTTAACTTGGACACCCCACATAGTAACTTCACTATTAATTCACTTTCAATATGCCCCGCAGAACCATATACTTAACAGAAACGCAGGCAGCATTTTCTAGCATCAATGGCTTTTTTTCTATTGACCTTAATTAAACTGAATGGAATATGACAAAATAAAATAAACACTGGCAAAGTCAACAGCTATCGGCTTAGGAATCTATTGTCTTTGTCAGTGGTGTTTAGCTATAATGCAAGAAAGCAACAGGGTGGCGGAGTGGTACAGTACATGAAGCGAGCACAATATGAGGGTAGGGGGGTGAGGAGAAGCACATGGGCAACAGAGTGCAACACAGCGAGTAGGGGAAAAGAAGTATAGAAGGGAGACAGCAGAAAAACACATGAACTACCATGGAGTGCTTAAAAAATAAGACGTGGAAGCATAGAAGCCAGCCAATCAAAAGAGATGGTAAAGAGGCTGTGCTTCATGGAGGGACAAATGCAAGACTGGAACACAAACAAGAGGCAGGCAAATGAGAATGACAGGAAAGGCAAACAGTGGTAAGCAATGGACGCCCTTCAAGCCCCTTTATGTTCTTGATAAGCCTCCAATATGTCTCAGAATGCACAGTGCATGTGCTTTTTAGTAGGCCAAACCTAAACCTGCACTTGCAAAGTCAATCTGCCTCATTTTTTTTTTTTAAACAACTGGAGTGAAGACGAGTTGCTCTCTGTCGTGTTAGGTGGTCTTGGCATGGACCTCTGCCAAAAGATTTCAGCCAAAGGTGATCTGAGAGCATCATGTTGAGATAATGAGGCAGCATGGGTGGTAGGTCTTGAAATGGCATTCACCGATGAGACATGGAAGCACCTGGAACATGTACGCTTTTAGGCAGCATGTCACTGAATAAACGGGAAAGCAAAGGAATGCCGATTCCAGTTCCCAGAGTGTAAAGTGGCAGCACAGTGCACAGCATGACAAGTGCAGGTCAGGAGGTGCTCTCCAAGAAAGGGCAACAAAGATATTTCCCAACCCATGCCACATTGCTTTGCAAAACAAGACAGACCCAACGAGGAAAGAGAGGTGAAGCAAGGTGAAAATGGGAAGAAAGTTGAGGAAACACACTGACACCAAATGATGGGGAACGGAGGACTGATCAAATGAGAGAGAAAGAGAGACAGAACAGAGGGGGCAGAGTGTGACAGAGAGACATTGAAGGAACGGGGTTGGGAGATGTGGGAAAAGAGACACCAACCAGGAAACAATGATGGATAAAACTGGAGAAAGAGTATGAGCTTGAAGCACAGCTAGCAGTACAAAATGAGGGAATTCGACACATGGAGGAAGGAATATGCACGCCCTTTGAGTTCTAAAAGTCAAATGCTATATAAAAACACAAAAGGAAAAATTGTTCCGGGTGTCAATAGTGGAAGGGTACAAGTCATCGAATAAAAACTAAAATGATGACAGAAAAATACTAAAGTCTGGACAAACACAAGGACCGAGATGATAGCCAACAAATTGGAGCAGGGAGCTGAAAGACCAGAAAGCCATTGAAACCCGAGCAAGGCACAGGACTAAAGCCATCTCAAGGTATGTGTTCATGCATTGAAAACAACAGGTCTTTCAGACAGCTAACAGTATCTGTAGTGAGACATAATTATACCAGTACATGGAATTATCCAGCACAACAGAAAAAGGTGGAATTTGCTACCTTGCAGAGGAGCATGATATCCAAAGGACATCTACTATACGTTAAACAAATTATGAGGGGATGCTGCAGTAATTATTAGGAACAAGTAAAAAGGTCCTTTAGTATGTGTGACAGAAAAATCACCTTTATCAGGCTCTATAAACATGTCCATTGCCACGGTCAAGTAATCAGTTTTCCCTTGATAGGGAATCATGAAATTAACCATCAGTTGTTTTTTTCCATTCTTGTTTTTGTCCCTCAAAGGCAAAGAGGATAGAATTTCACATCGTCACATAGAAAGGCAGGAATCACCACACCACACATTAGGAAAAATAAAGTTGTGTAACCCAGCTGGGAATCACGATTGTGAAAAATAGATATCAGGATCATGAGCTAAGTTCCTGGAGACCAAGGGACATAAATCATCTCACCCAGGAATGAAACATTTAAGCGCCTCCTTTTTGTGCATCAGCAGCACCCTGTCTCCACAGAGGGACAAAAGAACACGAAAAAAAATACACAACACTTGTTCTTGTTTTCCCAACATCAGATAAAAGGCTTCCTTGTGCACACTTCATGCTGTCCCTAGTGGGGAACGGTATTGGAGAGGTGTCAAAGGCAAGGGTATAACCGGGGATGAACACTGAGGCCTTTTGTTTGGGCGCGTCGCTTCAAGCACACAGAATAAAGGTATAAATTTACGGAAATAAATAGTTTGCATTCTCTACGGCTACCTCCACCTAAAGACAACACTCAGTTGAAATTTACCTCAACATTACGTTTGTGACTCACCATGGGTTGGATTTCGTTGCTTTTATCCTTTTTCATGTTACGCTGTAGCTACAATGTGTGTAATGAAACAATATATATCACAACTAGTTATGTCTTTTGTTATTTAATCAGGTTCTCTAGTAGAGAAAATGAAAAGTGGGACAAATTTAAGAAAATCCTCCTCGTTTTGTTTTTCTTGGCTGATATGAGTAATTTGCCGACCCCCCTACACATAGATCAATTCATTCCTTCCAGCTGTCACTCTTTAGTAAGACAGACCAGAACCTCATAGCTCTATATAGATACGGTGCAAGTATTTTATTACTTCTGCTCTTCTTATCAATCACTTTAGATGACTGTTTTCATCCAATGGCTGTAGAAAAGAGCAGGCAGCACTGGTGCCGTACCACTTTAATCAAAAAACACTTTTTTATCATTATCATTTCCAAATGTACCCATTTTAAGCTTGAAATTTGCATACCTAGTGACGAATCTTTGCTAAAAGAAATCGTGCAACGGTAACATATTACATTCTCTGGAAAAGAACTGACTGGGCTATTATGTAGAATGCAATATGCTTTTATACCAGAAACAGTTTGTTCTCACTAGATTAATGTTAAGTGATAAAGGAAATTACGAAATAACGTGCAGATTGTAAAATACACTCTGTTTGTGACCAATAATATTGTCTAGAACAGCTTTACTACGTGATAACGCATATGTACTTACTGGTAGACCACAAGCCGACTGTCACTGACTCCACCCCCTTCTTGGTGGAGTAACGAAACTTGAGGGTGCCCCCCTGCAAATTTCATGCAGGGGGAGAGGGGGGCGCATACTACGTAACAAGTCTAAAGCTCTCTGGCCAGGGGCCTGCCAGTGCCGGCGGGGGCCCACAAGAGTTCAGCCCCCCCCCCCCGAACCGCGGGGGCGTTTGTACGCCACTGCCCCTGTCTACTGACCTCATCCAAACTGCCTTTCTACGCCCCCCCATTGTTTGGGTTCCTGGAGTAATTTATTTCTATTTCGAGCAGTAGGTTAGAGGTATGAAACAATGGACAGTAGGACTGTAAGGGAGGGCTCAGACTGGAAGTCAGAGGTGTAGACAAGTCATTATACTCTTTTTTTTGCCAAGTTTTGTAAATGAGCCGACAGCGGCTTGACCAGGCGCCTTTAAAGGGGCAGGCCAGCCTTTGCATTTATGTGGAGCACTTCGAGGATGTCTGTACTACTGCACCTAATGAACCAGAAGAAGGAAATGGTCAGCCTGGGTGTGCCCACATGGTGAACAATTGCAGTGTATGTACTGGCATGCTTGCAAAAACAATCCCAGCTTCAGCGCAACATTAAGTCGTTTTCATTTTAGAACAAGTACATCCTAATAGTTTCAAGATGCTAAAACAACGGTAGTGCGTTTTATTATTTTATTGTTAGCTACAGAATAACTTTGGCTAAATGCAAGGTCCTTTAGCTATACATTGAAAAGCAATGCTTCCCATTCACTTTTCAAAGCTAAAAAAGTCATCTCTTGATCCAGTTTTATAACGTATGCAAATAAAGAGAGAATCTGACGGGATCCATAAACAGTGAGGAAAAGCTGGTGGCCTGGGTTAGAACTGGAGAAAAATGGTATCTGGGAACTTGGAGCAAAAGAGATATTGCAATTATAGAAATAAATGCCATGCAACTAGAGTAAAGACTCATTTTTGTACACTTATTCGCATTATTTGTGAAAAAGTGATAGACAGCCAGGCTGGTGTATTCCTACTTAAAACTGCATTGCTAAAGCTAAAGGGGCTGGCCAGTGTTTTTTTCCGATTGCTTGCATGCACCAACAAGCACACACATGGCTCACAATTCCAGAATGGGTTTTCTAGCCTTGAGGGTGAAAGACGGTAAGATGAAATAGTGTGAGTGGAGTGAAGAGATAGAGGGGAGGAAAAGAGGGAGAGAAACAGTAAATAAATGACCTCCAAAAGAGTGCTTAATGGAAAAAAAAGTCTCTCCAGCAGAAGAATACTATCAGAAAACTGTAGGAATTCAATGCCCCCAGAATAAGAAGAGAAACCATCAGATAATACAATCATGACCAAGAGCAGGCCCAAAGCCCACTCTAAATAAACGTATGTACTGGAGACAGAAGGTCATACCAACAGACAACTAAAACTATCTGTAACAGAGACCTAAAAATGAGATCTGAATCCAATGCTCAATGCAGAGGTTTATTTGCTGCTCACCTTAGGCCATCAAAAACACAAAGGAGGAAATGCAATGAGGATGATGCATCCCTGTCCACCCTGCATTTCGCGCTTCTCCACGGATCCCACAGAGGCGGAGGAAGGCAGATGTTCTGCTGCTACCAAACAATTTCCTCTTCTGCCAGAGGCATAACGCAGGCCCCTGCAGGCACTTAGGCATAGGAGTGCTCCCACCCTCTACAGGGGCTCCCATTCAACCAAAGAGCTACGAGGGTCATGAAATCCATGTTGGGTATGGTTCCACTCCACCTGTATAGCTAATTCCTAGGATCTGCTTGAATGGGGGAAATATATAATAGGATAGCTTTAAAAAATAGAGGTATTTCCAATTCATGATTCTAAGATGTCACTTTGTACTGCCCAATCGGAAAAATAACATTATTGAAAGCAACTCATCTATAAAACTATATATTTGTAGTTTGACCTTAATTTTAGCCAGACCCTTTCAGGATTTTGCAGCATGGGAAGGCAAATTTTGCAACAAAAAGCAAAATTCACAGCATTTTAGCGAGAGGTAGAAAATGTGTCTGAACTAAAAGGAAAATGCTACTTACCCAGTATGCATCTGTTCTTGGCATGTAGAGCTGTAGAATCTCATGCTTATGCATAGATCGCCATCTAGTGTTGGGCTCGGATGTTTGCACTTCGTTTTTCTTCGAAGAAGTCTTCCTAGTCACGAGGTAGGTGACTCCTCCCTTCGGTGATGGTGCGCATGGTCATCGACTCCATCTTCAGATTGTTTTCCCGCAGAGGGTGAGAGAATGGAGTAGGAGTAAAGAATAGAGATGTCCATGTGTATGTATGAATAGTAACAAGAGAACTACAGCGGCTACAGGTACCCGGGGAGGTGGGTGGGTGCATGAGATTCTACAGCTCTACATGCCAAGAACAGATGCATACTGGGTAAGTAGCATTTTCCGTTCGAGGCATGCGAGCTGTAGATCACATGCTTATGCATAGACTATACAGCAGTCTCCCCTAAGCGGTGGCTATCCTGTAACTGATGGAGTTGTCTGAAACAGCGTTTTATGTACTGCTTGGCCCACATTAGCTTGTTGTCTGGCTAACACATCTACACAATAGTGTTTGGTGAATGTGTGTGGTGTGGACCATGTTGCAGCCTTGCAGATGTCAGTAATAGGGATGTTTCCTAAGAAAGCCATAGTAGCCCTAGCTTACCAGTGGAATGTGCTCTAGGGGGTACCGTTAGAGTCCTTTTGGCTTTTGCATAACAAATCTGAATACATTTAACAATCCACCTAGCAATACCTTATTTGGATATAGGATTGCCCTTGTGAGGTGGTGCAAAAGCGACAAAGAGTTGTTTGGTCTTACGAAAAGATTTAGTTCTTTCAGTGTAATACAACAGTGCTCTTCTAACATCTAAGGTGTGTAGAGCTCGTTCTGCAACGGAGTCAGGTTGAGGGAAGAAAACAGGTAATTCAACCGACTGATTTATGTGAAATGCAGATACTACCTTAGGTAGGAATTTAGGATTGGGACGAAGAACCACTTTATCTTTGTGTAGCTGGAAAAAAGGTTCTTCTATGGTTAGTGCCTGAAGTTCACCCACTCTCCTCAATGAAGTGCTTGCAATGAGGAAAGCTGTTTTCCAAGTGAGGAACTGTAATTCACATCTGTGCATAGGTTCAAATGGTGGGCCCATTAACCTTGTGAGGACTATATTAAGATTCCACACTGGGGGAGGTGGAAGTCTTGGTGGTATAACTCTTTTCAGTCCTTCCATAAATGCTTTGATTACAGGCACTATAAAGAGCGATAAATGTTGCCTATTCTGAAGATAGGCTGCAATTGCAGCGAGATGCAGTCTGATGGATGTATAGGCCAATGATGACTGTTGCAAATGTAACAGGTAGCAGATAATGTTTTGTATGGAAGCATCAAGAGGGTTGATGTTATTGTTATTGCAATAGATAACAAATCGCTTCCAGTTGGCTGCGTAGCAGGCTCTTGTGGTAGGCTTTCTAGCCTCCTTAATAATGTTCATACAGTCTGGTGGGAGGTTCAGATAACCAAACTCTATGACATCAGGAGCCAGATCGCGAGGTTCAATTGTTTGGGATCTGGGTGTTTGATTTCTCCATGGCTCTGTGTGAGGAGACTGGGAGTTAAATGTAATTTTTGATGCGGTACCAGAGAGAGTTCCAAAAGGGTTGTGAACGAGGGTTGACGTGCCCATGTTGGAGCTACCAGTATTAGTGTGAGGGATGTTTGTCTGAGTTTACGAACCACTGATGGAATGAGTGGGAGAGGCGGAAAAGCATAAGCAAATATCCCTGACCAGTTCATCCATAGAGCATTGCCTTTGGACAACGGGTGTGGATACCTGGAGGCGAAGCTTGGGCATTTTGCGTTTTGGGGTGTTGCAAACAGATCTATGTGAGGGGCTCCCCAAGCTTGGAAGTATGGGTGGAGAACTTGAGGGTGAAGTTCCCATTCGTGTATTTGATACCTCTGTCTGCTGAGGAGGTCCGCAATCTGGGTGTTGACTCCTGGGAGGTGTTCCGCTAGGAGATCGATATTGTGGTGAATAGCCCACCTCCAGATGTCTTGGGCTAAGTGGGACAGTTGGAGAGAGTGTGTCCCCCCCTGTTTCTGTATGTAATACATAGCTGTCATGTTGTCGGTTCGAACTAAGACAGCTTTGCCAGAGAGGTGATCTTGAAAGGCCTTGAGAGCTAGAAAGATCGCCATGAGCTCTAAATGATTGATGTGGAGCAACTTTTGTTGGTGGCTCCACAGGCCTTGCACTGTGAGTTGTTGAAGATGAGCTCCCCATCCAGTTAGGGACGCGTCCACAGTTAATACGGTCTGTGGAACTGGGTCTATGAACAGCCATACTTTTGACAGATTTTGGGTGTTCCACCACTGCAGAGAGTGATGAGTACGGCCGCTTACCAACACTAGATCGGTTAATAGACCGTGTGACTGGTTCCACCGACTGGCTAAGCATTCTTGAAGTGGACGCAAGTGCAGCCTGGCATGGGGTCGATCATGATGCAAGATGCCATCATTCCCAACAGTTGCATAAACACTCGAGCTGGAAGTGATTGAGTGGCTTGAAATTTGAGAATCAGCGCCTGAATGTTTCGAATTCTGGCTGCATTGGGAAATGCTAGAGCCCTTTGAGTATCCAGAGTGGCTTCTAGGTAGTTCTGAATTTTGTTTGCTGAAGATGTGATTTTAACACATTGACTGTAAAAGCATGGTTACGGAAGTATGTTTGCGGCATTGTTGGTACGTGCTGGCTTTGATGAGCCAGTCGTCCAGATAGGGGAAGACATGTATGCTCTGTCTTCTTAGATGCGCAGCTACTACCGCCAGACACTTTGTGAAGACTCTGAAGACTCTAGGGGCAGTGGTGACTCCGAATGGGAGTACCTTGAATTGGTAGTGTTGACCTGCTACCACGAACCTGAGAAATTTGCGGTGAGCCGGATGGATTGGAATATGAAAGTAGGCGTCTTTTAAGTCTAGAGTAGAAATAAAGTCGCCCTTTTGCAAAATGGGTAGAACCTGTTGAAGTGTTACCATGTGGAAATGGTCTGACTATATGTAAAGATTTAGTTCTCTGAGATCGAGTATTGGTCTGAGAGAACAGTCCTTTTGGGAATTAGGAAGTAAAAGGAGTAGACGCCCGACCCCTGATGTTGTGGTGGTACAGGCTCTATAGCCTGTTTTAGAAGCAGGGATTGTACCTCTTGTTTGAGAAGGTGTATGTGATCCGGTGAAAGTTTTTGCGACTTTGGGGGAATGTTTGGAGGAGTGTTGATGAACTCCAGGCAGTAACCAGAACAGATAATTTGGAGGACCCACTTGTCTGTCGTTAGTGACTGCCACTTTGGTAGAAATTGAGACAGTCTTCTCCCCACAGGTGTTAAATGGTCGGGGGGAACTATGGGCAAGTCACTGTTTTGTATTGGAGGGGGAGGTACGTGTGTTGGAACCTCTACCTCTGCCCTTGCTGTTGTTTCCTCTATAACCACCTCTGAAGTAAGTTTTGGAACCTGAGGGCTGGTTATTGCCCTTATAGGTAGATGCAGTGTCCGAGGAAGTGGTTTTGGACCCTGCTCGATAAAAGGAGCGCCGAAAGGAACCACGGCCTTGTGGAGACTGAAGGGCTCCCATTGATTTAGCCACTTCGGTATCTTTCTTCATCTTCTCAAGTGAAGAATCAACTTCTTCACTTGAGAATGGTGTGTTCAATATTGAGGTCTTATGGTGTGTTCAATATTGAGGTCTGAACCTCTGGTTTGAACACCGATATGCGTAGCCAGGCACGCCTTCTTAAAAGGACACTAGTGTTCACTGCTCTGGCAGATGTATCTGCCGCATCTAGGGAGCATCTAATTTGATTGTTGATTAGTTGTCCCTCACGTACCAGGTCTTGCGCTTTAGATTTATGTTCGTGGGGTAAAAATTGGATAAGTTGTCCATTTCATTCCAATGCGCAGGGTCATATCTGGCTAGCAGCGCTTGTGTGTTAGATATGCGCCAGAAGTTAGCTGCCTGGGAGGCTATTTTCCCTGAAGCATCAAGGAGCTTTGACTATCTAGGGGTGGTGCGTCTCCAGTAGACTGGGAGTTTGCCCTTTTGCGTGCAATAGAAACAACTAATGAGTCTAAGGGTAATTGTCCTCTTATGTAGACTGGATCAGTTGGTGCAGGTTTGTATTTTTTATCCACCCTAGGGGTAAGGATACATGCCCTGACAGGATCCTTAAACATGTCGTCTACATGTCTGGTCATTCCTTTAAGCATGGGAAACATATGTGTGGATTTTTGTGTGCTGTTTAATGTTTCAAAGAGGAAATCCTCTTCAAGGGATTCTTTATGCAGCTGGACCCCATGGTAATTGGCAGCCCGGCCTATAAATTCAATATATCCTACGCTGTCATCTGGTGGATAGGGCCTGGTAGGGTATAGGTCAGGGTCATTGTCTGTGGGCGAGTCAATGTTATAGTCATCCCACACATCTGTAGGTCCAGGCTGATTATCATCATTAGTATCATCCCCGTTCCCATCACCCTGATCGTCCGGTATATATGGTGGTGAGTGCTCAGGTGAAGTTGGCACAGGCAGAGACTGAGGTAAAGGTGGTGAAGGAAGAGGAGGAGGGGAAGGGTTTGTCCCAACAGTTCTCTTCTTTAATGGAATGTGGTATTCCTCTTCGGTAGTAGCACCTCTTTTTAAAGTCACTTTGGTAGTAATGTGGCCAGTTTTTGGATGTATGACCAAAATTTTCTGTTTTGGGTCCGGTTTTTCGAGCGGATCACCGAAACTATGCTTCTTAGGTGACTTTGGTGCATCAGTCTGCTTCGGTGCCGAAATTTTCAGTGCCGATGGTTTTGGGGCTGGTGTCTTCGGATCCGAGGTGGTTTTCGGTGCCGAGTGGTGATGATCGGAGCCGGACTTGGTCTTCGACCCCGAAGGCTTTGGCTCGGTGCCCGATTTGGAATGGGGCTTTTCGGAGCCGGAAGGCTTTTTGGTAGGCTTCGGTGCCGAGCCGGGAGGCGGGGCGTCAGAAGCGTGGTCTCGGTGCAGACCGGGGCCCGGGGACGCGGGTTGGTCCGGAGCCTTCTTTTTTGTTTGAGTTGGGATTTGGGGCGAGGTAGGGCCTGTACTTACAGTACGTTGTCCCTGCGGGATGTCTTCATCCTGTTCGAAGTCATCGTCGGAGAGGGAGATCTGTTCTTGCTCCTCCTCGGCTCCGATAGGGTTGTCAGCCTCTTCATCCGATTCAGGTCCGGAATGGAACCTGTGTGTTGGCTCTGCATGTCGCGTCGTCGGGCCCGACGGTCGCAAAGAGTCTTTTTGGAGCGGAAAGCTTGGCACGCGTCGCAATCCTGTTCACTGTGTTCCGGTGACAGACACAGGTTGCACACCTCGTGTGAATCGGTGCGCAGATTTTTCACATGGCACCGAGGACAGAATTTAAAAGGAGTTCGTTCCATCGACTGCGAGTCGAACCGGGGGCTAGGCCCAACAGCCTACCACGAGCTCTCCGATCAAAAAGAGTTTATTGTAAGCACACGATCCGCGAAGAATGGATAACGCGATCGAAAACAATACCGTTGAGGTCGAGTGTTGTACGCACCGAGAGAAACCGAAGGATCGGCGCCGGAGCGCAGCGAGTCACATCCGAACCCGATGGCGGAAAAAAACAATCTGCAGATGGAGTCGATGACCATGCGCACTATCACCGAAGGGAGGAGTCACCTACCTCGTGACTAGGAAGATTTCTTCGAAGAAAAACAAAGCGCAAACATTCGAGCCCAACACTAGATGGTGATCTATGCATAAGCATGTGATCTACAGCTCACATGCCTCGAACATACAGCTCGGTCTTTGTTCTGTCAGTCCTGGAGACTGAGCTAAGTCACAACGCGTAACCTGGCGCAGCAGTGGCATAGCGGTCTGCATTTTGGGGGGCAGCAGCGAGAGCCACGTAAGCTTTATTTATTTTTTTTAAATTGTATTCACCCTCGTTGTCATCTGAACACCCCCCCCCCCCTACTTTACCTGCACTGGGCGGCAAACTCGGGGATCGCCCCGGGAGGCAAAAGCTCTAGCTGCACCACACCTCGGAATAAGATTTAAGTGTGAAAACACTGCCATCTTTGGTATCTGCCAACCTCCATTACAGAGTTGCAGGGGACAAATGGGGGAAGGGTGGAGTCTTTGTGGGCAGAGACACTGGACACGGAAGTGGGGGGAGGGGGTCTTTGTGCGCAGAGGCACAGGACAAGAGGGTGTGGGGAGGCAGATGAATGTTCTCGGGATGGAGGCAGGGTGGGTTTCGGTCAGTTGAGTCACAGGAGGATCAGAGGCACAGGAGGGTGGTGTAGAAGTCAAGGGGCAGTGTGTGGTGGGCAGGTGGGCAGAGGAGGCATGCAGGGAGCCAGACTGTAGGCTGTTAGCACAAGATAGTGGCCCTGTACACTTGTAAGATTTGTTGACAGGCAGGTGACAGAGGAATTTAAGCTTCTGCTGCCAGCTGGCCTGTTGCTCACCCTTCTTTTATTGGCTCAGAAGAAGTTCAAATTGAAGAAGAGAAGGATCATCTTCATTTTTTAATTTAAAAATGCTAATTTTTGCGGCCATTTTTATTATAAATCACAGGATTTTTACATAAATGCTATTTTCACGATTTTTCTTGCAGATTGCAAAATCTTGACCCCGTTTTTTTTTGGGGGGGGGTCGGGGGGGGTGTGGAGGTGATTTTAAAATCTCTTGAGTGCTTTTTCTAGAGAATACGTGTTGGTCGCTCGCTCTCAAAATAACACGATGGGACAACTTAAAACAAGATTTCAATATTTCCTTATAACTAACTTGTGAGGGATGAAGAGCCACATCCATGCAATATCCATGCATACTCATTAGAGGTCTCATTCACAAAGGTGTATGCATACATACGGTGAACTTGTCTGACCAAACACCTTCATTTACGAGTGCAAACGCATGTGCGGTATACACAAAATGTGCATATACATTCGTAGACAGATGTGATAACCCATAGAAGTACACCAGAATGATGTATGAGTAAATTTTTACTGAAAGGAGTAATACTGGGCATACTTTGACAACATAGTAAGCATCATTAGCGCAATTAGATATAGTCGAGTCACTTGACTTTTTTCAGAGTAATGGATGACTAATAAAGATGTAAAAAGTATTATATAATGTTGCGAGCATGTACGATTTTCAATTGATTTTTGAAGCAACTGTTTGATGCACAGTGGGAGGATGTATACAACATATCTAGGAACAGAATGCTTTCAGGGACAGTCAATCCATACTGCATAAAACGGCCAGTGAAAAAGGTCAGTCAGAAAGCTGACCACCTCACCCTTACAATATTAAACAGCGTTTATGAACTAGCTCGACACTGCATGCTGGCAGCCTCAATATTCTCCAAAATATCACAGATGGCGCATAAACAGAATTATTGCCCATGTTTCACTGGCTGGGATAAAATGATCTGCACTTCACATCAATAGCCTTTTGTAGGTATTTCTGCAGAAGTGCATTTTATGAACTGGTTCGATTTATCGACTGGCAGCGATTTGAAGAGTTCAGAATGACCTCAGAAATGCCTAGTTTTAACAGGGCACTGCGTTTAATCTATGTACATAGCCAGTCGCAGACACTGGTACGGCATACTAAGTGTTAGTGGGACTCCACAGGGCTGCCTTGTCTTATCCGGACTGTTGAAAGTGGTAGTGGACTCTTCCATTTTTAAAACACCTAAAATAAATCCTACTGATTTACAGTGACTTGTGAGTAACCTCACAACTACTTTTGCTTTAATACGGTCACACTATCGGGGTTATTAAATGCTATATCATGGAGGTACAATACAATACAACTGGTGGGTATGCAGGACGGGATGTGGTGCATGAGTGTGTGAGAGTGTGTGAGTGTGTGGGGTTGTGAGAGTGTGGGGTGTGTGCTATCTCTCTCCCTCAACTTCCCTCCCCTGTGGGAAGGCCAGCAATAACTTATGTAGCATTAGGATGAAAGCATGACAATTCAATTTTAACACAAGAATTAATTACAAGCAAGAGCAAACTATTTCCTAACCACTAAACATAATTATGTAACCAATGTTAATTTACCAACACGATAAACAAGGCAAATAGCAAAGAGGTCATTTTATCATATGATTTGATGATGCAATTGTCTGCTACAATAAATCCTTTCAACATACCTCATTACCACAGTGGGCCTTCAGTGATTTATGTACATCCTTTGAATCACAAAATATATTTTAAATATCCAACCACAAGGAAGGTTTAGGGGTAAGATGCCTTTTTCTTTAAGTAAATTGCAAAGCCATTGGATATTGCATTTTTGTAGGTAATGCGCTGACACCCAACTTAAAAAGCTCACTGGAGATAATCACCTCCTGGATGATTTGTAATCTGGATTACATCCAGTTGCAGCATGGAGCCGCCCAATCTTATAATTATTGATTATGCTCTACTATGCATCCTGGACACTGTTGACTAGTACCAGTTGTGTTAATCTATATATGTACTGATATTTATATAGATCAGTCCTGTTGGGAAACATTGGAGTGATAAAAAATTATTTGGGAAATTAGGAGAAGATGCAAGATCATGTGCAGCAATTGGGGAATTTACATATTTGAATTATAGATTTACATTTCACACATTTACTATTGCATTTCCGAATTGCACAGAATCACACAATTTAAGTGACGTGCTGAAGATGGCATTAGAACCTCGGTCCTTTGGTTCCAAAGCCAGCAGTTCTGTCACTACACCACATTTTCTGCCTGTTGGTCCATCTTCACCTCTCCAAGCCTTTTGATACCGTCAATCACAAAAGCCAAGTGGACACTGTACAAGATCACATGGGAACCGAGGTTACTACTCTCAAATGCTTTATCTCCTACCTCAACAGATACAACTTCTCCCACTCCAACAATTACTACCCCAGTATTCTATTCTTGCCCAGCTCTCTTCAACTTTCAAATTTGAAATCACTTGGAGCTCTGCACCATACCACCTGAATATCTCATCACAAATAAGCTCACAGTACACAACTCTATCTGAAAGTCTGGTCTCCTAACAGCTCTCTCATAGCCACTATCATTAACAACATCCGGATACGGATGACCCTGCAACATCACAAACATAACCCTATGAAAAACCAAATTTCCTTTCATCTCCCCCTCACATTCTACTCCTGTTCAATCCTGAGTAGATACTTTCAATCTCTTTGACTGCTCCCCAGCCATTATAGGAGGCACAGGGTCTCTTGAATTCTTTCTTGATTCAGTATTAGGCTTTCATCACCAATATCACCAAAAATACATCCTCACAGTTAAGACTGCTTACAGGTCTAAATGTTTTCATCCCCCCCAAAAAGATTAAAATGCAGTTCAATCAGATTCTCCCCCCAACTTGTCTATGGAGACTCTCTTCTTCACTGGAATACTCAAAACTAATCTTGCGTCTCGGAAAACTGCCCTCCTTGTTGTAACTTCTCTTGTATTGCAGCTGTTTCCTTAATAACAACACTCCTATACTCATCTCACTTCACTGGCTCCCAACTGAAGCAAGATACATGCATAAAATAGCACATGTGGTGCACAATAGTCTTTATTCTATATCTCACATCTCTGGCAAACCTAAAATATCTGGTGGCCTTCGTTCTCCTTAAAGTTTGGAATTACCTCTCAACGAACCCCTTACAACATCACAATAACTGTTTCTGCATGCCTGCTGCAGTCCCAATGCTTCTGAATTGCTGGTCTACATAGCATAGTTGATGTCTCACTGTTGGTTTCTGTACTGGTGCAGCGAGTACCATTGCTGAAGCATGGTCTGAATATCTGCTGCAGGCAGCATGTCTTGAGTCAAACTGCTTCTATATCTCCCACTCCATAAGATGGTACAACTGTTAGTTTGACCCAGCTTCGGCACACCTGGTCAAGTAGGTACTGCTATCGTTCATAAAGAGTTCCAAGGCAACTACTTGGCCATAAACATGGCAGACCATCAACTCACAATGATAGCACTAGACTCAATGTACCACTGTAAATTTGTGAAAAGTTAATTTTATTTAGTAAAAAACTATGGTTAAAATAGCTACAAAATTCATGAATTTATGGGGTTCAATTCCAATCAACACTGAGTACAGATATAGTAACAGAACAATGAAACAATATCTGACAAAAAAATATTGGGGAACTAAGTCACAATAAACATGATAAAGCTATGGGTGTCTTCATGGGAAAAGAATGCAGCATCACAATGTGTACAGACGTATCACAAAAGACATAAAAACAATACAATTAGTAGAATAGAGGAACACAATACTGCTAAAGAGAGATCCATAAAAGCGAGGTACAATGGGCAGTGCCTGGCTATGGTGCATTTCCCAATAATAAAGTTGAGGTTCTTTTCAGGGAGCAATCTGGCTTCTGCAAGAACTACAATATTTACGGAATCAGCAAGAATAGTAAAACTATACATGTATCCACTATCGAAACTGTCGACCTATATCTTCTGCACCTGAGAATATTCTTCAGAAAAACCTAAATATATAAAAATATATACTCAAATATATAAAATGTGATTACATTGTACGTTGTTTCTAAGAATTATTTGAAAAAAATAATATATATTATAGCAATCAGTGATTGGGCCCACAGAGAGATTTAAGAGCCTTAGTGGTGGATATACTTGATCTTTGTCCAACCACTTTAGATAATTACTAATTAATTCACCTTATGTCAGGCAGAAAAACAATATGCAGCTCCTATCTTGCACAGGTTTTTTTTGCAAAGAGAAATAAGTCTCTTGGACTTCCTTGCCAATTTCCAGTGTTGATTTATAGTAGGAGCTCAAGGCAACATACATTTGTGCAAAACGCCTTAACACCATAACTAGTAAAAGTTTGAATCCTGTTTTGCAAAAAGTGCCATAGATTTCTTTTAGTCTCCATATTATCATGCAACGTGCCATATCCACTGTATAACTGTGAAAAGATTAGAAACTATTCCTTAAATTGTGAATCCTGACCACTTTCAACAACGTCTAGAAATCCGGAAAGTTCAGGAACAGCATGTTCCACATATTTCTCACCGTCATAAACTTATAAAAGTTGCCATATAATTCAGCTACAACCTTTCCTGTAAACTATCAACAGACACATTAAGAAATCGTAGCCAATTGTATACATGCACTCATAGACCCTTGTTTTTTTATGACAACTTTTTAATGCCTAAATTTGAGGTGGACAGTCTGTCGATAATGAACATCATAGGCCCAAGAATTGTTTCCACCATTTTCCTCAATTTGGGTATTTTTCCAACATACACTTCAGGCGTGTAAGGCTACTGGGGGCAGATGATTTTCACACATGGGAATTATAGAAGGGTAACAAGAGAATTACGGGAATGTTTTCCACCTCGAGGTTCCGAGTGACATCAAGGACAACTTGAGCTTCGCTCTCGTTGTCTATTTGAAGTCACTCAGAACCCCTCAGTGAAAAACATCCCCGTAATTCACTATTACCCATTTATAATTCTTATATAATTCTATATAATAATAACTGTTTTAAAATACAATTTTGTAGCACACTTCTATTACCTCTATGCGCTGTAAATGCCAAGTGTTACCTACTTTTATAGTACTCAATTTATTCTCAGTGAGAGCATGAAAGGCTGCTTCCTGCCTAGCAGAGATTCAGATTTATTGTTTCAGCTGCCAGTTTTTAAATTTGTAAAATTGAATCATTTCAATTGAACATTCAAAACACCTTCACTGGCCTTTCCTTGGCAGTTAGGCACCCTTGAGCTGAGATTGCAACTCAGTGTACACAAACATCACCTTTTCCCAGGCGTAAGTAACTTTAATCCTTCTGAGTGAGGTATCGGAGACAGCACTTAAAACTAACCTGTCCAAAGCACGTCTGCTAGTTTATTTTTTAAATACATTTATGTGACGCTTTTACAGAAGTCAACTGCACGTGCTGTTCTGCTATATTGAAAGACAGAAATGTTACCAAGAGGGATCTATTGTGCAAATGACTGAGAAGGGGTTCAGAACCATTCCAAACGAACTGCGTGAATTATCAACTCTCCAATGCACAGAAAAGGTATTCCATACTTAGTATTTTGTAATTGAAATATCAATAGTTCAGTACTTCAGAATAATCCACGCACCTAGATGAGATCCTACTCTCTCATGGTCCTTCAGATGTTAATTTTGCACCAACTGCTGAACTCCACTGCCTTTGGCTAGGTTAGTGGTGTACAAATACTACATACATCAGTATGTCATCGACTAATGGTTCAGGAATACCGGGTTTGTATTAAGCCTGTGATCTTTAATAAGGTACCACATAATCGTTAAAATACATGGGGATACGAGGGGACCTTCAGATACTCGCAAATAAAATCAGTAGGAGAAGACCGGCACACGCCTAATCTTACCCATGTTGATCATGCACCCATAAATGATACTAACCATCTCAGAAACACCCCCTCAGTCCTGCCAATTGCCTCCAAAAACTTGGAGAGTTCAGTGATTCCAACATAGTGGTCAAGTAGAGATGGATCAGCCTCTCAAAGTCACCTTTGCCAAAGGAGTCCCCGATATAGTCTACTGTGTCAAAGAAAGCTGTTCAGTAGCATGTTGCGGATGGAATATGGGCAGGTAGGCATCTAAGCATGTTTATTCAGATGACTGTGGATATACCTCATTACTACCATTTCCAAAAGTGTACTGATTATGGGAAGAGGTACAATCTAGTTAAGGTTTTACAGATTTAGTACAGGTTACTAAATAATAAAGCGATTAAGCAATTCTCACCTAGGCATTAATACATAAAAAGGTGTTAATAATGCCTTGAACAAAAGAAGCAACTGTGTCTTGGAACAAAGTGGAACTACCTACCTATGAGCACATCAATAGATTATTCTATTGCTTTAATCTTACACGTTATAAGGAAAGCAACCATTTTGAATACAACAAATGATTTTATTTAAGCACATAAGACTTATTATTGTGAAATATACAAAAAACGAACAAGTGTTCATGCCACAACCAACCCACAATCAAAATATTATAGAGTTATAAAGTCAACAACTTAGCGTCACTTCAAGAAGCCTTAATGATATCACACTTAGCTTTTCAAGCCATATCTTTGACATTTATCCTCAAAGACAGCAAACATCTTGCATATCTAAAAATGACAATTACTTGATCTGTGAAAAAGAATGGAATGAATCTTCCCACCACCCTGGATTCATATCTTTCTACTTTGTCACTCTTGGTTACATGGACTTCCTGACTGCATTTGGAGTGGTGCTAGGATGGTCCTTGGTACAGCTGTGATTAACCAGTTGTGGAACAACCTGATTACCTAGTAAACTAAGATACAAATTCTCTACTATCTTACATTTTGGTCATTTGGGTACTCGACTCTGACAATGGTTCTAAAGAAATCTTTAGGATGGTGAAAGAACTATCTAATTCGAGTCGCGTGACCCCACCTTTCATGCCCAGCCAAGAACTCTGTAATGACCTGAACTCCTTCTTCGTGGAAAAAATTAAAAAAAATTAAAACTCCATCGACCCTAATAACAGTAGAACCATAGACAGTATGGTCTATTCCAATTCGTTCTCCCTCAACACCCTCCCTATGCTAGATCAGAAACGCCTTCTGGATCTTGTAGCAAAGGTTAAATCAGGCTTCCCCAAGGAGGATTGCCCCATCAACATTCTGAAAGTAATCTATCGGTCCTTCCCTGATACTTTTCTTAAGTTTCTTAATCTCTCACTGTCCCACGGCAGTGTACCGCCAGCTTTCAAAGAGGCAGTGGTCATCCCACTTCAAAAAAAACAAGGCTTGGATCCCAAAAAATTTGAGAACTATAGACCCATCTCACTTCTCCCGTTCCCAGCTAAATTGCTGGAGACTCATGTAGCCACCTGCCTTAGTTCCTTCTTGGAAGCCACCAAGTTCTTGGACACCCATCAGGCAGGCTTTCGTCCAGCGCATTCCACTGAATCTGTGATTCTATCTGTTATGGATGACCTCAAAGGACAGGCTGACACTGATTGCACTCAGGCTCTGATCCTCCTCGACCTGTCTGCGGCATTTGACACCGTGAACCACAAAACTTTGCTGGACCGCATTGCCGCAGCGAGTCTCGGGGGTTCAGCACTTGACTGGTTCAGATCCTTTTTAGAGGATCGCAAACAGTCAGTGTGGCTCTCGCCGTTTAAATCCAAAACAGTATCTTTGAGTTGTGGTGTCCCACAGGGCTCTTCCCTCTCGTCGATTCTTTTCAATATATATATATATATATACAACCCTGGATTTCTAGTCTTCGGCAGATGGGGGTAAAGATCTTCAATTATGCTGATGACATGCAGCTAATTTTTGCCCTGGAGAACTCCACGGAATCCAAAGACTTCGTCAGGAGCTCTATGATGCATGTTAAAACCTGGATGAACAACAACCAATTAAAGCTAAACTCTGAAAAGACTGAGATAATTGTTCCAAGTAGCAAACTTGCTCTTTGGACTCCCTCTTACTGGCCTCCTGAATTAGGTGTGGCACCTACACCTAAACCAGTGATAAAGAGTCTGGGCCTTCATATTGATGCGGATCGCTCTAGGAGTGCCCAAATTGGCTCAGTCACATCTGCTTGCTTTGTCCAACTTCGCAAATTGCGTATGATTAGACGCTTCTTTAGTAAAGAGGCTATTACCCAAATTGCAATAGCTCTTATTCTTTCCAAAATTGATTATGGGAACGCCCTTTACTTAGGCCTTCCACAATTCCAGAGACATCGCCTTCAGATGATCCAGAATCAAGCAGCAAGGATCATCTACCTTAAGGATAGACGTTGCCATATCACCCCCTTGCTTAAAGATCTCCACTGGCTCCCAGTGGAGCAGCGAGCTATGTTCAAAACTGGCTGTATTCTTTTTAAAGCTATCCAAGAAACCGGCTCTAGATTCATAGTCTCGCTACTCAGTAAGCATTTACCCAAGCGCACTCTGAGATCTATGCATCAGAACCTTTAGATGGTGCCCAGAATCAGACGTAAACGCATTGGTGGGACCCGATTTTCTTTTTGGGCCCAAAGCTCTGGAATGCTCTTCCTATCTCCCTCAGGCTTGAGGTCGATTACCTTCGGTTTAGGAAACAACTTAAGACCTGGTTGTTTACCTTGGCCTACAATTAGATGCTACTCTGCTTAACTGTTCCCCCATCTAGACTCCCCAGCGCCAAGAGACCCGTCGGTGTACGTGTGCTATACAAATTCCCACTTAACATAACATAACATTTGCTGTTTTATTTTCCCTTCAACACATACACGAGCAAAGGAGATGTGGGTATGATGAGCAGGGCCACTCATATGAATTAGATTGCTTTTGAAATTAAATATAGTGAGTGAAGTTTTCTGTACTTTTAAAATACTTTTTGGTGTTATATTGAGTAATGATAGTATACATTTTCACTGTCTTTTCCACAGATTTCGTGAAACAGCAGTTCCGTTTTTATATTTCTTGCCACAAAAAGCAGTTCCGTTTTTACATTTCTTGCCACACAAAAAAAAAAAGAAAATACATTTGTCGATCTTCACATATTTTTCTGATGATTTGAGGGCTCTAGAGGGATTAAGGTGGTTATTCTAGAATAAGAATGGATCCACACACTGAAAACACAAATTTCTTCTCGAACGAAGACTTACAGTGCTACATTTTCTTCCCCGCAAATTGCTTTTAATTAGGCTAGATAAGAAGCTCAACATCCCAGAAACTACCATTTCTTCTGCAGAGTACTCCAGGGATCCATTCTGTTCCCCCAGCTTCTGCAGCTTCTACGTGAAACCACTTGGCAGAATACTAACCGATAACAGCATGGAAATTGACAAATATGCTGTCAACATGCAACTATACCTAATATTTCTACTGCTCATATTGTACGTTGATTCAAACCCTATCTCAAACTCATTTGAAATTGGATGTCCAGGGCTTGTCTAAAACTCAACCCTAACTAGATAAAGTTCCTCTTGTTTGGCCAAATCAACTAACAACTGCAATTTGAAATCTGGCTCTCAAAATGAATGTGGACGTATTAAACCTACAGCTCACAGCAAATCACGGATTCACACTCAACACTGACCTCTCCATTAAAGTACACGTCACAAAGAAAATCAAGATAGCATTCCAACTGTCGCAAAAAAAGTAAAAATGAAATCCAGGCTTCTATAAACCACATTTAAAAAATGGTCTAAACCTTCAATCTCTCACACCTTGGAGGAGGCAGCATCCTGCTCTTAGACCATCTCAATACCACAAGTCCATCCCGAAGAGGAAACTACACTTTTCACCAGGTCTCATAAAGGCCTAAATAATTTGACCACATTTCCCCAATGTTGATGGAAGTCTACACTGGTCCACCCTCCAAGCGTGCAGCATTCGTCTTGGCTACGAACGTAAGCTTCTCAGATGGACAGCACCACAACAGAAGCCTAGGCATCCTTAAACTGGCAACATAAAAATTACAAAACTGGAAATCCAGAAAGCAGATATTTCTCCTTCTTCACTACAAAAGGTCTTAATCCCCATCAACCTTAGAAAAGTCCCAAACCTCTTGCAATTCAGAAAGGAGCTGAAGAGTCACCTTTCAGGGATTACTACATCTCCACATGCTAGGATTTATCATCCACCTGTATTTTTGCTTCATTGCAAAGTAAGTATGAATCGGTCTTTCTAGCTAAATCTGCACCTTACATTTATCCTTAGATAGCTAGCAAACAACAGAGTGTGAAAGTTGTACAGTGTGCACCAGCACACCAAAAAAGATAACATACCTTCATGTGGAAAAAACACCTCTGAAAGTATTTACGTCTAAAAGCAGACATAATGGGTTCCAATGCAAGAACACATTGGCTTCCTGTCAGTTATCTTTTGAAATAGTGACGGCTCCAAGTGTTTGTTCAAAGACAATTCAGTTCAAATGGCTATAATGAGTACCCTTTATAGCAATTGGATGACACCCTTGAATGACTGTCCTCAGTTGCAACTAATGCTCAATAAAGATATTATAGAAGTCTAAACGTTTACTGTTTCCTGAGTCCTACACTTTGATGCCATTCCACCAGATGGCATTATGGCCTAATTTTTCACATTCATTCTTTTAATACCATTAAAATATTATGCCACACTTGTTGCAAATCAGCGAAAGTTGCCTTGGGCTGCTGACATTCAACTACTAGTCTAGCATTAATAAGTAAAATGACAACTTCTTCCAGACTATTGACAATCTGCTGATGATGGACAAGCCACTGATATAAAAGGTTGTATACACGGAGTGCTCCTGGATAAGGAAGCTGACCAGATTGATAGCACAATCTATAAAATCAGGAAAATGCCAAGTGGGCAGCTTCTAGACAGCATTTTAATTTTGAAAAGTTACTTAATGACATGCCTGATGTATCAAAATAAATCCTATATGGATACTTTCAATGTATACAGTGCAAATCAAGATGTTTTTACCAAATGTTTGTAACTTCTTTTGGCTATGATTGCTGTAACAAGTATAAAAAATATTAAAACTATATTCAAACAAAAGATTACTGATTGTACATGGACCAAATGACTGGCAGTCAATTATCCAGCCAAGTGCAAAGGTTTTTCCGAAAATATATAAAGATTTAAAAGAAGGTAGGTATTTCTGCTTTTTTTTTTTTTTTAGCAGAACAGATGAGTGTTGACATTTAAAAGAAAGAATAATTAAATTATGAAAGAAGTGCCAGATCCTTCTTACCTGGTAGATGTCAGACAAGCTGCTGCTTCCAGAATCGCTTGTGATGCTACATCCTGAATGACTAGAAGACACGTGGGTCACCTGTGGATGGAGACTGTCTGTAAGGTGCAGCTTTGTAAAATCTGCAGGAAGCTAAAAGAAAGAGAAAAAAAACCTCAATCATCAGGTCTCAAAACTTTCTTTTATTATTTTAGTTCAGGTATTTGATAGAGCGTACTTCGCTCCAAGGGGCAGTGGAGCATTTAATAGTGAATCCTTTTAGTTGCAGAAGGATAATCTCAAATACAGTGTGCAGAACCTAAAATTGGGCACACAATTATGAAAGTCTGCTTAAAACCAGATTACAAAAAAATTAAGTATAAGTAATGTACACATGTAACTGGACATCACTAGTTGTGTATTTTTTTAACACACATATTTTTACCAATCACGACAATTTATATGACAAAATGTTTGTTCACAAGATATGAGACCCAGGACATAAAAAGATGTCCAAAAATGTCATGTGCTAGTTATGTGCCAAACCCAGTTCTCCACAGAGGAAGATAATATATAAGAAACTAGACCGAATAGGCTTCCGAATGAAAACAAGATCATAAACTAAAAAACTCTGTTCAACATAAACAGAATGTTAAAATAGTGCTGAAAGCATTGGCGGTGAGATATTGAGCAAGAAATTTGAAATTAAAATTTGGAAATCAAAGGACTTCTGTAACTGTGCCTTGAGATTTGTTTGGCAGCCCATTTTGGGTGCTTTCCAAAAGCATATTTTGCGCATTACAAAATGTACTTTACATGCCGTAGTTACATGTAGACCTCATTGCAATGAAAATCCACAAACCCTAGAGGGTCTTGCTGCTTTTTATGAAAGCAAAACAAAAGTAATCAAGACACAGACAAAAGCTGTATGTCCGTGAAACCTTAATAACAAGCATTTGCAATGCAACAGGTCTCGCAAGACTTTGAGCTATTGGCATTGTAAATGTCAATAGATTAAATTCTCGCAAATGCGAGACATATTGAACAGCAAATATGTTTTGTTTCCAAGCGCCCCATGCCGCGCTTGCTCGTAAATAGAGGCCAAGCCCCTTTCTTTAGACGAGCCGTGTCTAAAGAAAGGGTGCGGCCGCCATCAAAATGAAATCGCTGTTTGGGGCGCTTTTACCCAAAAAAGCATTTGGAAAAAACGCCCCATGCCGCGCTTTCACTTTAATGGTGGGCGCGCCCCTTTCTTTAGACACAGCTCGTCTAAAGAAAGGGGTGTGGCCTCTATTAAGTGCAAACGCGGCATGGGGTGCTTGGAAACAGACCAAAAAAAAATATTTGCAAAGCAATAGGTCTCGCATTTGTGAGAGTTTAAGCTATTGTCATTTACTATGCCAATAGCTCAAACTCTCCTAAATGCGAGACCTATTACATTGCAAAGAAGCGTCCGCCATTGTCCCGGCTGCTTGGAAAATGAAAGCACGCATGGCGCGCTGAATGTTGCTGAAAGCACGTCGTGCCTGCAGTAGGACAAAACTCACTAAGAAAATAGTGCTTACAGTCTAAATAACACAGACCATGTAGCAGAAGTTAAAGGGCCAGTCGTCATGGGAGGTTACAAATGAAGACAAGGCGGTACTAAGGAGGTACTTACAAGCCGGTTACTGAACCAGAATCCAGCATTTACAAAGGACAAAGACACAAGCCAATTAAAAATATGGGCAGAGAGTGGGCGGAGCTTCAAGTCCATACTCTAATACAGCATGCCTCACAGAGCAGCGCATGCGCTGCCCAGGCTTGACCTAAAAATCATTCACTGTTTGCTGCAAAAGACCCATGCAAAACATCACAATTTACTGCTAAAGGCATAGCACTTTCCAACAACAACCCTCTCTTTTAATAAAATGTCAATAGTGAAGGTCAGAAAGTTCTGCTTTTGATTTGTTTGATATCTCTGAAAATCATTGTTCATGTGTCTGCGAGAGCATTCCACCACAAAGTTAATGATTAAACTGTCTCACCAGAAGAGTGAAAAAGTGACCAAGTTCGTCAGGCACTAGATTTTCTGACTCCTATTCATCATGTGGCTATTTTAGATTTATTTGGGGTTTTCTTCTTTAATTTAGCTGGACTTTTTAAAGATTCTTCATGTTAAAAACGCATTATTTTTTCCATGCATTTTTAAAAAATACTAAAACTTACAGTGTTGATCTAACTTTTCGACAATCTACTTGAAAATATTCACGTCTCTAAATGCATTTGAATAGTAATTGAGATTTTCTGATAAATATTGAGACCAAGGAACAACTGTTCATAACATTACATATGAAATGTCACCTTATTACATTTTCATTGCATCAGTACTACCTCTACCAGCAAGTATATCTGCATCACTATTATGTACAGTCACCTACATGTGTAAATTCATTCACACCGGTGATTCGGCCTTAATTATTATGTTTGGGATTAGCTTTTGCTCCATGTTTAAGTACGTAGATGGAACCAATTAACATGTTACAGAAAAAATATATGTAGCTATTACAAAATAATCAAGACTGTAATTGATCAGAGTGGATGAGTAAAAGGATCCTGGGGTAATACGTCTGCTTTGCGCTATAATAGCTGCAATGAACAATGTTTACTTTTTCTTTAGATCCTTTTCAGGAGATGTGAATTTCAGCATAAAAAGTGAATTCCTGGCTTTTCGTGCATGGTGCAGTTCTTTAAAACTCAATGACACTGTTTTGCCCCTTTTATTCCAGTATAATTGAACTAACCTGAATCACATTTTCTTGACACATATGCACACATTAGCCCACATGCCTAGCTTGAGGCCTAAAGAAAAACAAGTCATAATAAAAATAGAAGTATTGTTTGCAAATCATCAGCCCACACAGATTTCCTTCCTAAGCCACCTGAAAGAACAAATACTTCCGATACACAAAGCACACTAAAAACTCAATATTGTGAACAAATACACTTATTTGAATTCTACAGTATTTCTATATTTTGGGTAACTATATTTTAACTTCCCTCAATAAAACAGCTGACCGCACGTTGTGTTTACCCTAGTTGATGATTTACCAATTCAAAACTCGATAAGAACAGGTGTCACAATATGAAGGGTCAGCCTTTCTTTCTGTTTATAACATTTCCTTTTTAATATTTCTGTCAAAAAGACTGCTTTAATCAGTATAACAAGTTATTCTCAAAGGAGAATAGTGTGACATATATTTAGGAAACTGGCGAGCAGGTATGTAATGTGTAATAGAAAGTTATGTCAAACACTATATTTCAATATCATGCGTTTTTCAGTCTAAAGCCAGCACTGAACATCTCGTCCCAAAATGTGTTCAATGTTAACCATGAAACACTTTATAGAAAACCGGTTAGTGCAGATTGACATCACAGTTATGCTTATTGCCCACTTTGCAAAGATTAATCCTCAATAGTAACTCAACGAAATAACACAGATATTGTGTAAGGTGTCATTCATGTCAACTGACATTGTGAGGTCACGGGACGCAGATACTGCAATATCCAGCGAAGAGAAAAATACACTTGCCAGCCAGCCAGCCATGAGGCATTTATGGCTTTTATATTAGAATTTTGATTTGAATTGCCCATTTTGGTATTACCGTGCCAATTTGCAACATGTGGACATCATAATGTGAAACAATCTATGCAGCAATAGGGGGTTATTTTGCACCCATTTACTAAAACACATTTGTATGATAATATTTACCATTAGAAACTGTTCAGGAATAAAAAATACTCAAAACATGGAGGTCCGGAGATCCTATGTAGGCCAATATTATAAGGCAGAAACATGCAGGTGTTTTAGGGTCATAGGACTATTGTATCCTTCCAACCCCCAATATAGTTTTTTTTCCCCTATCCGCCCCAATAATAAAGGGATACCTTGGGAGTGGATGAGGAATTTTTATCCTTAAAGTTATGCTCCCTATTTAATTGTCTTCATAAGAGCTCCCTGGAATAAGGTCGAGCCCACCCTGGCCTTTAGGAGCCAGGGTGAACCTGATGAAGCATGCCACTACTAGAGTGGGTGAGGGTTATTTAAAAAAAAAAAAAAAATTTAAAGTATTTTTTTTTTCACTTCTTTGCTCCTATTAGTGGTGTTTAGGTTTGGCATGTGATCCCACAGTTTCCTTGCACGTACGATGATACTCCAGAGAGGATACTTTTAGGTCAGAAGCAGGAAAACAAATAGCCACAGAAACACGAAATAAGTATGTGTCAAAATAAGAAAAAAAATGGGAATGTCTTCAAAGTTAACAGTGGACTATTATTATAAAAGAGTGAACCTTTAACGAGGAGGAAACCTGCACTGGAACAGACACTCTTTTGTACCAACAGTTAAGCCTATCGGAAATATGCAAAGGAAAATACTGACGTAGTAAGTGGATATAGAACGTTTTTCTTCAGAAACATCTTGTGATTGTTAACCCTATGAACAACTCAATGTTGCTTTCAGCCTTGCAACTCCACGACATCATGGTTTATTTTGTACAACTTGACATTCGACTGGCGGCTCAGGAAAATATGTGCTTATTAGTATAACTGTAACACCACATGTCAATTCTACAGGTTTAACATTCTTTGGTAAAACTGTGAGACCCTCTTCAACAGGGACATGTGCACTAGAAAAATATCACACAACGCCAACAGTGCTGGCTCTGTAAAAAATATCACATAACCAAGCACACAGCAATAATAAAAAAACACATTTTAATATTCCTGCAAAAGAGTTCCATGACAATTTGTATTTATTCCTTAATGATTGGGACTCGTACCGTGTCATCTATATCTAGTTAAAAATGCACTGTCCGAGCATAAGCAGAATTGTACACAGCAAGTTTTGTTCTATACAAAATTCCAAGAGCTATTATTTTCTGCTGTTGTTTTGTCTATGTTTGTTAATAATGATAATTGAGTGTATATTGTTTTTTTATTGCAGCTAAACCATATGTAAGAGGCAAGAGGGATTGGGACTTTAAAAAAAAAAAAAAAAAGCTTTAGGCACTAGAATGTGTTTTTAAAAAGGAGTTTTTGTAAAGCTAGGCAATATAATTTGTCTTATTGTATTTTATGGAAATGTATTTGTCAGAATAAACTTAACATGAACTGACAAATAACGATTTCCCAATTGTGACATACAACATTATAAGAGATAGGGTTATTCACACGGAAGTGGATATTACTCATGGCAATGTCAGCTTTCTGAGCTATATTATCTATCCCAAGAATCTGTACACTTGCAAAAATGTCTGCCCTCCTACTAGACCGACTACCTCGATGATCTGACTCACCCCAATGCACAACTTTTGTGGTTGGGACTTCAGAGCCAATGTAACTGGTACAACCCAGCCGTCACTGTCAAAGCTCTTGATTAATAGTCAATGACCTTCATAATGACAAACTTCTGACATGAGGGGGAGAGGAAAATATTCGCAGCTGTAAACCAGTTAATTATCCAAGGAAGGCAAACTATTTTTTATCATTTTTCCAGACTCATACATGTTGGAAAAGCTCAAACGCAATTTATTACATACCGATGATGTGGGGGCTGGAGAGAAGACAGAAACAGTGTCACTACTTTACCAAATGTTTCCTTGCTCTTAGATTTAAAGAATGCACAATAGTGTTTTGCATGAATGAGTTGTATAGACAGAAGACACAGGAAAGTCAAACACAACCTTCCAGACATTAATTACACCAAATCAACAAGCTAACTTTGCAGCCATTACTGAAACTGCTGGAAAATAAACTATTATTGACATATTTGTATCATTTTATGCTGCCAAAAGTGGATAATCACTGTCTGGCAATACCCTGCTTGCTGCTGCTGTGACTACTGAAAGAGTCTCCCATTCACTCTCCAGGAGACACAGGCCTCAATTATTGGGGGAACCATTATTTTGCGTATTGACTTTGGCAATGCTATCATTTTTCCTTACAGAAATCTTGATAGGAAAGCAGCGTAGACAGCAAGACATAGTGGTTCGGCTTGCATGTGGACTCCGCAAGCATGGCCACATATCCAATTTGTTCCATGCTCTTTCTTGACTACCCAAATAATAGCACTTTCAATTTGAAGCGCTCTGATTTGTGCAGAGAGATAACGTTCTAGATCTATCTCTGATCTCTAAACCACTGTCGCGCCCACGTTTTAGCCAGAGATCGGTCTCAATCTATTAGAGCTTATGGACTTCAATAATGCAAAATGGTGAGGGAAGAAATTTACAGATTCTGAGCACACAAATGTGGAATGTTCAAAGATTCCAGTTTCATCAGATGTTTTGACTACTATAGCATCTGTGCAGCAAAATGATCGAAAACGCAGTTAGGGGTTAGGTCCTGAAATAAATTATTAAATGTACAACTTTGTGAGAAAAAGATGGGCTTGACAGTATTATCACACTAGTATCCATAACTGTTGGGGGATGTTTTATCCTACAGAACAACTTTGTGTCATGATAATGGCACCTAAGAAAGACACAACAGCCTAACTAGGCTACTGTTAATATAATTCATAACAATAATGTCCACATATCACAATAAATGTACAAATCAAACTGATCCAGTAATCAGGGTTGGAAAATTCAGAATGTGCATCTTTGCTAATGAGTACACATTAATTAGTAAAGATCTAATCGGAACAACAAATAAAAAAATAACATTTGTGAATATACCTTCATGAAGTTATTAGTGACCCTTGTATGCCCCAAAAGGCACCGATTTGACAAGAAATTGTCAGAACTGTGGTTGTAAACAATGCATCAGATAGAATTATTCAATGCTTCAAACATCATACCACAAGGTTCGGAAAAGTAGACATCCATGGAAAAATTAAATATTTCTCTGTGTTCCAGGTAGTCGTCCCTCTGCAAAATTTCTTGGGCGGGAAAGTTTTACAGAGGACTCACCACTTTTGAGGCGAAAACGGCTCCCAACAGTTGTCTCAGCCAGACACTACAGAGCACTCTGGTTTCCCAAATGCATGTATAAATGACTAAGCCAGCCCAAGCTTTTACTGAGGCTTGCATTGCTAATTTATTTGGATAATTAGGATAATTAAATTTGTACTGGATGAGCAACTCACACATTGGCTTGTGACACTCGACAACTCATTGGAAAGCCAACAAATTAGAATAATAAGTGGCAAACAAAGGCAACAGTAAAGTACATAAACCAAGAAGAAAAAGTAGAAATAGATGTGTTGTATGCAACAGAAATAGTGATGGGACATTTTGGTGTTTGACTGTCAAGAACACAATAGTTCAGCACACACTTGTTCGTAATGTGATGACATTTGAAGATTTACTGTTTGAACACCACAACATAGACCATTTTGAGAAATGTGACCGTTTGCAGGTTTGAGACATATACAAGAATCTGAACCTTCAGTTCTGCGTCTTCAAGTGGGCATACAGCAGCTGCCCTACAGGAAACACTCAAAACGTCTCTGAACAGTTTTGTAAGTGCTATTCACTCGCATACAGAATTTGTCATGGGGCAATATTTTGGAGCTATACAATGAAACATTTGATAAGCCGCTTCTGGCCACTATATCTTACAACCAGAATCTACTTTGGGTTACATACCCATCTGCTTAGGGAGGCATTTGTCACTGGATCTGCATGAAGAAAATAAAGAAAAAGACAGAAGCAACTGAGTGGCAGTGTCCCACCACTTTCATAACAAGGAGCGTAATAAGCTGAAACTGTGGCTCTATTGTCAGATACCAGCAATATCCACATCAGCATACCTTACGGTGACGAGTTGTCACCCGGAGATACTGGGGATTAACAGTGGGAAATTAAGACTTGAAACTTTATAAAATCACTTCTATAAGGTAAAAATCTTTAAGATAAGTTATTTATTCTTAAAATCAAACTAGTCCTGTATGTGTGCTTGAATGTACGTTCTGGAAATCCTTTAGCTATGTTGACACTATACAGAGCAATGCTTAGGAAGATTAACTCCTGGTGAAGGGAACATCTTAAAATCGTGCCCATTATTTAAGGGAGGGAGGGGATTTCTGCCACTGACTCACAGCAAGACTACGGTTAAGCGTCGGCAGTAACGAATAGTTTCTTACCTGTCGGTGTAGTTTTGCAGCTTGAAGACTTTCTGGATTCACTATGCTGTGTATTATTCCGCCATCTCATGGTTGGTCCGGATTCGTAGTCTTTTCTTTCTTTCTTTTTTTTTTTTGTTGTTGTTGGCCCAGGTGGGCGGCGACGCCCCCACCATTTGGTGTCCTCGGTGACGTCGTCGCGCTTCCTGCGGAAGCTCCCACCTTTGAGTCGCCATCTTCGGATTCTTTTTCTTTTCCTCTTATTGGTTTGTAGTCTATGTCTTTTTCTTTTATCCTTCTATTTTTCTTTTGATCCCGCTAAACCTTTTATGTAGTCTAGTTTTACCCTTAACCTCCTATGTTATCTTCCTGGCGGAGGCGGGTGGGATCGCTAGTGAATCCAGAAAGTCTTCAAGCTGCAAAACTACACCGACGGGTAAGAAACTATTCGTTTTGCAGCGTGAATCTTTCTGGATTCACTAAGCTGTGCATAGACTTTGTAGCGGTTTTGTTATTGCGGTGGTTGGGTGGAAGATGAGCATTGGTTGCTGAAAATGTGCTGTAAGACCTTCTGTCCTACTTTTGCCTCTTTGTTCATCTGGATATCCACACAGTAGTGTTTGGTGAACGTGTGCACGGAAGACCATGTTGCCGCTTGGCAAATGTCTTGGATAGGTGTGTTCGCTAGGAACGCAACCGTTGCTCCTTTCTTCCTTGTTGAGTGAGCTTGGGCGGCTCCCTCTAATTCTTGTCCTGCCTGCTTGTGGCAGAGTTGTATTGCCTGTGCAATCCATCGTGCTATGGTATTTTTTGTTACTGGTCGTCCCAAGAAACTGCTTGCGAAGGAAACGAAGAGTTGTTTTGTTTTCCTGCATTCCTTTGTCCTTTCTATGTAGTGCATCACTGCCCTTCTGGCGTCCAGCGTGTGTAGCGCCTTTTCTGTGGGCGTTGATGGTTTCTGGAAGAAACTTGGTATCTGTATTGTCTGGTTAATATGGAACCGCAACACCACCTTTGGCAGGAAGTGTGGGTCCGTTCTCATGACAATTCTGTCCTTGTGTATTTGCAAGTAGGGCTCTTGTAGTGTAAGAGCCTGCAGTTCACTGACCCTTCGCAGTGACTTGATAGCCACCAAGAATGCCGTCTTTAGTGTGAGCATGTGCAGTGTAGTCTTGTGTATGGGCTCAAATGGTGATTTCATCAACTGTGTTAGCACAGTGTTGAGGTTCCAGCTTGGGGCTGGCATCCTTTTTGGGGGGGCTATTCTTTTAGCCCCCTCCAGGAATCTTTTGACCACCTGGGAGGTGAAGAAACTTTTCCCCGCTTCTCCCCTGGTGTAGGCCACTATGGCTGCTAAGTGAACCCTTAGTGACGAGTAGCTCAGCCCGCTGTGTAGTAGGTGCATTAAGTAGTGTAGTACCGTGGATTCTTTTGTGACCTTTCGTTGCAGTCCCTCTTTAAGGCACCATTGCGAGAACCTTTTCCACTTTGCAAAGTAGCACTTCCTTGTAGTGGGTCTCCTTGCTTCTCTGAGTACTGCCATAGTGCTTGGTGGTAGCTTGAGGTGTGCGAATTCTAGGTCCTCAGGAGCCATGCTGCAAGGCTGAGGCTCTCTGGTTCTGGGTGGAGCACTTTTCCGTCTTGCATTGTCAGGAGGTCTTTCCTTCTGCTGAACCTGTGCGCTGGTTCCTGCGCCATTTCCATTATTTGTGAGAACCATGACTGTCTGGCCCACTGAGGTGCCACCAGTATGAGTGTCATGCTGCTGCTCCTGCATTTGCTGAGTACCTTGTGTAACAGTGGTATTGGGGGAAAAGCGTATGCAAATTCGTTCGACCAACTTATCCATAGCGCATTCCCTAGGGACCTTTGGTCCGGTTGTCTGGATGCGTAATGTTGGCATTTTGCATTCTGGAGTGTTGCAAACAGGTCTATCCGTGGTGTACCCCATTTTTGGAACAGCCGCTGCACTTCGTTGGTTGAGCTCCCATTCGTGGGATGCCGACGTCTGCCTGCTGAGTCGGTCTGCTTCTACATTGTCTATTCCTGGAAGGTGTATTGCCAGTAGGTCTATCCTTAGAGGGATGGCCCATCTCCAAATCTCTTGTGCCAGGCTTGATAGCGGTGCTGACTGTGTTCCACCTGGTTTGTTGATGTAGAACATGGTGGTTGTGTTGTCTGTTTGTATCAGCACTCTCTGGCCGTAAAGCTGCTTCTGAAAGGCTCTTAAGGCTAGGAACACAGTTTTTAGTTCTAGGTAGTTGATGTGTCTCACTGCATCTTGTTGTGACCACAGCCCCCTGACGCGGAGTCTGTCCATGTGCGCGCCCCAGCCCTGCTGTGAGGCGTCTGTTGTGATGGTCTCTGTTGGAGTTGGCTGTGTGAATGGCTTCCCCTGTAATATGTTCTCTTCCTTCCACCACGCTATTTCTCGCTGCACTGCGTGTGTGACAACCACTAGATCTTCCCAACTCCCTGTTGCTTGTGACCACTGTTGCTGTATCCATTCTTGGAACGGCCTCATGTGCAGCTTGATATTTGGGACTAGATGGATGCATGATGCCATCATCCCCATTAGTCTGCTCACCGTCCTCACTGTCAGAACTTGCCCCTTGCGGTAATGACGTGTTTCCCTCAGGAGCGCTATAGTTCTCTTGTCGCTGGGGAACACTTTGGACTGTGTGCTGTCGATTTGTGCCCCTAAGAATATTTTGATCTGCTGCGGTTCTGTTGACGATTTCTCCCAATGTATTGAGAAACCTAGTCTGGACAGTGTTTGTATGACTTGTTTGATGTGATCTTTGCAGTGCCTGTATGATCCTGCTTTCACAAGCCAGTCGTCGAGGTAGGGGTATACATGTATGCCCTTTCTCCGTAGGTGCGCTGCCACTGCTGCTAGGCATTTTGTGAACACCCTTGGTGCGGACTTGAGCCCGAAGGCTAGCACTGTGAGCTGGTAGTGATTCTGGCCTATCACGAATCTTAGTAGACGTTTGTGTTTGTGGTTGACGGGTATGTGCAGATATGCGTCTTTCATGTCTATGGTCGCCATGTAGTCCCCTTGTTGGATTTGGGGTATTACTTCCTGAAGTGACGTCATTTTGAATTTTTGAGTTCTTACGAACTTGTTCAGGAATCTGAGGTCCAGTATTGGCCTTAGTGTTTCGTCTACCTTTGGCACTAGGAAGTACGTTGAGTAGACTCCCTTGTTCCTTTCGTTGATTGGAACTGGTTCTATTGCTCTTTTTTTTTTTTTAGCAGCTCCTCTGCTTCTAGAAGTAGGAGGGCGAGCTCCCTTGCGGGGAGTGGCCGGTGTCTTGGTTTTCTGCCCGGGGGGTGTTTTTGGAGATCTATGCAGTATCCGTGCTGTATGATGTTCAGTATCCACTTGTCCGTGGTAATCTCTCTCCATTGTGTGAGGAAGTTTCCTATTCGGCCCCCCACCGGGGTTGTATGCTCGGTGGTTATTTGTTTGCTGTGTGTGTTTCTTATTTTTTCCTTCTGTTGACTTCTCCTCTCCCTTGGTGTTGATAGGGGAGGGTTTGGTTTCTTTGCGGAGTCACTTTGAGGTGGGCTGCTGACCCCCTCTTCGGGACTGTCCCCGTCCGTACCCGCGTCCTCGAAAGGACCGTCCTCTGGGTTGATACTGCCAATTTTGCTGTTGTTGTCCCTGTTGGCTTTGGCCCTGGTTGTTCCCCTGGTATCCTTGTTGGGGAGATTGGTGGGAAGTGGCGGGCGCATTGCCCCCGCTACCATTGGGCCGCCTTGAGGGGTTCCTCTTCTCATCCCCCTGAACTGCAGTGCTCCCATGGACCTCGCAGTTTCGTTGTCTTTTTAAGCTGCGTCAACTTCTCGTCGACTGGGGCTCCAAACAGTTTCTGGCCGTCGAATGGCGTGTTCAGGATATTGCTTTGTACCTCAGGTTTGAAACCCGAGATCCTGAGCCATGCGTGTCTCCTTTCAGTCACCCCTATCATCATCTGCCTGCTGGAGTTCTCTGCAGCGTCCAAGGCTGATTTTAGGCAAGTATTTGCGATAGCCTTGCCCTCTTCCACTAGGTGATTAGCCCTTTGTTGGTGTTGTTGTGGCAGGTGTGTTACGAGCTGGCTCATTTCATCCCAATGCTGGTATGCATGCCTGCTGATGAGGGCGTTTGAGTTGGCGATGCGCCAGTGTATGGCTGCGTTCCTCTCCACCTTTCGTCCTGTGAGGTCTATTCGTTTGCTCTCCTTGTCTGGAGGTGGACCTGTGTTAGTGGGCACATTGGCCCTTTTCCTGGCCGTTGCTGTGATAATGGAGTCTGCTGGCACTGACCCTTGGATATACGCAGGGTCTTTTGAGGAGTGTTTGTACTTTTTTTCGCTCCTTGGTGTAACAGCCTTGCAGACTGCCGGTTCTTTGAAGGCCTCCCTACCCTGGTCCAGGACGCTAGGAAGCATGGGTAGGAACTGGGACCTGGTTTGTTGAGGAAGTAGGGTTTCCAAAAGGAAACATGCCTTCGCCTTCTCCTCTTGCATTTCGACGCCATACGTTGCTGCAGCCTTTTGGACGACCGCATTGTAGACTCCAATGTCGTCTGGCGGCGAAGGCCTCGAGGATAAGAGTCTACCCCTTCTTCTGGTGAATCTGCGTCGAGGTCTTGCCAGTCTAAGTCTTGTGCTTCCGAGGGCGCCGAGTCCCGGTAAGACTGGAACTCTTCTTCGCCTTCGAAGTAGTAGTCCTCTTCGCCCTGTTCGTCGAGCGGTTCGGGTGTTTTCGGGGGTTCGATATCTTTGGTGTCGCCCTCCCCGAGTGCTTCGCGTGATGGCTTCGACGGAATGGCGTATAGCTTCATTTTATCGAAGTCTTTTTTCCGTTGCAGGATGCTCGCCATCTCTGCTTCGAGCCTTCTCTTTTTCTTCTCCATCTCGTGGACCTTTTCGGCGTCGATGGCTGAAGCGCCCCTCTTCGCGGTCTCGGACGTCGAGGATGACGCCGGGCCTTCTTTTCTGGGCGTCGAGGCTTCCTTTTCGGAGGTTACCTTCGACGCCCTTGGTTTTTCGGAGGCTTTTGCCGATTGGGAGTCCTTCCCGAAGGATCCGCTCGGCTGTTTGTCCTTGGTTGCTGTTGCTTTCGTCGAGTGTTTCGGCGGCAAGGCTCCCTTCGAGGACTTGGCTTCACTTCTGAGAGTGTCGCTCGGGGCCTTGGCTTCACTCTTTCGAGCGTCGCTTGGGTGCTTCGGGGTCGACGTCTCCCTTACCTCCTTCGACGTTTTCTTGTGGACCTCGGCGACTGAGCAGTCCTCCGGTCCCTCTGCGATGTTGTCTTCCTCTCCACTCGAGAGGCCCAGGTCTCGGAGCGATGGAGCTAGTCCCTGGCCCTGCATGTTGTAGTTAGCCCTTCTTTGCCTCTCTCTCACCCGGAGGGTTTCGGGGTGAACGCCGAACACGCGTTGCAGTTTTCGCTGATGTGGTCGAGCGGCAAGCAGAGGTTGCAGACTGGGTGCTGGTCCTTCTGGGCGTACTTGTGGTGACAGTTTTGGCAAAACTTAAACGGTGTCTTGTCCATACCCGCGCTCAGGGGGCCCCCTGTGAGCGCATTCTCTGTAGGCGTCGAGATTTTGGTCGTGCACCTTCTAACTCGTCGTCCTTCTCGTCGCCTCCGGTACTCGTCTCCTCGTCCGGTGTCTCAGGAAACGATCCTCTGTGGTGATAATTGAATATTCGAGATTCTTCGTCCAAACTTTCTGGAACTTCTCGTCGACGATCCAGACCCCACGGCGGAAAAAAGAATCTGAAGATGGCGACCAAAGGTGGGAGCTTCCGCAGGAAGCGCGACGACGTCGCCGAGGACACCAAATGGTGGGGGCGTCGCCGCCCACCTGGGCCAACAACAAAAAAAAACAAAAAAAAAGAAAAGACTACGAATCCGGACCCAACCACGAGATGGCGGAATAATGCACAGCATAGTGAATCCAGAAAGATTCACGCTGCAAAACAGTATATTACTCTCTGCTTTTTGAAGGTAGGAATAAAATTATTTCTTTGGGAGAAAAACCTCCTAATGTGAGAATGCATAGTGGGTAAAAAAGAAATGCATTTTCATTTTATACCGCCGCTATTTATTTACTACAACCTAAGCTTCTTATAAATCTTGAAATTCAAAAAATTGAAAATTTTGGGCTTTTTTTCACGCAAAAGTCCAATTTTGGTAGCTACCAAACAGAACAAAATCTTTTGGTGGATTGTTACTTAAGTTGATATTCTGGACATATCGCAGAGCACTGCAGGTGGAAGCTTGGGCAGACAACTCTGCATCAGTTACTTCTATATTTTTCTTTGGGGAGAATTTGCATGATTAAGAGAGGCCTACATGCCATTGATCTGGTGGGCCAGTCCAGCGTACCTAGGAAGGACTTTACTGATGTTGTTCCAGGTGCTCATTGTATTTAGTTGCTTTCTTAACTGCAGGTTTGACAGATCAAGGCGAAGAAAAGATGATGTGCACAAACAAATTGCCTTTTCTCTTATGTCTTATATCACACATTTCAGGTTTTATTTTAATACATGATAAAATAATTAGCAACAGTGATAATCAAAATATACCCTCGATTTCATGCAAAAACTCACAGCATCAGCATGCAGATTAATTTTCTAAATAAGCCTTCAGAAGTGGTTGATATCTACAAAACGCGAGCAGTTTTTATAATGATTTACTTCAGTGTGTATGCTTTAATCATCTGCCATAGACCTAAAAAACTCTTAAGTAAGAATAATAAGGGATAAGAGAGTGAGGACGTGGCTGCCACAAAATGTGAAAGCAGATAATCATGCCATTTTGATTGCGATGAATCACCTCATCAGCTCCTTTTTTTCCTGCTCTCCCACCTGTTTTACACACCAGCAGAGGTGTAAATACAATGAACCACAGCTGCACAGTTAAAAGCAAAGAAAATCATGATTTTGGGCATGTAAGAAATGGTTTCATTCAACCCGGATCTCAAGTAAACCTTGCCCTACTTTCTCCAGTTTCATATGGAATTCTGTCCAGCTAGATCCATGCAGAAGCAGCAGTAAGGCAACCAGCCCAAAACCAAAGACATGTATATTAAATGTTGCATTAGTGTTCAAAATCATAAAATAATATTTGATGGTTCTCCTTAGTAAAAGGCATTACTATTCTCTACAAAGAATGTAACAAAAAGAATGCGTACTCTTTTGCCTTCATAAATCCCTTCCTTTTCTGGAGACTGAAAAATATAATCCCTCTCATAGTATGAAGAAGGCATCCTGAAAACATACTGGGCGGGGAGAAAGCACTCTTTTGGTGTACACATTTCTTTCAAGACACATGAGCTGTAAAGGAGAGCGTCATCATATTTTTCAGGCAGTAAAATACTGACACTTCCTTCCAGTAGAAAGAAGGTGTTATTTTTATGAACATGAAGGTACCGCAAGTGTAAATGTATTCATGGCTACCTTTTTAACAGCGCGTGGTTGAATCCCTAGCTACCCTATCCTTGCACTCTAATCTTTCTTTGCAAAGTTTCCATTACCTACAGTGATAATCTCTGAACCTGAACAAACATTGCCTGTGTGAAACGCCGCAAACAAGCACACTCGCCAGGAATAATATTGATTTTTGGGATCACTTATCAAAATAAAAATGGAGCAAACAGTATACATGCCAGGTGACTCTGAAGAAACGTACCCTGACCTTTTTTCGGGTTTTTCTAGGAGTCTTACTAAGGAACGTGCTAACAGAGGGCAGTTGGGGTCAGAGGTACTGCTGCTCTAGGATCCATTGCATTCCACTTTCTTCCTTGGAGGACAACTGCATCTAAACTGGAGGCATCAATCTTGGTGCACCACACTGCATCTGGTTTACACATACTTTTATAATTTAAGCTTCAGCCAGTGTACCCACCCCTTAAAGTGTCAATCAAACAGCATTTGTATAGTGCAGCACTGTCACCCATAGGGGTATCTGGGCACTGTAGGCGCGACGCCTCTGTCGAAGAACCAGGTCTTGAGTTACTATCTGAAGTCCGCCACGGAGGGTTCTGTTCAAAGATGGAGGAGCAGGTCGTTCCAGGTCTTGGCGGCGATGTAGGAGGAGCGGCCTCCGCTGCGACGGATGTGGGGGTGTGTGCAAGGGCTAGTGAGGAGGAGCGCAGGTGTCTTGCAGGTAGATGGAAATTGAGTTGGTGGTTGATTTAGGCTGGTACCCGATTGTGTAGAACTTTGTAGGCGTTCGTGAGGATCTTGTACTGGCATCTTTTCTGGATGGTGAGCCGGTGGAGGTTCCTGAGGTGGGGGGTGATGTGGGTCTTTTTGGGGGGCGGGGTCCAGGATGAGTCTGGCTAAAGCATTCTGTGTGGTCCGGAGTCTTCTGAGGTACTGGCTGGAGATGTCGGCGTAGAGCGTGTTGCCGTAGTCGAGGGGGCTGGTGTAGAGGGCCTGGGTGACGGTCTTTCTGGTGTTGACTGGGATCCATCTGAAAATTCTGCAGAGCTTGAGAAGGGTATGGAAGCAGGAGGAAGCGACTGCATTGACTTGTCATTTCATGGTCAGTTCTCTGTTGAGGATGATGCCTAGGTTGAGCGATTGGTCTGTTGGTGTGGGTGTTCCGCTGGCCACCAGCTGTGGTCCCATATGAAGGTGTTCTTCCTGAAGATCAGTACTTGTGTCTTGTCGGAGTTGAGTTTAAGGCAGTTGTCTCTCATTCAGTTGGCTACGTAGGTCATAGCTTCGCAGAAGTTTCTTCTGGTGGTGGAGGGATCTTCGGTGAGCGAGAGGAAAAGTTGAGTGTCATCTGTGTAGGAAATTATGTTGAGGTCGAGGGATTTGACGATGTGTGTAAGGTGGGGCTGAGGGTGATCCTTGGGGTACGCCGCATATGATGTCCTTGGTGTCGGAGGTGAAGGGAGGTAGCCGGATGCTCCACAATGACCTCTTCTACACTGACCTCTTCTATAATATTTGCTGAAGGAGGCTTGAGGCCAAATAAATGCAGAAGAACAAAATGCACTAATTATTAAACATATTTGTAACAACCTATGTTGTAATGTGCACTGAGAGGATATGCATGTTCTAGAGGTAGGAAGGAGCTGACCTACAGATGGCTGAAGACCATAAAAGGAATGTTTCATTCATAAATGACCTACAGTTGATAACTACACAATAATAATTAGAAACATCTACTTAAGAATATAAGAAATAAATTCTGCCCCAGGCAGACCTGTGTTAAAGTTGTCCAAGTTACTCTGAGAACATAAATGCTACAGTATAAACATGCATCCACATTAGCCATGACACCTACAGGTGACCAGGACATGTGCTTCCATAAGGTAAGAAAGGCGTGGCAAGAGTCTTATGATGAAACTAATTGAAAAAAGGCTTCAAAACTTTTTTTAAGTGTGTGTTGAGCCCTCAAACAGTAAAATGTGCCTTTTCTCTTCAGTGCTGAAAAATCTTGCACTGCTCATACAACCACCGTTAGATAGGGCTGGATGTCCAAAATGTCCGATATGTGGCAATGACGCAGAACTCCAGCCACCAACTCCATCGCTGCATATTTAATCAAGCTCAGAAAGCCTGGGAGAGACTGGCAGAATTACAAATCAACCATCATGGCTATTAACATGCCAGTAAGTACCCAGACAGTCTTCTAGGTAGGAACCCCTGAATCACAGTAAAATGCATTAAGCATCCCAGTGAATCTGGCCACAAACTGAAGATCAAGTACATCAGATCACCAACAGCTAGTCTTTGCAGATCGCTTTATTAAGAAGGAGTCGCTACAAACGTATCTTTATTCTGCTGAATATCCTGGTAGACACCCTTAGCACTTCAAAAAGAGATGCTTCACTAAAGTAATGGCGGTCGAGGCAACATTGGCAGGCACCAATAGTCTATGGAGAAAAAAGGACAATCACTGTAAAATTTTAGGCAGAAGAGTGCCAAATAGTTTCAAGTCCATTTGTTTATATCTGCTTAAAAGAGATATTGTATCCAGTTTCTAGATGATTTTACATGTTTTAATTTTGCACTGCAAATTTACAGTTTGTTTTTTGGTAAATTATCTTGTCAAAAAAAGGTCATTCGCTAGAGTCTTTCACTGTGTCCATGACAAATCAGAAAGATGTACTCACGATAAACTCCTACCTTATCTTAATGTCAAATGATGAGAAATGCTCAGTGATAATATGCCATCTCAAACCAATAGCTTTTTAACATTCAATATACAAGGAATCTGCAACAAATGTATAAAAGGCAATGTTAAAACTGGGAAATGTGATTTCCGTGTGAAAAAAATAAGTTTGCCTCAACTTCTTTACTCATGATATTTTCTACACAGACTAGGGCCCAAACAGTTATCCTGAGGCAAGAAACAAAAAACACCTTGAGGTAGAATGACCTTCATTAACAACATTGTGGTACAAAGAATCTGAAAACTAACAGCTCTTAGAAAACGCACACACATTCATTCTATGTTGTACTTGAACCTTACTTCTCTTTTCTTCCACAAAACGTTATAAAACCAATGGACTGTGGATCTGTGTTAACATGGAAATTTTACACATAGGAGGCAAAAACAACACACATGGAAGATTTTTACTCCAACTTCTACTTGTCAGTTTATTGAATGGGAAACAGTAGTGATAGCGGAGAAAAAAATGATGACGGCCTGTTTCTCTCGGGTTCCGGTAAAATCAATTGCATAGTATAGGAAAATCTCTGGCTAGCGATTTGAATGGTCCACCTTGATGTCTCAAGAATAAAAGTAATCATCCTCAGGAAGGACATTCCTGGAATTAGATTTTTAAAAAGTGCTCACTGCGGCTGTTTGGAAAAAGCCAGAAGGTAAAGAACGCAGAAAAGACAAATGGCCATAGGCAAGGGATGCTAGCGTGACACGGTGATATGAACAGTAAGAACAGGACAAGACACAACTTTAACAAATAACTGGGTCTAGATGGATTGCATCCAAGACGTCAAGCAGAAAGCGTCTAAAGTTAAATAATGCAAGCAGCCGCAGACGACTGGCGGGAGATTAATGTAGCTTGCTGCCACAGTCAGGAAAGGATCCAAGGACATTAATAAGTAGCCCATGAGTGTGTGTTCAGCTACAGGCAAATACCGCATTCGAAGAAAGAAAAGGAAGATCTCAATTAAAGACTATAGCAAGGCCACCAATGAAGCAAATAGCATGCACCAAGATTTCTTATTTCGCCTCCAAAACGACATGCTCTCCTGCAATGGCAGGCCTTATTATGAAAGAGCTATTTGTCAATTTAAAGATGGACGCATCCTTCAGTTTATATAGATGGTAAAACAAGAACCAATAAAAACTGACTGTGGTGCTGGAACTTCCAACGCAACACACATACGGTTTAGCTTGTGTTTCATCTAAATAGGGCGTATACAGTCCTTGTAAATAAATCCACTTAAATAGAGGAAAGGCCTATACAATGTGCAATGCATTGTTTAGAAGAAAGCTGCATGTTCTTTCATACTAACCCATAAAAGTCCTTGAAGCAGTTACTTTTCTTCAGAAAATCAGCTTGTTGCCCTTCTATGTAGCTTCCGATTTATGTACTGGAGCCTCTCAATAGAAATCCCAGACTTTTGACTAATAATATATTATATGAAGGAGCATTTCCAGGTACGAAGAAGATATGTGTTAAAGTCCGAGGACTCGTGCCAACTTTTTGCAATTGCTTAAGAAAACTATCTGAATCTTAATTATTGTGCAACAAAGCGCCATTGTTTTATCTCAGAATAAAAAACATTCTCAGAGCTCCTAGTTTACGTAATTTTTTGCTTTTTCGGTGATGGTGACAATGTGCCCAAAGTTGTGAGGTAGAAAACAGGACAACGGAGCTTTTGTAGCATGTCATTACTGGAGGGAATTTTTGTTTTATATATCAACTTACCATAATATTTATTGCAATACATTGCTTATTCTACTATAAGTTTTATCTTTAACCGATTGAACGTTTTGATATGTATCAGCATTAATAGAGAGACAATTTAAATATTCACTTTAGAATAACTCCTCCCCGCCGCCGGAAATTTAAATTCTATCATTTCCATATTTTATAACATTCATCTGTTCTCTTCAAAACTGCATTAAAACTGAAACTCCTCTGGGATTTGATTCCCTCGTAAATTTTGTTCCCGAATAGTCAACCTTATTTTCGTACCATTTCGTATCCCTTTGTGGAAAGATTTTCCTAAAAGCAAGTATTTGAAACAAAAGGATAAACTTGTTAAATTGTGATATATGAAGAATTCTCTTGACCTATCCATCTATGGAAACATCTTTACTTTAATGACTAGTCACGTTTTAGCGTTTCACTGGTTTAGTGTAAACTATGGAGACAGATTCTGGCAAAAGCATTCACTGTCTCTATACAGATATTTGGTTTATTAGCCACTACAACTGTTATTTTTTATTTTTAGGCTGAATGTCAGTCTGCACTTAAACCGACAATAAGATAAGTAGCTACGGTCGCAGTTCAGAAGTAAAACAATGGAAATGATATGCTGGACCTCTTCACACCCCAACAAAAGGTCTTTCACAGTTCCCTTTTCACCTGCACAGGGGGTAGAAATACTCTACTGTCCCTGTCATTTTTATGCCTTTCTTTATCCACGACCTTTAGATTTACTAAAATCAGATTTATGATGCAATCATTTATAGGGGCTTTCAGCCAGCCCACGTCATCTATTGGTCTGCTATGGAATTTTTTTTTTTGCAGATTTATATAGAGCGAATTCGACCCGAAGGTATTGGAGCGCCCTACATGAGCACCAGTTACGTTACACAAGGACACGTTAATTTTTTGGTAGGCACTGGACGATTACGTAATTTTCCCAGAGTCACAGGATGTTGAGCCATCGCCGAGGCTCGACCCTGGTTCCCCAGCTCCAAAGTCGGCAGCTCTAGCCGTGAGACCACATCCTCTCCCCCAATTCATATTTCTCGCCAGCCCACTACAGTATACAGTACAGGGCATTAGGTCAGGCCACTTCAGCCACTGGCTGTGACTGCTTCTGCCTTTTCACAAGGCGCACACAAAGGAGTTCTCTTAAGTGCCAGAATACAATGGGAATGTCTGCTTTTTGAGACCAAAAAGTATTCTTCCTGCTAGGCAATTTTATTATGTCGAGCCTAGCAGCGCGCATGCGCTGCTCTGCGAGGCTTCTTGTGTCTACTCCGCGTGGGTCTGACTCCTCCCACACATTGGATTGGCTTTTGCGTGTGTCTTTCAATAATGAAAGCACGCAAATGGCTAAAGGCGGGTGCATGTCCCACCTCTTTTGTAATGTTCACTCCCACAGCGTTTTGCTCTCGGGAGCGAGCACCGGCGCGCAGGGTGGCAGCTGCATTCCTCGTGGGTTAGGTTACTATTTACACACAATGCGCCGTGCTTTTCGCTTGTTTTCTGTCTGTTCTGCTTCAATCCAGTGCAGTCTCCCCGTCAAGCAGTTGTACTGGCTTAGGGCTATCTTGTTCTAATGCGGGTTTATTCCAGGGCGATCTGATTCTATTGTTACCTTGCTCCGCGCGTTTCATTCTTATTTTTATTTCACTCCTGACCTGGGGGCCCCTCACTCTGTTGTAGCCCTCGCCGAGCGCCGTCTTCTTCAGGTGGAGCCTCAGTCCAGTGCTGCAGTGGAGGCTGCACTGCAGCCTCGTTCTCACGCTTCCGCTTGTTTTTGTTTGTTTTGGCAATGCTATATTTAATTAATGTTGAGGAGAAATGGAACGTTGCCCGATTGACCTGTTTAGGCACAGGGGTGATCTGTGTTCGCCCATGCCAACATTCCCCACATAGTTTTGCCGAGTCGTTGCGTACGGCTTACAATAAAGTGTGCCTTTCCCCAGCAACTCAGATACCGGGGTGCCCTCGCAATGAGCTCCCTGGCCCAGGAGGCAGTCTTCAGATACCAGACTGTCCTCATACTGAGTTTTCGGGCAGCCTTAAGATACGCCTTTGCACTGAGCTCCCACCAGCCCACCTTTGCATCTTTCACATACCGGGAAACTCTTGCACTGAGCTCCCCTGTAGCCTCCAGAGACCGGGGTTCCCTCATACTGACCTCCCACCAGCCTTCACATACTGGGGTGCCCTCGCATACTGGGGTGCCCTCGCAGCTCGCACTAAGCTCCCCAGCAGTCTTCAAATCCCAGTGTGCCCTCGCACTGAGCTCCGAGCAGCCTCCAGATACCGGGGTGCCCACGCACTGAGCAGCCCGCCCCCAGCAGCCTCCCCCTTCTTTGCCTCCCCTTGTTTTCCTTCCTGGCCTCGGCTGACTGCAGCCAGCCAACTTAAGGAATGGGGCTCAGTTCAGGGTGACAGGAAGGTCGGGAGGCTGCAGCCAGGGACTTGATTCCTTTGGCATTAGAAGAGAAAACATGTGAAAACGTAATCCCTCTGGAGGCACCTCACAAAATAACTGGTTCCTCCTGAAATGCACTCGCGCTGCCTTTTCATGTCGTGTCGGGGGCCTTTTAGAGAAAGGCGGGTTGGGGGGCGGTCAGACTGTTGCCAATGAACCCCTCAGCTCAACCGAGAACTAGGGGTGTTCTGGTCTGTAGGGCAGCGAGGAATGTTGGTGACATGTTTCTGGGACCGGCAGGGCTGGGGCAGTGTCAGTCGCATGCTGGGCTCCCTCTAACCACATTTTACTATGCGGTGTACACTGCACTTCATAAATGTTGGGTAACGTTAGAGGAGGGGTGAGATGTTTATCTTTTTCAATAAAGCATGCTGTGTACGAATGTACCTGGCGTGAAACCTGTTTGCTAGGGGACGACCTCACCTACAGAAGTTGCAAACACCAACCAGGAGACTGGTTTAATGAGAAAGTGTCTCTATCGTCTAATTTCTATTGTCCACGAAACACTGTCTCCTCAAACAAAGGCAAAAAAAAAATATGTAAAATTGTGTGCTCACACATTTTGAGAGATTTTGCCTTTGGTGTTCCCGTAGTTAACAGTATACCATAAAATCTGCAGGTGACCCACAGGTCTCGGGTGCAGAACCCCGGACTCCACGCTGCATGCATTTTGTGCTGGAGTACAGTATTTACCTCTCACAAACAACCTCGTGCAGCTTAAAGGGACATGTTAATTCACCTTGGGCCCATCTTCGATACAAAGCCTCGAAGTCCGTCTGATTGACATCTCAGCGCCGGCTTGGAATGCTTCCCCGTGCCTTTGATCCGGGCTTGTATCTGTGTCAGCCATAAAGAAGCATCTTGTTAAGCTGAGGCCTGGTGGGAGAAACTCCATTTTCCTTAGGTGCAATTTGATACACATCACCGGCTCTGTGGAGGAGGGACCTTTTTCTTTTAATTTCCTCTATACAAAAAACGTCTATGCCTGTAGAACTCAGAAAACAATACCCCAAGTAAAAATAATTTTTAAAAAATAAAACATTTGGAAAGAAATCTAATTGTTTGCTGACTTGTTTGCTGTAGAAACGACTAGTCCCTTCTGCTACTCGTGAGGTTGGCATTAATAATATTTATGTGTGTTTACATTCACATTGTATATTTTTTTTTAACTTTCTAGTAAGTTTGGATATTGTTCCCGGGATGTTATTAATGTTGGTTTAGAAGGACTGGATCCTTGGCGTATTTTTGAGATATCTATATATATATATATCTATATATATCTATATATATATACACATCTATATATTTTAGAAGCCCCATTTTATCGTAAACCTTTTTGTGCATTTTGTAGCAGTCTATATTATACTGTGTGCAATGCACGTTTTAAATAACTTAAATATACACACAGGCTCTGACCTCGTAGCGCTAAAAAGACACAAGTCACTATTCTCCTCTGCACTAACCAAAATTTAATTCTGTTTCCTGAGGCAAGCATGTATTCCTTAATCAGACTGCATGACCCAGTGTGTAGTAATTGTATAGCTCTTCAATCCGTAACAGCACAGCACCCATGGTAATATGCTGTATGGTTAAACACTTATAAGGTCCCAAAGGCGAGACCTATTGACTATGCCAATGCTTGTTTTTTAGATTGATGAGGACCCGGAGCCTTCCCCAACAATGAAGTTTTGAAAGAAACCATGACAAAACAAGCACTGACAAACCAAAGCTGGTAGTCAACACCAGATCTAAAGGCTTTGCCAATGCTTGTTAAAATAATGGGATATTCAATGCCACCCTTTAGACATAGCTTCCCAACACAAAGAGTCTCAGGAGCAGTCTGAAAATTGGATTATACTCTGCTATGGCATTTGTCTACTTGACACAATCTGAAGGGTCGACTCACATTTGAATGCGTCTTTGCGTGACAACTAAAGCATCTACATAACCCACAGGTTGCTGCTGTTCGTCCCCTATTCTAGTCAGAAACTTTTCACATTTTCTTGGGTGATGCCTTTAACCACAAATAAAGTTACAAAATGGTCTGGGGCAGTATTTTCGCTCCAGTCACAAGCTGCACAGCGTAAATGACACGCACAGACTTGATCGGTCACCATGCCGCTTTTTGGATACGAGGACGCTTGTGAATAGCTAACTTGAGCACACGCGCGAAAACCGATTTTACATATTTGGCGTTTCATTATACCGGGCTGATGGTCTAAAAATCAATGCTGACCTTCACAACCGTCCTTTTGTCTCACTCCTGATATAAGAATGGAGTTTTAGTTACATTTCTGTTACCTCGCCAAATATCAGGGCTAAAGGTTTTATTCTGATCTCAGATTTGAATGCCAAACTGATTCGTGTCTTCACTGCCAAGTTACTATTGCGCCCTGAAGAAGTCTCTGTGTGAGACAAAACGCGTTGGCTATGGCTTTGTGGATTTTAATGAAAATACAATAAAGAACAGTTTTAAACAAGAAAAGATGGCGTCTGAAAACTGGAATCTTCTTTGTGCACACACTGTTTAATAAATTGTGATATAAGTATTTATAGGGTGCTGAACCAAGTGTGTTATGTTTTAAGGGATTCTTTCCCTATTCAGGAGTGTAAAGGGGAGTGCTCCTAGGTTCTTTGCACTCAGCAACAAAAGAAAAAAACTGTTATATTCGAAATTTTTATTGTCAGGTGCGGTTCGTTATAGCCTCTTCCCCTTTTCTGGTTTGTTTAATGTATATAATCTACAAGCATCACTAAACACAGTCAACTATTTTTTATAAAATAAAAATTTCAATGTTGACGAGCATGCATTATTTTTTCAACAAAGATTCAGATGTATTTTACCCTATTAATTGCAGAGCTGATGCAATATGTAAAACCAGCCATGCTTGTGAAACTGCACTATTGATTAATACGTAAAAATAATATTTATTAATTAAATATTTATTTTTGCATAAGCTCCAACTATTGCAAATTAGGTTGACCAACGGAAAACCAGTCCCCTTCCACCGTGAACTAAGTGGCCATGTTTGCAGCAGTGACTGTGAGACCACGGACAAGTGATTCATTAGACACCATGGAGGAGAACAACGCAAATGATCTCCACTGTCTACATTTCTCGCTGAGAAGGAAACTAATGTATTCCTGCTGCACAACGAGCGTGTGTACACACCAGGAAGGAGGGCAGGGGCTACCAAGATGGTGCGAGAGGGAGGAAGGGCGCGAAGACAATCATGGGGCAAGGAGCTGAGGAAAAACGAGGGGAGCGGAAAGGATAGTGGGTGGAATGGGGAGAAGGGGGTAGGAGACTTGACAGAATGCAGATATACAGACTGGAAAAGGAAGAAGTAGAGGTGGGGGGGAGGGGAATCAGCAGTGTTGCGCTGGCTGCAGGGGACAAAAGAGCCTGACAAGGAGGGAGGAGGAGAAGGCAGCCACAGCCCGAAGAGAGGGAGCGAGCATTCCGCTAAATTACGACACGCACTCTTTTGGAGGTGGGGTGGAGGGGACACACACAGCGTTTCCCTTGCGGGAGCGAGCAGGGGCACCATCTGTTTGCAAGATAATTACAAACAGATGTCGCCAAAGCTCGATCCCGCAAGGGAAACGCCAAACGTGCACGCGTTGCAATAGAAAGCAATGCAAAACGTGCACGTTTTTGGCCAAAAAGCTGATCGATTCCAAAAGGTCCCCTCCTATGCAGCGCATGCGCGCTGTGTAGGCGAGACCTAAACAACTGAGGGGAAACAAGTGCACCAAGCTAATCACTTCACAGGTACTTAAGAGAGGCCTGGTTTTGACTTTGGTCAGTCTCTGGAGTCAAGACATATGCATGCACTGTAGGAATATTAGATGTGGTGGTCTGTCCCTAGATTTACACAAATAATTTAAATTCCACTGTTTTGTTTTATTTCTTTTATAGCGCTATAGCCCTACTCATCATAATGCAAGGTGTCAGAGCGCTTTACATTATACAATGACAATAAATCATATGTGCGTAAATCAATATATGATGTGTTGCATAAGACAGTGAGGGTTAAATTAAAAGGACTGCAATTTAATAACTGGAAGTAACAAAAGGATCACTTTGTTAAAAGCAGTGACCCATTTACCCATCTGCATAAATCTATCTAAACCTATAACAACCAAGCGCGCATTGCCTATTGAAAAAAAATGTAAAAAAATACTAGCTGCATTTTCTGTTTTTGCTTGCAACAAAATACAATGAGGATGACTACAGATAAAATGATCAAAAAATAAATATGGCTAAATACAGACGGAAATGTTAAAAAAAGATACCATAAATCTGGGAGCCCTACTTATGACTGACACGTGGGTGGTGAATGCTGCATATGATTTATTTATTTATTTTGGGAGTTTTATATAGCGCGAACTTGACCCGAAGGTATCGGGGATCAGAGCGCTTTACATGAGCACCAGTTTCGTTACAGACAGACACATTCAATTAATATTACTTTTTTTTTTTGTTAGGCACAGGGAGATTAGGTGATTTGCCCAGAATCACAGGATGACTTGATGATGAGGTTCCGCAGCAAAGTGTGGCGTGAACTGGTGCACGAACTGGAACCTGAGCACGAAGGCTTCACTGGCATATTGAAGATTATAAACGAATATCAAGGACTAAACCAGTAAATTTCAGAAAATATGAGGCTGTTCATTGTAATAAAAGTTAACAGACTAGTTAGTAAAAGCAAAAGGCTGCTGTTTGCCGACAGAACAGGTGTATTAAAGTTGATGTTTAGAGATAGAATTGGTTTAAATTCCGAAATTGAAAGCTAGCAATAGGTCGCAAGTGGTATTAATATATATATTTTTTTGTTACAAAACAAGTTAGTTTGTGATAAAATGGACATTTGCAAATTATTTGAAAGTGATATTTGAGTGATGATTCATACCGAGTTGGGCACACTTAGTTCACAAAAACCTCACCTGGACGGCATGTCACTGGTCCCTATTTATCAGACAAGGTCTGTAGAAATGCCCCCTTTTGTCAATATTTTAAATATTTTCCTGAAGAGAGATGACCACCCACCCTAGCTGGACATCCTTTGGGTGAGTTGGGGAGAAAGTGTGCATTGGCTGTGCATGCTCTGCATAATCACACCTGAGATTTACGCCCCACCTGTTTCAGAGTTCGTCACCTGTCACAGGGCATACACTCGCAGATATGCTATGGTCAAGGTACACACTGGCAAACTGGTAGATTTCTAGGGCTGGGTGAGAGCGATAAGGGAAGAAAACTAGAAGGCTAAGGACAGACTCTAGAGCAGACATGCAATAAGCCCTGAAATATCCACAGGCTCAACTGGTCTGGAATTATTTTATTTATTACTGGCTCATGCTTCCTTTGTAATTATTTTATTTATTACTGCCTCATGCTTCCTTTGTAATTCAAAATACTAGACATTTTATTTATTAGTGTGCATATGCATTCAGATCAAAATAGCACTGATTGACAACTACACTCTTTCTCTGAAGCTCAATCTTTTAGATCCTGGAAGTGGCTGGGTGCTTACTGATGTCTTGTGTCTTTAGCAAATGCACTGCATTCACTTTATTTTAAGTTGATCTTGGGAGGCTGGCATTCCTATTCCCCGAACCACACAGAAATTGCACAAATGAATACACTTAGAGGGACCAATATGGTAATAACATTGAAACAGGAATCTGGAAGGACTTTTACGCAAACTCCATGCAGCAGTAAGAAGATGTTGCTGTAGTAGGCCAGCGATACATTTGGTTGAGATCAGTCGCCAAGCTACGGAGTAAGGAAGGAGTATAAAAAGGAAATGACAAAAGCGAATTTTGATACTCTATATAATATCGAAAATGAAGGCACTGATTAATTGCTTGTTCCGGCTCTCAAGTACTCCCTGACGAAAGACCTAACGGGTCTGACATACAATGTCAATCTACATAACAACCTTCAAATGTAGGAAATAATGTAATTTTCTACAATTGTGGAAAATAAAAGTCATATTTTATGAGGAGAAATGTCCAACATTATTGTACCTGCACTGACACTCAACAGTCTTAAGCTATGTTAACACTATAAGTAAGACCCTGGGCTGCATCTTGCTACATTGGGACCCCATCTTGAAATCTGTGTGTTTCTATAAAAAATGGTCTGTCATGAGTCCTTTTGAGTATTTCACTGTATCTGGATACAAATATGCTCTTCACAGGTGGCTACTTATTGTACTTTAAGCCCATTATTAGACTTCTTTCATCCGCTCCTCCACAATTTAACCAGGCCTTGTCACAGGAGTGGGCTGCTGTTTCACGTTGGAAGATTAGGATATAGGTTCCATATTAAGAATGGTCCGGGATGTATCATTCTTTGTCAGAAACAGACACCATCCACAGTGAACCATGCAAAAGATGACCATACCTGCACTGATGCATGGGGTTGCCTGCAATCTCTGATGGTCAGAATGGCTATGACTCTACGGAACATTGGTTTATGTGATCCTGTCATGTAGTGCCAAGTTTCTGACACTTTTTAATTGCTGATAAAAGATGAGCTGAAATGCAATGTGCCTTTTGAACAGAAAAGGCAGATGCTTTAGGACGACATACTCTGAAAGAGCAACCCCGAGTCACTGAAAGACTGTTTCGCGGCCAGGAATTGAAGACTTCAGACAAGCTAGATTCCCATGAAGTGGATTCCACCTCTGCATTCTGGAATGCAATGGGTGTAAAGACCCAGTGCCAATCAATCAATGCGAGCATTGAGAACTTCACAACATTGATTTTTCCCATTAAAACTGCATTCATGTCTCCCATTTAAACTGCTTATTAACTGTAAGTGATTCCTTTGAGTGTGGGCAAGTTATTCATACTATTTAGCGACATCCCAGCATGGTGGATTAACATTATTCACTAACCGGGGGCAGGTGTTCGCAGGTGGTGACACTCTAAAGATTGAACTAGTTCAAGGGTATAGCAGTGATTGCACTGGTGGCCTTGAGGGGCAGGGCAGAGTAGGTTGGGCTCCTATGTTAGCTTACATATCACACTTATGAGCCAGTGTCAAATTTTATTTTATGCAATACTATTATTTCTTTATGGCCAGAACTCTATTCTCTCCTACATGGTGTGTGGTTGGAACTGTATGTGTGTGATTTTTAACGTGGCATTTTGTCTAACAGGTTTCTGTGTTTCACATTATTTAAAAAAATTAAAAAGATAGAAAAAAATAGACCACTGTTTTTACTTTTTGCTATTTTTACTTTATCAAGCATTCAATCAGTAACGATACAGTAGATTTACACAGCAAATTAAAAATATGGGCAGACAAGGTCAGTGAATGTCATTCAATTTACTTTGTATTGAGAAATATTTCCAGCCCCATGGTTCAACAGCCCTTCTGCTAAGCAGCACACAACACTCATCAATAAATTGTTAGCATTTCACTCTAGAAGTGGGTTTAAAATGAGCATTAAAAATCAATGACAGACTGGGAAAATGTTATGACTGTAGTAATCGATGGACCTTACTCTCTGGCAGCAAAGCAACAGCAAAGGGATATTTTAACACCCATTCACCTCACTGCCACCTCCTAAATATTCTACCATCTGATATCCCTTCTGCCTTCATCTTTACGTAACCCGTTCCTCAATTTCATGTTGGTATCCTAATTCTGAGCATACATCAACCAAACCATCAAGATATAGCCCTACCTTCAATCTCTCGACCAAGTTAAAAGATTTTTTTTTTTTAATTCTGCACGGTTTGCCAGCGTTATCAAACTGTTATCAGCATCTTTCGACTCAAGAAACCTTCTTCTCAGCACACTCTCTCTTTAGGTTGAAGCACTGCCTCATGCTTCCTTTGTAATTCAAAATACTAGAAATGTTTTCCTTTAACAAATCACCCGTGGGATGACTAGTAATACCTCCATAACACTCCACGGCTGGACTTCTCCAGCAAGCAATGCACTGCAAAAGCTCTCCCTCTCTCAAGTCTCCCAACATCCTCATCTTTGTCCACCAATGTCATCAGCAATTTCATATGGATAATACAACTTTCTCTTAAATGGTCAAATCTTGACATCCCTGGGACTGAACTTTTCTAGCTCAACTGAACCAGTACTCGGACAGCTCTATGACTGAGCATTCCACAAGGCTATACACTTCGACTCCACAACTTCTTCCGATACACTACCACTGCTTTGCCAGTGACACACAAATCTTGTTTGCTCCTCCTTCCTCTATTAAATCACTGCAAGGCAGATCATTGAACTGCTTTCTCTGCTGACGGGCACATGAGGCTCATCTGCTTCTTCATGTTCAGACGTACCAAAGTAGAACTTCTTCTCCGACAAAAATCACCCCAAACCATCAAAACTATATCCTGTTGTCATACTCCAAAAGCTCGCCCCTTCACCATGGACTTTTAGGTTTATAATGACAGAGAAATTAGACTTTACAGGGGTGTGGAATTTAATAAAATATCTACTTGTCCATGGGGCAGGTTGCTTCATAAATCGACTGGTCCTGTAACAAAATCCACTTGTCCCTTTTGTGCCATGTAACGCAACGACAAATCACGGCAGCAATCTCATTACATATGAGTTCTGATATAGCCTCTCTAATTATGCCAGGGCTCATACCATAGTAGGGTTTGAATACTAGCAATTCCCTTATGTTGCTACGTTTCTGCAGGTCTACATAATGGGACTGAAGGTAGTGGTAAGCAATAGTTCAAGGGTTGGAATGCCCTTTTGAGTCTGTGCAAACCTACTAACTTGAATGTTTTAAGGGTTTTCACCAACTCTTTTCTAATTATTTCCCATACTGAAAAAGGTTGGACATTTACTCCTGACAGTGGCAGACATAAAACTTTTTCCAGGGTTGGGGAAAAAAGTGGTTGGAGGAAAAGTGAACTTGAAACATTCAGATTTTCACATGAGCAAATCTACGCATGCACATTTGCTCATGATAAAATGCAGTACACAAATATTTTCTAGGAGTTCTTACTTCTGTAAATTCTTGTGAATTCACGGAAACCGTATATATGCACTTAATGCAAGGAAATATACCATGGATGCACTTTTAAGACTTTCTATAACAATTGGGCCTCTAATTAGTCCTGGCATTAACCATGACCTTTTGTGTTTAATAAAATTCTGTCTCTCTCTCTGGGTCTATCAGCTGGCTTCACTGAGTGACAGTATTCTGCTCTTTTACAAGGAGCATATTGGCACACAAAGTACTTTTGTTCAGTGCCCGGAACTGCTGTGGCAATGTGTGCTTTTTGAGACCAAAAACAATTTTTGCTTTTGCCAATGCTTGTTAGAATGGTGAGGGCCCAGCAGCTCTCACACCGATAAGGTTTTACAAAAACCATGCCTAAATAAGTCAAGCATTGACAAAACCAAAAGGCTGACCACCAATTTCAGACCTACTGGCTATGTTTCCCATAATCGTATTTAAACTGGTTACACTGATTTTCCATTATGAATATTTTTGGGAAATACAAGCATACATCAACATGTTACTAAATGATGCTGCAAAGATATGGTACCTAAAATCTTACAGTAGTTTAGCAAAATGTTTTTTTTCCTACTTGCATTTTTTTGTGAACATTTTATTTTGAAAGCAAAGAATCATCACTCTTGCTTTCAAGCTTCTGCAAATATTTGCATATAATCAGACAGCATTCTGGGAGCATTATACATAGCCTCATATTACTAAACTTTGAAAACGTGTGTACACATTTATACTGGAACCACTGTCAGTAGTGCAGGCCGAGCTTACAACATTTACTTTAAGTGGACACCCTAATAATAAAGGCTTTGCATTAATGAACCATAAATACAAATTTGAACAGCATGAACACATGAAAACACATATTACCTTAACTGTAGACAATGCCCTTCCCTCAACCATAATGTGGTACTGTAAACTGGCAGCCAAAGGGTTTGTGCTGTAGGGGGTTGGGACTACTTGTCCCAAGGATAACATACACATGAAAACGTGTTGCCCTTGACCCCAAACACTATGTCCCGGGCATCTGGCTATAGGAATTCCACATCCCTGCTTTATCTGCAACACCCTGAACTCTCCTCCCTCACTTGCCTGCTACCACATATGCACAATTCACAAAATCCACTGCATCTAACCTTCTGTGTCCTTTAACAGACACTTATTAATGTAAAATTTTTCAAATAATGCTCGACTACTGCAAGCTCTTCATTCTTGGCCACCACTACTACTCCTTCATGTGCTATAAATACACTCAATTACTTTACGGATTTAGCCTTGTTTAAACTCGCATCCGAATTGTCAGAATTCACAGTCGTGCTCAGTATGTTTGTGAAGGGATGCTGCTAAATGAACATTGGGGTTTTGAGGGGAGGAAATTCGTATAATTCACCAGGTCTTTGTCATTTCTTGATCCTCCAACTTCATTTTGTGTTCCACACTGCATTCCTAACACGTTTTTTATATGCAGCTTGGTTATCCGGGTGTTACCTTAACAGACAGCATACACTAACTAAATGGTATTCATGAGATCAACCTCCGAATAATAAAAGGCTGAGTAAGATCTGCCTAGATTAAAAAGTATGATCTGCAAGTCACACTCAAATCTCTGCAGTTATGACAATAAAACACTAATCTATAGGACAAGCAATAAAGTGTAACCAATCCAAGAAAAGGACAGACATGAGGACATAAAAACCATCGTTCAAATTCAAATAAATACTTTTTTCCATAAGGCTTACCGATACTTGTACAACAATATGTATGCAATATATCCTATACAGTAACCCAAAAAAATGGTTTAGAGGATTAAATAGTCTTCATGCAACAACAACAAAAAGAATACTCATCATTTGAAGTTGTTTTCCAGAGATTCCTGAGCTGTAAAATACATTGATGTGAGATTTCTTAAGTCTACCTGGAAGCTTGATTCCCCTATCAATATCTACAGACCTCCACAATGTTAACCGTAGCATCTGTCTTCCTGCAAAAAACAGCAAAGATTTTAAAATGATCCTCGGGAAAAGCGTGCAGCTAGGTGAGGGCCAGTTTAGCGATCACCTAGTAACCAAGACTAATGCGCCTATGCCACATTGCTCTACTAGCTGAATGCCTCTCAGAGCGTGCAGCACTTTGTGACTTTGAAGAACTGCGCGTATTAGATGGACTGTTATCTAGGGATGCGAAAGCCGCATGGGCGGCTGCATCACAGACGGTGACAAAGAATGACCAAAAATCCATGTTTTAGACCTTCAAACGTGGATGCACAGAAGTGTAATGATTTTTTTGTTAACACAAAAATATGATGTATTGCTCATCCACTTCAAAGGTAACATGCACACAGTGCTGCTCTGTTACGCAAGTAGGTATTAAATGTAGACTGGCACAGAAACATCAGCCTGTTGATTAAGGGCTCCAATAACTACATATTGATTGTCAATTCAAATCTAATTTGAGAACTTAGACACCAAAATAAATTACTATCTCAGACTTTGTTCCATGGCCAATACAGAATCAGCTGGTTGGTTTGAGATTAGTTGCAAGTACCTAGGAACACACATTAAAAAGCCCTTCACATCATTTGACACCAATTGTCTCCCATGTTAACAGTCTGCGTGGATGCACCAGCGACTGAACGAGTCGGTATTTTCCAGAGCTGGGTTAATGCCGATTACATAGGGATATCTGCACAGTTGGGGAGGGTGATAAATGATCAAAGATACAATACCGTCCACACAGAACTACAGGAGCCAAAACAGCATGCGCCGAAAGCACAATGGTAAACAGGCAAAGGAAAAGGGCATAGCTCAACACTAGCAAACTTTTTTGTTACTTTACAGTTGTTAACTTTCGTGGGGTGAAATAGGTGCGTCTTTTATGGTCAAAATAAAAATCTACCGTTACAATTGAAGAAAATAATTTCAGAAGGAAAACAATTTAGAAACTACATGCTGTAATAGAAATTATCTCTTTCCAATGGGTCTATCTAAAAAACGTTCTCAAAAACTGTTGTTTGGCCAAACAAGAACTTGCACTTTTATAATGAATCTAACACCGCTTTTCAGGTGATAATATACTTGTACAGGTGGTTCTGTACATCAAAAAGTCCCAAGGCAGCACATATTAGAAAATATAAGAAACCTTACAGACTCCACAACTTAGATATTTCACAGAGATGACCACAGAAAGTGAGCTCTGTTGTGATTCAAAAGCAGATACGTTTGTCTGACTGATGCTTCAAAATCTGTATGTTAAGGAACTCCCTTCACCCCCGCTTCTTCTGGAGACCTTCCAACTCTCTGCCACCATGTGCCACACAATCTCGTCTTCCTATACACGGTCTCCTAGAGAAGAGCGGATATCTCAAGGTGAGCTGGAAACTCCCGTACAGAGTGGGTTTCTGGCTAGTGCTTGGAGGCTCTGCAAAGCCTACATCCATTATCGGTTTTGAAATTCTTCTCCCCCCCTCCTGACGCAGTCTGAGAAACTTCTTTTCTTGGTGGAGAAGGTGGACAGGTCGAAGTACCTCAGGATGTGATTAGCACAAAGCTTTGCCCCCATCAAGGCCCTGCCCCTCTTCTCACACAGTGGATAATCTTTACACGTTGGGCGGTATGGTCAGAACATATTTCACTGACTTTATTTCACTATTTCACTTCACAAAATGCAATGGGGAAATGTAAAATGGGATCAATACTTTACATTTTTTATGCATTACTGAAAACAGCCATTAATAATATACTACATTTTCATGCATAATGCTTAAGAATCAGATTTGAAATAATACACTTCTAAGCAAATGTTTAAATATGTGTCCTCAGCAGGAGATTTATAGTACAGCTTAATTGGCCAGTCGCAACACAGCAATGTTACCTTCTTTTCCCAGTGTGATCCGTCCCCTTCACTAATTACCAACAAACTTTGATGATGAACCTTGCAACTCACTACTTTACTTATGTTAGTTATCAAATTTATGAGTGAAAATTAAAAAGGTGTTTAATTAAAGCGCATTCTAGACCAACTTATTCTACATATACATTACAGAATTTAAAACAAAACAGTTTTCTGAACTTCAAAACCCCGAAGCTGTGTTGGTTAATAGTTGTGAAAAACAAACATAGGGGATACAGAACGCTCAAAGAGACAAATTTTGTATGTGAAGAATGTAGAAGGAATGTGTCAATCCAAACATTATTAACGTTATTTTCTGTTCCCAAATATGCCAATTGAAGGCTGTAGTTATAAGAAAGCAGTACATCTGAAATTATGAAAAATGATTATACCGGTTTATATCTACCAGACACGGATATCTATGAAGAGCTTCGCCTTTGACACACTAACTGGGTGTGAAGCAACAATCACGAATCAATCAATCATGGGTTTGTAAAGCGCAGCTACTAACTCGATAGGGCCTCAAGGCGCTGTGGGGGGGGGGGGAGGGAGGGGGTGGTGAGTGCGCATGTCCCGGATGTTCACGGCGACCCATCGAAGAGCCAGGTCTTGAGGTCCTTGGTGAACTTGGAGAGTGTCAACGTCCGTCTGAGGTGGAGTGGGAGGGTGTTCCATGCCTTGGCTGCTAGGTAGGAGAAAGAGCGACCTCCTGTTTAATGTGAGGCAACGTTGCCAGGGAGGGCTGGGCTGTGGGGTCTTTGGGGTGCGTGGAAAGAGGCAGTAGTTCAAGTATGCAGGTCCGACTTTGTGGAGGGCTTTGTGGGCGTGGGTGAGAAGTTTGAATGTGCCTTGTAGTCAAGTAGCTGCTTTGTCACCTTGGCATAAGGTCTAATCCTGATTTTGTCATTCACTAGGCTGACTACTTTATCTGAAAATGCTTAAAGTTGACAGCACTGGAAAGTCAGTGCTTAAGTTACAACTGCAGCCAACGTTACCTTTTTGAGGAAGGAGATCCACTTTGCTGTAAAGCCAAAAAAGAATAAGGATGGATCCTCTTCTGAGGGGATTCTCTATACTAATTATACACAACTATCTAATAACAAATGAGAGGGAGTTTATGGCTGCACCAGGAGGCCTATCATGGTATTGTATATGACTGTAACCAGGAGAAGCCAGGCCCATTGATTAGACAGCAGTCTAGCAACAGGGAGGTGCTGGTCGAAGTCCAGATTGAGCACATTCATGCAAGGAATTTAGTTAAGCAATGAAAACTACGGGATTCTTAATTTTTAAAGATATCATTTGTGTAAAAACAGTATTTAGGAGCATTATTTAGTAATAAAATACACCCTTCCTTCCTCATGTCTGCTATAAAGGCGATGAGAAACAGGTTTATCCCCCGATAAATCATGCAACAAACTGAAATCTCAATAATTGCCCTTTCATTTTATTTCAAGACCAATTTATAATGAGGTAATTGACGTCTAAGAACACTGGAACCCACGCCACCTATTGAAAGGATAACAGAAATTAACAACAGAGGCCGAACAGATGGGATTTTTTAAAAATGTATTGTATTACTTCACTTTCTAAGCAACTCCGACATCAAAGACCTACTATTCCGACAGTTCAGTGAGTTAATAGCAGCAGTCAATACATCTGCGTGCAAATAATAAACTAAGTTCATTGATTGTGCTGCCGGGCAGGGCGTAGAATGGCCAGACAAATGCCTCCGATAATAGCATCGAACACGAGGCAAGAAGCCTCAGTGGAATACGATCCCTCTGGGTCCCATTCACAACACTGCAACTAAGTGAGTTTGACAGCACGCCTTCGGGGTACATTGTGCTCGGACGTGGAACGCATGGCAGGGGCATAATTGGGTACTTAAAAACACCTTGAGATCTGCCCATCTCAAGAACTCATGGTAGAATGCAGGCACTCGAAGACAGGGGAAATGTTCTAGACTTCCCCCATTGAAGGAGAATCTTCAAAAATAAAAATCTGCGCGATATTCCATGTTTTCCAACTATGAAAGAAAAGGTAGCGCTTCCAAAGAACAATTATGATATTTAAGGAAATAAAGCACCTTAGTAATAAGCCCCTCACTGATCGTGTTTTACCACAGAAAATAAATAAAACGGCAGTGCCTGCAGAGAGTAAAGATCAAGCTGCAAATGGATTAAGTTTGATGTTTCAGCTTCACAGGTCCTGAGCTCGGGACTTACCAGTCAGAGAGAGGCCCAAGTTGTATTTACATTTCCAGGCACTAAGATCTGCCACTGAAAAGCCCACTGTATTCACTAGTTTTTAATAATTAGCATATGATTGCAGGTCATTCTTCATCAAAGGCCCAAAGCTATGGAATTTCCTTCCTATGGACCATTCTGAGAATGCCATTGGGTTATAGAAAAGCATTGGAAACTTGGCTCATTCAGGCCCAGGTTTCCTTCAAACATCTCTGGTGCCTTACTACTTCACCATCAAACAGAGTAGTAAACAAGTCTGATAAAGGATAGCGGATGGTTGGTGCTGTTCTGGTACCTGACAAGTGACAGACGCCCCTTGGCGCTTTCTTCTCTAGAGTAACCATTTCAGAGATTACTTTGTGTCCTGAACTTGGATTGAGGACTCCGGTACAGGTTAAAAGTTCCTCATGGAGAGGTTTGGGAATAGGCACCTCATAGCAATGGTGTTCCTAAGTCGGAAGGTGTGTCCTTCCTTTTGGCTACACATTCCGGAGACAGGAGAGAGACTGTTCATGTGGCCGGAACTCTAGGCAGGCACAAAAGAGCAAACACCTGGCACTTCTACCACACATAGCCACAAACAAAGTGTGTAGAGGCAATAAAAACTACTTTGGACAAATTGGCACTCCTAGTGTGTATAGAAAAAAAACAACCATTTATTTCTGAACTTACCAGGCAGCCAACTTGCATGCACATTAACACTGTCCTTTTCTGATAAATAGTATGCAGCTTGTGTCCCACCGACCCACCAACAAAGAGCACTCCAGAAACACCATAATGCTGAGGCATGTTGAGACACGTGGTGTTGTAGTGTGATGGTGCTTTACTGGCACAAAAACGCCGAAGAAAAAGGGCACTTGTGATGTTAAGGCACAACACTGATGTAGTCAGGAGGTTGTCCTCTGCATCACACGGAAACACGTGGGGGTGGGTCTGACCCTAGATGGAATACAGTCTTCCGCACTGACTGGAAAGCTCAGTGGTGGTGGATGAGCAACCCCACAAGCTGTGCTGAAATGAGGCAGGAACTCATGTATGCTTTATGGAGAGTTAAAGTTTAGCGGTGAAATCAGTCACTGACAAGATGGATTGAAGTCATAAACTTCGGAACCACATCTGCAGCAGTGGCCCATTATTATTAACCAAAAGACCGGGAAGGTAGTCTTTAACCGGTAAAATAGCAATAAACAACAAAACAATAATGCAGGTGGAAACCGATCAAATATGGTCAATATAACAGTTAAAACTACATACCGACACATTATCAGAATCCAACAAGGATTTTGGCCATGTTCCTTGACAAAATGCAATCTCCACTGCATCTTAAAAGCCTGTTCAATCTCAGAAATGGTGGTTGAGTGGGTGGAGAGAAGTACAGCACAAATATTTGTCTGAGCATTAAAACATGGAGTTTGGGTTTACAAAAGTGAAAATAACATAGCCAACGCACAAAAAACTTGAAGAAAGAGAAATATATATACTAGGCATATTTAATGCTGCAGTATGAAATGCATATTTCACCTTTTTATTTTTATCTTCATCACTGTTTTAATATTGTTAAACTACATATCCCACAATGCTTCATTATGAGCAAAGGTGGGAATTCTGTATATACAGAGAAACTGAAAAGGGACTCATCTAACTATGAACAAGACTCAGTAGTCGAAATGCGTTGATGTGCTATGTGACAACAGATGGCCACTCATAGACTATCTTGGAAATGACTCCTGGAGTGCGGCGCAAAACTCTTTAATGATTAATATTGGCAGGATGCCTGCACCTTTCAAGTGGGCGATCTGTATTGGGAACCAGTGGTGTGGTGTGAGTGTGTGTGTGTGTAGACAAAGCCTTTGATGAGGTGGGAATACATGGAGAAAAGTTGAGAGCTTTACGCAGAGCCTTTTTTCCCCACAGAAACTACATTTGGTTGCGACGCACTAGTGACCCACCAGATCATCGAAAACTGCAACCTCAGGAAGGGAGTTAACATTTATGGGTATTTGGAAAGGGAAGGAGACAGTGTATACACCACATGAAATGTTGACAACTATGTCGTTCAGTGGGATTTACTCCCAACACTAGAAATCAAAAGAGTCTTGGCACAGATCACTTAGGCTTAACTTAGAGGCAATGTGTAAAGTATTTGTGCAACACTTTAAACAGTAAACAGTGAAAACACCACACAAAAAGTATCCCACACCAAGTGGCAGAATTCAATAAATCAAACATTACTAAAAACAACAAAAATCAGTAGAACCGGACTTATGAACTTTTAAAGAATAAAGTGCAAAACAGCGCCATAAAGCTCCAACTGGAGTTATCTGGTTGCGATGGACTGGGTCAAAGTCACAATTTAAGGCTGACCGCAATGGAGCGCAGATCGGCTACAGTCCCCGATTAGTACTGCTGAAGTTTTACCTTTTTAAGTTTTGTTACAAGAGTACCGTTCGTGTTGGAGAGGTCTAGAAGAAAAGCATTGCGGGAAGCTGTAGGCATGGCACGAAGAGCAGGTCGAGCCTCTTGGACGGGGAGGCTGGAGCTTTGAGTTGGTGGTCCCCAGCGAGTGGTCGATGCTGTAGGGCAAAACCTTTGGTGGAATGGGAGTATAACATGGTCAAATCAGATGGCATAACCTGGGGAGGTGAGGTATAGTTGGATCCAGAAAGCCTTCTGCCCTAACTAATTTGAGGGTGGTGGAGTTAGAGATAGGGAGCTTTAGTTCTTCTGAGGGTGAGAAAAGCGTGGAGCACCTAACCGTTTACGCAAATAGGAGGCCTCCTCTTCTGCTGCTCATGGCATACCTATTCTGTGTAAGGTAACGTCAGGCAGTTACACAAAGCATGTTTTCTGGGTGTAGGTAGTGTGCAGACCACTTTCTAGACAGATGTGTCATGCCCTTCATCGTAAAACAGAGTTTATTTTGAAAGCACAGGAATGACGTTTCATAAATGTTTTTCTTTCGATTTTGTATAAGAGGAGTAATCAAGTAGGGTTCGAGAAATGCAATATAAAAAGTACAAAAAATAATAGGCTTCAGACTTTCGCCATTTTCATTAAGGGTCATGCTCACGAGGCTTTTTTAAAGCTTAAATCTAACTTAGGCCAGGCAAAATAACACAACCTATTAGTATGTGTCTGATATCAAATTATGTAGAGGACACACACACAAACTTTTTCATCTAAACTAAATTAGTAAGTGTGCCCGTGGGGGGGAGGGAGCGCTTATGGAAAATATAGTGAACACCCATCACTCTTGGATGTCATTAACACTTTTTTTAAATGTGTTTGGCACAATTTCAGGACATCAAATTTACACCTCAATGATTCACTTGCAGATGCTGAACAAAGTGCACCAACTTGAGGGGAAAATAGCAAGCTAGGTGCCGGAAAGCGAGACTCTTTATGGAAATATTTATTTTAAAAAACGTGAAAATTCCTAAAATTTTCTCTCTGGTTATTTTAAATGTACATAATGTATAGAATACGGAGGTAAATAAATACTTAGTAAAAAGGTGTATGTTTGGGTTTTTGGAAATGTTATGGATGAATTACAGGCAAGTGGTCCCATGTCGCAAGTGGCGTCTTCAAGCAGTCCTGCCTTTTTATCCATTAGCATGCAAAGGCTTCTTGGCCATAGAGGTTCACTTTTAACATTGTATGAATGAGCTGAAAGGTCCCAGCATGCAAAGCACTCTTGACTACAAAGCCAGCACTGGCTAAAGGTTTCGCACATGACATGGAGCCACTTGGTAGCGATGGTTACTGGTGGTTCAACTTGCACATGTCACAATTTACACATGTTTTGGTTAATCAGCCACCCAGATGTACAACCTATAAATACACAGCCTAAAAATGGTATCCATGATCCACCCACGCACCCCCACAATTTAAAAAAAAAAAAAAAAAAAAAAATCAAATGACGTCTGGAGGAAAGGAAATCACAAAATATACGGGAAGGCACAACAGAGAACTCAAGGCAGGCGGAAGCAAGAAAAAACCAACATAACGTTTGCATCGGGGCCTGTTAGGCTCTTCAGCACTAAATCTGGAGAAACAATTAGTAGCGCTTTCATTTCACAGACAAGCAACAATTAGCAGCTCAAGTAAATGCTGCCCCTCGTAGATCATGCCTAACACAGCTGTCAAGCTGCAAGACTTAAAATCTATATTTATTGCACCAACACTTTTAGAAGGATTTTTATTTAAGAAAATATTGGACTTAAAAATGCTTTCGATACTTGGACTTCAAATATAGCTAGTATTTATATACACAACACAATTGGTGTGTGAAATGGAAAACACATTCAACTGAATTACGTTCTTAACAGTCTCAAACACAGAGTAATAAATAAATTTTTGGCTTTCTAGGCCATTTTGTGTTATATACCTAAATAGCAACGCCATCCTCATCACCAAACAGCAAAAAAGCAGTACTGATCTCTAAAAACTGGTCTGTCTTCTTTCGAAACAGAGATGCCCTGAACTCAAGCTCAACATTGCCAACATTGCCAAAAGAACAAGCATTTACAATGCGAATAGGTCTCGCAATTGCGAGTTTTTGAGCTATTGGCATTGTAATTGGCAATGCCTTTTATAATATTAAAAGGCATTGTCATTTACAACACCAATAGTTCAAAGTTTTGCAAAAGCAATACGTATTGTATTGCAGAGCGTGGTGTCCGTGAAGCGGGCGGCGCGCTCATTATTAAAGTTTTTTTTAAAAAGAAACAAACAGAGCGCGATGTCCCTGGAGCGGGCGCCACGCTCAACATCAAAGCTTTAAAAATAAAATTTTAACTGAACTCAGTGTCACTAAAGCGGGCGCCGCGCTCAGCATGCAAATACAAAAAAAAGAAACCGCCATTGTCCCCATCAGTGTCAATAAACAAAATAGTGCTCACCCACTTATAATGCAGACCGAGTAACAAGTCAAGTAAAAGGTCCAGTCGTTATGGACAGTAACAAATGCAGACAAGGCGGTACTAAAGAGGGACTAACAAGCCTACTTACGAATCAGAAGCCAGCTTTTAAGAAGGACAATGACACAAGCCAATGACAAATATGGGCTGAGAGTGGGCGGGGCTTCCAGTGCATACTCTATTACAGCATGCCTCACAAAGCGAGCAGCGCTTGCGCGCTGCTGCTAGGCTCAACCTAAAAATGTGCTCCTCCACTTGAACAGATTACCAACCCCTGCACTAACCCTGCCAAACCCACCAATTATAAGAAAACCATCACATCACACATGCAGCCCCCAAATCGGCATGTTTCACTCAGCAAGGAGTAGAGGGCACTTTCTTCATCGCAAGCTCTGCATCAACCTACGAGAAAGAAAAACTTCATGACGCCCTAGTCTTCCACCACTCTGCAGTCAGATTGGTAGATGTGAAGAAACTGCAGGACCCATAAATCCCAAGCTGAGAACACCACATATATTCCCATTGAATTAACAAATCAACTTCAAAACCCTCTGTCTCACAAACATACCAACAGAAACCACACAGATGGATCAGCCAAGAAAAAGACACTGTCTCTGGATATCTCCGCTGCTTGCCCAACTAAACCTCTGCATCCGCAGAGCAGGCGGTAGACAAACCAGTGTTAGACTTGGATTTTGGAAAACACTCAGTGTTTCCATTCATTCTTAGACAAACTTGCAGACCTCCAGCAAGAAACAAACAACCGCAGTTCAAACCACTAGTGACCATGGGTAAATTAGCATGTGGTGTCATCATCACTCTACAAACAAACATTGGCAAACCCAGTAGGTCTTTGCCTTTTATACCTACTGGCTATGCCACTGCTTTCTGCCAATGTTGCGCAGCATTCGTAAAAAGCATAATACTTTTGCAGCATCTGTGAAAAAAAAGAAAGAAAAATATCACAATGACACTGCTGGTGGTCGTGTCATACTATAGGTGTGTGCATGCATGATCATGTCTTGTGTGCATTCGAAACCACGCATTCACACGCCTATGGATTACGCTGGTAAGCCAAGGCACTAAAGCACACTCATTTTCAGGCAGATGTGCAAGTGATCAGGCAAAATGCTGTCACTCATAAGGGCAACACAGCCAATGGCTCAAGTGGGCTAATCCATTTCTCCATGCTGTATGCAGTTAGGAATGGAAGCCAAGAGAGAATGCCACTCAAACAAACTAATGCAAAATGGTAAAATGGAGTTGACCCATATCCCCTCTAAGTATGTATGTGTATATAAGGGTGTGTATGTGTGTTTATATATATTTATATAAATATTACCCAGTGGCGGTCGCCATTGGGTAGATATAGTTAGGACCACGTTGTCATACGCAATGTCTTTCTTCTTTTGCTAATAACTGTAGCGCCATTTGACGAATCCTCACAAAACTTCCCCAAAAAAGTTTTATCTACATCAGCTCCTTCCTTGAAAGTTTTGGGGTGATCTGTCAATCAGGGGGTGAGAAAAAGGGTGGTCCTAGGTGATCCCCATGCAATTTTCCATAGGAAAATTGAACAGAAAAAAACGGCTGAATGCAATTAGACCACATTTTGCAGAAAGCTAGATCTATATCCAGAAAGAGTACTTTTTGTGATTTGGTGTAAGTCCCTTCACTAGCGTTTGAGGAATTAAAGTTCAAAATGTGTCTATGGTTCACATCGCGGTACCTTCCCGAAGGATCCGTGAGGATTTGCAAATCTGCAAGCTCAAACTACACGATCTGATTGGCTGACCGCATCCTGAAGAAAAAGCTGCTGCCACCATTTTGGCACTCAGTAAATGTCTACTAGAAAAAAAAATGTAAGGGGGTTAGGGTAGGTACCCTGATCTTTGGGACTTGTAGGGGAGTCCCAAGGGGCAAATTACTGCTTGATTCAGTGGAACCTCAGATCCACCACAATGCCCAGCATGGCCCCAATGTAAATTTGTGGGGAAACCGCGGATACGCGGTGTAGCCCCCCCCCCCCAAAAAAAAGAGGTGGAGCTAGAGCGTTGCTCAACCATGAGAGTTGGCTGTCCAGAGGGTTGGGTGCAGCTGAAGGCCTTGCGCGGGGTTAGTATAGCAAGGTATGGTAATAATCTATTACTTTACATTTTTTTTTAAATGCTGAAAATCACTGAAGTAAACAAAGGTTATAGTGATGTTATAGTTGCACATGGTGATATCTTTCTTTACATTAAAAAAAACACCTTATAAGTAGCATTATACTTGGGGAAAATGTCAGTTAAAACAAAACATTTTAAACAATAAAAACCACTGAAATTCACCGGTTCTAGTTAACTGAAGAAACTAACTCGTGCCCTCACCATACACTCCGTATGACCTCACATACTACATCTCATAACATGTTGTATGACATCAAAAATAACATTACTGAGGACACTTGATGACAACATTGTGCATGGTGGGGACGTGACTTATAGTTTATTCAGTAAACTATACCTGCCTCTTTGTATGTAACTGAGCACTGTCAACCTCTTCTAGTTGGTGCTTCCAAGTTAGGCCTCCTACCCGCCTCAAAAACTCCTCCCCTCTTGCACATTCATTGCAGCTTGAAGCTTTCCACGTAAGCCTGTCTTCAAACATCAGAGAACTACCTTTTGAGTGTTAGTTTAAAAAAATGCAGGCATTCATTTACAGCAGTTATCAACAGTGGGAACAACAAGCAGCAGTTAGTCACTCAAGAACTGGCATCTGTTCTGTGAAAGATGAAGGTCCAGCATACATAAATATATGTAAAACTGTGGTAGAATTTCATGCAACAATGGATCATCGGTGGTGAAATCAGGACCGGACTGACCTGGGTGAATTACAGACATAGGAAGTACTTTAAGTATACAATGTTATCCCAAGCAGTGAGAAATTAATTCTTAAAATGGTGGAATACTTGGCATCATCCCACTTCCAAAATAGCAAGCGAAGGAGTAGAAGAAATGCAGCATATGATGTCAAAAACCTTTTAACACTTGGAACAATGTTAAAACCCAGCTGCCAATTATATGCCAAAGCATTTTCATACAAGAGCCTAGAATCACAATCCTGCAATAGTGCACAGTGATATTAGGTCATTAGTTGCCCGGACCGACAAAGCTAAGATATGCGATAGTCGAGAAGTTCCCACGATGATCCTATGGGGATCATATATGAACTTGTGCATGTCAGCTGAAAAGTACAGTATATGAAGGGAGAGGCCATCTGAAGAAATTTAACAGTACCTGGGGACCATCAAGAGACTACAGGAGACTGTGAAGGTAGGGATCATAGAATATGGGATAAATCATCTTATCATTGCCATCATAGACCAACCAACTTTCTCTTTATGGCATAGATTGTTCTTATTTCGTCAACAAACCCCGCCAAGGGCAACGGAGACCATCGGCTGCCCCTTCTGATGTAAAAGCGCCGTTCGAGAAAAAAAAATCCACAAACCGAATATAACTCTACACAGTGCAAGATGGTCTGTGATGGCAATGGCATGATGATTTATCACAAAAACATTTTCTTCCATAAAGAAAGTTGAGACAATAAGTTTACTAATTGCACTGAAATTGAGTCAGTAGTTTTGTTGTGAGCAAGCAGTGCATCTGTGGGACTGACTTGTCTGATGGCAGGCGGAGTATCAATTTTTAGGTTTGGTCAAGGCCCATTTCAACGCCTTTGTGCTCTTAGACCTCTCCACTGTCTTAGACACAGTGGATTATGACATCTTAGTGGGTCATGTGAAGGCAACCAGACTAAAGGAATCAGCTTTGAAATGGGTGCAATAATCTTTAAGTGAGAGATCCCAGGCGGTGCAATGTCCTCCTTTTCCACTAAGAAAGTGGCTGTAGTAAGAAAAGTTCTGCAGGGATCATCCCGGTCACTGCATTTCTTAGTTAACTATGTCAAGTCACTTGGGAAGGACTTGGCATCAAAAGGCTTCAAACTTTATATGTATCCCGCTGACTCACAAATACTCATAAGTCTTGAAAACAACTTGTCCTCCCAAACATCAGACTCTGATGAGTTTTATATGGAACAGAATGGGCAATATATTTGGCTACAGCTGAATGGAGATAAAACAGGTCATTGTTATTAATAACAGAACTGACCGCTGGACTTATGTCTACTGGAAATCAGAAATGGGTGACCTTCCTAGTCCTGCAGCATCCATGAACATTGTGAAGTATAATTGATATTTATTTGCCCTTGAAATCCCATATTTCTTCAGTAATGTCAAAGTGCATTTTTTTACTAATCATTATAAGGAATACATCTTCATTTTTGACTCCGTATGCATTAAAATCTGATTGGATCCAGACTAAATGAGGCCAATTTGTTAGGTTTGGGCTTTCCCAGCTCCCTATTAAACAGACTGCAGGCTGCCCAGAAGGCTGCAACCTGCCTGATCACCAAAGTCGCTCAAAAATTACATGTACAGCCATTGCTAAAAAACTTCACTGGTAACCTATGAAGTTTACAATTCAATTTACGATCCAACGCATTACATTTAAGACTCTTCAAGAACAGGCCCCAGACATCATTGCCAAATGGGTGTCTAGGTGTCTTCCAAATCACCTTCTTCGCTGATCAGCAAATATCTTGACAGCTCCAAAATTTGCTAAAGTTAAAAGTGTGTGTGTGTGGGGGGGGGGGGGGTCGCAGCTTCTCCATCTGCACCCCCCAACTCTGGAATACCGTTTCAGATGAGACTGATTTGCTCTCCTTTAGACTCTCCTTTTAAAACTTGGCTTTTTTAAAACACGTGTTCTCACTTTAATTACAAGGATATTGATATTTGCAAGGATATTAGGCCAGTTAGCACCAGTAAACCAAATTGTGATCGTGTGCTTAATCAAATGAAATTAACCTAACATAATTCCAGTAATCCTGAGAGCTAACAGCTTCTTATTCAGAGATATAAAATGGAAGGCGTTCATAAGAACATATGTTAAACTCTTCAACTGTAAAGGGAGTGGGGGGAAAGGGGCCTGTTAACAGCTTTAAGTTACTAATTATAGAAAGTAATTTATTAGGAGCAAAACAGGCGTGAACCACCCCTTTAAGGTTCCAAATGAATGAATCTTTCCGAAAAGGTGACGAGTGTATCTCAAAAGGTTCCTGTGCATTATGCAGCGTAGGAAAAGCCTTCTACAACATTTCCATTACTGCAGGGCATGAATTGCGCCATTCTGTCCGTATGTGGTTTTACCCACACCCACCGGTGTCCTGCACCAGTGGAAAACATGACTGTGCTTGCTGTATACCACCAAGAACTTCCAGAACAAAAGGCTACTGTGGGCCATAGAAGCCGTTAGCAGGAACCTTGGGGAACACACCCCACAAACGAATGCTTCAAACAGGATGGCCACTGTATGAGCAGGAAGAAGAAAATGCCACTGCTAAATTCGTCAAGGGGGCTTTAGAGTGTAAACGCCCACCACGCCTCAGTGGGCGGTGGCGCAAAAGCGAGGTCTGTATTTGGATCAGAAGCATACTTGTAGTAAAAACAAATTCTGGTCAAAAGACAAACACACTTAGGGGTAGAAATCGTCCTAGCAGAAGGAAGATTCAGAGGCTGGATTTAAGAAAATTAGGGCAGAACTGCAGCCGATTAAAAGACAGTTATATAGTCAAATCATTTCACTGTGCAGCAAGGACTGCTACAAAAGCAAATAAAAGCACCACACTGTACAAATTGCCTTCAAAAGGGAGTTAATTCGCATATTGAGTACAAGTTCAGTTATTACACAGGTATGTGTGTTGTGAAGCTACGTCACATTTTTGAAACACCGGCAACAAATACAATATCTCGAATAATCAGCTACATCGCTTGCATAGAGTTACGTGGCCAACTATTGTCTTTCAACCAGCATGATCAGAAGTTTACCCAACATTTTTTTTTTCTTTCATTAGCCTCTCCTCGTTGACAGGCACAGATATTGCTTCCTCTAATATCTCGGGCTCAGCAGACCACTTCTTGTCAAAGTAGCCGCAGAGATTAGCACAGACTGCTTCACTGAAATATTATACAGTAGCCTTTGACCCCGTGGCGCGCGACCAGCTGCTCACTCTGCAGAGACCAGGTGTGCCACAGCCCTCTACACAATGCTGTGCCATAATTGAACTCTGTGTCTGCCTTCATCTTCACTCATGAGAACACAATGCATGCGATTCACCACCAGAATGAAACATGCACAAAAATAAATACGGCTTCCTGTGCACATGCATGTTTCTTGCCATAACATGCAAACCTATATAAAGAAAAATATACGTCTGTGTTAAAATGCATGCATGTTTACAGCATACCATGAGAGCCGGCTCAAGTCAGAGGTGAAATAATTGAATTGCGTAACACTGACCATACATAATACACAATGATGTTTTTAGGGCACTCTTAAGACCATGCATGCTCAATCTGTTGCGAAACATATTGTTATCTTACGGTGAACTTTGAGCCTGTCAATTCTTACCAGTGGTCAGCCTTCATTCTCACTCATTAGCTTGCTCCTTATTCATTAACTGTGTGGGCTTTCCTTCCGCTTTTGTTTATTCTTCCTCTTCTGTTTATCTTTCCCCTGGAGCATGGATACATTTTTCTATCTTTCCACTGCTCGCTTTTTCAGTCGCTACTTTTTTCTTTTTGTTTACGCACCCTACAAGAGTGTTTATATTTCCAGCTGTCTTCCTCATATGCTTCTCTTCCCCTCTGTGTTCCTTTCTCTCACACGGATGTTTCTCCCCCACTCCACCCATGTTGCTGTCTCACTCATGTGCTTTCTTTCTCCCTGCCAGCTTCACGGTGCTCTCTTTCACCAGTTTGATGACCCCCAGACCAGTGTTGTTTCTACCCCCATTCACATCCCCTTTCACCCCCTTGTGTGGTTTCTGTCCTGTGTTGCTTTGCCCACCCGCTTTAGAAACCTGCCTCAAGCGCCCTGTTCTGATTCTGCCCCCCTCAAACACGCCCCTATGTTGCTTCCCCCTTCGTTGCTTTCACCCGCCCGCTTTAAAAAAACAAACATTGTTTTAGTTACTCATTCAATTTGGATTGGTAACTACAAAAAAAAAAGCAGTATCATTTTGTAGGCATGAACATGTGTGGTGCACACGCTCACAAAAGGACACAGCTGGCCTTGTTAAAAGCTTTTTTAATTCTTTAGCCATGTGGTATCCCTGATAATGTGCCACATGGCTAAAACCATTGCAAAAAACAAATGGGTCCCACCCAAAGGTGAGACCTATTGGCTTTGTAAATGCTTGTTTCGGTATTGTTTTCTGCAAACATGAAAAATGAGAATGTTGAACTTTTGCAATTAACTACTTCCTTCTTCATTTTTCCAAATGGTTGAAGACTAGCCATATAGAGCTTTTCACACAAAGAACACTTTATTCAGCAAAACAACTTCAAACTAATATTGAAACCAACATAATGAGATGAGTAACAACCTCAAAGGGCAATAAAGGAAGTAGAGTAAAAAATGGAATACTAATGCAACTGTTCTCACCTGGCTCAAGATTGTGAACATGTTGTGCCCACAGGGTGAGCCAAAGCTGGCTTGAGTATTAACTCTGCTAGCCAATGCTCTCTAGGGAGATGCTTTACTGGGAGCTTTGAACAACTGTTACCACAACACAACCAGAACAACAAAGGCAGTATGCGAAAAGGACGGCTTATTAAATACGGATTACCAGAGGTACGCCAAACACACTGCTCACTATCTCTGTGCTTTGCTATTTTTTACATCATACATACAAACACTTCAATCTGCGAAGAAAACAAAGACGAGAAACTTTGGCATTAGACAGTTAATTATATATCTTTCAATTTACACAAGTATATCAAATTGGTGGATAAAGGATCTCATTATGATCAGGCCACTTCAGAAGAATAAAAAACACCTAGAAAAAGGAGTGGTCACAGACAAGCAAGGACTCAATTACACTGAACACAGAACCTTCCATGACAGTGAGAACCAGGCAACCAGTTAATGATGAGCGTGGCATTTTGCTATTGTGCAGGGATCATATACAAATTAGGCCTGAGAAAGTTTAATTAGACTGGCAGAATTCTGAAAATCCTAATTTTCACATTAATGTGAAATTTACAAAACGTATTGAAATTTTGCATTATGCAAGTTCATGTAATTTTCAGCTCTGGAAGAGTAGTTTGACAGAAAATGGCACATACTTTTTCTTCATGAAATATATCCTCAAATGAAAAATAAAAATCAAAGATACCAGCAAACCATATTTTGTGCAAAAACTGTAATTTTGTGAAATTTTCATGAAATTTCAGAGAAAGAGACGATTTCTTACACCCCAAAGTACAGATACTGACACCCATGCAGCAGAGAAGCACCTCCATATGTGCTGCAAGTATTCTGATGGATTCAAACCAATTGGATGGCTTTAGTGATAAGAATACGTCAACTCTGATCATGGGAGTACATAAATGAAGTTTGGTCGTTTTGTAGAATGCAGACTTTAATACGTATGCCCATCGCAACAAAAAATAAGAAAGACGTGTAATCGAAACCATGCAGCAAAACTAACGCATAACTGTTTAGTGATAGCCTGCCTGTGCCAAGAACCGATCAATGCACGGTGTGAGGCTTGTAGCTAATCACATAAAATGTCGGCATTGAGCACAACCTTAAGCGCTGAAATCTACAAAACAAATACTAATATTTACTGTAGCGTTTTATTTGATAAATGATTCAGTTTTATAGATGGATAGTTTTATATAGCTACGAATGATATAAAAATTGCTAAACATGTATGAACTGGCCCACATGTAGGCCAATAACTTCATTATGATGTGATGTGACAAGTCTGCTCAAGAAAGCAACTAAACCCAGTCAAATTCAAAGACCTAACACCTGAGAAGTGCAGGCTGAGAAAGATTTCAGGGCTTTGCAAGCCAAAAGGCTACCCCGCTTTAAAAAAAAAAGAAGAAGAAAAAAAAAAAGGTTGTGTGATCGACAGCCGAGTCCTACATTCGCCCTTCGTAGAGTGGTGAAAGCAGTAACCTTTAGAGGAATGGTTTACCACCATGGCTTGCTTGCTTGCTTCCCCGCCTGCTGAATTGTACTCCAACTCTCTGAAAATCCAGGCAGTGACATTTTGTCGCTGCCGCACCATGCAGCAAGACTTCCGCCTCACAGAGAGGGGACAGGGTCGGACCAGCAAAAAATACAGTTAAATATTATTTCCGCTTTCCCCATAATTTCCAAAATGACTACGTATGGTCTGTACAGATGAGCGTATGGTCTGTACAGATGAGCGTATGGTCTGTACAGATGAGCGGTTGTGATGGCAGCCTGGGGGAAGGAGAAGCAAAAAAAAGTTGTTTGCATTTAACAACGAGATCATGGTGTACAACTGGAAAAATCCTGAATGCAGACTTTAATGCACCTTCTCTCTCATTCATATGAATTGAAAGCACATATTCGTCCGTGGTAATAACTGTACGTCTCTATTAACACATCTCGAGCTCCCAACCCCCTCCATGTACGCAAATACTATGTGGCAAACCGCTGCGCGCGCGTTCCATCATTCTCAGGGCTGCAGGGCTCTCCACATCCGTGCTTCCCCCTCCCTGCCCCCGTGCTTCCCCCCTCCCTGCCCCTTTCCATCATGTCTAGTTCACACCGCCAGTAGACGCACAGTGTACATCTCAAGGGCAACTTCGCAGCTCTCGAAGCTGCTTTCTATTTTCATTACTTGTCATCCATTCACGCAGTACTTCAAGCACCTTCACAGCTCGGTTGGCACCCGTGCCTTCACAGGTAGCAAAATGTGCAAGAACCCGAGGGTCAAAGGGAGATGTGTTCACACGTCTTCTCCAATCTGGAATATGCTGTGCCACGTCGAGTGGAAACACAACTCGCAGAAAAAGAACACGAATCCAATGGAGGAAAAAACCCAATGACTATTTAGAGGCATCAATCTTTGGCAAAATGCATTACCAGGGATTACTGCTTCGTTAATGCTTTGTTACTCACAAATCAAGAGGCGTCACAAGCAAGAGACTGTCTGTTTACAATACTACTAAAAAGCCCACAATTAACAATAAAAGCAAGTGTCTTGTCAACAAAAAGTGGTTTCGAAACTTGAACCTTAAAACAAGCAGCACTACATTAAGTTTCTTCATGAGCCAGCCTTCGTGATCATGAACACAGCATTGTACTTTCTTCGACCCGGAATGAAGAAAACAACTACAGCAAAACAGGAGGAAAAAGTAGCTGTCTTGGATAAATCACCCATACTTGCTATAGCAGTCAATTTTGTCACAGACACCATGTAGAGGAGATAACAAATCGAAGCACAATGTAAAATGAACTCCTCGGGAAAAATAACCGGTAGCAAACGTTTGGGGAACAAATTACTTTCATGAATGTAGTACGACTATGTATGCATCACGTTACATGCGAGATGCATGGTAAAGCTGGCGCTTGTGCTTCATATTAACAGGGGTGCACATGTGGAGCACGTTAGGCCCTGCTCATAGAGAGGCTGTGATGCTTGCTCACAGATCACCAGAGGAAGGTACCCATCGCCAAAGACATCTATTGTGAGACACAGACCAGGAAGTACAAGAGAAGGCCGACCTAAAAGGGTGCAGGAATCTATACCCTACCTCGCGAGGGTAGGCCATGGGTCTAAGGAGACACATCCAGTGAGAGAAGGGATCAAGGGGGACCTTTACTGCGGTGCAGAAACAGGTCAGAATTGATGGAACACCTTTCAAGGGTGATTTTACCTTGATAGGTGTTCCACCAATTCTGGCCTGTTTCACCATCGCAACTAAGTTCCCTCAAGAATCCCCTCCCCTCCTTGGATGACACTGGAATCAGTCCACTTCAATAAGCTGAAATGTTTACGGACAAAGAGCTTCTTTTTAGAACAAAAAAGGTGGTCTAGGAGAAGGCAGCAATACTTGGGAGAATAAACCATGAGATGCCAGCATCCTGCAAGTATGGATCCGCCGGAAGAGAGAGGGTTGCTGCAGTGAAACATCACACCAACATATGACTACTGAGACTTTTCCCATAATCATCACTCAGGCTACAGTACGTGCCTCACTGGCTCAAGCTCCGATTATGGAATATGGGCATCTTAGTGTCTTCATTTAAATTACTGGATTATTCCACACCAAATATCTTTTCCCCTAAGAAATGCAACTGTACAAAAACATTTTACTGAATGAAGATTCCCTTATTAACATTTCTTAAAAATACCAAACGTAAAAAAAAAACTAAAAAACACTTGTGCAGAATTCACCCGCTTTTGTCCACCACATTCTGGTCACCACATTCAGGCCACTTACAAATTGTGCCAGAATTAATTCAAACCGCTAAACTACTCCAAATGAGGAAATGGCCGAAAAGTGGTATGTTATCTAGGTTCACTGGCGCCACTCAGGAGAAAGCCACACAAAATTTATCCTGAAGTTGCTTATTTTAGATGACGGTGCTGCAAGGTGAGGAGAACCACAACCCTCCCCAAATTTTTCGGCCTAAGCCAACAGAATGCAATAACACTCCCCAGCACACGTCGTAGATTTGTGAGAACGGTTCAACAGTGCATGAAATAAGCACAATTTATACAGAAGAATTCAGATTCTCTCTGTCTTCTTTTATCCTTTTATTCTGTAGATCTTCAAACAGCACAACAGCCGACACGTGTTTCGTCGCATACATGGGAATTAGTCCCTTGACTTTTTCAAGGCTAAGTCTTCTCAGTTATGAATTTTATTTCTGTGGTGATAATTCCAACCCACAAAGGGTGTCTGTATCCTGCGGCGTCCTTTAAACACAGTTTCTATGTATCCAGCAATCCTGATATGTTCTGGTATTGTAAGTGCCTATCAGTGTCTCTATCCTGTGGACGCCGTCAGCCGCATGTTGTCGAGTACGCAACATGATGTTACATAGGAACTGTGTTTAAAGGACGCCGCAGGATACAGACACCCTTTGTGGGTTGGAATTATCACCACAGAAATAAAATTCATAACTGAGAAGACTTAGCCTTGAAAAAGTCAAGGGACTAATTCCCATGTATGCGATGAAACACGTGTCGGCTGTTGGCTGTTTTGCTGTTTGAAGATCTACAGAATAAAAGGAGAAAAGAAGACAGAGAGAATCTGAATTCTTCTGTATAAATTGTGCTCATTTCATGCACTGTTGAACCGTTCTCACAAATCTGCGACGTGTGCTGGGGAGTGTTATTGTTTACTCCAAATGAGGAGTGCGATTTATTGGGAAAGATCTCTTTTATACTACAAAAAAAGACGTTTGTAATGATGATTTCCACATCAAACACCCTCTGAAACCTTCAATTAAGAACCTTGCTCCCGGTAGTGGAAGATATCACTATGCAGCTTTCATCACGGAACAACAAAGCACCCCAAGCAAGTGCACAACTTAACGTCCCAATCTAAACTCTGTTTCTCCATAAGCATGGCCCTCGAGAAGAGACTGACAATGTTCAAAGATGCTCCACAGGCACATTTAAGTTGGTTAGGGGCTTGTCGGTGTGATATAGTAGCTTGTTTAGTGTGCAAGGAAATATCTGGAATGATGAAATGATAAAACACCTTATTTCCCATGCACAGCTCGCTCTTTGGAAACCAATACCACGAGGGTTCCTCCCAATTGCAGGTGATCACTTTGGCTAAGTAGAAAAAGTAAGGTGAAAGGTAAAGGCTTTCAGGTGTTTTGAAAGATAAAGTATTTGATTCAGATGTGTGCGAATGGGGTTCAAGTGTCCCTCCTCGCCACTGAGATGGTCCAGCTAACAATATGGTGGGAGATCCTAAAAATGGAAACAAGAAGGGAAATCAAGGGACCACCGTGTTCAATTTCCTCACACTACAAGTGTAGATGAACGAAGAATAGTGCATATGTTAACCACATGTTGTTTCTCAGCTTGCAGAAGAATTTTGCAGGCAAAAAACTAGCTTTGTGCTTCAAAGCACTGTTTTTGTCTCACATCTACGCAGTCTCACACAAACGGGTCAAAGCAATCTCACACAAACGGGACAAAGCAATGTCAGCTGCATTATGCAAAATTAACAGAAATGGATCAGATGGTAGTATCAAATAGGAAAGGTTTTGAATCAGGGTTATGGTGCAATAGGGTGCTCGGAAGAGGAGCTAAAAGATGGGGCTAAGAAATGCAAAGCAACGCAGAAAAAAATAGTTATTCTGTCATGGGTTCAAACAAGAGTGACCATCACCCTGTCCCACAATAAATCAGTGCCCAGCAGGAAACCCCCAGAGAGGACTACATGCAATTTCAACATTGTGGCTCTGCAACAGAGCACATGAGCAAAACCTCGGGTGCGAGCTCGCTCACCATGGTATCCACCGATCCCTGTACGAAAAATGGAATAACGGCGACATTAAGCAAAATCGTAAGCCGCATTACTCCAGCAACACTTCTGGTTTGTAGCGAGTCAGACGGCACAGTAGAGCTGTCGGCAGAGAGGGTTGAGTTCACACCAATGCCTCACACTCCATTTTCCACAAAATAATTATTCTCACCAAGCGGAGAGCAGGGGATCAAGAGATTAAAGCCTGCTGCAGCATTATTTCAGCACCTCGATTAAAACTGTCTAGATGTTCAGGAAGCTTATGGTTAGTCTGATGAAATCTAGCATGCTGTCAAGGATGTGGTATGAGGGGCGAGCGTCTCGCACCTTAAGCAGATTCTTTCAAATGATGACGCAGCTAAGGTCCTTTGCCATCCACAACCTCAGACAGAGAAGGGACAGGCATAATGAAATCATCTCCTAAAGAGAAATAAAATACGAGGTTTGAACGACAGCTGTGAGATTTGGTATGCAATGATTGTGGATTCTGCCTTTTGTCTTTGAGCTTCACTATATATATATATATATATATATATATATATATATATATATATATATATATATATATATATATATATATATATATATATATATATATATGAAAAAGCCTTTACTACGCGGCTGTTTCCCCGCATGTTGTTACATCGCATGCGATGTAACAACGCATAGCCATTACTACACATGCCATTACATCGCATGTGCTTTTACAACGCATGCGATGTAATAGCGATCCACATCGTTGTGAGGAAACTGAGGCTCTTCCGTTTCCTCACAACGACATGCACCGTGCAGGACGTGAAGCAGGAACCAGGAGAGAGGAACCACGAGGAGAGAGAGGTAAGGGGGATTGGGGGTTACTTTTTTAGGGATTAGGGTAGTGTCGGGGTAGTGTTGTGGTGTTTGGGTAGTGTAGGGTAGTGTTTTAGGATTTAGGGTAGTGTCGGGGGGTCGTGCAGGGTAGTGTTTGAGTGTAGGGACCGGACTGGGGGAAGGGGGAGGGTCGTGCTGGGGGTAGTGTTTTAGGGTAGTGTTGTGGTGTTTGTGCAGTCAGGGTAGTGTCGGGGGGTCGTGCAGGGTAGTGTTAGGACTGGGGGTCGGGGGAGTGTCGTGCAGGGACACTAAATTAGGGTTTAGGGTAGGGCAGGGTAGTGTCACTTACCTTGCATACTTTTACCATGAGCATACCTTTACCACGCATGCATTTGCGTTGCAATGGCATGCATGGTAAAGGAATATACGTGGTAAAAGTATGCGATGTAATGGCATGTCGTAATGACAACGCGTAGTAATACCCGCGTTGTAATGGCACACGTTGTATTACTACGCGTTGTAATAAGTCATATTCTATACACATATATATATATATATCAGTGAATTTACCTTGATCGGTGTTCCACCAATTCTGGCCTGTTTGTGCACCGCAACAAAAGTAGGAACTGAGAAAGCAAACTGCTGCAGAAAAAACAGTGTCCTTGCCACAGAAGATACTATGCGTTGATTACTGATTAATTGTGATCCCTATCGCATGGGAGTAATGAACATAAACTGCACAAGTCTGATGTGGAGGACTCCAACCTCCTGTGGTCCTAAAGATGAATCTGGTAAACAAGGTAGCCTGGCAGGAATGCTAAACGTAGGCATAATCTTGCTCTACCACTCGCCTCGAGTGGGTGCTCAAGTCAATTGCTAATAACCTGTCACTTATTTAAAGCAAATCAGCATTGCTCTAACAAAAAACCAACAAACTACAAATAACCCCTTCTGAGGGATCAGTAATGGCTCCCAATCGATAACACTTCAACATTTCACATACAGATGTATATGAGCGGGCATCTGCCCCACTTGAGAGAGAAGTTGTTCTACAGTGGGTGCGATCCTGTCTTCTGTGCCACCTATGCCCTCCTTCTGATGGTAAATGGTTCAGTCTACTGATTGGCGCGATCCGTCATCAAAATGCTGACATTACCTACTAGTCTGCACTCTTATTTCAGTTAGAATATGAGGCAGGCAGATGAACCAAAGTGAAGAAGGGGGAGCAGTACATGACCCCGTTGGCCTCACGCTTATTAAATTCAAGAGCAGTTGATTGCTATTTTTACTCATTGGGCGCCTTCATCCCATCTTGAGACCACAATGGCAATTAACATTAGTTACATGCCTTAGCAGAGGGTATAAACATCTGTGCACCTAAACAAGCAATTCGAAGAGAATTCCGATCTGGTTGCAAAACGCATAGTGGGTTGTGAATGTTAACTGTGTAGGTATCAGAAATAATTTATTGTGGTTAACAAAATGCGATCTCTGGTTTTCTTTTTCCAATCTGTGGTCATATTCGATTTTCTGCAGGCTCACTGTCATGACAAACTGAAAGATATCTTTGGGTGAGGGTGAATGGTACGCAGACTCTTTATAATGATCCCATTATCTCATAGTTTGTGTCCTCTTTGTGCATGCTTTTGGTTCTTCGGCTGCTTCTTATTGCTTTTGTCTGGAAAAATCAACTTGATAAAGGTGGTATTTTGGCAGGTTTATAATGCCTTTATCAAACACTCACATTACATACCTGCTGAGTGATAGGTTGGTAGAGGAAGTGGTGATGTGGGTAGCAGATGGCAAAACACACACGGGTTATTGTGTTAGGAGATCCTGCTGGTACTGAGCAAGAGGATGACATTTAGCAGTCCGTAACATTCTTGAACATGAAGAAAGAGTTCTTTTTTCCCAAAACATTCGTATTAAGGTTTTTGCGCAGAAACACAACACGGAATATAGCTCAAATAATCAGTGAGAAAGAAGACAAAATACATATACTCAAATAGGTCCTGCGCCGTAAAGAAAGTTTCCGGTCTTAAAAATCTTTAGAGTAGTTGTTACCACTATTCCTGCCTCTAGACAACAGTTCCAAAGATCCTAGTCTTATCGAGCAAGATAAAGCAGGCATACCAAGGGACACATAGCCAATAGCCAAACCTCAACCCCATTACCCATGGAGTCTCTCCTTATATGGAATGTTCCTGGTTCTTCAGTGCTATCGCGTCAGAGTGGGTGGATCGGATGACTTCCATACCTTTGTTGGAGATAGTTTTGCTGCGATTGGACAATGGCAAAGCAAGTTCAGCCGTGGTACACATTTTCCCTCACAAACAACAGACAGCACAGGGAGCGGAAGCTCAAGATTCCCTCACATATTCACCCAGCAGCCCGCAACAGGGCAGTATTCTGACAAGAAGCAGAAGTTCACCACCAGGGGGCAGGGCAACTTGATCTGGAGCCGGCTCCCCAAAGTCGGTCCTGGAGGGCGGAATCCATGCCAGATTTTTAAGATAACTAGATTTATCTACATGGGGATATGCTAATAATCTGGCATGGATCCGGCCCTCCAGGATGGACTTTGGAGAACCCTGATCTATAGAGGAAGCCTGGCACCGAGTGTGCCACAGACGCCAAGCGTTATTTTCTCTCTGGAATAATCTCACCTCCCACTTTAATATTATGAAAAATCTATTGTTGTCTGAGAGATGCTTGTTAAAGCATCTTTCAATCAAAAAGCCTTGACAATAAACCAAATACACTTTGGGTTTTAATATAATAACGTGCTTTCATTCCTTCCTTCACTTTTATAAGTTTTGAGAATAGTAAATTGGGCGACATTGCAAAGAAAGCTTTTATATTTATAATTGCTAGTATTCACACAAAAACACTGAAAACAGAGTTTCTAACACTTTCTGCTCGAAAACGTTGCATGAAAAAATCCTGTTATTGCCAATCAAAGGCAGGCAACATTATTCTGCCTACAAAAGGATTAATGGGCCATGCCTACACCCACTCATAGGCCCTAGGGCATGATGCACTCCGCATGCTGAGCAAAATGTGAAGTGTATTACACCTACTTTTCTCAGTTCTGTAAGGCAACTGCAATATTAACCAGTAGAGGGTTTAAAGCACAGAAACACAAACACTAAAAAAGCACATATCTAATACACAGAAGTGACAGATAAAAGGAGTCATCATGCAGAAAAGCGCAATTCATTGTGATCCGCGAACTGGAATTTACAACAGAATATTCAGAGTTGGAAATTCTGCAAAACAGATTTTATAAATTTATGACGCGCCTGCATCTTGACAAGCCACTAAAACTGGAAGGTGCAATACCCAATAAACGTCTATTTCTAAGGTTCAATCTAATCAGAAAAACAATCATACCCAGTAATAAATAAAAAGATAAACAAAAAAATTCAGCGCACAAGTGACAAGCTTGGTTTGTTATGTCAACTCAGACCTCGACTGGAAATGGTCAATGTAAACCAAAAAAAAACACCCAACCTATCCCCAAGACCAGTAGGCACTCCGACAGGCAACACACAAAGGGTCTTTGCACTGTGAGCAACACAGCTCACAAATGTAACTTTTCTTTAAAAAAAAAAATATATATATATATATTCCAAGTACAAAATTATAGCACAAGAGACAGTAGAAAATACATGATAAATTCAACTTAATAAATAAGTTCATCGAAACCTCAGAATTCTAAGACATTTTACATCGAAATGTAAAAAGTTTCCTCCACTTGAAATCACAAATGCATATAAATGCAGTCTTAAAATTCTCCATGACATCACTTATTAGAAAGAAAACATGAGGATCACTTTATAAACAATGAAGTTGCTACTCCTGCAGGTTTCTCCTGCATGCTCCTCCCCCCAGCATTCATCACTTCGGCACCAACAGCACCAAACTTGACACCGACCGAACACCACTCCGAGCTCTCATTTGTGCTCAACACCTGCTCACTCAACAAACACACCACAGAGGTATGGGTCCTGCTGCACAATCATGCCCTGCACTACTCTTCATCAAAGAAACCTGGCTGTACCCACCCTCTGCTCCAGACATCACCACAGTCTTCCCCAACGGCTACAAGAGCATCAGACAAGCAAGACACCATCACAAGCCACAAGGGGAAGTCAACATTATTTTCAAAGGCAACACAGGGTGCACCTATACCATCACAAACCAGCCACAAAGAGCACCTCACCTTCAAGTTTCGAATCGCAGCCAACTTCACCTTATGTGGAACACTCATACACTCATCTACCGACCACTGGGATGCTGCGCCATCTTCGCCAGCGATGTCACAGATCTCATTGCACCATTCATCATCAACCCCAGCAACTTCATCCTCATATGAGATCTGAAGTTTCACGTGGAAGACCACACTGACCCAAACTCCCAACAACCTCCTTAAAAATCTCAGCAACCTCTGCCTCGCCCAGCATGTCATGTCACAAACCCTACCCATGACACAAGACACCTCCTGGACCAGATTTTCTCCACTTTCAGAAACACAAGGTAGACAAACCATCATTGGCCTGGACTTACCACGCCGTATCAGTTTCAGCATTTTCACCCTCAGTCACAGATGACTCACCACCTCGGAACCTTCTTGACACTGCTGGAAAAATATTCCAGAGATGTACTGGACTTCCGCTCTCTATGTACAATGGCCTGAACCAACAAACAACCTGACCGAAGACATCAAGAACTTCCACAACTGGATCATCGCCTGCACCAACTCACAGGCCTCCTTCAGGCACGGCAAAACAACGAAAACACAAACGCATGCAAGCTTGTACACAGAAGAGATTTTGTGTTTTACAACATTGCCATAAAGAGATGATGAAAAAGAAAAAAGCTCTTTTACAAGACTTAATTAGTGCTTGCCTGTTCAGTGGCACATGATGCACAGTGAGAAAATGTGTCTGCTCTCATAAACACTCATGTTTGAGATCTGTTTACACTCGAGTGTTAACTTCACATCAGGTATTAGTAAGGTTTGTTTTCTAATTAATCCGTAGGGAAGGAGGGCAGCATCATGCGAACAACATTAAATGTATCTTGTGCAAGAACGTATCCAACACACACACATACACCCTTCTCTCGTTAGCTTAATACATTCTTAGCAGTTGGAACATAAGTTCCAGAGTGCTTGCTTGACAAAGGTTTTCCAGTGCTAAATCCGGACTTAAGAAAGGAAAAGGAAAAAACGTTCAAACTGACAGGCATAAATAACTATACCCTGGATAGGTGTACTTTTACATGCAGATATTACCATTTACGATTGCACATTTTTCGCAAAGTATACACATATTTTCACATCTCTAAAACATACAGGGAGTCTTCCTATTCAATACCTTCCCAAGTATCTGCCCTTCCAAACCTAAAACGGAATAAATTAGATGACAGCAGTGCATAAAATGTGTTTTGTTCATAAAACAACCCCATTTTTTCCATGATGAACGAGGAAAAGACAGACTTCGCAGGCAAACAAATTTAAAAAATATCAGAACTTCCCAAACCTAGGCGTGCAAACTTACTACAATGCGGAGAATCCTTGAAGGAATGATTCAGAACACGGTCTTCTGAATTTAAAATATTCTTCTAGGATTAGTTCTCTAGGTCTTTATATCAGAGTAGCAATGTCAAGAAGGCTCAAGACAGGAAAAAACGGGACCTACAAAGAACGATATGTGTGTACAACAAAACTAAACCCGTCCAGTTTGTTCGTCAGAAGTTGGGAATGAGAACGTGTCTTCAATTGCATTGTTAGAAGTACCTGAAAAGGCTTTTACTGGATAATCACAATACCCCGTCCATGGACCTAAGCAACAAGTGGTTGGGAGGTCCTTGTGCCTTTTTTACGCCAAGAGAATAATGCCATCCATGTACCTGGTTTCTTCTTGGCTATTGCGGTACTAAAACATCAAACCGGGGCAGCCACCATAAACGGGAGTCATTCCTTCCACTTCACAAACTCATCCTTCCATTTACATACACAAGCCATTCTGGCTACCCCTCATGCTGCAAGGGTTAGATGGATCTATCTTTTTTAGTTTTACTTTAGGTGAATAAAATAAGATGTACGAAAACTTTTGTAGGTTGGGAATACTGCATATATTTTCCTTTTTAAGAGCCCTAAATATATTTTTTTTTGCTTATAGGCAGTGTGGAGAATCTGATGGGCAGGCTATTAAGATAGTGCACTCAGTCTTAATCTGAGCTGTGACTGAGCTCCCATACTGCTTAAATAGAGGGGCCACACAAATAAATGGGTTTCACTTAAAGTCAGCTTAACACACGATTGGTGTCTTTACCAGAACAGCAAGGCAGCCCTCATTCAAAATGTGCGAGTTGTATGTAGCACAAACCAAATAACAATACAGTTAAGAAATAAATAAAGTTTCAAACAAAGATTCACTAAAAAGATACACAATAAGTAAAAAGTAACGAAAAACGGGTAACGGGTTCAACTGCTGCAGGGTAATAAAAACCCCAGAGGAATTCAATGAAAATGTTTAGGCAATCCAAAAAAGGGGTCACTTTATTCAGTGTGTTACGAGGAAGCTCTTTGTGAAATGTGAACGTCTAGTGTAATAAGCTCTCGGTGAGAACAGCTGGCTTTCAATTAAAGACAGGTGAGAGGAAAGTCTGTTTTTTACTTTCAGAATTTCGTAAACTCAATTTAGGACAGCTGGTTGAGCTGCTGAGTTGTACCTGGTGACGAAAGCTTAAAAAGCTATATACCACTGGTTAAACGCCTCAGCTGTGGCTTGTAATTCCTCAGTTGGTTTCTTCAGGAGAAGTTCAAGTGAAAAAGCACAACTTCAGAACAGATGTAGCAGACCCCCTACCACCACCATAAGTGCACATAGTGTTTCGGGTAAAACACCAGATATTACATCCATGAGCATATAGCATGGAATTCATTCCCCTTCCCTATTCTAGAATAATTCTGGGGGCTAGTGCGCCGTAAATGGGTCCTTCTGGGGTACAGCTAGTTTGTCATTTTAGTTTCCCCCAAACTAAACTACCCTAATGCATCCCTAATTCAAAAAGTACGATGTATTTCATATACTGGTAGAGTGCCTAAAGGCAGAGACAATTTGTCAAAGGCCTATGCATGGAAGACAGATTTATAAGGATAATTGTCATCCGTTCAATAGCATAAAGACATAATTTATCCTGCTTAGTTCCAGAGCAGAACACATTTACAAAATGTTTCCCTTTGCTCGACATTGAAAGCAACCCTCTTTGCTAATAAACTGAAAAATATTGGGGTTTTCGCTTGACGTAGACATTTCTTCTCCAATATGATGGTCAGCACCTGCTTCATTCAGCTTAGGGTCTTGACTTTGCTCTTACTGAAACAAAGACCAATCAGTCTCAGCTGCAATGTAGTCTGCCTTTTTTTGTGGTAATCCTATACAGCCCGGATTTTCCAGCTCCTCGTGAGAACACAGGAAGCTTAAAATGTAGCTGTCTGCATGATGTAAGGTATTAGTCTCTTTTGCAAATAATTTCCCATAGTTGGTACCAGTGATTGAATCAGAATCAAAAATACCTGCCTGACCTTTAAATGGCTGACCGATGTAGCTCCGTTATCTTGTCCAGAAAGCTGAACGTTCCATTGCTACACACCACCTGCAGACAAATGTCACTTAAAAATTCCACTTTTCAACACATCTGTAAGTGATACCGGCTGCTCTCATCTGGAATGAACTCCCTTAGGATATTCAGGATGCTAACCTACTCTCTTGACTTTGGATGTCTGCTGCAAACCTCAAATGAGGTATGATGAACTATGTTTTCACATCTGAATCAAGATATTTTTGTGGCTTTTTCTTAAATTTTTTAAATTTTATACTGACCAAAGAAGCCACGGTTCAGATGTGAAAACATTAATCAAAATATGAGAACTTAATTATATAAAGTGTTTCATAAGGCCAAAGACATATCCTGAAGACATGGCCTTGCACAGGCCACAATGCCAGATTTGTTTTCCAGATGAACTGGATGTTCTAAAACAGGTGTAAGGAGTAATTGGTCCACACAGGGTGATCTCCAGAACAGATAATTTTCCAGACAATTAGTTAGATTCTAGGGGAAACAGCAGTCGCCACAGGACCAAAGAATTACCGCTCTGTTGTGCACTCCAAACGCACATAAATGCCTCTTCAAAACTCTAGATACCTTGCCGGGAGGTCAGTAAACAACCAAAACTTCTATAAGACGGCAGTCTACCATGCAGTAAATGTGGACTGTCCTTGATGTAGCTGAGTTGCTAGAGGGGTCTCATTTGTGATCTCCACCCGAGAACCTAACATAGGACCATTCACCGATCCACAACATTGGTCTGTTTTGTTCTCACTCGCTCTTTTGCTCTCAGTTGCCTACTTTAGCATCAAAACTGTTGCCACTTCTTTGGAAACTAACAAGGCAGGCTCCTACTCCACCTGGTCAACTGAAAACACTCGGGACTTAAGTACAGAGTGTCTACGGCACCAAAGCGGTGCCCTGTGAAGAATACAGAGAATGGGAAAAGAGAAAAACAGCACTGAAAGGTCAGCTCAAGGAAGCTTTTTTAAACTGAAAATGAAAGGTGATTTGATGAAACTGCTTCTTGGGCAGCAGGTCCTCGTGCCAGCTCTCCCTGCGACAGTTCTCTTGTCCAACTTGACCGCTGTTCGCTACCCTCTGCTGTCTGTCTACCTGTTGCCCTCTGTTTGTGCCCCCTATGCTAGTTTTTCTGCCCTCTGGCTTGCCTTTTCTGCTAGTTTTTCTACCCCCTGTTGTGCCTTTTCTGCACATTTTTCTGTCCCCTGATTTGTCTTTTCTGCTCGTTTCTTCCCTCTTTCTCAAGACCTGGCTTGTGGACGGAGACCTCGCATCCCAGTGGCCAGATACCCCGGGGTGATTGATTGATGGGCAGAGACTGCCTCCTCAGTAAAACTGGTGTTTTAAATACGACATTATTCTACTTCGCCACAAAAACACAAGACATTAAAGGAGTGGAGCGCTGTAGGGAGTCTCTAACAGCAGTTGGAGGTGGCTAGAAAAGATGGACATGGAAAGCGTCTCTATTAGATAGGATGCTCACTCAATGCGAGCATTCCTGTGAAATGGAGGGGGGTTACATTTAGCGTGTGAAGACACAGGGAGCAGAGGGAGGAAGTATGGCACCGGAGTGACATGATCATATTTCCAGGTCCCAGGAGGAACACACCAGCCAAAGAATGAGGAAGAGGCTTGGATGTCTAGGATGAGGCAAGATAATGAAGTGACGAAGCAATGTTATTACACATCATAAAGAAATGGGACGGCACAGCAAGGCTACGATTCTATCGCTGGTCTGTCAAGAGGACATTTTGATGGAATTACATCCTTGTAACACAGCTAACAATCTATTATTGCATCCTTTATGTTGTCACTGGGCCGCAGTGATATATTCTGTAACCTTGTTACTTCCCGGCTTATTTATGACTTTACATTTCAGGGGCTATTTGTGATCCTGAAGCGGAGATAGAGCTTGACATGCAAAGGGCATAATACCGTGTGTAATGGAACCAGCTATAAACCAACAAAAAAAATAACAAGGAAATAGAGTGTAGGAAAGCCCACAAATTCTTGGCAAAATGTGGAAAGAAAAATAAGAAAAGTAGACGGAAATCAGACAACTAATAACAGCTATTATGCGAGATTTCATTATAAGTTTAGTAATTTTTGGATCCAAGATTTTTTATTTTTTTTAAATGTAAAAAATGGTGTCAAGGTTGCATGCACCACTACGTTTACACTTTGAATGCAGACAATGAGGTACAGATTAAGCACAACATATGCAGGTACACACAATGCACCTCTTTGATGCACATGGTTTACTGTATGTGTTATATACATCAGTGGCTCATCACAGACCTCCATGGCCAACTGGGTGAAGGTCCCTGCTCAGTGTATTTCCCCAGTACCACCTCTACCGATTTTAGTCCCGAACAAAAGTGGAATAAGCAATAGCTAAGAAGGAAATTAACTCTCGCTACCAATTCATGAGAGTGGACATTCTGCTTTCTTTAAAATACTGGTTTAGGCGAGGAGGGAATCTGTCTGCTGGCATGTGAACGTAATGGGATCTGGTTATGTAAGTCGAAGTCCCGACCTTCATTGTTGCAGGATGTCAGAAGGCAAGAGCTGGACAACTGCTGGAGAGAGGACTTGCATGCACCTTGCAAACTTGTGCACATATCTGTTCCATGCACATTTCACAAGCATTGATTTCCAGATTTCAAGCCAAAAAGGATACATGCTTGTTTTAAATAGATGGTACAACTGATGATTAGGCAAGGTATATTTATTGTGCCTGGCTCATTGTCAAATGTTTCGGGCCCTTTTGGCTATTTAAACACACATTTAAGACTCTAACCTAGGCAATGTGCTTTGATGTTAACCACTATGTTCTCAAAGATTGCTATTTGTGGTACAGCACCATAGTGTTGGAGAAAAATGATCCTTGCCTATAAGAAAAAAACTGAGACGCACCCTGCTGATTATCGTTTTCGAGGACATGCTGACCTCCTGAGCAAAAGCTCCCCTTAGTTAACTCTTGAACATCTTTCCTACTTGGCTAATTTAAAATTGACCAAAACTGACTTCTGAGGAGGTAACTCAGAGCTGCCCAGTTCTCCTGCACGTCATGGTGCGGGCTTGCTTTAAAATCAAGGGAACCAACATTGCATTACGTGTTCACTGACTTCCCAACTGCATTTGAAAAAGTCTACTACACATACTTGTGGACAAAAGCTACTTGACTGATCTGCTTCTCTGTGCCCCATTGAGATTATTAGCAAATTATACTGTGATCACTGGACTGTGGTGAATTGCGGCCTGGTCTCACACACAATTTATTCCAGCTGTAGTATAAAAACGGGAGTGGGTGCTGGTACCCATTTTATGTTATTCAAAAGTAAGTGATTCTGTTCAAGCACTCAGCTTAACTCTTACAAATCCACCTACTTTAGGCAAAGTGCATACTATTTTAGGAAAAGTGGATATCCACACGCTCTCTTGTGGAAAGGACTTTGAGATATGCAATCATACTGATATTTGTCTGTAATGGTTATGTTCAAATCTCTTTTCGGAGGGCCCTCAAAACCTAGTTCTCTCCAGTGTTATTTTAAGATGACATTTTGAGTTGAAGTACAGCTCCAGCAAGTGGCAGGTCAACCTTTTGATAATCATGAGAGCTTATGAATTCCAAGTCAGCACTGATCCGTTTCATTTCTATTATATGGGGGAATTCATCAATTGTTAGACCAGCGTGTATACCCTCTTAGAGTAGGAAAGCCCACCACAGTGCACTGAAATACATTACAAAAACTAAATAAGCGTGCAAGGACTCATAGATAATGTGTATTCCAATCGCTCACCATCGTTTCATCTGTTTTTTTCACTTAGAATATCACAAACGGCCAACACGATTCGTGACTAGCATGTTGCCTCATCAGGGCCAATCATATCTTCTACATTTTCCGCTCTTAAAAAGGTGTAATACACACACATATATATATATATATATATATTACAAAAATCACACACTTTATCAAGTCATTTAATCATTGTAAATAAAATCCAGTTAAAAAACAATTAACTCAAGAAAATGTCCCTATTATCACTCACCACACTACTTCAGGTATATCCTAAATAAAAAGACAATGTGTTCCTCCACTCAATATCATTTAATGCATAATGTAGCAGAGTAAACTTGTATTCTATCTACATACTGCATTTATATTCCTCAGGTATTGTGTATTAAAAATAGAGCGCTTGTCTTCATTTGTCAGTTACAAAAATTCTGGGTTTTAAACAATAATCACGTCACTAATAACACATTCTCAAATTACCGGAATTGTACAAAAAGACATAATTCAGCTTTAAAAATTCCCTTTTCCTAGTAGATCACTCACCTTTTTAGTTTATACGGGTACATCGTATATAGCATTAAAATTGAAAAATGAAAATCCTCTAGAGTATTCAGATTCAATTTCTTTTATTGAATCATTTATACTCGTAGGTTTATCAAGCTACACTGCATATAGCATTGGACCTCTAGAGAAATCTAAACTGGTGTTAATCCCTTGAACTTTCTGAGCATATTACATGCCTCAATCAAGATTCTGCAACCTACATATGGTAAATAAAACAGAATATTGCTGTGCATACTTGCAGACAAACCCTAGTAAATAATGTTTTTTCGAGGTCGTTGAGAATTTCTACCAAAGCATACTGTTCCACGTTGTGCCATCATGGCAATAGTGGTACATTGCTCATCACCTTCAATCTTATTGAATGCCCTTTTAAGGTCTGATGATGAAAAATGTGGTGCAGTCAAATGTGCCTATGCAAAAAAGGTTCCATCTTCCACTGCATACAGACCTACTAGTCGATGGGTGCTGATGTTGTAGACGATTCTTCATGGAAAAGAACATTAGTACTGAGATCACCTACTATTCTTGAAATGATCAGATTTGATCTGGGTTTGCATTTTAGTTGGGCCACTCTCTTAATATCGACCATTTTGTTAAATTTTCTGCTTTTAATGGCTTCCTGGAATACATGTTTTTTCTGGACTTGGAACGATTCTTTAAGCCTCTATTTGAAATCAACGGCATTTGAGTTACTTTTTGAAAGAGTTGGTCAGCTACTTTGGGACTTCCCAAGATGTGAATGACTCTGTAGTTAGAAAACATGCATAAAAAACCATCAAGTTTCCTGCATTGCCTTTTTTTCGCAAACGGAAGCTCAACTTAATCTGAAGAATGTGCACTCTTAATAGGGATTACGGTTTACGCTATTTTCATGGGATATACTCGCCATATCTAGAGCTGTTTAGGGCCCCTGAAGACAGCAGGGCTTTATGCTGTCTGGCTGCTGAGGGATTTTGGAACGGCCTTTTAAAGCACAAGCCTGTTCGTTGTCTTTCTTAATTAGGTATTGATATTGACACAGAGCAACATACTTTTTTTTACTGTACTGCATTAGCTGACATTCTTTGGCTCACTGCTTCTTTAATTAACCATTAACCATTATATTTCATGGACGTACCTTAAATGACTTTGCTTTTAAACTCTGATTACATCTACATTTATCACCTGTTAATTACGTTATTTAAGACTTTCAAGAACCCAGTTATTGTATTATGAAGGCTGCAAAATTTTAATACGCCTTATTGTTAAAAGGTTATTTTAAAACCACAAATAAACGTTTATATAAATAAGAGAATCAGAGTTCAAGTACTAAAATGTAACAGATATGCATCAACTGATGCTATTGACTATATTTCTTATTCATTTTAAACATAGTAATTAATAAATCAACCTTACATTAACCTTCACAAAAATTACAATTTAACTTACTGGCGTTCAGTGAATACATATCTCAAAATAATAAATGTATGAAAACAACATACAATATGTGAGTTGGTGGGTGAAAATATCTACAGGATAGTAAACTTCACTTGAAAAAAAAATACCCTCAGTGACAGACGACTTACCTGTATAATACCCAAAGAATAACAACTAACCTACACAACATGACAGGCATTGAAGGTGGGCCCTTTCCAGTGTGCCTTTCAACCTAAAGAGCTCAAACATAACACGTAATAGAATTAACAGCATTATTACAGTGAAAAGATGGTGAGAAACTCACGCCGACGATATAGATAACTGGCGCTAAAGGGAGTCAGCTGCTAAATTGGCTTCTGGAAACTTGTATATTACAAAAGGGGCTACTTACAAAGGTTTGGGAGAGGCACCGGAAGACTTACAGGGACAGGAAGAGTATCCGGCAAGAAGTAGAACTAAGTCTTGGCATGAAGAATTTACCCATAGGCAAGCTCAGACGTATCACATGTACAAAAGTATAAATGTTTTTATTATAACTTCTGCATGGCAGCCGACTGATGTTTTGGTCGATTGACAAGGTAGCAAGGCGCCAAAGTTGAAATGTGAGCTAAGCACAGACTAAACATGTTCTTTTATATATGTTATAGCTACATTTCAAGGGGGGGAATATATATCAATAAAAGGAAAGGGGTAAAATGTCACCGTCTTGACCAGAGAGGTGCAGGAAGTTATGCATAGGCAGCCTCTATTTTCCCCCATGATGCATAAAGTAACTATATTGGAGGCAGGATTTTATAGCGTATCAGTTACAGAATTCAACTAAGCAGTACTCCACAAATAGTAGGTGACAATCCTTTCACTTGCTGTCATGATAAAGTCCATATTATAAAATAGGTGTCACAATACTTCCAGCAGAAGCAGAACCTTTCTCCTAGTGTAGCACACATACCAAATGGGCTGGGGATGGGAGTGGAGTACAGTTCCACTGGTGGATAGGACTGCAATGTTCCCTTTCCACAACTGGCTTCCATTTTTAATGGGGACCTGCATCTTCCAATGGGTTACCATGCCCCTAACTGACTGCAATCAGAACCCAGGGCCATCACCCCTCGCAGACCCCATCAGCACAATGTACTCGGTCTTGCACTTTACACATTTGCCATCTGATAAATCTGCAATGTGTTTATTTCCAACTGTTTTGATACTTCAATGTAAACACTTCGTATATTTTATAAAACGAACAGAACAAGCATCACATTGTGCAAATGGTAGATATATTGGACTGGCAGCATCCCACAACAGATGCAGGCATCAAGTTATGATAAACAGCCATGGTCTTACTTCTGGAGAAGAAAATAGACTGTTTAGTTCTTTCAATCATATTAAACCATGCCTGCAGCTTGACTTTTCCTTCTTTTTTTACATTTGTGCTGCCAAATTACATTCTAAGATCATTTTGATGGTGTGTTTTTTTTTAAATATATATTTATGAAAAAAATACATTGTGTCTAATTTACTCGTGCTCATTACAACTCGAGGTATTTACAGAAAAAGCTTAGACCTTGTGAATTATCTTTCTGTGTCTTATTTCAAAGTCCTCTTCCTATTCCTTATATATCCTTAAACCCTAAATAGAGGAAGCTGTCTTTGCAGCGAGCAACCTCTCTCTCATTTTGTTCGAAATTCAATATACCGGAATAAAAAACACATACATGATTTCAAACTCAATGTTAAAAAAACACATGCATTTAAATTTTAAGTTCACTAACTTTGGATACTGGAACATAAAAGTTTGATTTTGCTTCAAGGTATCATAGTGAATCGTGTAACGTGGCCCACGGTCCATAAAACAACCACATGAGTCTTTCACCACCTCAATACCTAGGAGACCAGATGTAGGCTTTAATACAGCACTGGTTAGACAAATAATATCGGTGAAGCAGACATAAAAGACCAATAAATCAGGGGGCTTCCCCCTGTCATTTACCAGACAGCATCGTGTTTTGTCATAAATCATCACAACAATAGTTTCATAACAATAACACATTCTGTTAAGCATCTATACCATGCCTACGATTCACAAAGGGGGAACAGGGTCCTTGGCTTCTCAACAGACCGAATTAACCTTAACAAATGGCATTAGATGCAAACGTCTTTCCTGTTCCATTTCTACTCTCTGAAAAACCAGCTCTAACTAAAAAAACAAACAAGTCTGTGGAAGGGTACTAAATTCCCATGTTTTAAAACATTAACCAAAACCAGTACTGTGTGCATTACAGAGACTTCTGCTTGTGAGCTGCTGAAATTTGTTTCCATAAAGTCAATGGGACGAACACTCCTTGTAGAATTTCTACAATGCCTAAAATTTTGCTAAGGTTGTTGCAAATAGCTTTAATCATTACTAAATGACATTTTAAAATATCAGTATTGTTAGTTACAGGAGGTTTCCCAAAATGTGACTGTGGGAGTATTTTGATAGATGACAGCATCCATGTCAATGAATTCATGTATGCATATAATATGTAGGCTTCTGTTGTTTGTATATGTAATTTCCCAGATTAATTGATTTGATCTGATGTGACTTAGCTGCTCTGTATACACTTGTTATCAATGTTGTGAATATTTACTGTTGTAAAGTGCTTCGACTTAGATGTTCTGTATGGACTTGTTAACTTTGATGTGAACATTTACTGTTGTAAAACGTTCTGATACCTTCAGTTCTAGCTAGCGCTAAACGAAACTCTCAAATAAATAAATGTAGTCCGCTCAAACACCCATGTTAAACACCTGTAACTTAACATAGCCTCACAATATCAGATCAACAAGGACACAAGTACACACCAAGCAGGTGTATCACTAGGAGAATGAGGTGCAACAGATGTACAGTGTGATGGGGACTAAGGGCTTTACCTTCTTGCTCCTTGTTGACAGCAACAGTGGACAATCCTACAGTCATCCTTCCAAAATTAGAGAAACCACCATCTAACCTACATGATAATCCTTTCAAGGACCGGACAACTATTTTAAGACTGTGACTGCAGAGGTGGTTTATACAATGTGATGGGCCAAAGCAAACATTCAGTTCAGTGTTGAGCTAGTGCAGTAGGTCCTCGTCAAAGAACTGTCCCACAGCAAGGACGGTAATTATACTCCAAAACAAACAGAAAACTAACTGAGCAAACACTTTCATAACGCTAGGTATCTCGACGGTGGTTGGATTTGGTCACCCTTTCATGATGCCTCCTTGTCCTCAAAGAATAGATTTCACCTTGAAGTGCAAAAGCTGCCATTTACATTTCTGCAGTCACATCATCATAAAGGGATTACTGCCAAAGTCACTGCAACTTTATGAAATGCATGCTGTTGCTAAGCAACCACAGATGCACGTGGTGCACACTCAAAATGGATTTAATGAAAAAAATGTTCAAATATTTTAGTTAACTGAAACATATTAACCGTGTAAGGGAAAGAATGATTTACATTTGCGTCTTTACAACTATGTAAATCTACAGGGCATCTTCAGGAAATCGCTGCCATGCATCAAGCAGATCCAAGTGATGGCTACAAACTCGCCCCAGCCAAATAAGGAACACCACAACCACACACTGTAGACGCCCAAAGTAGCATTTCCAAAAGAACGAGAGCACAGAAAGGAAGATTGAACAAATAAAGCAGTCATCTGACACCCAAGGACAACAGTTAGGACTCAAGGGTGCAGGACAGGAAACACATCAAAGCATCTTGGCTAGAACTGTGTTGCCATCTTAGAAGAATTCAGTGTGCTTTTGGTATTTCCTGTGTGCAACCAACTGTACACGCAAACATGTCTAACGTCAAATGGCAACAGGACCACAAATTGAGCCTTAGGAAAACTTTGACATCAAAATTGATGCCTGAGATTCTTTTCAATGTTCAGTGTTGATTCTGATGCTTTCTAAAATATATATGCAACACCACAATGCATAACATTATCAACCTATACACACCTTATTTACTGTAACCTGAGTCTACAAACATTTACAGTTCTTGTGATTTAATGGCCAATGCACAGCAATATCTATTTACACCAAACAAACAGCAACTGTTCTACACTCTTACAACAAAGCACAGGTTCCACAGGAGGAAGTATTACAAGGAACACCAAGTGAGAAAAAAGGTACCCCCCCTATACGTTAATATTAGGTCTGGGAAAGGGGGGGGAGGGAGAGCACAACAAAAGTACACTATCCCACGTGACCTGCATATCTTCTATATAGGCTCGAAGTGCCCAATGCTCATTAGGCACTTAGAGCCTATATAGAAGACATACAGTTCACGGGGGATATTGTGCTTTAGTTTGTTAAGAGGAAAACTTTAAAGGACTATTGCCTCCCTACTTATCCAGCTTTTTAGCCAGGTAACTAATTCCCTATAGGGTGACAAAAGTTTGCCTCTGATATCTGCTATTTCACTTTTAGAGTGTATGTATGACCAGAAAGTCATTCTGAATGATAAACTGAACCTAAGCTTACCCCTATTCATGCTAATTCCCACGCCCTTTCTGATGTCACCTCCCTCGGTTTTTACTCTAAATGTGGTTGTTGCAGGCTGGAGTTGAATTCCTAAAAAAGGATGTTTAGAAAATGTATTTAAAGGGTTTTGCGAATCTCTGTTTTAATTGTGTGGAGGGAATTCTAGTCATAGCGCCAGTCTGTTGCATTTACATGCAGGCAAAAGGCTGAAGAGTGGGTGGTTCCAATCATGCAAATAGGAGTGGGAATGGCAGACAAATGTTCTGTGTTTAAAAAAAAGTTGAGAATTCAGGTAATAAACACCCTAAAATGCAGATGGAGTGAAGGAGAAACAAATAAAGACCAAGATACAGCACAACTGTATTGCATAATGTAGCTTGAATAGTCGTTTTACTGAGGCAGTACTCTTCAGGGTAGAATTAGGACAGAAAATAGTCTTGGGCACCAAAGCAAAAGTGTCCCCCATTAGCAAATTAGATAGCTAAAGAAAGTGGCCCATGTTAGCAAATCAAGACAGTATTACATTTGTAAAGACAAGCTGTGTGAGTGTTGCACGGTATAGGAGACTGCATGCATCTGTGCTTGCTGCAGGCAATGTATGAGGTAATAACAAAGAAATCAACAGTACAAACGGGCCCAAAAACAGCCAAAAAAAAGCCCAAACACTGATCTGTGAGACCAGCCCTTTGAGCAGTGCCAGGACCAGTCCGTTGCCATATAGGCCAGTCCGACCCCGATACTCTTCCCTTCAAATTACAATATTTGTTTGCCCGTGTATCTTCTCCTGTGCTTCAGGGTTTAGTTTTAACGATACACAATATGGATGGCAACTTGTTTATCTAGGACAAAATATGGTACTATTTTGAGGTCAATGTGAATTTCCTCATACTTGCAAAGTACCACGCATCAGGCGTTCCTCCAACGCATTTCAGTGTGGTGGTCTGCATCACCGCACTAAAATGCAAAATCAAGCATTATAGTGCTTCCTCAGCTGTCAAGCTGAGCGCTGCTATAATGCATGGCTGAGCTGCAGTCTGGCCGAGCGTGGTGCGCGCTGCTCCCTGTTCCTGGCAGGCTAAGGGGGCTGACTCAAGATCTGCTGGCAGCTCGCGTACTCTGCTACAAAAATATCTATTGTTAATCACAGACACATCCTGGGGCCGACACACGCGCGTTAGTGTTTGACCTCACAGGTGTCCTATGGTTTGACTACTTAGAAGAAGTACGTGAAAGAGACACAGTTTAATAGGCTACTGTGGGGGAGAGTCACGGAGCCCTGTCCTCCTGGCCGCACGCGGTGCGAGCGGGCGACATTTTATAGGGTTTTGCACTTTGGGCAAGTCAGGGTTGTTCAGCTTCTTCAACCTCGCTGCACCTCGTACTGGGCCAAATGGATCAATTACCGTGACCCACATCACAACGGCCCAGGCAACGCCGGCTGCGGCCAACTCTCTGTCAGATGACCTGCTCAGTGCTGGGCTCCAGGGCAAGGCTGAGAACTGCTCTCCGCGGCCAGTGGTAATTTAATAGAATGAGGACCCGCCCGCCGCGCGACTCGACCTGGGACCAACCAGCGCGGCTGACTCAAGTTACTGAGGCAGCAGGCCAGCCCTAGTCACTGAACAACCACAGTGCAGCAATACAGCAGCTCAGCTGCTCGCGGGTCGCATGGCACCCGGACACACACTGGGGCAATATCACACCCCGCGAGCGGGACCAGACCCCCAACCCACCGGCCGTGGCGCCAGTAGCCGGGCTCAGCAACTGCCATGGTCCAACTCATAAAGGATCATGAAATAAGCAAGTGCCTGAGAGAGAGTGAGAGCCAGTTAAAAACACAATTAAACACTTCTGTGCCATATGTGTTCATTTAAATCAAAATAGCTTTTTATTCTAGAGCACTGACTGGTACAACACTCGGGTTATAGACCTGCGGCGGTCGGCCACAGTGATATTAATGATCTTTATGCTTCTCAGTGAGTGTCAGAGAGTGTCTTTGAAATAATACAGCCATTAACAGTACGATCAGGTTACAAGGGCACTAGGATAGTGCCTTTCTATTTCTCGTACTCTGCAGCAATTAACTTCTTAGAGTTTCTCGTTGCTCAAATAGGTGTAATTTCTTTTTTTAAATATGTTTCCCTCATCTTCATTGCTTGATTTTGCTCCAGAGAAAGTGTCACTCAGTCGTTGAAATGTCACTCATAATTACACTGAAATTACGAAAATGTCACACACAGCAATCTGAAACCTTGGCAGCTATGTTTCCTTAAAAACTGAGGAGGAGAGGGAGTGAGTGAGGAGCTGCGGGGAGGAGTGAGGGGCGGGGAGGACGAGTATGTGGGGAAGAGTATGTGGAGGGTGCAAATCCCTACCCATTAACAGGGTTCCTGAAGGGATGACGGGCAGTGTCCGAGCCCCCCGTCCTAAGCGGCAAGATTACTTACGTGCCTTCTCCTCCCCCCAAGGGGGGGGGGGGCTGTCTCCCTAAGGAAGGAGGGGCAGGGGAATCACCAAACACCCAGTTATGCCCCAGGGTCACTCTCATCCAACCCTCCAAACGTTTGTGGTGTGCTCCAGACAAAGCTCATTAATGACTGCCAAGTCCCGCCCCCCCCCCCCACCCCCCCAACACCTCCAGCAGTTCTGGCCTTTTGCCAACAGCAGAGTGCCTTTTGGGAGTTGTAGTTTCACTTGCATTCGTGAATAAGAGTCATAAATGCTAAAATCCCACGATTGGCTGTAGGCGGGGCTTTGGGTCGGGCCACTTGGCATCTGTACACCACTATTATTTTTTGAAGGCCTGAATAGTCCCCTAATGCCCCCACCGCAGGCTAATGATTGGGCTTTCCTTAAGCCCAGTTGTCCCATAGGAGAGGGTGGGGGTGAAGTCTAACTTTAAGAAATCTCAGCAGTGTGGTTAACATCCCCCCTTTTCTCCTCCACGTTCAGACCTGCTTTGTAATATCTCACTCAGAGGCTGTGCACACAACTATCATTGCCTTTATAATCCGTGTGTTGGTGTTAGGAGGGATGCCTTGAGGTCCAAAGGCCAGCGCTCTGCTTTCTGGGAGTTGTAGTTTTCAGTAACATTGTAAGTATTAGATTTAAAATTCACGCTGCTGCTGGCTATAGGTGTCCCGCATGGCTGAGGGTGTCACGCATGGTTCAGGCCCTCTCGGCCACAGTGCTGGCTGCAGTGGAACCACCTTGAACAGCAGATGCTCACTCCTGGGGCACCTGGTATCTTGGAGCAGTAGATGTTGGTGTTGTAAACGGGGCACTGCTTGTGTGCCACTCTGAGCCTAATTTTTCTGTGTCCGCGAGTCTTTAGATGTCTTTTCTTGGGTACGCATGCATCTTGTCTACTTCTAGGCGCTATCAGTGCTGCCCTGGTGTACAGCGTTGTCACTGCAAGATTAGTAGATTGTATGTTCTAGGTGTTGCACCGCCCAGAGAACGTGTGCTTGGAGATGACTGCAAAGTGGGTATAGGTGCAACAAGGAAAACATGTATATTTACAGAATTGCAGGTGCATAATAAAATACACAGTGGCACTTATTGTATCTACTTTGGAAGAGTGACAGGCGAATCCGCCCCATATAAAAACTGATTTGTGAACCAGTTCCCCAGGAGGGTGAAGGGGGGCCTGAAATCAGGAATCAGCTGGCACCGAGAGGCCCAGGATACAATACACCGGGTTGTAACAGGAGCCACCTCGTGTGAGTGTGTCACTGCCCCTCCTGTGGGTCGCACAACGCATCCCTGCTCTGTTTACTTTCGTTCTAGAAGCTTCTGCCCTTAGCATTGCCTATCGGCACTGTAAGCTGGCACTGCACCTGGGCCGTGCCTCAGAGTGTGCTTCTGTCTGCAGTTGTGAATCTCTAAGGCACTGCACACGTGTGGGGTGTGCGAGTGTGTGTGGTGAGGATGGACAAGCTGGTTGAGAGTCAGTGGGGTGGGAAGGGACAACCATCTGCATGTTTTACTCCACGTTTGGTCCTGCTGACCTGGAGTGACCCAGCCATGTCGACTCGGAGAGGCCCGCTGCTTTAGTATTTGTGAATACATTTTCTTGTATAGGTCAGGAGGGGGATCTAAATCTCCTCAAGGCGCTTCCGCATACGAGGTTGCGTCTCTGTTCAAGCAGCCAAACTATGGAACTCTTTACCCCCAAACATAAGATACACAGATAACTACCTTTATCTTTAGAAGACCACTCAAGAGTTGCCTCTTCCCCACAGAACCACCATACTCAAACACAAATGTACAGCATATCCCTGTGTATATAAGCATTTATTTGGACTATATATGTATACTTAAATGTGTATTGCTTTGTATAAACGTGTATAATAATTATGTTTATAAATATATAGATATTAGTTAGTTCCGCTTAACAAATGTATCAATTGCTTAGGGTTATATTATTCTATGTTTAACATGTATATAGGCGACTGCATAAATGAGTAAATCTTTATCATAACTATCTACAATTGCTTCACTGTTGAATTACAAAAACAATTTTAAAAAACAAATGAATTAACTTAAAGTACAGCAACACTTGAAAGACTGAATTTATTAAATGCAACTTAAATCTACATATTTAACCTTCCTTATACATATATAACTTCCATGTACTTATGTATCTTTATATGTATTACTTTACTTCTAATTTAGCATTTCCAATTCTCTATGCTTTATCTCACCCTTTACCTCTCTCAATATATCCTCTACCTCCACTCTCTGACACATCTCAAAGCTCCCTCTACTACTCTCTCCAATGCACTACCCTAATTCTCACCCTATACCTCTCTCAATATAGCCTCTACCTCCACTCACTGACCCATCTCAAACCCCATTCTAATACTATTATCCCCAAAATAACCCTTTCTAGACTCTTCCCTCCTCTACCCTTCTGGCATCAGCTCATAGCTCTTTTACTATTCAGATCTCCCATACAAGCCTTTCTAAATCCTTCCCTCTGACTCTTACCCCCTCCACCTCCTCTTTACTCATCCCAAACCTCCTCCTACTGCTGCTGCTATGAGCTCTAAATACCCTTCCCTCTTCTATCCCTCCACTATCCTTTTCAATCCAACTAACAGACTTACATGTCCACCGCTCAAATTAATTTCATATTTCCCAATACTAATTCTCTACTAATCCTGTTTGGGGTCCTGAGTAGCGTGCTACGCGGGGAAAAGCGCTTCGACACCTCATTAGGGGTAGCAAGCGCTATATTAATGCAAACCCTTCCCTCTTCTATGCCTCCACTATCCTATTTCAATGCAAATAACAAACACGTCCACCGCTCAAATTAATTTCATGTCTCCCTATACTAATTCATCACTAATCCTCTTTGGGTTCCGGAGTAGTGTGCTACTCGCCGAAAAAGCATTTTGATGCTTTGTCAGGGGTAGGAAGCGCTATATAAATGCAATTACAATTAATTTCCAATCTTTATATAGCACCAGCCTGATGCCTTACAGTCATTACAAAAATCCAGATAGGCCACAATGCAACATGGCGTTGGTAATTTTGGGTAAAGCAATTAATGGTTCCATTTTAAGATAGACCTGGACCTACTTTTCTACATATCGCCAACCTGTGGTAGTGGAACTGAGGTAGGATGAGACAATCACTTAAAAAACACTACATATCAGTAACAGCAATTTGCCAAGAACAATCTCCAAACACAAGACCTCTGCCGATGACACATGTCTCATGCTACACAAGGGGCATTATAGAAACAGTTATCACAGGCTATTGAGACTGAACAAAAAAAATCAGTTATTGTCCAACATGTCAAACAATTAAGATCAACTGTCCAGCAAAACAAAATAGCATGGAATTTGGACTATTAAAATGACTACTTGACCAGTTCAATGGAAACTCTATAAACAGAGAGAAATATTTGCGTAACAAAACTCTGAAATACCAAGTAGGAGTGCACCCTAATCAAATCTATGAAGGCACACGTATTCCACTATTCCAGTGTAAAACACTGAACACCCAAAAAACGATAACCCAAAAACAAATCACGCCTTAGATTTGATTCCTTGTGATGGAGCCAAGCATCCACCGCCTAATGAGTTAGGGTGTTGCTGGGAGGCTGTGGCCTCCGCATCCTGACTGGATCCGGCAAAGCATGGATGTGGCCAAACCAGTGTGGAAATACTAACCGGGTACAGCAACCATCACAAGTATCTTAAACTTAAATATACCATTATATGCAGGCACTTTTAGGACTATGCCTAGGAGGTTCGCCATTCTGCTTACAACACAAATTCCCCCCAGTCTGTGGCTCTCCGGGGGATTACAGTATGACAAAGGTGCAGCTGACTCATAGCATCGATTACACAACAACTGTGATCCTGGCTTTTGTTGCTGTTAAGTAACTGTGCGGCTTTAACTACTATGGATGCATTAAAACATCTCAGATGGAGGCATTCGCAGATCCTTATACTTATTTAGGAGTAGGTCCCACTATGACTCCTGCGCAGTCCTCACACACATTCTACCTTAGCCTAAACACAATGTCAGCCACAATGTAACATAACAGTGCCGCCTAACTAACACGGACAGGTGGATATGACCATTCAAATGGTGCCTGCAGATCATCAAAACACGCACACAGGAGGGCCAAGGGTAGTGTACTCCCTCAATATATACAGAGGTCCCAGCAAACTGTGCCCCTCACTAACAGAAAGTAACACATACATCATCATCATAATGCAAGTGCTACCTATCCACCAACATATACACACAGAAATATATGTGTGTGTGTGTGAATATATACATATGTTTGTATAAATATATACATATATATGAATGCTCACAGTGCTGTCTGAAATTCACAGCACCTTACACACACTCCTCTTCGTCAGCATGCACAAAACATATACCAGCAGTACTGATCGCCAACATACACAGAGAGCACCATGCTAAATTACCAGGAGGAGGGCAATGCAAACAGTGCCCCTCAGGAACACATACAAACAACATCACACAGTGTTGCTCACCAGCACCGACAGACAGCACTGGGAGCAGTACTCCAACACACACACTAGACATACTGTAAGCGTGGCCGCTTTTAATGCACAGGGACTCATGCCTCTCATCAACATACACAGCACATTAAAAAAGTTTCCCTTTCCAGCATAGACAGTGCAGCGGCGCCACCCCACACACCCACCCCACAAAGCAAATAGTTTCTCTCAATACCTACACAGGATCACATAGAAAGTGGTTCTAAATCACACACAAACACCTTCATGCCATCTAGTCACAAAAACATGTAAAACGTGTTAAATATTATACAGTAATTATAAGAAAAATGTTATAACCGCCGCTCCACGTGTTATAATTGCTGCAAACGTCGTTCCGATGTGTGATACCACATAAGAACTGAGCCTCCAGCATGCACGTACATCAACACACTTGTATTTTATGTGTAAGTATATGCATCGGTGTACTGGTATGGTGTACTGGTATACACCCATCTCTATGTGCTGGCTGATTCGCACGTTACCATTTAAAGTAGCGCTGCCACGTCTCTGCCCCAATTTAAACATATTTAACAGTACTTTCGCCAAAAAGGTGGCAATGGTCCTTTTGCGCTGGGGTGCAAAGCGTTTGCAGTGTGTATACTCACAGAGTGCTTCTCCTGCTGGCCCAGTAGTCCATGGTTTGCAGGAAACGCAAGGGGTTTCATACTGAAGAAGCATGCACGGGGCTGGATTTACACATCATGCAGCGACCCTTTGCCCATTTCTAGTCAAAAGCATTGTGGTAAATAAACAGAGGCGAAGGTGAGGCGGGCTGCTGCTGGCGAAGCGCGGAGAAAACCTCACACTGGCGCGGCAGAAAAGCAATCCAAGCAGGGGCTCCGGTCTCCATTTTCAGCAGGCTCCTCGCCTGGGCATCACCGGCGGCAGGAAGGCGCGGCGGAGCCCGGTGCAGTCAGCATTCCTCCGGGAGGACGAGAGCATCGCCGACAGCGAGGGATGGCAAGGCGAGGAGGAGGAGACAGGGAGCCTCAGCTAAGATGGCTGACGGCGAGCAGCGCTCCCCTCCGCGCTGAGGCAGATTAGTCAAGGCGCAGGCACCAGCCTCCAGCCGAGCATTGTTAATGCTCCAGCTTCATGTGCAGTCGCAGTCACTCCCTTCCTGTCCCCTCGCGCGCAGCAGCCAGCACCAAAAATCGGAATTCCAGCCCCGGGCAGAGCGTGAGCACAGGGACCTCCTCCCTCCTCCTCGGCGGCTTTTAATGATGCTGGCAGAGAGGTGACCAGCGATCCCAGCTCCACTCGACTCACCCAGTGTGCACAATTAATCTCAGTCGCGCGGCACTGATGGGCGTTTAATTTAATGACGCCTGCCCCTCACACCCCAGACATACATGTACCTGGCCGGCTCTTTCTACCACGGGCGAGCGCGCGCGCGCACAAACACACACCCTTAGATATCATGCCAGGACGCAATAGCCCCAAAATAATGACATTATCGTGCTTACTTTGGAAGACCTTGGCTGCAGGCAGTTGGCATAGCAACGCACAAGGAAGGCCATTTCCTGGCTAACGAACAGGCAGCCTCCCTTCCCACATAGTAAAATAAAATATAAAGAGGTTCTCGTCGTAGGAGGCAACCGGCATCGCTGCTTCCTCTGCAGGCTGCGGTGCCGGTCGGGGAGCCAGATGCAGCCCGGATGGATGCTCGCCGGTGCCTCCTTCCGCAGCCCTTCCCTCCCGGTACTATAAAATATTCAGCCCACGGAGCCGGCTCCACGAGGCTCGCCCCCTCACGCGCTTAACTCTTTCACTCTTTAAGGTAGGAGCGGACAATTCAGCTACAGCGGCGCCTTGCCTGTGCTATGGATGGATGGATGGATGAATGCACTCTGCCGTCTCCAGGCCTTCGCGGGTTACTGGGCCACCGGGGGGACAGAATCCATACAGTGCCGGCTCCAGGAAAGGCGGCTGGAGAAACGGGGTGGGGACGACGAGCTGTGACGGACCACAGCGGCAGGCGACAGTTCAGCGGGGTGATGCTGAGAAGAACCCCTCCTGTAGCACTTCAGAAGCAGGAGTTGCTGCAAATATGTCCATCAAGTCTGCACGGACATCCTTTGCGGGGGTCACTGGCTCCCCAACCCGTCTATATTATACTCGTATTGGTAAAAGCCCGAGTTCGAAAGTTCTAGATTTTCGTAGTTGTCGCCACATTAATCAAATGCTGCCACACGAGCATAAAAAAATACATGACAATTGCCCGCAATACACCACCCAAACTGAACTGCTTCAAAGGCATCCATCCTTCACATGCACATCTGCATACCCACCAGCTGCAGATCGCAGCCTTGTAAAGTGCTTACTGCAAGCAAATGCCAGCTGTGTGCCATGCCACCCTCAGTATACTGCTTGGGGGTGCCAGTGTGAGCAGTATATAGACGTGCGCGTATTGCTGAAGACACAGCTCAAGCACAAGATGCAGAAATGTAGTTATTGAACAATACATCCTTCAAATTGCAATGCTTCTTAATCTCAGTCAAACTCGTGCACGTTAGGGGTAGAAAACGATATGTCCCTCATAGGGTTTCCACGTTGAGAGTCTGAAGGGCAGATCGGAGGCTTTTGAAATGTTTTTAATGTGAAGCCAAAGCTGATCAGGGAGAACCCAACTTATTACAGGTCTAATAAGGTTTCTTAACATGTGGGGGACCTCATAGTCTTTTGTAAAATGTAGTGCGACCCACTTTATGTGCTGGGGCCCCAACTATTTGACTGAATGTGTGACTGTGGTTAAAAAAGTGAAAATTAGATCCGAGGTATTTATCTTTCTTCCCAGTGGATTTTGATACTGCACAGAATTAGCAGATGAACTTCATATGGAGGCCTAAGTTGAGTGTTTCAAACTACCTGAAAAATTGAGCCCTTAAAGTGGAAGGATGACATCACTGATATGAAGAGTTAGGTTTGGTGACTAATTGTGCTCAATACATCAAACGACATGTTTGGATTTCTAATGGTGTGAAGTCACATTTTTCAAGCTTTGTACAGGACCGACCACGGCTATAGCTCTATCTTTACTGTACATCCACTTCTTGATTAGGAGGGAAACACAACTGCTTCTTGTTGGGTTACTAATGGTAAACTATCTGTGGAAGTGCACGAAATGGGCGGTGCTTTGACTAGATGAGATATTTGACACAGTGAGCAGTTGTGCTCCAAATATGCACCATAAAATAATTTTATGAGCAAAGCAAACATCGGGCCCTAGAAACTGACTCCCTGACATCTAAACATGGAAGGCTGGTTATGCACTTCCTGCAAATAAGTGTCAAAAAGTGTAACTACTTGTTCGAATTCAAGCTAGTTAGGTTTCTGGAAGGACTAAGGGCCCTGTAAAAATGCAGACAGCACATGTCAAAATCGCCCAGTTGCATTAAATCTGTGCGCGCTATAGGTCTATTTGTGCAACTATTCTATCACACACAACTTGGCTAGGACACAAAATGTGCTGATTCGGAGTGGGAAATGCCGATCCGCTTGGTCTGTGTAATGAGATACCATTTCATGGGTAATAATGGCATTTCAGTGCCAGTGCCGTTTGTCAGAAGAATACTTTGCTAGTCTGACTCCAGATTGCTCCAGTCATTCTGCTGCTGCATTCAAAGGAGACTGGGGAGTTCCTGGGTCTGGTTTGCATATTATTCAACATTTGACATATGCAGGTCCGCCAATGCCATTCTATATCCACATGCCCTTGACACAGCTATTCCTGTACGCAATACCCTGCCTACTTCCAAACTCAATAAACCTGCTCACCCATCCGAGTCAATCACCATTCGCAACAAGGTACAAAACCTAGTAGAGATGCAACTCTTTATTACTGGTATTAGATCAACGGCCAGCACATCAAACCACTTCTGTGTTCTCCGACACATCTCACCTCACTGCACTATGTGCTAATGCAATGACCAGTAGAAGTGGGAACCACAATCTTCTTCTACGACAACACAAACTCCCTTTACTTTGACCCACTAAAACATGAAAAATTCCACCTCAAAGTGGTAAAAAAAGCAGCAGCCAAAATGGTACAGTAACCCAAAAAGAAGTGCCGGGACTCTTCTCTCTGGCGACACTCTGCCAAATCCCTATTAATGGCAAGGTGATATGGAAAGTCCTCTCAGATCCACACAGGTATTCCACAGGAAAGGCACAAAATACCTCAATAACAAAATAAAAACAATGTACTCCTGCCACCAAAACACTCTCCAAATTCCATACCAAACTACAGTTCAAAAAGAACTGGGTTGCGCATCACAGTGCAAAGACCAGTCCTACTACCAGTTCGGTTTTCATCCCAAGCAAGGGCCTGAGATGGGGTTGCAAGCTATATATCCTAGAACCTTCCGACTGTTACTTTTCTCCACTTACCCTTTTAGAATCTGTTCGTCTGACACGTCAGTGTAAGCCCTCTTTATGCATTTCCTTGGTCAAAGGTGTGTCCGATGAGCGGTTCTTGCCCTTTTTTATGTACATGTGAGCCGACTGCAAGAATTGTGAATAGTTGGTCTTCGTTGTCTATGTAGACTGCAGTGTACCACTCTACTACCCTGATTTCTAACATCTATGTGGACATTTCCAGACTTAAGATACTTCACATCATTCTAGTACCAGGTGGACAAAAGTCAGGTTTTGCTTCAGTGTCAGGGCAAGAGAGAGACTGGACCCCCTCCACTTACTATTTATTTGCCAAGCTGCTTTGCACAGCACTCAATATTGCCTTCAATAACTTTAAGGCCCGTTAGCTTTGTCTAAGTCTGTACTTCTGTGGAGCGGAATTTAGAGGTCTCTTAGGAAGGTTGGGCCCTAATGCAACATATTGGTGTTCATGACCTTTTTAAGGCTATTTCTGAAGTGTACATCGCCAGATTGCTAATACAATCCACCCTTGGTAAAACAATTAAATACAAATTAAAACATGCGACAGAAATAAGCAAACAAAAAACTCAAAAGCAGGGCATAATAAAGTGGTTTCTCTTTTTTACACACTGTCAAAAATAGATGTGTAACAGGCACCATTTCAGTTCAATTGTCTTTCCAAAAATGAACTACATCACAGGTAAAAAGTACCATGAAGAAGAAAAGCATGTCTAATGACTGAGCATCTTTGAGAGATGTCGTCCCTAACAAAGCTGTATTTGAAGTGGCAACGACTTTAGTTCTGACATGCTTTCACCGTGAATTCCACATACCGAGGACCTGGATAGCACGGGTCCCCATCCACTGGAAGGAGCGTTACTATGGAAGCCAATTTCTAAAAGTGCCTATTCCAGATCTCAGCCTTAAAAAGATTCACATTAATCTGAGAACATGCTTGGAATCCCGAACTTTCCTTATCTTCCTGTTTTTTCTCTGTTGTTGCAGTCGAACTGGCTTAGCAGATCAGCGTGTCATGCCCTTTGCACTGACTGGGCTACTTGCATCTAAGTCAGCATGGCAATCTCCCATCGCCCTCCCCCACCCATCCGTCCCCTGCTCTGTGCTACTGAAGCCAGCGGTCAGGAAGCAGAAGTGCACAAACGCACATGAAAAAGCAACGAGTGATGTGACCCCCCTCCCCGAATCTGAGCCACTCAAGCACGTGTCATTCGCGTCGGAGCTGCGCAGTTGGGGCTTGTTCCTCTGACGCTGATTGGAGGTGAAAGAGGGTGCAGGGGTTCGTTCCCGCAACACAACACTGTGAAGGATGATTGAGTCTCGCAGGAAGCGATGACGACATCTATAGTCAGCTTGTTTCTAGGACTATTTTCTGCAATTAATGTCCGTGACAAGTGCGTTCCTTTCTTTGCAGTTTTTAGAGTAGCCTGGGGTGTAATAGCTTCCGGGTCGAGCGGCTCAGTGGATTAACCCATCCACTCCAAGAACTGATGTTTGACCGCAGGTCAAAGTTCGATTCCTGGCCTTTCACCCTTCAGAGGTCAATAACATGAATACCAGTGATCTGGGTAGTAATTAGGCCTGGGCACAATTTTAATTACGCTGGAATAAACGGAGTCATTTCGGTAATTCTGTGGTACTCTCTGACGTGTAATTAATATTATCGCAATTGCTCGTGCTCGTGTAATTGAGTGATTTGGTGGGGGGAGGGGGTTCTACTGCAAGAGCACATTTAGCGAGCAGGAGGGCCGCTCGGGCTTGCTATACGTTTTCTGCTGCACTTAGTGCTGTTTCTTAGCACAAAATGCATCCTGGTGCATTTGCACTAAGAAAATAGCGCTAAATGTGGTATCAAGTTGGGGGAAAATCATACCCCAAGAGCACATTTAGCGAGCGTGAGCGGCTGCTTGCGCTCACAATTTGTATTCTGTTGCATTTAGCGCTATTTATTAGTGCATGGGTACTCGCAAACATTTTCCCAGGGGCTATGGTCTGTAGTGTGCCCCAAGGGCTGCATTCATGCCAGGGAGGGTGGGGGGAGGAAGTAGTGCTTTGTGGGGCCATGGTAAGGTGGGCTTGGGAAAGTGAAGCATGTAAATGGTGTGGCCAGTGAGTCATGGAGTTATTTTGAAGATTTCATTCCATACTGCCTTTTAAATAAACCCCTAGTCTCTAGAAGGTTCATAGATTTGACAATACTGTGTTATGCAGTATCTGAATCGCTATCCCTCAATCACACCTTGGGGTAAGCCTTCTCTACTACCCATCCCTAACTTGGGAGAGTCAAGTGGGAAAGAATGAAGTAACTTTATTACTGAATCAGAATGAAACAGAATTGCAGATTGTGAAACCAGAAAACCTACGATGAGTCCTGGCTTCCTCACTTGACCAAATTGTGTTATCCTAGGCAATTGTTTTATTTCACTTTGCCTCTGTTTTCTTCATTATTACATGTAAGAGCACCTTCAAATGTGTGTTCAGGATATGCACTGTACAAAACCTTCTCTTGTGTTTAATTTAATAAACTATAACGTTGCCTATGTAGAATAACAAACCAAGCCAACTCAGAGAGGTCGACACAACAACTGACTTTCCTCTTAGCTCACTATTGGCATTGTTGTCAGGGTGGTAGGAGGCATGAATGTTTCTACAATCATTTTTGTGAAAGCTATCACTTTTTAAAAAATACTTCTCAATGCACTGAAGTAATTTGATGTACTAAAGTGAAACGCTTGTGCATGTCAATGAAATAAACTTTTTAGAATTCTGAAGAGACTGTCATTTTTATACACGTTTGTTGAAAGAGGTCTTAAAAATGAATATGTTCCTAAAGTTAAGCAGTGCTGTATACCTTATTTGCTTCTTTTCCTTCAGTTATCTTGTGAAGAAACACATGCTCCTATATTTAACATCTTTCAGAAAGTAAGTGCTCTCTTAACCAAACAGCAGCCCAGTGCGGTTGTTTAGCAGGGGGCTGCATGTGAAGTTCAGGAGAGCCACAAGTGGCCCCCAGGCCATACTTTGAGTATCACTGTGGTAATGTATTCTCGTGTCCCGTATGGATGTAAAGGGGCATTCTTGCGCTAAGAAATAGCGCTAAACACAGAATTACTTGTCTAGTGCAATTTAAGCATATCTAGTGAAATTCTTAGGTAATTCTGTAATCACGCTACACAGAATTATGCAAATTATGTCCACCCCTAGTGATAACACACATTCATTGCCAGCGCCAAGAGATCATATAACGGTCCAAACGCATGCTCTACAGATATGCCGGTTATATTATGTAATGTGGGTCCCACTGCAGAGGCACTGCTTGGCTCGTTGGTTGGTTTTGTTGAGAGGTGGCCTGTTTGGCAGTTGTACCGTGGGCAGCAGTAATCTCACGCCCCGTGTCACATTTTGCAGATGGCCCACTACTCTATTACACCTTCTTTGATACAAGTGATACCTATGCACTACAATAGAATGTTTCCACAAATCGAAAGCAAAGATTCGAAGGGTCATTCTCAATGCTACCCGCCTCCCCCAGCTATCCTCTAGAACCCCTCCCCATAGTTTCCCCCATGGCTCCAGGTGTAAACATACGTTTTTTTATCTGGTATGTATGTGCAAGTGTTATTGTTAGGTTTATTTGTTAAGCACACCGTCTGCCACCTCAATGGCATTTTTATCGCATCCTTTTTCATTTTGACCTAGCTGTGCTTTAGCACAGGTGTAAAACTACTTCACCAGAACTACAGGAGTGAGGCTTGAAAGTGCGCACACTGTACATGTCACCACTGCATTACGCCTCATTACTTACGGTTACAAACATGGCATTTTAGGGCGTATGAGGAGGTTGGACTTCTGCTGCCTGTGCTCTGCGTAAGGGATTGCACTGCAGTTTTCCATAATGAACCAGAAAGGGAGAGGTGGTCAGTAATCTAAAGCAGGGTGCCACAGTCACAGTAAAGGTACCTGGTACAAGGGAAACCAATCCGAATACTTTATTTATGTTATCTAATGGAAGATAAAGTAAACCGCCTTCTGGGTTCTAAAGCAGGGTAAGATGAACAAAGTCATGTTACTAGTGCAGGATGAAGCGGAAATGTAATCAGATCAATCTCTTTCTGTAATCTATTGCAAGGTAAAGCAATTCAATATTCTATAATCCAGAACAGGGTGAATAACCTTCTGCAATTAATTACTTTTGTGCAGCATCAAATACACATTCTTTGGACTGCTTCCCTCCACTCTCTATAGATACTGTGGAGTCTCTAATGAAAACCGTCAAATCAGGCTCCCCTCAGAATATTTTACCTGCTAAAATATCCTCCCAACTCTATAAATAGCTGGCACCCACTATTTGCTCCATTCTCAATTCTTCCCTGAACAAGGGATATCTTCCATCTGAATGGAAGGTTGCCCAGGTAATCCCCACCCAGAAGAAACCTAACGCCCCTCAGGATGACCTGTCCAACTACCGCCCTATCTCCCAGTTACCTTATTTGAGCAAACTTCTGGAGAAACATATCAACAAGCATCTCTCAGAGTAAACCAAAGTTACAGGATGTTTAGGCCCCTCTCAGTCCGGGTTTCGACCCAGGTTTAGTACGGAGTCGGCACTGATTGCAGTCACGGACAACCTTAGGCACTCCCTGGATAATGGACAAGCAGCATTACTGGTGCTGCTGGATCTGTCAGCGGCATTTGACACGATATCCCATTCCATTCTACTCAATAGACTAAGTAACATTGGAGTCCAGGACCCTGCTTTCCAGTGGTTAGCCAGCTTCTTAACCCACCGCACCCAAACCATCAATCTCGGCACCTTCCGCTCCAAAACATCGGAGCTGACTAAAGGTGTGCCTCAGGGATCCTGCCTCAGTCCCACTTTATTTAACATTTATGTGGCTCCCTTGGCGAATCTACTAAGGGATCTGGGCTTCATCCCAATCTCATACGCTGACGACACCCAGCTCCTAATGGCGTTTGACAAAAACTCTCCCAATACCCAATCAACCTTCTGCGAAGACATGATAGCCATATCGACTTGGATGCGGAACAATTTTCTTCAACTAAATGCCAGCAAAACAGAGATTATGCTGTTTGGTGAAGCGCCCCTACTCTGGTCCCCGGATTGGTGGCCAACTGACCTGGGTGATGCCCCTGTCCCGAAAACAGTGGTAAAAAACTTAGGAGTACATATAGACCAGAAACTAACGGTGAAGGAGCAAGTTACGACCATTGCGGGCTCTTGCTTTCATGCCTTGAGCCCCCTGAGAAGGGTTTTTCCTCTTCTCCCCATGACAGTCCGAAAAACTCTCCTTCAGGCATTAGTAATAAGCCGCTTAGACTATTGTAATGCCCTCCTGATTTCAGCCAATGAGTCTTCTCTTAACAGACTTCAGGTGGTCCAAAACATTGCGGCCCGCTTAGTTTCCAACTCTCCTGCTAGGACCGCCTCTCTGCCACTTCTCCAGGGTCTACACTGGCTGCCTATCCGCAAGTGAATTCAATATAAGATCTGCTGCATAGTGCATAAGGCAACTCATGGTAATGGACCTAGCTACCTAGCAGACAGACTCATCCGTTATCTACCTTCCAGAACTCTGGGCTCTAGTTCTAAATCCCTCCTTGTGATGCCCCGTGTTAAAAAATCCCGCATCGGGGGGAAAGCTTTTTACCATCTGGCCCCCTCCCTGTGGAATTCACTTCCCAGCCACCTCTGGAATTGTGCCGACTATCTTCGATTCCGCAAGCTCTTGAAAACCGCACTTTTCTGATCTCCTTCCTCTGTCCCTCTATAGCACTCCCGCAGCGCGGAGATACCCTTTAGGAGGTGATTCAGGCGCTATACAAGACTCTAAAATAAATACATAAAATATATAAAATCACAGACACGTTCACTGTTGATGTGCATACCTAACTGCTCTGTGTACGAGCACCACTGCTACCCGTGTCATTGCTTTTGTGTGTACGTGACGAAGCTTAAACTGTTGCTGCATATGCCATACCTCCTTTGTGGGGAAATATGCCCAGCTCCTTCCCATGTTGTAACACCCTTGCACTCCTGACGCTGCCACCTGCCCAGATTACCTGCTCTTTCTGTTAGAGAAGCTTGCACTCCTACAAGCCATGCATTGTCCGGCTTTGTCGCATGTTATTGAAGATTATTAAAAATCTGTTTTAATATATAAAAGACAAAAAAACTGGGATTATCAATGCTTGAAGATGTCATAGCTCCCAGTGTAAGTCATATAATCGAAGCAGAACTGCTTCACATGTAGCTTCATAAATCAAAAAATGAGATCTATCCAACAATTGAACAATGACTGAAGGATTTCATGCTTACCAAGGCTCTGCAGTATGATGCAGACCACGTGCTTAAAGAGGAATTAAGACCTGCGGGTTGCTAATATCACAATCCACCCTTGCTAACACAATGACATGCAAATGAAAATGTGATAGTAATAAACCCATGGAAAACAAAAGAAAGACCAAGCAAAAGGCTTGAAAAACTGAAATTTAAGCTTTCTCTTTTCACACGGTCCTATTAACTTTCAGGTATGTCAACTGCATTAAATCATTGCACGCTACGGAGAGAGTAAGGGAATTCGGCGCACAAGACAGTACACAAATATCACAATGTTGTTATATTAGTGCAGTGCTATACAGATTAGGGATGTAATCCCTGAATCCCTTGATATATAGGTAAATTGATTGAGACAATTCTCTAAGCACACGCAATCATATATAAACAAATGAGTCACCCAGTCGTCCATATATATATATATGTATATATCTCCAATGCTTTTCTTTAATTGGATTCAGATTCCTCTGCCAGCCAACACGTGTTTTGTCAATGAGTAGTTCACCCTCAACATATTCTTCCTGGGCGAGTTCGCTCGCTACAGCAGAATTATATATGGAGATTCTGGCCTGTACATGGGTCGCAAGTTCTATTTGGTGCATGCAAATTCCCATTGGAATTAAGCATATCACTGGTACGTCCACAAGGTGAGGAATAGAATCTACCAATTTGAGAGTGAAACTGTGGTCAACAGCCCTGAGGAAGTCGTAGTGTGACTTACCCACTGACAAAACACGTGTCTGCTGGCAGAGGAATCTGAATCCAATTAAAGAAAATAATTGGAGACTATATGGATGACTGGATGTCTCATTTTTGTTTAAATATGATTGCGTGTGCTTAGAGACTTGTCTCAATTCGTTACATCATTACAGGTAAAAGTATCCTAGAGGACACGAACATCTGTTGCTATATTTGAATTGATACTGGCTCAGTTATGACATGCTTTGCACCATGATCTTATAAACATTAAAGCTAGGAAAAGAGCTTTCTTTCTCCTCTGCGAAAACTTGGGGGAACGGCTGATGCCCTAGAACCACGTAGAGCACCCGTCATGCTCTGTGGTTGAGGCTGCTTCCAGGAGTACTGAGGGCGTTTTTATGATAGCGGGCATCTAACGCGCCGCACTCAGTCTCATCGCTCACCGCTCGGGCGCATTAACTGCAAAAGGATTCTGCACCCGCTCCTCGACCCGCAGCAGTTAATTTCAGTGGAGGCCTGTCAACAGGAGGAGGCAGATTCGTATACCTGCAATTCTCCCCACACGGAATATGCAAATTGGAGCCATGGGCTTCAAACAACCCCCCGTAGCTACAGAGGCCCACAGGATATTAAGGACGTCCTGCTCTTGCTCTCTCTCCTTCGCTCCTGCCTCCGCTTTAATCACTGCCGGAAGTGTCTCCAGCCTGAAATCAAACCGCCATCAATCGAACTACAACAGGGATACTAGGGTAAGAAGCACAAGTACTGCAGCGTGCTGATGTTTATTGTAGACTTCATGAGGAACTGACTTTGTGTAGTGTTTGTGTAAAAGAGGCTTGCCTGGGTTGGAAGGCAGGAGGAGACCCTCCTCTTTTACGTGCTAACAGCAGAGAGGGAACCTTGGCATTCAACAAATGCATTGCCCACTCAGGCTATGCAGTTTGTTTCCTCCAGTGGTGGGCGATGAGCACGAGGGCTTAAGACAAGAAACAGAGATCCAGTCCATACAAGTTGGGAACAGCAAAAGCATGGACAACTAAGTGCCCCAGGGTAGAACTTTCAGCTCTATAACAAGCCTGGGGATGGTGAGGGATTGGAGGGGCCTGGGCGGGTACACTAGGCACTCTCTCAGGTGGAGGGAACCAGCTGTATGTTGCAAAGGTGGTCCATGTAGCAACGGATGCAGCTTGTGAACCCTCCCAACCCCCCGTGGGAATCCCGGCATACCCCCTTACCACATTCAAGGTAGAACCTTCTTCGCAACAAGCATTGCATGCCCCGGAATCCAATTAAGCGATTTTCACAGTACACCTAGGCTAGAATGCGAGTGCCAGGTCAAGGGGCACCAAAACCCACAACCATACAGCATCCATCGTACTGCAGGGAGCCAGGACCCTGGAGGAGGTGCAGCAGATCATTTCCTCAGATCAACTGTCCTAGGAGATTAATTTCCAAGAGTTAGTAACACTGAAATATCAGGCGGCCTCTGGGGAAGGATCTAATGAAGTAGAGCTCTAGCCCCACTACGCCCAAGCTGTCCCCTAATATATCCGTAATATGAGGTGGAGGGCAAAAACAGGCCCTAGAAATCAACTCTGTGGTGCGTTCTAACTTGGAAAGTGCCCTCTGTGTAGCCTCGCTTGGCACAGAAGCAATATCAAAGACATTGCCAGCATACAGCATGTTCTCGGCTACCGGCGTCAAGGCACTGCAAAAGGAGGCTCCAGATTTCGCGAACAAACAGCACAAGATGCGTAATACTACTAAAGGCCCAGAAAGTCTCAAGCAAACCTGATAGTCATGCCCAACTACCTGCACGCTACAGCTCCACAGAAGACACCCGGAAACCTCCAAGAGATGAGCAGGAAACCTCTTGAAGACCCGCCTTCCTCACTAGCGCAGTCAGCATTATCTTATCAAATGCCGTTTAATGCACCCAGCCCAGGCACCACCAATCAAGAAGATTCTACATCAAATACTAATTCAACTTAGGGAGATGAAGGTCTCGCAGGAGAAAGCCCATAAAAAAGACAAACGAGCAAATGGGCCAAATCAATGCCAATATTCAGTTGCTTACTTCTCAGGTTACTCAAGTGGAGCAAAGAGTGTCGGACCTCTAAGATTTTAGTGTAAAGGAAACAAGGGACACCCTACTCACATGGAACCAGGGTACATAGCATATAAGCCATGGGTACTCACAAAGTTTCTCTCGGGGGCCAAATTTACAGTGTGGTTTGTGGCCGAGGGCCGCACCGGTGGGGGCGGGGTCAGTGGGGGAGGGGGGCGGGGCTAGAGCAAAAAAAAAAACTATGACCATGAGGTTGAACACAGGCCCCTGCAGCGGACGCCTTCGTCCACTGAGCCACCAGACCCGGCATACACACATCTCCCTCTCTCTATCTCTACCTCCCTCCCTCTATCTCTCCCTCACTCCCTCTATCTCTCCGTCTCCCTCCCTCTCTCTCCGTCTCCGTCTGTCTCCCTCCGTCTGTCTCCCTCCATCTGTCTGTCTCCCTCCATCTGTCTGTCTCCCTCCATCTGTCTGTCTCCCTCCATCTGTCTGTCTCCCTCCATCTGTCTGTCTCCCTCCATCTGTCTGTCTCCCTCCATCTGTCTGTCTCCCTCCATCTGTCTGTCTCCCTCCATCTGTCTGTCTCCCTCCATCTGTCTGTCTCCCTCCATCTGTCTGTCTCCCTCCATCTGTCTGTCTCCCTCCATCTGTCTGTCTCCCTCCATCTGTCTGTCTCCCTCCATCTGTCTGTCTCCCTCCATCTGTCTGTCTCCCTCCATCTGTCTGTCTCCCTCCATCTGTCTGTCTCCCTCCATCTGTCTGTCTCCCTCCATCTGTCTGTCTCCCTCCATCTGTCTGTCTCCCTCCCTCCGTCTGTCTCCCTCCATCTGTCTCCCTCCATCTGTCTGTGTCTGTCTGTCTCCCTCCATCTGTCTGTCTCCCTCCATCTGTCTGTCTCCCTCCATCTGTCTGTCTCCCTCCATCTGTCTGTCTCCCTCCATCTGTCTGTCTCCCTCCATCTGTCTGTCTCCCTCCATCTGTCTGTCTCCCTCCCTCTGTCTCTCTCCCTCCATCTGTCTGTCTCCCTCCATCTGTCTGTCTCCCTCCATCTGTCTGTCTCCCTCCATCTGTCTGTCTCCCTCCATCTGTCTGTCTCCCTCCATCTGTCTGTCTCCCTCCATCCATCTGTCTGTCTCCCTCCATCCATCTGTCTGTCTCCCTCCATCCATCTGTCTGTCTCCCTCCATCCATCTGTCTGTCTCCCTCCATCCATCTGTCTGTCTCCCTCCATCCATCTGTCTGTCTCCCTCCATCCATCTGTCTGTCTCCCTCCATCTGTCTGCCTCCATCCGTCTGTCTGCCTCCATCCGTCTGTCTGCCTCCATCTGTCTGTCTGCCTCCATCTGTCTGTCTGCCTCCATCTGTCTGTCTGCCTCCATCTGTCTGTCTCCATCGGTCTGTCTGTCTCCCTCCATCTGTCTGTCTGTCTCCCTCCATCTGTCTGTCTGTCTCCCTCCATCTGTCTGTCTGTCTCCCTCCATCTGTCTGTCTGTCTCCCTCCATCTGTCTGTCTGTCTCCCTCCATCTGTCTGTCTGTCTCCCTCCATCTGTCTGTCTGTCTGTCTCCCTCCATCTGTCTGTCTGTCTGTCTCCCTCCATCTGTCTGTCTGTCTCCCTCCATCTGTCTGTCTGTCTGTCTCCCTCCATCTGTCTGTCTGTCTGTCTGTCTGTCTCCCTCCATCTGTCTGTCTGTCTGTCTGTCTGTCTCCCTCCATCTGTCTGTCTGTCTGTCTGTCTCCCTCCATCTGTCTGTCTGTCTCCCTCCATCCGTCTGTCTCCCATCTGTCTCCCTCCCTCTCTCTGTCTCTCTCCCTCTGTCTCTCTCCCTCTGTCTCTCTCCCTCTGTCTCCCTCCCTCTGTCTCTCTCCCTCTGTCTCTCTCCCTCTGTCTCTCTCCCTCTGTCTCTCTCCCTCTGTCTCTCTCCCTCTGTCTCTCTCCCTCTGTCTGTTGCCTTCTGTTTCCCTCTCTGTCTCCCTCTCTCTCTCTGTCTCCCTCTCTCTCTCTGTCTCCCTCTCTCTCTCTGTCTCCCTCTCTCTCCCTGTCTCTCTCTCTCTCCCTGTCTCCCTCTCTCTCTGTCTCCCTCTCTCTCTCCCTCTCTCTCTCTCCCTCTCTCTCTCTCCCTCTCTCCCTCTCCCTCTCTCCCTCTCTCTCTCTCCCTCTCTCTCTCCCTCTCTCTCTCCCTCTGTCTCCCTCTGTCTCTCGCTGTCACCCTCTCGCTGTCACCCTCTCGCTGTCACCCTCTCGCTGTCACCCTCTCGCTGTCACCCTCTCGCTGTCACCCTCTCGCTGTCACCCTCTCGCTGTCACCCTCTCGCTGTCACCCTCTCGCTGTCACCCTCTCGCTGTCACCCTCTCGCTGTCACCCTCTCGCTGTCACCCTCTCGCTGTCACCCTCTCGCTGTCACCTCACCTCGCGTGTGTGTCAGCCGGGGCTGAGACAGCTTCCCGGGCAGACACACAGCCGCACCCGAGTAATTCACATGTCTTTAAAAGACCATTCACTTGTTAATGAGGCTTTGTTGTATTTCACCTCTTAGCACCCCTGCATCTCCTGAGTGGAGATGCAGGGGCGCTAAGAGGTGAAATACAACAAAGCCTCATTAATAAGTGAATGGTCTTTTAAAGACTCGCCCGGCCCCCATAGAGCGCTGCTGCAACCGGCGGTGTTTGCTGACACTTACAAAAAAAAAGAAAAAACACAGGTAGGATATCTGCAAGGTCCGTGGGCCGCCAAGGAAGGCTTGCCGGGCCGCTGGCGGCCCGCGGGCCGTACTATGAGTACCCGTGATATAAGCAGAAACAGTGGTTCCTGTGGACAAATGTAAACAATAAGCAATATTGATGCGCACAATGGCAATAGGCAGGGGTAAAGTGGATGTCCGAGAGAGATATAAGACCATATACCATGAGATACTTGTAAATTCTGAAAGTTTATATACACAAATCATCACCATTATATTCAAACAGGTGCATAGTGTCCCCAGTGAACAAGGAACCTACAAAACAATTTGTGTCATTTTGTGACATAAAGAAATGGTTTCCAAAATAACAAAGTCGACCATCAGACTAGTTTAAAATGAACACAGCCTTCTAATATAATGATAGAGACTGGTGAATGGTTCGCTTTAGGTATTGTTGACGATGTTTCGACCCCGTTAGCAATAGGGGGTCTCTTCAGGACCTAGCAATGCAGGGACATCTGAAAAAGGAATACGCTGTCATAGTGACAATAGTGCACCACAAGGAAGTGAAGGTATGGAAGGGTACTCGCATGGGACCCAGCCGGGCACCCTGTGAGGGGAAGGACAGTCTTAATATGTGCTAGTATTTATTTGTTTTATTTGAAAAGTTTTATATAGCGCTACTAGACCCGGAGGTATCAGAGAGCTTTACATGAGTTACAGCGAGTTACAAGTTACATAGTTACATCACTTAAATCAAAGAATCATAGGGGGAGGAGGATGGGGAGGGAGGAATACACAACTGGAAAAACGAGGAAAACAATGACAGATGTCCGGCTGGGTAGGTGACGGCCGAGGGGTGAAACCAGGGCCAGACTCCTCTTTAGCTGCATATGACAGCTCCACCGGGCATCGGCCAAGGTTGCTCGTGTATCCAGGTGAGTACAAACAGTCATCAGAGGTCCATCAGAAGTTCAGAGGAACGTTATTTAAGAGTTATATATAGTGCTGGCTAGACCCGTAGGTATCGGAGCACTTTACATTAGGCTACACAATGTTACCGAGAATGAAAACAAATACACATTACGTCAAAAATTAAGCAACAAATTGGGAGAGGAAAGAAAGGTGAGACAAATAGAGAGGAGGGGGGAAGAGGGAAGTGTGAAGGGGGAGGATGAAGGAAAAGACGGCAGGGGAGACGAAAGGAAGTCTGCCCAAAGACCGACTGGGTAGGTGACGTCCGAGGAGGGAATCCACAGCCCATCACCCCAATAGCTAAACAGGTAGCTCCATCGGGCATCAGTCAGATTGCTAGGTCTCAACTGACGAGGGAAAGTTCACATAAGAAAGTCCAGTGGATAGACAGGGTGGGAACTATGAGCAAGGACGAGTGAGGGCAAAGGTCAATGGCTGGACAGAGGAGAAGAGTAGAGAGGAGGGGGTAGGGGGTATGGTGAAGAGGAGAAGGGAGAAAAGTCCATTAGAGAGACACAGGAGAGTTTGCCCAAAGACCGGCTGGGTAGGTGATGGTCAAGGAGGGAAATCCATAGCCCATCTCCCCTTTAGCTCCCGAGGTAGCTCCACCGGGCGTCAGTCAAAATGTCTAGGTCTCAGCTGCCGATGGAAAAATCTCCGAGTCAAGTGTCATGGAGTGTGAGCAGGAGCGGGGTCGAGTGAGGCAGTATCGCGGTGCCGATCACCGTGTCTGTAGGTGACAAACACCGGACCAAAAAAACAAGGTGTACCTTGAGCAGAGGAGTGTGTAAGGCTTCCCTCATAAGCAGCAGGCGTTCGGTAAAGGCGATACAAGTACTCCTAGGCTGGTACTCCATATTCTCCATGGCAGCTCTAGTAGGGCAACGTGTCTCTTGCCTCCTGTTGTGCTCCCCTCATCCTTGCTCATTTTATATGCACTGCCTGTAATCAATCAATGCATCCGTTTTCATAGTCAACACGACAATCCGTGTGTTGGAATGTCCGCAACAATGGGCAAGAATTAACACAGCAATCCGTGTGAGATATACGTGTTTCGTAATGTTGAGCAAAGATGACTCAGAGATAGAAACACAGCCGCGTGCGTCAGCTACGTGTTGGAACACAGAGAACCGCACAAGTCCGTCTCCTCTTGTGGAATGACAAGCTTGACAATGACAAGAGGAGACGGACTCGTGCGGTTCTCTGTGATTTTAGGCATAATCAAGACCCTACAACTTCAAAATTTCAATCAGAATTGGCTGAACACAACTGAAACTCGCCGCTGCCGAAAATAGATCACGCCTTCCAACTTGCAATTTGTTGGAATTCGGGAGTTCACGAAAATGGTGAACTGTCATCAAGTTAGTTTAGGATCTTATCAACAAGCATGTGTGCCCTGAAATGGCAACTGAAGACATGGACCTCACAATTACCCGGGCCCACAGCGTCCCAGCATTTCAGACCCCCAAAGCTAAAAACCCACAAACCAACTTGGTGAACTTTGGCGACTTCCGTGTGAAAGAGCGAATTCTGTCCAAAGCCATAAGGGACAAAGAGTACCCTACCCCAGAAAACGATTCCTTCAAAATTATCTCAGATCTGTCAATATCAGCTGCATGGCGGCATAGGGACTTTAAAGGGTTGATTGATAACTTCAAGAGCCATGGGGCGCAAGCTGGGATCATCCAGCAATCCAAATTGAAGGTCCTCTACAAGGGACAATCACAAGTTTTCCACTCAGTGGATCAGCTTAAGGACTTTCTACACTTAATCATAAAGTCAGAGGCGGGGGACCGGGAGGAAGTAATGAACAAGTTACTTACCTTCGGTAACAATATAACTGTAAGAGACATATATTAGTTATAGATTCCTTACCTTAGAATTACCCCCAGGTGTCAGACTGGATCCAGAGAATTTTTTCTCAGCAGTACCCCTGCGCGTCGGTAGGTAACGTCGATCGACTCCGTGTTCGTCATCGTGATTGCCGGGATGACGTCGTGGTATCTACTTAGACGCCGCCCCTGCGCGCAGACGTCAGTTCTTTTACACGACACTCCACGCCAGAAGCGCAGAGCCATGCAAGACACGGACCACTGGTGCACAAAACTAGGGCCCTGAAAGGGAGTCCCTTACTCTAGAAGTCAGTTCGCAGAACGGGGAGGATGGGTGGGGTGGTAAGGAATCTATAACTAATATATTTCTCTTACAGATATATCGTTACCGAAGGTAAGTAACTTGTTCATCTGAAAGAGACTGTTAGTTATAGATTCCTTACCTTAGAATAGATATCCCAGAAATATCAACCCCGAAAGTGGGTCTGCAAACTAAGTTCACACCAGAAAGTCCTGGAGAACTGAACGGCCAAAGAAGCCGTCTCTCCAGACTTGACTTTCCAGGCAGTAATGCTTAGTGAACGTGTGCAGAGATGCCCACGTGGCTGCCTGGCAGATGTCACTGAGGGGGACTCCACTTCCCAAAGCAGTAATGGCTGCCGTCGCCCTGGTGGAATGGGCGCGCAGTCCTACCGGTGGCTCCTTTTTCGCCAAGGAATAACAAATCTTAATGCAAAGGACGACCCATCGAGAGAGGGTCCGTTTTTGCACGGCCAGACCTTTCTTGGCGCCCACATAGCCAACAAAGAGTTGATCGTCCACCCGGAATTGTTTTGTGCGATCTAGATAAAATGATAATGCACGTTTTGGAACCAGACGGTGGAGTCTTTCCTCCTCCTTGGAAGGATTCGGGGGCAGGAAGAAGGTGGGCAAAGTGATGGTCTGTCCTGTGTGGAAAGAGGTAACTACTTTGGGTAGAAAAGAGGGCCGCGTACGAAGGACAACCTTGTCCGGATGGACAGCAAGGAAAGGAGATTTAGAAGATAGCACCTGAAGCTCACTCACCCTGCGAGCAGAGGTGATGGCAACCAGAAAAGCAGCTTTTAAAGTCAAGAGTCTGAGAGGACAATTATATAGTGGCTCGAAAGGAGCGCACATAAAGTAAGTTAAGACAAGATTCAAGTCCCACTGGGGCATTACGAAAGGAATAGGAGGAAAGAGGTGAGTAATACCCTTAAGAAACCTATTTACAATAGGGGACTTGAAAAGAAAAGGTGGATCAGGAAGGCGAAGAAAGGCCGAAATGGCCGAAAGACAGCCATTAAGGGTGCCCAGAGCAGAGCCCTACTTGGCCAAAGAGAGAATGAAGAGGAGAATCTTAGAAAGAGGGGCAGAAAGGGGATCCACAGCCTTTTCTGCGCACCATGCCACTAATTTGTTCCATCTACAGGCGTATACTGTTTTAGTAGAGGGAAGCCTGGTTGCCAAGATGACATTACAGACTTCGGAAGGGAGGTCAAAAGCTGTCAACTGTCGCCGCTCTATCTCCAGGCAAGGAGGTGGAGGCTGGACAGGTTCAGGTGGAGGATTGTCCCCTGCTGCAGCGACAGAAGATCCTCCCAAAGAGGAAGTCTGATCGGAGTATCGATGGCCATGTTAAAGAGCTCGGGATACCAGACTATTCATGCCCAGTCCGGGGCCACAAGCATGACTTGGGCCCGGTCTCGCTTGATCTTCTTCAGCACTCTGGGCAGAAGTGGAATAGGAGGAAAGGCGTATAGAAGCCCGCAATTCCACTCGCGACGAAAAGCGTCTCCGAGCGAGTGCCGCCTTGTAAATTCCAACACGCAGAACTGCTGACATTGAGCGTTCTCTTCGGTGGCGAACAGATCTAACCAAGGCTCTCCCCACTGCTGAAAGAGACCTTGCACCACCTCCGAGTAAAGACGCCATTCGAGATCCATCATGCACCGGCGGCTGAGTTTGTCCGCCCTGGCGTTCAGGGAACCTGCCAGGTGATGAACCACCAGGGACATGCCCCGATGTTCCAATCATGTCCAAAGACGGAGAGCCTCCTGACATAGGGTCCACGACCCCACCCCGCCCTGTTAGTTGCAGTACCACATGGCAGTGGTGCTGTCTGTGAACACCTGCACTACTCTTCCTCTGACAGAAGAAAGGAATGCCTTCAGTGCAAAACGAATCTCCCGTAGCTCCAGAAGGTCGATGTGAAGCCCAGACTCCGCTGGAGACCAAAGGCCTCTGATCTCCGCCTATCCCATGTGGCTGCCCCATCCCAGGAGTGACGCATCTGTCACCACTGTGAACTCTGGTTGGGGAAGGGAAAGAGATCTGCCGTTGACACAATACTGGTCAGTTAGCCACCACTGCAATTGGTGTGCAGTGCCCTCCGAGTTCTGGACGCAATCGTAAAGATTCCCCTGATGCTGCGCCCACTGGAACTTCAGGTGCCACTGCAGAGCCCGCATATGCCACCTGGCATGATCCACCAGCAGGATGCAGGAGGCCATGAGGCCCAGCAGCCTCAGGGTCATTCTCACCGAAATCCGGGATAGAGGCTGAAACATCGGTATCATAGCCCGAATATCCCGGACTCGCTGCTCGTGAGGATAGGCCCGAAACTGCGCTGTGTCCAGAACCGCTCTAATGAAAAGGAGTTTCTGAGAGGGAATCGGGTGCGACTTCGGCAGGTTAAGTGTTAACCCCAGCGAATGCAGGAGCTCCGCCCGTAGTCTGGAGGTGGGAGACGACAGCCTGGGGCGAGCTTGCCTTCAACAGCCAGTCGTCGAGATAGGGGAAGGCTGGAACCCCTGATCTGCGCAGATGAGCTGCGACGATGCCCATCACTTTTGTGAACACCCAAGGGGCGCTGGTAAGGCCAAAGGGGAGCACAGTAAACTGAAAATGCTCATGGCATACTGTGAACTGCAGGTAGCGCCGGCGGGCAGGCAAGACGGGGATGTGAAAATAAGCAAGTCCAATGCTACCATCCAATCTCCAGGGTCGAGGGCAGACAGGACGTGAGCCAATGTCAACATTTTGAACTTAGCAAACACAAGGAGATGATGGACGGAGCGCTGAAACTTTTCAGACACTCACCCCCAGTCACAGATCTGGGTTGAATCCATCATTCTTTAGCTCACACCGCCACCCCAGTTCAGACACAGCTATATGCAAATCAGTCTTGACCCTGTGCCTCATGGGAACAGTCCAGCCCGAACTGCCAAGCCATGTCTTCCCTGGACCGGAAACAAGCATCCTGGGACCGGTTTCGGGCTAACAGCCCTCATCAGCCAGGCTAGCTTGAATCCAGTGGCAAAGTGAGCAAGGGACCCACGTCTGGGCATACCCTGCCAACTTAGGGCGAACAAAGTAAACACAAGGAGATGATGGACGGAGCGCTGAAACTTTTCAGACACTCACCCCCAGTCACAGATCTGGGTTGAATCCATCATCATTCTTTAGCTCACACCGCCACCCCATCATTCTTTAGCTCACACCGCCACCCCAGTTCAGACACAGCTATATGCAAATCAGTCTTGACCCTGTGAACTATGATGGATTCAACCCAGATCCCTACATTTTGGTTTCACATCTTTGTGAGAATGTGCGCTATGTAGTTTGATTTTGATAAAGCCCATAAGGCTTCGTGACATACTGGGAAGCCTTCAGTTACACCTGTTTGCAGTCTCAGGAGTGCTATGTCACAGTACTCTCTTAGGGTGAGGGTGTGTGGGAGGAGGAGGAGCAAGGCAGGACACGTTAGGGTGGATGGGCAACTGCTTTGGAGGGAGCCTAGAACAGGTGGGGCTTCAGGGGCAGAGGGTGTGGGGTGGGGAGTGTGGTCACATTAGGTAAAAATTCAGGTAGAAAAGTCCGTGTGTTCATTTTGGGGGGGGGGGGATGATCAGCGAGTGGCCTCAGCATGATTCTAGGAGCCGGGGCGTCGCAAGAGGTGTGGGAGGAAGCCAATCTGGATTTTTCATTTAGCATGGGCGAGTCCAGCCGGGTACTATTAGGACAAGGAATAGCAAGGGCTAGCAGACAGCAGCTCAAGTCAGTATGAAATGCCCTGTCCTGAATCCCAGGTCCTTTAGGGTAGTGTCCTGTAATGCCAACTGTATTAAAACTGAGGCAAATGTAGGCCTATACTGGCATGGCTCAATGTGTCCAAAGCACAGATTATACTGTTCCAGGAAATTCACTTTAAAGCTTGGGCCAAGCAACCAAAGACTCTAAGCTTTATCTCAAACGCATTTTATGCATCAGCTAGCATGGTAGTTGGGGGGGGGGGGGGTAATTTTTATTTCACAGGATGTTCCAGGTGAAGTGCAGCAGGTTGTCAGATACCCAAAGGCCAAGTGGATATTGGTTTGCTTGATGGTCCATAAACAGCTGATCCACCTTGTTTCTATGGTCCAATCGAGAATGATAGTACCTCCCTCAATGAAGTTTACAATATTCTGCTCCCATTGAATAGATTATTCATAGATGGGGGCGACTTTAACATTATACAGGATATCAGAATAGACTACTCTCAGACCAATAAACAACAAAATAAACCGAGGGCATAGTGGTTTATAGCAAAAGAGAACAGCGATCTAGCTTTACTTTACCCCTGGCGAATAGACCATCTGCAAGAGAGAGAATGCACCTACTTCTCTAAACGCTTTAACTTCGCCTCGAGAATCGACGTCTTCCTAGTATCCCACACATGGGTCAGAATTAGATCCAGTATAATGTCGAACCCATTTTTGGATCAGTCAGTCTCCTCTCTAAACATGTCAGTGAATGATCATCGAGTCGAAGAGCCTCGTTGGTCGCTCGACCAATCTTTACTGATGGAGGAAAGCTGGCTCATGATCATGCGGTCAGCAATAGGAGGAATTTTTCCTTGGAAACATATGAACAGCTGCCACCTTCGCCTTATGGGGGGGGCTTTAAAGCTTTTATTCTGGGTGAGGTGATCTCCTTTAAGGCTCAAATCAATAAGCTAATAAGAGAAAAGGCCTTAGCCTGACAGCACAAACTTGATCAAGCAACACTCGAACACTCCATACTTCACTCCTCAGCCTGTAGAGCCATGGTCTTACAAGCAAGCCAGAACCTGAGAGATCACTTCCTGTCTGAGGAACTAGTCAATCAGAATACATGCTTTCAGAAAAATTACTAAGAAAGCGGGCATGCTGGGTGGTTTTTTGGCTTGGTCTATAAAAAAGGAATAATGAGACCATTAAAATAATTTTCAGTGAGGCAAAGAATCAAATGGCAGACCAACCTGATCATATTAGCAAAGTATTTTTAGAGCATTACACAACCCTGTATGCCTCCACGAGTACAACCGCACTCGAACAGATAGAGGATTTCCAGCATGCAATCGTACTACCTGTGATAAATGGGGACCTTCAAGCTTTAGCCAGTGGCGGCTCCTCCGCTAAGGTGGAAGAGCGTTGCTCCACTGAACAAAAGGAAAAATAAAATGATAATAACTATTGTAATTATCACTGTATTTTTCCTTTATACTTCAGTGGCTCTCGGGTGGAGCTGGAGGAGTAGGTTGAGGAGTGGTTTTCACTCCTGAAGTGCGCACGACTGCTTGGTCGGCCCTCTTGTTCCGGCCAAGAAGTCAGGCGAACTTTGCATCTTCCCCACCAGGCTGCATTACACAGCCTGATGAGGAACATGCAATCCCTCCCAGTCCCTGTCTGAGCGCCGATCCAAGGCACTCAGACCAATCACACCATTGCAGCATTGTGATTGGCTATGGGGAGGTTGGGGGGCGGTTGCTTCTTGCTGCTGGCTGGGAGTGCAGGAAGATGTCGGAGGGACAGAGGAGAGGCGGCGGCCTTTTCAGGTAAGTGTTTTAGTTTTCTGTTTTCTTTTTTTGTCCCCACCCACCGGGTCCAGTAGCAGCCGCTACTGGCTTTAGCCATACCTCCCTTTACACTAGCCGAAATAAAAAGTTTTGATTTAAATTTTCTAAAGCGCGCGATTGGCCACGGAATGCTGTACTACACGGCTTATCGCATCCAGAAAATGTTTTCCCCAAATTCAGCTGCGTACTTTAGATATGGACATAATAAGGGCAACTGGCTTCATATATGTTTTTCCTGCCCAGCCCTTGTCCACTTCTGGACTAAAATATTCTTGTCGATTAGCGACAGGCTACAAGTTCGCAAGACCCCCGACACCCTTGGAGCGCTATTTAGTATACCGACCCCTGAGAGGCAACTTACCTTAAGACTGCAACAGTTTCTTTTCATTGCCACCTTGGTGGCCAAATCATTAATCCTACAACAGTTGAAGTCTTCGGAGGTCCCCACCTACGATTCGTAGGTAGGCAAAATGAACCAAGTGAAGCAAAGAGAAAAGCTTTGCGCACAAAGAATTGGGGCCCTTAAAAAATATAGGGATATTTGGTTCAAAGTGTCAGGCTAATTTAAGCATCAGGATTGCAATCATTAGACTGCACTGGTATTATGTAAGCCTATGGTTTCTTTGCTATCTTAGCAGTGCATAAGAGAGATTCTCCCCCATTTGTATATTGGTTTCAGCTTGGGGTCCTGCTGCTCATCTTTTCCGTTCTTTGTATTTACTTTATGAATGTCGGCGCTATATTAATGTGAGCGCTTAAGTGCTATGAATTGTAGCAATGAACTTATGAATTTGGAATTATGCGTCAGTGCGCAGGGGAGCATCTCCCCCACACCCGCTTCGTCAATGGCTTTATCCTCGGGTTTTTCGATTTATCTTTGCTAGTGTTATGTTTATTGTGTGAATGTCGGGCTATATTTATGCGAAAACTTATGTACTGTTATTAGTATGAATATGTATTGATGAACTTACGTTGTGTGAAACATGGCAATTGTTTTGTGATGGAGCTTTTCTATCTGATAAGTAAAATAAAATATTATAATAAAAAAAGAAAATATGGGGGAACAATCCCAACTAAATATTTTTCCCCAGTTCCATACATACTCCATTATTTATTGTAAGGAACATTACTTTACTTTAATAACAAATTGACAAACAATTAAGTTACTCACTAAGTAGAAAGGGTATGACTGCCAAATCCATAGATCAGTAAAACATGTGCTACCATATGACTATTTCTATGTTTGAAGTAAATATTCAACTTCATGGTATTCATAAAGAACCACATAAATATGCAAGTGCCCGAGATTACCATGAATAGAATTTGCACCAGGTGTAAAATTATGCATGAGTAAATCTGATGCAAATGTGCATAGGATAAACCCCCTTTGCTATGCCTTCATCAAATAGGGGGGTTGTGCCCTCACATGATCACACTAGAAATGTATATTCTCCAATGACCAGAGTCAATTTACAAGTTTCTATGACACCATTACGGGTATGAGAATAACACAAAAATAAAAGTTTGCAAATGTTCACCTACTTTTGCAGGTACTCTAAGCTAGTAGCAGCCACAGCAACTCATTTGTAATGCTAATTTTGCAAGTGTGGACATTCTTTCACTAGTGGAGCTAGCTCATTGTATTTTGAGACTGTAAAATTCAGCCATGGAGATAACTATAAGCGATTACGCTCACAACAAAAATTATGGCATGTTATATTTTTTCACACACAAGTGGATACAGAAGCAAAAAACAGCCCAACTAAATGACATTTCATATTCTAAACAGGGTGTTCTGCAAGACCAAACCATGCCACACACAGCAGAACTATAAAATAAATAGATTAATTACCACCAGTCATTGGAAGAGTTATCTTCCAAGTCGAAGTTAACAGAAAACTCTCTGGTTATATATCCAATTTTTATACAAGAACAACCTACCAACTTTTCAGTAGGTTGAAAGGTTAACCCGAGGTGTTCAAAAAGGGCTGGAAATATGCCAGATGTTCAGGGTAACTTGTAACTTTGCAAATTATACACATTTTGATTCACTTTATGAGTGGATATCATTTGGATATCCTAAAAATCTGGAATGGTTCAGCCCCCCATTGTCTAAAGCTAGACATTCCTTGAGTAACCCAACTATCGGGCTATCGGAAGTTTAATTTTTGCTTAAAGTCAGAAACGCTCCTTCCTGATCAATCACATTTACTGTATTGAGCGTCAGACCAACCCTCCACAATGACATTCCCAAGCCCTAAAAATTTTCAATATCAGTTAACTAGACTACGGGAGTGCAACTCTCTGCGGACTTCCTAGATCTACAACGGCCCCTCTAAGAGCTTCACTCAACTCAGCTGCCAGACTCATCATGGGCTCAAAAAGAAACTGCCACATTTCCCCCCCACCTGAAAGCCCTCAATTGGCTACCATTCGAAGCAAGAATTCAACTAAAGATCACCTGCATGACTCACAAAGCCCTTCATCACAATACCCCGAATTACCTGGCCCAGAAACTGGTGCTCTCATGTGGTAACAGATCCTCCAGAAGTTCCAGCACTCTTCTTCTGAAACCACAACGATTTGCCAAAAAGAAAACCTACAACCGGGCCTTCTCTGGCATCGCTCCAAGGATCTGGAATGCATTGCCCCCAGAAACCAGACTGAATCCTTCTACTGTCTCTTTCAAGAAAGAAGTAAAGTCTTTACTCATGAGTAAATTCACATGAACAATGTATCTAACCCTAGTAACGGATGTTGGCATAGCAGAACATAATTATGCCATACAGTGTTATTTTGTTCAGCTTTCTTTCCCTGTAAAGCGCTCCGATACACGAAAGGGTCTTGTTCGCGCTATATAAAACCTTCAAAATAAATAAATAAACATTCAATGCACAAGGCCTAGGCTGCCGAGGAGTGACAGCACCTAGGAAAATTAAATGAAGTATACAAAACACCCCCCAACTCTAACTTCTGCCAACTCCTCCAGCTTATGGTCCCTTCAGACAAACGTAAGGGTAGCTAGTTGCGGACTAAGCACAGACAAAGTCTTGCCCTGGACCTAGTTTCCATCCAATAGGCTACATTCATTTCTAATCAACTGAGAGTCGCACCATCCATCCCCCCACTCACCACCCACATCCACACTTCGATCACATCCCCACCACAATTATCATACCAACCACTCCCCTAACGCTATAACAACCCATCCGAGACAATCACCTACAGCACTGCCCTACAGCTGTAGCCAACCACCACTCCACAACCAATTGTGGTAAGCACTTTCTGAGGCAGCTTTCTTTCAAAAGGTTCCTCCCTCATTTCCTGATGTCCCCTACTCTCTTTCTTTTAGTACACTGAGGTGCACTCAGTGTTGCATTAAGCGCTTCGCGAGCAACTGGCTTCAACTAATCACTTAATCTCACTGATTTAATGCCATCACTGCACAACACTGGTGAAATCTGCAGAGCTGGGCTCAAATGAATGTCCTATCAGGCCAGGCTGCTCAAAACCATCCCTGCATCAGAGTGTGCCTTCGTAGGTTCAGTGGACAAGCCCACTTGGCATGGGAATGAAGGAACTTTTGGTCAAGAGGTTCCAGCCAGAGTGTCTTCAGTGCTAGCACTCAATTGAACATTTACTGTAAACATCTTTCGGTCGGTGTCTTAAAACATAAGCATGCTCTCTCTTTTTAGCCTGTGCCTCCTGACAAGCAAGTATATCTTTATTTACCAATTTCAATTTGTTTGCTCTGTGTTTGGAAACATCAACAAAAAAATAAATGTAGGCATACATTTCAATAACTACATATAGCAAAATTCACCACTGGTAAATGGGTTTTATAAAAATGTTTAAAATACCACACTTGACCATTTTTCGTCCCAATCAATAGGAAACGAGAGGTTGGGGGATCATATTTTCATAATGTGCCTTCAATTCTGATGTGTTTTGAACGAATGTACTTGTCGTGGGACCCACTTTCCTCCTTGGTTTAGGTTTATTTCCATTGTTAAACATTCAAAAATACAGCTCCACATCACAATTCTCCCAAAGATGTTTCATAAATGTCCAGCTTGTAGATCGAATTAACACATCCCACTGTCAAGCATGGGCAGGTGCTGTAGTTCCTCAAAAATACTTAGGTTTCTAATAGTTGATCTGCTGACTCAAGTTCAATCTGAGTAGCAAACGCTTGAATGTGACACAGATCTAAGAATATATGCACCAGCATCCGAAACTTAAGGGCACATATGATGCCCCAGAATAAATAGGACACTGATATGGGCTACATAAGATGCCCTCCACTCCCTCCAACCAGAGTTCAACCCAACACTTGTACCAATACGCAGCATCTTTTTTATGACGTCATCAAATCAGTGGGCCAAAAGTAAGGCAGCGTATAATGGCTTCTGTTGTAAAGAATAGTTACACTTTCAAATATGGAAAGCCAACACTCTTTATGGAGATAGTTCCAATACAATTCGAATGTAATCGGTTTTTGGAATACTACTACATTGTTCGCGAAAAGGACTGCCTATTTTTTGCTTTGCTATTTATTCACCTACTTGTTCACTTGCTTACCAGTGCACTTTCATACTTTAACAGTGGATTCCAAAATTTGTTTTCACTCCACCTTCGAACATGGACATGTAACAGCGTCTCATTTCTGCAACTGCTGTTCACACCCATCGCACCCACGCTGCCTTGTGCTCATGGTTTAATTAAATGTGATAGTTTCACCTTTTTCAGTAGAGCTTACAGAACTGCCTGCAAGAAGTGTCACTTCCAGCAGGATATGTTTGCAGTGAGGGTCTGTGGTGCCATCACATAACACCGGAATTACACTCTTCTGAGCTCAGGAACTATGAAGTAGCTATGATTGCAATCAACAACTGTGTCCAATTACACGCAAGATCACATCCATGCCTCCATAGCCCATGAACAGCAGTTCTCCTTTTTGTGGTAATCACAGGACGTAGTAGTACAGGAGACTGCTGAACCAGATGAGCGCATAACATGCTTTGATTAAAGAATTTACTCAAATCCACATATATGTTTTAGTGGTACCTATATATTGTGAACCTAGCTGGCGAGCAACTGTGTTGCTGTCAGAATAACAGGTGAGAGACAGACTACAAATCTAATAGTTTACAATGAGGCATGTGGCAACTGAGTTCTACTGTATAGTGGGGCAATGATTCTTGAAGAGAGGAGTCTAGTTTTTTTTTTATCTTGAATCGCAGGAGGGAGCGAGCCATTCTGATGTCAATGAGGATGCTTTTCCAGATCCTGAGTGCGTAGAAGGTACATAGGTAAACTAGGGGTGCTTTCTCTTTTTGTCTTTGTGCGACTCTTCACCTCCAGTCTGATGACATAGTAGTAGTGCTGTTCACCGGATGTAGTTAGTTTCTTGGTCGGGTATGATGGAACACCATTTATAATGGCTGTGTAAGTGATGCAGCTGATCTTGGTGATATGGGAAGGGGCAGCAAGAGTCGTTCCTTCAGCTTTGGGTGGCGTGGTCAAACTTTTTCGAGCTCAAATCGATCATCCACAGCAGTGGCAGATAAACATCAATGGTATGGGGGAGCTGACCCACTGGGGTGAATCTTGTGATTCCTTCTCAATGGAAATACAAAACACAAATGATATTTGCTTTGTCAACGACCCAACTGAAGCCTCATGTTGTGAAAAGATACCCAACATATATGAATTTTAGGTCCAACACACCTCAGCTATGCTTTCCTATTTAAACTTAAGCTTAACTGGTTTACATTTGTGGCTCCTGCAGAATGCAAGCCTCAGCACTGATTACCAGCAGACTTTACTACGGCAACTCACTCTACGCCTGTATCACTTAGATGCTTCTGAATGGTCTTCAATCCATCCAGAACGCCGCAGCAAAGCTCATCTTCAACCTACCTCACTGCACCCACATCAGCCCACAGCTCAGACAACTTCACTGGCTTCCCAACACAAACTCACCCAGTTCAAGCTCTATATACACCCCCCCATTGGCCTTGCCTACCTTACCAGCCATATATACTTCCATCTACCTCCCAGGCACCTCCACTCAGCGGGACTCTCACTTGCTTTCACAAAACCAAAGCCTCCCCCAAAACATGGAACGAACTCCCACACGACATCAGAGCCTCCTCTTCACTTCTCGAGTTCCGCAAGGAGCTGAAGACCTGATTTTTCAAATAATCCCACCAAGGAGACAGCTGTCTTTCCACCTGCAAAGCGCCTGGATACCCTCACGGGTGACTAGTACGCTACACAAATAAACATAACAAGCAGTGCATGTTCTCCGAGATAGATAAGTATATGTCACACATTGTGTACATAGTAGAAGGCTTTGTAAAAAAACAAATTAGAGAGTATAAACCTAATTTTGAGGGATGTGTACGTGTAAAGAACCAGAGATTGGTTATGGACCCAGTGCTATAATCACAGGTGTCCCGCCAATTGCTGTTTTTACCACGCAGAATTTCCTTCATGTACACACTGTGAAACAGTGCCATAATTGGGATACCACAGCAAAACACAGTTGCAATAACCACTGCTGCGCGTTATACGTTATTCCTTAATCCATGGTGCAAAAAATAACAATATGGTGCACAAAGGATAATTCCACAGGAGGTTGTTGTGCCAGACGCCACCAAGGAACACAAAATGAGGTCAGAATTTCACATGATTTAGTACCTAGAGTTGGAGCTCTAAATAAACTTTGTATACTACTTATCTAAAATCAATGCAAATACTGCTCCAACAAATAATACAAAAGGAAGAATTTATAACACCTCTTGCAAAAAAAAAAGAAAAAAAAGATATACAGCAGCCGTGCCCTCAGGAGCATTTATTTCTGGCGGCATTTCCATAACACACAGCCCTGCTTAATGAAACTCTTTATTTCAATGATCAAAGGGGGAAAACATGCATCTATATTTAGGTGGCGGACGCTCCTGTTGACATTAGGCTCTGCTTCTGTTTACAAGGATTGCATTTCAGCCAAGCATGTGCCCTCACGGAGTGATTCAGCATCATCGGCCCACCTTGTCCATCACGTCCGTACCAGACCGACAGTCGGCCCAGCTTCACTGTAGGACGTATTTTAGAAGCTGCCGACATATTCATCGATGGGCCACGTTACTTCACCTCACGCTCCCGGGAAATGACGCCAGCGGATGGCCGCGCGCAGCGGCAGGTCACTGGCAGACAATGGCGGCACAGTGCGTGCCACGGCCACATGCCGCCATACATCAAACGTACCCAACAGAACCCTCCAGAGGGTGGCTGTGACAGGGCATAAGGCCTGCATTCTTCGACGCGCCGGTCATCTCAGTCACGCGATGCTGCAATCCAGGCGGAAGAGGCGACACAGAGCAGCAACTATCTACTAAAACTTTAGGCAACTGCGCCACACAATAACTCGTTGAACCACTTCATAGCCCTTCATATTTTAGCCTATGGTGGAATTACAAATTTCGGATAACAATAAAGCAGTTAACATTCGTTAAAAAAAAAGAAATAAGAGTGGGAGACATTAAGGGCCCGATTTACAAACATTTTGCCATGACTATGCTTGACTTACTTTTTTAGCACTCATGGCTTGCACTCATAGCTTGCGCCTGAATTCCAGTAGTAAGTCAGGGGTCCTGGCTTACTCTTTAAATTCGGGAGTAAGTCTGGAATAATAATAAACGAGTAAGACCCTGCGGCATTTTTGTGAATCCGGTCCTCAGTGCTTGAATACATGACTGCATGCACGAGAGTTAAAGTAATACACGTGCGTTAATGTACTGTACACAGCAATTTAATTTACCTCAAGGTGAAAAACTCAACAAAAAGAATGATCGCGTCACTGTGTTTAACTAGCTTATATACACCACCAGAGGGCAGGCGCCTGGGAGTTTTCTGGAAGAGGTACGCTTACATCCGATTCCACAATCTTAAATCTACAAGAAAAAATAAGTTACACACAAGAGCAGCCAAGAATCGAATGCAGAATCTTACTTTAAATGAAAGGCCATTTCCACACAGCCCAGGAGTAAACTTTGCTATACTGAGAACCACCCTATAGCAGAGCAGCGTGCCGCACGCCAGGCGCACAATCGTAGCATCTCAACAGACGGAAATGAAACACGAAGCTGAGCGAGCAGCAGCTCCCTTCATCACACTTTATCGCGCAAGTGGACAAAAAAGGGAATTAATCAAAGGAAATATAATTCTGGCATCTCGCTAAGGGACCGTCTATCGCAATTGCATTGTTAAAACTGACGAAGCCCGCTGCAAACAATTAACGCCAGGCAACGCTAGAGTTGAGTCATATGCACCGTACCGTACCGTAGCTTTGGTAAGCCAATTACGGAGGCTGGGGCCCTTGGAACACATGTTCTTCTGTCAAGGCATTACTGCGGATTAATCCATTATATCCACAATTAAAACCTTTAACACAATAGTGAGACTGACCAGGTGAGTCATGTGGTTGGATATACCACGGTCCTCCAACTTTTCCACCTCCAACTTGAGGATCGCCCCTCAGCACCTCTCCACTGCCATGCAGGCAGTGCTTTATATGGGCCGGTACTGTCCGGTACGGAGGGCCGGTACTGTCCGGTACGGAGTACCGGCACTTTGTTATTTTGAGAGCGAGAGTACCGGCACTTCTTAAGAGAAATGCTATACTTTTAATAGGAGAGTACCAGCACTTCTCAGAAACAAGAAGGTACTCTGGTACAGAGTACATGCATTTCTATTTTTCCATTTCAAGCACTGCATGCAGGTACATAGCTTCTGGCTTCTAAGGGAGCTCTGCCAGCAAACCCCGTCAACCCATGCCAGATACATCAAAAAGAAATTAAAGTGCCTAATGGAGTCCTAGAACGCCACCCACCTGGAGTTGGGCGAGTCAACAAATTAACAGGGAGAGCCCAGACACAACTGACCAAAGGGAATGGCTCGGTTCTAGGAGCCCATGCACGAGCTAAGCCCTGGAAAAGTTGGCCATGTAAATCATGCAACAAAACTCACGTAAAAATATGATAAAGTCTCTTCAAAATTCGACAAAAGCAAATTTCCTAAACATTTGGCAGCTTTGATCTTAAGTCAAATTAAAGGTTCATTAATGGGTAATGAAGAAAAAAGGAACTGGTGAAACAAAATATTTGTCTAACGTCACACAGTTGGTTAAGTGGGGAAGCTGGGATTAATTTCAGATTTTCTTGTTTCACTTTGTACAATAAGCCACTACATGGGTATCTATTTGTCTCTTTTTACCTCAATTGTTAATGCATTGTTTTTAGCTTTTCGCACAAGGTTAGAGTGAGAGTGGCAGAAAGAATTCACATGAAACCTCGGCTCGTTTTGGGTTCGAGGTTCCAAGAGGACCTCGAGCTGAACCAGAGTTTGGCATTTGGCTAGAGCTTTAAATGACTCCCCCACCTCAACAACAACCTTTCGCTTCTCCTCAAGAACATATTCAAACCCTAGTTTATGTACCTTGACATAGTGGAACAAAGTGAGGTTGCAATATTCTTTTAAGGCCATAGCAAAGGCATACAGCACAGATGCAGACCGCAGCTACTGAACCAGTATCAACCCGTCAGATACCACCAAGGCGCCACTTACTACTGATGAGACTTCATTATAAGGCAGGATGATGTGAAACAACGACGTCAAAGTGAGGACTTCCACCCTACCAAGACAACTGGGATATGGAGGAGATTCCTCAAAGCAATCAATGCAACAAGGAATAAATGGGCTCTCGGAGGCGTATCTCTTGTTTTTTGTAATCCTGTTTGACAGTGTCTCTTCCTCCACTAGATCTCCCCAAAGGGAGCGACCCACGCAGAGTTCAAGCTGCCCCCAGTAATGAATTCAATTTCCCCGTCCCTCCTTGGCTCTTAATGAGGTCTCTCCTCCCCACCGCTCCCACTAATGTGTAATGAGCTCTGCTCACCCGCACCCATTTCACTCATGATTTCACCCGGCAGCTCTTGCAAACAGCAATGCAGTGTTCACTGGGAAAAAGAAACTGGTTAGTAATGTCTGCGGGCTTAAAAGTGGACTTGCCCAGTTATGTCTCTAATCCACACACCGTGTTTTCATGACAGACAACCATCTCAAACAAAAGGACGAGGTCACGGAATAAGATAAAGATATTTTAAGTCAAGAGTTAACTATGCCTGAAGAACGTATTGTAAGAGTTGCAGCAAATACATGGGAGATGTATTCATAAAAGGGTTGTTCAGAAGGAAGGATGAATGCACGCTGGATAGTGAGGAGGCTCAAGTCCAGCACGACATACAGTGTCTGACATGGCCAAAAACACACAGCGCATGGGACTCCATCTTCGAACCAATGCAGCACCACCTACATTGCCAACCAGCATTGGCCCACGTCTATACGGTGAAGACCGGTTCTGGGCATGCAGCAATTCTGCTTTAATGTTTCCAAGGACTTTAGCATGGACTCCGAAGCCCCAACACACAAGGAAAAAAGCTGCAGGAAAGGGGGGGAAGTTGTTTTACCAGATTCCAGTTTGGCAAAGGCAAATGGGATTTTTTAAATGTATCAATTCACCTTTGCTACAACTAATTTATTTTCAATTTTTTTTTAATTAAGAAGTTTGCTTGCAAATCGCTATTGTATCTTTAGGGGGGGCTGACATAAAAAATTAAACTGCTACATAGGGGATAAGAGAAAAGGCGAGGAAAGATGTAGAGTTCATCCCAAAAACACAGGTTGAACGGATGATGCTCTGAAGCATTATCAGTACTTTTATGTTGTACAATGCCACTCCCCCTCAGCAAAAAGAGAAGAAAACAAGCAGTTGCAAGGCCAATAGGTCTGACCTTGGCAAGCTAGCGCACTGGTTATTTTTTTCTAGTTTTTATTGCAAGCCTGCGCCACAAGAATAAAAAGAAAATATGCCACAACTTAAAGTAACTGGAATGTTTCCAATGAAAAAGTAAATTTAAATAACATCCATGATGTGGCTGTTTTACTAGTTATGTTTTTTAAATAAGGAGAATTTCAGTTATGCCAGGCAATTATTATTACTGTTTGTGAAAGAGACCAGAATACATTATGACCTAACCAAGCACACAAATTGCAGCCAGCTACTATGTTACAATATCACTTAAACACTTTTTAACAACAACTTTAAAAAGGAGATGGAAAATAAATCACTACTGAGGCAATCCGAGCGCAACGAAAATAAATATCTGGCATTTTAAGTTAATGCACAAAAACTAGATAATACAAAAAAAAAAACTTTGAACCAGCTTTGTTACTGAAGAGAAAGGACCTGTTTTAGGTGGATGTGAACAGCGTCCACAGGATTGTGCAGTCACTCAAAGTGAAGACAGCCAGTTGTTACACTGAGTTGGCACATTGTGCCATGCTGTGGCGGGGGTTCGGGGGAAGCAAAATATGAATGACAATTTAACAGACCAATGGGTGAAGCTCACTGACCTAAAGCCCCACTATATATGTAGATGTACGAGTTTTTCTTAAAAAACAATAGTCTGGTGAGACAGCTAAAGCGGTCTCAAAGGCCTGATCTAAAACAAAAAAAAGAAAGCATGCCGCCGTCTAAATCTGGCAGCCATATGCTTGCACTAAAAAAAAACCATTGCATATTATTTTTACAGATCAGTACGGCCACTTAATAGCAGGCAGGTGAGCTTAGAACAGGTGTTGAATTCCTTTTTGGCTGTTTGCACTAAACAGCAAAACCGGATTCTTACTGGTGCAAAGAAGAAGCACGTTTGGCTTTGAATTACTGCAAGATGAAGACATCATTTAAACACACGAGAATTATCAAGAATAAATAAAATAAATAAGCATTGACCAGTAAAGTATGGGTCCAGCAGCCACAGCAATCAAATGCACAACGTTTTATGCAGATGTGCACGTGATCAACAAAAATGAAGTCACTTACAGTGCACGGTAGCTAATGGCTGAAATGTGCTGACCAACTGCCCCATGTTCTACGTCACGCTGTACGGAAGAAAAATATGAATGTCAGTTGAACAAACCTATGGATGAGGAGGGCTGATCCAACGCACCTCAATAGGCATATTGTTTATTTACGAAATTTTTAAGACTACAAGAGACTGGGGAGACAGTTAAAGCTGTCTTTAAGCATGACCTAAAATGGGATTGATTTAGGTCCGATTCTACACAACTTAACAACCATAGCTAAGCCAAGGTCATTAAACTACGTTAGTGCTTGCATACTCATGGATTGTTTTTATTTACAGTTTGAAGTGCTCACAGATAAGAACATGGTCTTTTTTCAGGAAATTGGCGCATAATGTTGTTATGTACACAATGACCTGTTGCTGCTGCCCTTTGAGTAAAAAAGATATTTCAGTGGAAAGACACAGGTCTTGCCCACTAGACAGCGTATTTGTTGCCTTACGCAATACATATTGTGGGCTAACAATAACATACCGGGGCTTGGATCACGTCCATTGCTAATCACGGTTTGGCTTTCCAGCCACTCATTTGGCCTGCTTCCTATTCACGTCCCAACTTGTCAATCTTGTGTTTGTCCCTCCAATGGAGTACACAGCCTCTTCACCGTCTCTTTTGATTGGCTGACTTCTAAGCTTCCACTGCTTGATTTTCAAGCACTACTTTTTAGGTCGAGCCTAGGCAGCGCATTCGCTGTCTCTTCGAGATATGCTGTATCCACTCTGTGGGATTACAGCCCTCCCATCGCTTATGATTTGTTGCTTCGCGTGTCTTTGTAAAGGCTTGCTTCTTTGTGGTAAATGTTTGTTATATGTCCTTCCTTTTTGTGGGTCAACCTCTCCCATGGAGCATGGCCCTAATACTTGTAGTCTTGCCCCTTTGTGCATTTAGGTTTGTGTAAAAGCACTATTTTTTTTTCTTTTGCTTCTGCCCGTGTTTTCGAAATGTCGGCTTTTCTACCTATATGCGTTCACCCGACGGGAGCTCAGCCACGATTGCAGTAGTGCTAATAAACGTATGCATTAACATTCAGCATTTGGCATTTTGTAACCATTCTGTATCTTGTTTCCAATCTGCATGTTTTTGGGTTTTGCCATTGTTTTATTTTGTTTACAATCGGCTTGTGTCTGCATTATTCATTTGATTCCTATCAGTATGTTTTATAAATTGTATTGGCAATCAGTATTTGCCATGTTTTTCCCCGATTCGCATTTTGTTTCTGATCGGCATTTTTTTTGGTTTCTGCATTGTATTATTATTTCTTTTTTAGGCACGGAGACACATTAAACAACGTTAAATTCATTTGTATAGATTTTTTTGTTTATGCACATGCCATAGGTGATTTACTCAGAATTACAGGATGATGAGCTGATGCCTAAACTTGTACCTGGCTGCCCATGCAATTTTACAGTGTTTGGTGCTTTAAACTGAATTGAACCACCCGGCCTGTACTCTGTCATGGAATAAGTTACTGCTTCCCCTGTCGTTGCTGCATGCATTTGCCTCCATTCATTGTTTTTTGAAGTCCCTCATGCACATCGTTGATTCTTTCCGTTTCATTTGCATGATGCATATTATCATAGCGGTTAGTTCTGCTGTCAGAGGCACTGTGTCAGCACTAATCTTTCTCGAGTTAAAATTTACTTCAACGTTCTCTGCGTGCACATGCAGTAGACATGGGGATTGATGCTATTTTGTCTATTTTCATGGCATACAACAAAATCATAGTGCACAGTCCTTGTGTCGGCACGCTTTCTCACGTGTTCTCTTCCTATCTCTATCTTTGCTGTCTATCGTGTCCTACGTTTTCACCCGGTCCTCAGTTGCTCTCGCCCCTGTAATCTATTTTTTTTGTATTCACTGCTAAACCATAAAAATGCTTTTGCGCTCCATTACCAGTCCATTTTGGATCGTGAATAGACAAAAATCAACCACTTCATAAAAATGCATGAACGCAAATTATGCCTTTTTAAAATTATTATTCGGTATACTGTACAGAATGAACTAAAGGCACTGGGAGAGGCAATAGGTCACAAAGGGGAGTATTGACTTTGCCATTGCATGATGGCTAGCTCTGCAGAGGAAGCAGACTTCCCCACTCAAAGTTCTCTTCACAAGCGTTGGGTCTGAGCGGGTTCACTATCAGTTACAGTTGGGTCCTGTTTGTACTTGGATAATTGGTTCGGATACGCGGAAACACAAGGGACAATGTATATTATTTTCGTTCTGTGCCCCCAATCACGAGACCCATCAGCTTTGCCAATGCTCGTTTCTTTTCGGGCAAACACTCCAGGGAAGTGCATGTGCTGCTTTCCAGCTGTCTTCCTCATTTAGTTCTCTCCGATTGCACTCAGTGTTGTTTTCGGTCGCTCGTGAGATTTCTCCACGTTCCATGTTACTTATGCCCTTGTGTACTTTCCTCCACTGCTTTTTTGTACGTGTGCTTCTCTCCTACCCACTTCATGTTGCTATCTTTCATCCATTTGCTCCCCCAGTTCTCCACTTTGTTTGGTGTAGTCTGCTTTCTGCACCTGCGTCCTCTGTTGCGGCCCCCACCTGTGCCCCTCAGCTGCTTTTGCACCCTCACCCCCATGATGCCACACCCCACATGCTTTAAAAAAAAAAAATGCTTTCGCATGTTTTTGTTTCTTCGTTTTAGCTACATTTCAAACTCGGATAGGTGACTACAGAGAAAACAAAATGGAGCCGCATTGATGCAGCCGGCTGCATAAAAGGGTTTTTAAAAATTTCATTAGCCAAGCTGCGCAGCATGGTTAAAAACATTGGCAAAGTGAGATCTATTGGCTTTGTTAATGCTTGTTTTAAAGGTCCTCTCACCAAGATGTAATGCGTTCTAAAAGCAGATTTAGGCATAGTTGTCAATATTATTCTCTTTTGTGAACTTTTACATGTGGGCAGTGTCTGCCAGTACCCACCTGGGTGTATCTTCCCTCTCAGAAAAAACCCTGGATAGCTTCTTTCCCATGTTTCTTGGGAAGGGGCATTAGCCCAAGAAGGTAGAATTTCGGGGAGCCATCTAGCTTTTTGTTGGTGGTTCTTATCATCAATTGTATTATGTGTCTCTAGAAGGGTTATATTTTAATGCATGATCAAAACGTATGGAGAAGGTTAGCATTATCCAATTTACATCATGGGAATCAGTCGGGGATAGTGTGGAAAATTGTGTAATCGATAAGGGGTCAGATACACTCACTGGTTTATGTTATATTGAATCAACTTAAATCTAGTGTTCCTAGAAATAGTTTTGTGCGTAAGCCAGGACTTTCTGCCACTCATCATTTTCCTACGAGGGAGCGGGGAGAGAGTTGGGGAAAGAGTCTCAGCCTGACATGCCATCAGACTTCGCCCAGATCTGCTGGAGCCTGCAGGAGTCTGTGGGAAAGGAAACTTGTGACACAAAGGCGGGGCAAGTCTGTGGTTCCCAAACATCGGAGAAACTCATGTTTAGCCCTTACTACTCTAAATACAGATTTTTAATCAGTAAAATGATAGAACTCTCCCCCTTTGATATTATGTGTGTTACAGTAAGCTTAGTAAAGGTGTCACCCACTTTAAAAATGGAGTAAATTGTTCTTTAACAAATCCAGCATTTACTTTATTTATACTTTTACATAAAATTCTTATTATTATTTAGGCTGCCCTCTATCTTATTAGCTGCTTTCAACCTCTGACACGATATGTCAAGAAACCCCCAGCTAACCCAGCAAACTCACCAATTACCAACCAATTTCCATCCCTCCCTACCCAGTCAAAGTCCTGGAAAAAGCCATCAACAAGTGCCTTTCTGACCACCTTGCGAAACATCAGTTTCTTGACTCCACACAATCAGGATTCAGGCCTAATCATAGCATGGAAACTGCCCTTATAGCAGCAAAGGATGATATCCGGATGATCCACGGCTGGGGGGAAACCACAGCCCTCATCCTTTTAGACCCATCAGCGGCCTTCAATATCGTCACACACCCCATCCCAATTCAATAATCCAAGAAGCAGGCATCCAGGGACTCACCCTCAAATGGATCAGCTCCTTCCTCACCGAAGAACCCAAACTGTCAACATGCCCTCCCCTACGCCTCTGAAGCACAAGATCTTATATGCAAAGTCCCCCACGGATCTTCGCTCAGCCCAACGCTCTTGAACATCTGTGACCCAACTGCCCAAAGTCATACGAGCTCACAACAAACATCCTCATGCAGACGACACACAACTGAAATTGTCCCTCTCTGACAAAGCACCCAACACAATGAACAAGTTCATCACATGCATGACAGAAGCATACAATCCAATTGCCTCAAATTGAACTCTGACAAGATTGAGGTGGTAGCCTTTGGGAAGTAAGCCTCACCTCGGGACTCCACCTGGTGGCCCACAGACTGTGGACCCACCCCCACGCCCAGCTCGCAAGCGAGAAACCTCCTAACAATCATAGACAACATGCTGGACATGTTGCCCAAGACAATACAATGGTCTCGACCTGCTTCAACACACTAAGGATGCTGAAGATAGTGTTCAAGTGGCTACCAGACACCCACATTTATATCACCAGTAGACTAGACTATGGAAACACCCTGTATGCAGGGATTACCAACCAGCTTACAAGAAGACTGCAGTCTGTCCAAAACACAGCTGCCAGACTAGTCCACAATCTTCCAGGCTGAGCTCACATCACACCACACCATAGGGAACTACACTGACTCCTGACACACAAGCACGCACACTTTAAACTCCTCACCCACACCTATAAAGCTCCCCACAACACTTGCCCTGCTGTCTACCTGAACAGCCGCATTCCATTCTACCAACCTTACATACACCTCCGCTCTCCGTCTCGCTAGCACACACCCCAAGCATACACAAACGCAGAGCAGAGAAAAGCGCCTTCTCATACATGGGCCCTAAAGCCTGAAACAACCTCACACAACACATCAAAGCCTCCTCCTCTCTTCTTGACTTCTGTAAGAAGCTGAAGACCTGGCTTTTTGAGTAAGACACTGGGGCTGGCCTCACAAACCTGCTACAATGTGCCTGGATACCCTCACGTGTGATTAGCGTGCTATAAAAATACCAACAACATAATCAGAGTGTAGTGTAGCTCCTATTTCCCTAATAGGCTCTGCGCATTGGAATAATATATCCTATAGGTTTGACATAGGACTAAGGTCAGTATGTCCCTATCGAGTATATTAAGCTTAATTACTTGTGCCAGCTAGCTCAGAGGCCACTAGAAACTTCTTGACGACAAGAAGGGAGTAGTTTCTGGCAGCCGCAAAACATGACCACTTTGTTTCCCTTTAGAATCAGAACGTGTCCCAGAGTCGTGGAAACAATAGATAACAGTTTCACTCAGCTCAGTCGTGCATGCTTAGTTTTCCTCAAAGTTACACAGAAAGAATAGACGGGCATTTCAATAAAAGATTTATTGAACAGTCTTGTTTCTGGTGTAAGTAAAATGTGCTGTTACGATCACAAGACAGTATGCGAGATAAATAATGTACAGTGTGAGCAGTAGAAATAAATAATACTGCGATAGCATTATCTTTTAGTATATATGCATTTACATAAATGACACAGACTAAAAATGCGAGTACTCATACGATGCGTTTCTAACCTAGTTCTACCCCAATGTACCTAACCTGTCCTAGGTGTAGGGAGAGGTATGAAGTAGGTGAATTATTCCGTACTATGGTATACTAAGAGTATGTTAAGCCTAGTATGCCAAGAGTCCCTCTAGGTTCTAGTCAGCTCCATACCTGAAGAATGAGAGAGGTAGGAATCTCATGCCAGACTCGAACTCCAACACCCCGCAAGGGAAGTCAGATCACTGGAAGCTGGACTCTCTCCGTGCAGGGATGACAGCGTCTTCTCAGAGCGTCAGGCCGGGAAACGGGCTCCTCTGAAGTCGAGGGATCCTCTGATTTACAGGGGTTAGGGAAGGTATATTTATACCTGAGAATTACCTCAGAATGTTAGCATTGACGTGAGTCGGACAGCGGAAGACGTCATGAATGAACCCCTAAGGAATAATGGTTCATGCATAATATATGAGTCCTTGAAGAAATCAATAGTCCTGAGCTAGGGAAACTCCCGCAGCCTAAGGGTCTGTTCTTCATGAACTCGTTGTGACGTGAGGGTGGACGGATGTCGGAGACCATGCCTGTATTTGGAGTGCACGGTTTAATGCCTAAATAAGGACTGGGATTTTATGCCTATATAAGGGCAGGGCGAATTGTGCCTATATAAGGACATGATTCTGGAAAGCTCGTTTATGCACACCCTAAGAGGAATACAACACCCACTCCACTTTCGTGTGTACGATAATACTAAAATGCTAAACATTTAAAATGCTAAACATTAAATGGAGTACTGCATATTAAAAAATATTTCTTAAAAGCATTAAAAAACATATTAAAAATGCAAAAGGTACTGTACATATTAAGCAATGCTTTTCATTTCAGGCATAAAGTTTGAAAATAAATGCAATTGGAATGAAAATAAGCAGTAATATTTACATGTGACAGAAAATGATCGATAAGTTTTACAAAAATCAACATCATTTCATGTCATGAAAATTAATGAACTGTTTTAGACACACAAGATGACTAAGTGTCCGTGGAAGTACCTTGAAGTCTGTATTATAAGGCTAGTTCTACTTTAAGCAGATTGAAGTGCCATTTTCAGTTCTAAAAATGGGAAAAAAAGTTCAATTTTGGTAGAGTTCCAAGTTTTTTGAAAATGAAGGCCAAATTGTTACTGCATCTCTGGAACACTGTATGCTGAATCAGAGTCAGTTTACGGGTCTGGTGTAAACATGAGATCATCTATTTCTATAGACAAAACATCATCCACTGTAGTTGGTGTCAGTTGGAACACCTCGTGTAGTAGATTAATTGCACAGAGATGTGAAGCATCGCTTCCAGCATAGGTAGCCGCAGCAATGTTCGCGTCCGTTGTTACCTGTGTGCCTGTAGATCTTTCTCGTACCTCAGCAGCAGCCGGAAGCGTCTGTGAGATCTCAATGAATGCTGACATCAGGATTGGTAGCCTCTGGGGACAACACAGAGCATGGGCCGTTATCGGGACCAGCAGAGTATCGACGTCCGTTGGCGTTGCTGATGGAAATGTTAGACAGGTGTCCAACACGCATTCTTCACCGCTTAGCAGGCATCGTAGAACAGGTAAGATGCAATCTTGCCAAATTGGTCTGAATGACAGGAACCACGTGGTATTCAGGTCCCGTAGACGAGTCATGCCCAATAGCTGTACTATTCGCTCACGGCACTTTCGTTCAAGGAGAGCTTTCTCCATTTCGCTCGGAGTGATGTCTGCGAATAGGCTGGCCATAGCGCAATAGCAGGAAGAGAAATAGAATTCCGGCAACAAGTGCTAGAATTAATGGTATGCCACCAAACACCGAATGTGCAAAGTTCGGGATGATTCAGAGTATTGCCTGGAAAGGTGCTAACAGACCGGAGCAGATGCTCTTAAATACATGTACAATTCCGGCTGTATCAGACATATTGAAGATACGTCCTATCATTTCTACGAAATGTATAGGGCAGTTTGTATGTATTAAAGTCTGTATCTCAGCCGAAGTCCTTGCTACTTGTAGATCATAGGTTTCTTTGGCCGAGGTCAAAGGCACTGTTTGCTGTAAAAGCATGGCTTTCATTCTGCTCAAAGTATCAAATCTTATAAAAGAGACGTTCAGCGAAGGCCATAGAGGCGACTCCCTGACTGTGTCTACTGGGGCAAACAATACTTGCATACAGCAAGTGACCCTGGAGTTGACTGTTACTAGATATGGGATGCCTGGCAACATTCCGCAGCAACTCTGATCATTCAACATGAGGTAACTCCCATTAGAAAGTTGTCCAAACGTTGGATTAATCACAGCAGCTGGTGTACCCTGCTGATGGCAAGACAAATTTGCCACAGAACCATTGCAAGCCCCGTGTAAAGAAATGTCCTGACATAGAAGTGAACCGCTCAGTGCATGTTTACAGTGTGTACCGCTCAAAAACACTGCACGATCCCCACTCCAACATCTATATGTATACGGTAAATCCCAAGATGTCTTAATGTATTCCTTACCCAACCTTTCATATTTGCCTGCTTGCATTTGTCTGAGGCAATACTGAAACTGAAAAGTAGTCACAGGTAATGTGATTTTGCCATGAATGAGCCATTCTGTAGCTGGTTTTTCTGCCACTGTGAATGGTAACTTTTCCAGTTTTTCAATGCTCAGCACTGTATACTTTGCTCCTCTTTGTGCCAGTTCGATCTGTTTATCAGTTAGATTGTAGTCTGCAAACAGAGCCGACGTGTTGATGAAATGCCAAGGCACATATCCCGCACGCAAAGATTGCAGCGTCCAGCTTAATAACACAATAGAACGTAATTGAGATTGGCCTTGTTGTAACATCGCCAAATCTTGTTCTAGTATGTCGATAGCAGAGGATACAATGCCATCCAATGAATATATCCTGGAGGACAAAGTTGTGAACCCATTGTCGACCACAGAGAGTGTTTTCTCTAAATTAATACGATCAAGGTCACGTATTCGTTCTGCGGCCTCCATCTGTGATACTTTCCATGCTTCATTATAGGCAGCATAAATGCCGGCAAATATGAAACGTTATTGACGCGGTTTTCTTGGTCCAAGCAAGAATTCCCTAAGATCTGCGTCCTCTTTAAGTAAGGATAAGTGTTGTTTCACATCCTGTAGTGTAGACTTATGCAGCCAATCGAGGCATAATTTTCCTACACTGTATGTTGTTACTACCCCCGGATGCTGTCTTTGGACATATCTTGGGTCTGGCCTATGAATAGTAAAGCCCTGAGTTTTATTCAGGAATCTTTCCTGACAGTTATTCGTGTCTGTGGGCCAGATCAACCATTTTTTCCAATCAGGATTAGATCTGTTGAGTTGTAGTATATTGTCAACTGTCACCACTGCCTGTGTATCGTTATCACTGGCAGGAGTTGGCACAGAAGGTGTTTTCATCTCTTTGATCTTGGCTAATCCAAGACAAGATGTTTGTTGGACGGTTTCATTCAAAAACATTATTTGTTCAGGGATGATACAGGCTCTAAATAAAGCTTCTATACCCTGTACTTGCCATTCTTTAGTACCCCACACAGTTTTTGTGTCTATTGTGTCTTTCCATAAGTCGAAACCCTGTCTAGACAGTTGGGCAATAAATGCTGCAGAGTAAATCTGTTTCGTATTAGTTAACAATTTTCAGTCCTGTTTTGTTTATATTTCTATAGTAAAACGTTTCTGGGTCAGATGTATTGTAACCTGAAAAATATGGAAACTTGTTAGCAAATGTTTTATAACTACTTTTTGGAGGTGTAGGACAATGTTCCCATTGGTTAAACAAACACATTTCTCGGGTATGCAGATTTATGCAAATAATGATGACCATAGTGGTTATAACAATACAGTTGTTCATAGTCTGATGAACCCTCTAAATATTCATTTTTAGAAAATGCAGCAGATTTTTCTAAGTCAAACATTATGTCGTTAACAGTCTCAAAGTCCCAATCATCTGAATAGGTACTGGACGAAATTAGATCACTTAGTGAAATTTTAAACAAATGTGGAATGTTCAATTGTTCCGTCGGGCCGAAGATTTCATAATCTGTTTTGTCCCACACTATACCATCCTGTATAGGAACGGCTGTGATGTTCACTGATGACAAGTCTCTTGCTTCACAATGGGAAGATTTATGAGGTTTCAAAAACGTTCACGTCTTGTCCTTCAGTGTTCACATGGATGGATCTGCCACTTATAAGCACACTCACAGTTGTAACCAAAGCTAGCCAGAGCAGGAAAACAAAAAGTCCAGATGTAATCCAGAGTTCAATCCATGGAGAAACCAAATAAGTCTTTTTCATAAAGTAAAGAAAGTCTTGTACTTGCTGCTTGAGTTTGAATGATGCTGGCGTCGTTTCAGGTTCACTCGGATCTTCTGAGAACGTATCAAAGTTAATGAAATAGCCAGAAGCAGTTCTGTCAATTGTTGGAATTGCATCAGGATTTGTAGAAATCACTGGAACCAGTTCATCACTTGCCACGTTGGTGTAGACAGGTGTATTTGGACAAACTGTTACTTGGTTTTCAAGAGGGATGAGTTCCATAGCGTTGTTGCTTAGTCCTCCATCTGTTACAGCTGAATTCTCGATAGTTATCAGTCTTTCAGTCTGAACCTCTTGGATAGTAGCGAGAGGAGTGCGTCTGCTACTAGGTCGGAGTCCACGAGGCCTACTATTTAGTATTGGCCACATACTGTGGTTTGATGAGGTCGATGGACACAAATCTTTTCTCCTTTCTTCCAGCAAGGGGCGGCAGAAGTACTGTTCTTGTTCCTTGAACTGCTAGGACAGGTACTGGTTGTCTGTAAAAAGGTCCAAATTCCTTCCTGTCCGCAATTTTTTCTCTGACTAGATCCCCAACTTTTGGAATCCAGACAGGCCTTGCTGGGACCGCCGATTTTTCCCCAGTGGTGGTTGGCTGCAGGAATATGTTGCTTTGTTTCGTTCTTAATTCATTGAGTTCCTGTAAAACAGCCAAACGATCTTTGATATCAAACGGTTTATTTTCCACCACTGTGCCTACGTGTTCAAGGTCTGGTACCCACATTCTTGTCCCAAATAGGACCTCATATGGAGTGACCCCCCCTAGAGAACTTCTTGGCAGATTGTTCAATGAGCGTTGTACCCCATTAAGGTATTTGACCCACCCATCACCCGAACCTAATACCCTAGCTGTTATAGACTGCTTTATGTCCCGGTTTTTCCTTTCCACAATCGAATTTCCCTCAGGATGGAATGGAGAGGAGTACGGCAATGCAACGCCCAGACTGGCCATGGCTTCTTTGTAAGCCCGAGAGCTAAACGCAGGACCCTGGTCAGAATGTAGCGTGCCTATTGCGTATGTGCCGATAAAGACTCGCAAATCTTTTATAACAGTTCGAGCGTCAGCCGAGCGCTGTGGCCATAACCATAGGAACCTTGATTCAGTATTTGTGGGATTGCCCTTGTCCAGTAAGACGTTGGCGCGTAGATAGTCTAATGCTGTCTAACAGTGGTGTCTGTACTGTGTTGCCGCATTCGCAGCATGGTGTCTGGTGGCATTCTCGCTGTAATTTACAGTCTAAGCAGTTATTGATGAATACGTGAATTTCTGTATTCATTCCAGGCCACCAGTACATCTCTTTTAACGTCAAAATTGTTTTAGAGATCCCTTGATGTGACAGACCCTCCCCCAAATGTGTTTCATAAATCAAGGCTGCTCTACGTTCCATGTTTGGAATTACCCTATCCCCCACTCCAGGGATTTGAGCAAAAGGAACGTTGTTCGCATCAATTACATAAGAGTACTTGAGTGGAAACTTTTTTGGCAACGCTGCACTGCTGCCCTTGCTTGAAGCATTGACAGCCAACATTATCTCACCGTCTATTTTTGTTTTTGAACGAGTGATCGCAGCTACGGAAGCCGTCTGAACAGCCCCCTTTGCGGCTTCATCAGCCAATGAATTCCCTGCAACGTGAACGCCATCACGTTGATGACTCAGCGTCTGTATCACGTGAGCCTTTGGTAGTTCGTTTTTCAACTGAACTACTTGTTCCCAAAGCATTTTATGCTTTATTGTGCCACCTTTCGCATCTTTGAACCCATTTTCAAGCCAGTTTTGTATATATTCATTATACGACTGAACACAGTAAAAGGAATCGCACACTATTAGTGTGGGGGAATTCTCGATCTGTACTTTCAAGTGCCAGTATGAATGCTTGTAGTTCAGCTCGCTGAGCTGTACAATTTCCTAGAGATTGAGTTTTTGTGACCATAGGTCTGAAGATGCCATTTCGCATGCGACCTTTAACGATTGCACACGCTGCACTGTAAGCTTGCTTACTCCCTGTTGCGGGCTGTGCGGAACCGTCAGTGTAAATTATAACTTCGTACTGATCGAGAGGCAGAATCTCAGTGGGCAGAGGACATTCTTGTTCATATTGCAGGAATGCTTGTGTTTTCAAATCTGGATCAAAAACATATTCAACATCTGTTGCAGCAAGAGAATTAACCCATTGTATAATTCTTGGATGTAATGCTTTAGCATTTGGAATGCTTGCTTTTGTGACCGCTTCTAAAGCTGGTACTGGGGTTACGACAATAATGCATTTCCCTTGGGCTAAGGCTCTTTCTTTTGCTACAGCGGTTTGAACTGCTGTCAGAATTTTTTCAGTTGAACTGAAGCGCATTTCCGCTTGTGTGTACAAATGAGATTTGTATGCGATTGGTATTTTCTCACCCTCATTGAAGGTTAAGTAGGTGAATCCGCATTGACCCGAGATTATTCGGATCACCAAATTTCGTTGACTTACACGTGTTTGTAAGTGATTTGTTGCTAATATGTTAGCCTGGAGTGAACGCAAGATTTCTGTGTGTTCATTTGTCCAATTTTTGATTGAAAAATCAGGTTTGATTAATGCGTAGAGAGGTTTAACCCTTTCTGCGTAATTTAGAATGTATGTTCTTCCAAAGTTTAGGAAACCCAGGATGGATTGTAAGTTTTTAGCGTTTTTGGAGGTTGGAGCAGCGCACATTTCTCTAGAAAGTTAGCTGCCAAGCTCTTGCCTTCACTTGAAAGCTCATATCCCAAAAATAGGACATTGAGATGGGCAATTCGGGACTTTTTAAAGTTGAACTTGTAGCCCTCAGAGGCGAAAGCCAGTATAATGGTGCTCACCCTGTTCAAGTGTTTGTCCAGGTCATCGTCTGTCAGATAGATGTCATCGACATAGGACAATGCCTCATTGTCATAAATTTGTAGTAACTCCGTTACCCTCGCTGAGAATAAACCCGGGCTGTTCTTGAACCCTTGTGGGAGACAAAAGTGACGCTGGGTCCCCATTATGGAGAATGCAGTTAAGTACCTGCTTTCAGGTGCTATGTTTTGACAAAAGAAACCATTTGAGATGTCTAATGTTGTTTTGTATTTTTTACGCACAATGTTATTCATTAATGCTGTGCTATGTGCATTTTGCACTGCAAAAGTTTTAGAACAAGTGTTTAGGTGTCTGTAATCCAAAACTAGACGATATGTATTGTCTGGTTTGGAGACAGGAAACAAAGGATTGTTCATTGAGGAGGTGCATGTTTCAATCACCCCTTGATATTCAAGTTGATCTAAGATCTCCCTGACCTGTTTTTTAGCTTCTTGCTTTATTGGGTACTGCCGTTGTGCAGTTGGTTCATGTTTCAGATGTATTTTATGGTGAGGTGAGTCCTCGTCCCATCCTACATGATTTTTATATAATGCTGGGGCCTGGGCCACTGCCCATTTCCTGGCATATGTATATCTTAGGTGCATTGGTATATGGTTGGAGAAGGCAGACATAATAATGTCCTCGCCGTGTGGGCACTCCCTGACAAATTGTGGTTGCCAGTCTTTTTCTGCTAGAAGTATGTCATAGCCCTTTGGTAGTCTTTCCCAAAAAAGTGCTTTCACCTGTCTAGGTTTATCTCCCTCCATCCGGAGTGTTATTTCATATAACTTTTGTGGAGTACTAACCCTGGTGTCTACAGTCTCAACTGTAATGTACTCATTCAAGTCCACTATCTCCAGAAGTTCCTTCAGGTTCTGGCGAGCTATTGTGACTTCTGCTGCACTGTCCAGCATCGTCTGAGCCCATTCTCGAGTTGTGTTCTCAGTATTCTCGGCATGTCTGATCTTTAGACCTGCTACTTTCTTTTTGGAGAATTGAGGTTTTGCTTTAGTTTTTGGAGCGTGTTTTTCGTCTTTTGATTTCACGCGTTCTTCTCTATGTTCCGATTGTCCTCTTCTTTCCGAAGTCTGTGATGAGATCTGAAAGGGACGAGATGAACGTGTATCAGTATCTTGATACCTGTCAGGTTTTCTCAAATTATCCCTATTCCTGAGGTTATACCTCCTTTCAGAGGGCTCCTTTTGTGGAGATCTACCTCGGGATTGAGAACGTTTCTCGTTTGAATTTTGTTTATTAGTCTCCCACTTCTTTTTAGAAGATGTAGGAGTTTGTTCTATTGTGTCCTTCTCAGGACTTTCAGATAGCTTCGGCTTCACTGGTCTTCCACCCAAACTATCTCTGCCTAATTCTGCATAAGATTGTTCTATTATTCTGGGTAGCTCAGTTTGATGTTCTGTAACATCGAATTCCCTTAACTTTTGGCGGATCGCCACTGCTGCTGCCTCCCCTTTAATATTAGATAATATTATTGTTGAGACCTGGTCGAAATTTTTCAGTAATTTCATACCTAAATTTAGAGCAGGCTCTGCCCCGTATTCGTTTTGAATTTGTTTCAGGACATCAGGTATTACCGCAATTGACGGAATGCCATGTGTTTTAGTATAGATGGCAGCAAAGACTGAGCCCCAAGTGGTGCAGTCTTCCAGTTGTGGTGTGATCCCCATCGGTAAACTGATTGTCAGTATTCTGTGTTTCTCATACGGGCTAGTATTTGGAAATACTGCTTCGATTTGAGTAATTTATTGAGCTATCCAAAATGGAATTTGCTCACGTTTTGTGGGCATTTTACCCATGACTGCGTATAGAGTCTGTGGTGTAATTTTTAGTGTATTCCCCTGTTGAGGAGTTTGATTTGGAAGTGTCAATGGTGGTTGGACTGTGAAAGTCCGCATGGCATATTGAACCAATTGTCTGTAGATTTTTATTAGTTCTTGTAGTTGAACAAGTAGGTCCTCATCTGACATTAGATCTAGTTCAGGATGAGGTGTATAGCCGGCTAGAATCGGCCATGTTGCTCCTGGTCTACCTAGTGGACCGAGCCTGGTAATGTTTCTGTGATGTTTTAGGGCGCCTTTAAACCAGAGCTGATGCTCTTGGTATGTTAATGGAATTTCAATATCCTCGAAAGGAATGTATTCCTCTGGTGGATCATCTTCTTTGTAGAAGTGAAACATGTGTGTTACTGGATTGGATTCAGGAAATATTACCCATGAATAGAATACCTCTGTCTGAAAGGATTCGTGTGCCTCTATTACGAAAACTGCTCTACCTCCTCTTGGTGGTAGGCCATGTTTTATGAGTTTTAGAGTAATGGCTCTTCTTAAATTTGGAGTGATGTCTAGAACACCCTCCTCGGTTTCATTTAAACCTGTAAAGTTAAAAACTGCTGCTTGGGCTGGGTCAGCCGCAGCTCCACCGTTTCAGGTTTCAGTCATTTTGTTTTTTGAAAAATGTAGAACAAGTTTCAAGGAAACAAAGATAAGGTGCACAATATTTTTAGAACACTGTATCCTTCAACGTTGAGCAAACCAAACAGCTAATATATAGGGTACTGCCCTATGTAGCCTTGGTGGATACTTAACCCTGCCCACTCCAGACGTCTTTTGGAGTATATAGGTAGGGGTCTCTGAGAGAAAAAGCACGGCTGAGTTACTCAGTATCTAACGTTGAATTACCGCCTTACCAAACCGTTGGGCGCCATGTAGTGTACCTCCTATTTCCCTAATAGGCTCTGCGCATTGGAATAATATATCCTATAGGTTTGACATAGGACTAAGGTCAGTATGTCCCTATCGAGTATATTAAGCTTAATTACTTGTGCCAGCTAGCTCAGAGGCCACTAGAAACTTCTTGACGACAAGAAGGGAGTAGTTTCTGGCAGCCGCAAAACATGACCACTTTGTTTCCCTTTAGAATCAGAACGTGTCCCAGAGTCGTGGAAACAATAGATAACTATTTCACTCAGCTCAGTCGTGCATACTTAGTTTTCCTCAAAGTTACACAGAAAGAATAGACGGGCGTTTCAATAAAAGATTTATTGAACAGTCTTGTTTCTGGTGTAAGTAAAATGTGCTGTTACGATCACAAGACAGTATGCGAGATAAATAATGTACAGTGTGAGCAGTAGAAATAAATAATACTGCGATAGCATTATCTTTTAGTATATATGCATTTACATAAATGACACAGACTAAAAATGCGAGTACTCATACGATGCGTTTCTAACCTAGTTCTACCCCAATGTAACTAACCTGTCCTAGGTGTAGGGAGAGGTATGAAGTAGGTGAAGTATTCCTTACTATGGTATACTAAGAGTATGTTAAGCCTAGTATGCCTAGTATGCCAAGAGTCCCTCTAGGTTCTAGTCAGCTCCATACCTGAAGAATGAGAGAGGTAGGAATCTCTTGACAGACTCGAACTCCAACACCCCGCAAGGGAAGTCAGATCACTGGAAGCTGGACTCTCTGCGTGCAGGGATGACAGCATCTTCTCAGTGCGTCAGGCCGGGAAACGGGCTCCTCTGAAGTCGAGGTCTCCTCTGATTTACAGGGGCTAGGGAAGGTATATTTATACCTGAGAATTACCTCAGAATGTTAGCATTGACGTGAGTCGGACAGCGGAAGACGTCATGAATGAACCCCTGAAGAATAATGGTTCATGCATAATATATGAGTCCTTGAAGAAATCAATAGTCCTGAGCTAGGGAAACTCCCGCAGCCTAAGGGTCTGTTCTTCATGAACTCGTTGTGACGTTAGGGTGGACGGATGTCGGAGACCATGCCTGTATTTGGAGTGCACGGTTTAATGCCTAAATAAGGACTGGGATTTTATGCCTATATAAGGGCAGGGCGAATTGTGCCTATATAAGGACATGATTCTAGAAAGCCCGTTTATGGACACCCTAAGAGGAATACAACAAGAGAGGGACAAGAAATGCAGGGTAACCAATTGGAAGAGGTACTAAAACTGGAGTGATAGTGACTCAAGTTGAAGACGGACCGCAGAACTAGCAGTATTTATTGTTTATGTGAAATCATGAACACTGTTTTGCAGCAGTCTGATCACTCCACAGACCAGTAAATTGTTAACCCACTTAAAGGCAAGTAACCGTAGGGTAGAAAACATCCTTAAAAAGTGATTTCCAAATGGTGTGTTCACAGTTTGGAATCCTCGCTTTTGGATAAATAAATCTGAGTTCTCTATGTAGCAGTCAATACTGGCAATTACCATATTCAAAATAGCTCCTGTTTTTCACAAATATGCAAAGTACAGAAAAGTTTCTCAGGAACACTCACCACTACACAATGAGCTGTTTCAATTTATTTTAAGAAAACCAGCAACCTTATTTGCAGAAAAATGAGTTTCTTTTGGAGAACAAAATCTGACTTTCCCATGTGGACAAAGAATCGCTTCACATGAAACAATGCCTTTTAGGTGACTAGGTAGACTAAGATGTAGGACGTCATAGGTAACGCCATTGTGAAGCAGCCTGCGGCTTGGAGAGGAAACCAGAGGGGGCTCTTACAATTTAAGTGATGTCATCTGATTTTTTTTAGTGCCTTTGGCAAGGTGGATTGCAACATCTGCGGTAGCTCTGAGAGGTGTTTGGACAACTACCATTATGCTGTCGCCATCTAGGTGTGAGAGAACCAAGGATTGAACAGCTGTTCTAAGGTCAGAAGGAGGAGGAGTGGGTGTTTTGAGCTTTTGGAATAGATCACATGGAAAGGAGTGCATTTTCTAGGATTAAATATGTGGGATAACATACTGACAGATCAATGATGCCTATTGATTTGACAAAGGGAACCAGCATGATTGAAGTCAAAGAGATTTTGTAGTCAATTTTGGACTAGAGATGGGGATTCTTTGACATATAAGAAGAAGACTTCAATCTGTGTTAGATTAACTTTCAGGGAAGCGTGTTTCAAATATTCTGTTGTGTATTCCAGTAAGACCATTAGTTTAGTCACAACTAGCATTTGTGATTTTAAAGTAGAATACGACATCAACAGCATACGGATGGACACCAATCTTTTTGATTTGCAGAACCATTGGGACAAATGGTTCTTTAGAGATATTGAGAAGAGGAGTAAAAAGAATAAATACTTTTAGAACACAGCAGGTTTGAGGCAAGAAATATAATCTGACTAATTCAGTTTTTACATCTGTGATCTTGTTATGAAGGAGAAAAACTATTTCTTCACCCTGTAGCTTCATTCTGTAGGAAAGGCTCTTGAGCGAAGTCTCACAGCCAGTGGTATTGAATGCTGTTGACAGGGTTCAGTAACATTAAAAGGCAGAATTCTCTCTCGTGCAATATGTACAAAATGCCACTGAGCACTTGGAGCAAAGTTTTTTCGGTGCTGCATTTCAGGAAAAATCCACATTGGAAAAAGTATAAGGTAGTTCATGGTATTACAGAATGTACTTAACAGAAGAACACTGAACAAACCAGATCTGGGATCAATTCACTGGTCACCAGTCTCTGATGGACTTTACATTCTGTTTTCTAGGCAGGATAACAAGCCATATCTGAGGAATAAAATCGCCCCATAAACATGGTGCTTTAATACTCATACTTACGTCTTTTGAAAAGCAAAAACATTCACTGTGTTGGGGTTATGGGACTAGATGTTAGATTAATGAACTCCAGTTCTTCAACAAAATTAAGCACACATACCCTCAAGTGCTATAATTGGGAGTCTAGATAAATATACAATATAGCGCTGTGATCCATAACTCTCACATCTTCTTGAAAACATCATCCATTAAAAACAGCCTTACCCTTAAGACCTCTCCTGTAAATCTTTCAAATTGTATTTAAGGACATGTCCTAATGCTCTGTTCTCAGAGGACTGAATTTTGCCTCCTTGCCAGTTAAAGTAATGGCAAGTTCAAGCTGGGATGACAAAACATACTCCAAGATGAGGGCTTTTTCCTTTTGAGTGCCCCAAAAGTCCAATCCCTTAGATCCTGACCTGAGCCTCTCAAATACCATAAAAAGCATACTGTGACATGATCATTATTCACTCTTTATTCTCTCAAAACAATAAAACACTTTCTGTAGCCAATAGACTTGCGTGCAGTAGTTCAAGTTCTGGTCATATCACCAACTGACTGAAGACATTTTTTTCTTTGAGAGGATTACTAAAAACTATAGTAACATGGCTGAACGCCATCCTCCGTTCAGCTCACCTGAGAATAGGAAATTAGGCGGGATTACACTAACGGGGAAAGAAGCTAACTCTGGGGATGAGATTTTTTTTTTTACTTCATTGGTCTAACCTTGAAAGCCCAATGTCTACAACGTGCCTACCTCTGCTCTACCCTAAATATTTCTAGTGGTGTATAACATTTCAGAACCAATGATGTGCTATGACTGGAACAAAACAAAAGATTCTAGGCTCACATGACCCAATCCTTTTCTGGCGCTGTACCCTCTCTAAAGAACTCATTACCACACATTACCATCTTCACTCCCTCTAAGCCTGAAAACTTTTCCATTCAATTCAGCCAACAATTGACTGTGCTTCTAAATTCTGTTGGTTGTACACCCTCTGGTCTCCATTCTTCCTATCATTACAAAATTAAGTTTATATACAATATATTTATCTATATATATTTATATCTGTATCTATATCTAGATATAGAAAAGGCTTGGTATTTAGCATGTTACACATTTGTTTCTTGACTGATTGACCTCTACTAGGATTACTGACAGAGCAGCAGGAGGACCAAAGTGACAAACAAATGGAAAGGAAGGTGGAGGCACCTAGGTTTCCTAGTCACTTGTCCATTAAAGATAAATATGTAAACAGTTTTTATCCTCCACTACATTGTGCACACACCCACCAGGAAAATGTGAGTGCAAGAAAAACAGACTAAGAGACAGTCAATACTGAGAGGCCCCAGTTAGGGGAAGACAAAGGTGTATTCCGAGCACGCCATCGACCCCATAAAGATAAAACAAGATGCTGAAACCTTCTGTTTCTCATTGAGAGCTGCAGCAGTGACAGCCCGATATCCAACTGTGTCAAACACCAGGCTGCAGCAAAAAGTAACTTAGGAATATTATCAACATCAAAGTCCAGGGCAGAGGCCTGAGTACTGAATTAGGGTGTTTACACTTACTCACACAGGGACTCAGGAATCCCCTACTGAAGTACCATTTATGACGAGCCAATGGTTTTGAAGAAGAGAATTGGGGTTTTGATGAGGGTCTGAGGAACCTTGGCCATTACCCACGGAAAGCAACGACTGCCAGGCTGGTCTGTATTTTGGTTTATCTATTTATTTATTTAGAGGCATTTGTCTGGGATAGTGCACTAAGGTCTCGAACTTTTTAGACCCTCTTGGACAATCTGCATTAGTGAAAAAAAGGAATCTTCAGTGGGTGATACAGAGCTTCTGACTCCTTTTCTAAATTTCAATAAATTTGATTGACTAACTGTAGCAGTACAGAATGCCACAATTCGGGAATGTGTCCTTAAAATAATTGTCTGGCCTATTACAATATGGAGCACACATGTATTTATTGAATGAGAGGTGTGGTCTAGTTTAATCATGTACAGTATGTCTTTCAGAAGCTACAAAATAAGATTATGTTTAATGTACATAGACATGAACTCAATTCACTGACAAAGAGGGACCGAGCGCAGCAGCCTGCGATAACAGAAGACGTGACTGTATTTCACGCTACATCTGTAGGAGAAGTGATCATATTTCTCAATATGTATTTTACTATGGCTGCCGTATTCTCGACAAACTGAAGATACTGAAACAGAAACGTACTCAAGTACAGAGTTGTCATGGTCTATGCTGTACTCAACCAGAGCGTTCAAAAGACATGTTGTTGTATTTTTACAAATATTACATAAACACAACCCAGCAGATCCCTCGTGGCTCTTGGGCAGGTGCAGGTACTGGCCAACTTATCAATCCTGAGTTGAAGGAACACACAAGTTATGACCCACACATCCATCTCAACTTACATGGAGCTAATGCATTACCTATCTAGAGCCCAGTACAATATGGTAAAGAAGTGTCTGGCTTAACGGCCGGGAGCAGGAGAGAGCTCATGGTTGAATAACAAGGTACTATAACTCCTTGAAACTACAATTGTATCCTAACTTTTTTTTTTATATTGTGCTTTGTCTCTGACTTCAATAGATATTGAGCCTGTATCTATGGCACGCTCCAAAGAGGAATCAAATGTGGCACAGAGTCTTTACCCCACCCAGTTTAAGTTTTTTGTAATGCTGGGGCTTGTTTCAAAGCACAGTCACATGCATATTTGTCTCTGAAATACTCTGGCACTAGGGAAGAAAAGACTTTCAGTATTACACCCTTCTCATGAGGTATGTCTCTTACACGGGATGAAAGCCAGTCATCCTTAACCAGGATGGTACTACAGGTATCGGACTTGTGTGACTAAAAAACTACTTTTATAGTGCAATACATCATCTTCAATTTACATTTCTACATTATAAACCCTATAAGGAACATTTACTTGTCCACCCAGTTCTTTTACTTGCATGTATTCTTCAGTAGGAGTCGTGACTTGATCCTCGAGAGTCTGACGAATTAATGATGCTGTGCTGTCCAGAAGCGCCTCTCGCTATGTCCCGTTCTCCAGAAGGAATCTCACTCTCTGAGTCTTCGTTTAAGTGTTTATCACAAAAGTACCTGACGCTTCATAAAGGACAGTACTTGGATTTACTGCCACGGAGAGCTAGTACCCAACGGGAAATCACCCACCTCCTAATGAGGTGTTTCTTAAAAAGGGAAAAGGCTTTCAGTCTCCAAAGCGGCATGCTTTATCAATGGGCCCAGCGGGAACTTACCATGTGGACCCTCAGGAACCATGGTGATGATGGGCCCGATAATGAAGTATGCCATTGCGGGGGGTGAGGTCCTTCATCCTTTTTTATTATCACAGTCCATTTAATTATAACCTCCCCGAATGAACTCCTGCTTTGGGAGCGATTCAGTCTGTGTTTTCTGTTTACCTTTGCTTCTTTTCCTAATCAGAAGCTTTTCTTTGCGTGCTCCCTCTGTCTCAGCCGTGGGCTTTATTTGTGGCTTTGAAGGAGAAGAATCTAAGGTGACTTGACCTACGTGCAATAGTTTTAGTCAATTCCCTTTACCACTCAGGTAGCAGTACGATGCAGGACGCTGTTGAATGGACCAACAATGTCGCATCCCCACAAATGTTACTAAGAACTATCATAGAGAATGCATTAATGTTACCCACCAATTTCATACTAAGCCGCCAGAGCAGCCCCATGTTCATTTTGTATAGTTTTCAGAACATTTGTCAAAACTGCAACAGAAGTTATACCATGCATATGGTATATATTCTAGCAAATATGATTCACCAGGTACCACTTTCTTCAAAAGGTCTCATCACTCCAAAGGAAAGGCAAAAAGCCAATATTCTATGTTTGATATGGGGTGTTGGATGAGGGAAGACTGGGTCTATCAGATTCGTTTTTATGAGCAATCCAGAATGGGATTTCATATTGCTTAGTAGGCACTTGGCTCATTATCTGTGTCAGAGGTCTATGTGCCACTAACTACTTAGCACCAATATTAATCCATCCCACGTCATACATTTTTTCTCAGTCAGCTATATATAGTTAGTATTCTCGCAACAAATTGCATAACCAATTTGCACTTACATTTTAGGCGTATGGGAGTGGTGTGTATCCAGTTAACACTGGCTATGTTGGTCACTGAATGGACCCATTCTAACTGGCTATTCCCTATTGAACCACAACGATGTTCTGATAAATTATGGCCATTTCCAGTCTTTCATATGGCATAAATTGTGCTGGAACGTCCTTTGCCTCATATGTGACAAAGTGTCCAGTAGAAGGCTCAACTGGTACAAATCTCTATCCTTCAGAAGAATATTTCAAGCAGGATTCATTGTGACTACCAAAACGATTCACCCTGGAAACCCACGTGCTATTGATTAGGTAATGGTCCCCTAACATTCACCCTTATTTGTACAGCACCATCTGCCATGTTCAAAACAGATTCAGAGTATGATTCAATAAGTAATTGAATTAAGGGGAAATCCTTTTGCTAATTAAGCACTTAAACAGCCATACAGCAAAATAGGGAGCTCCTATCTCAACCAAGGGAGGAAATTAGTATTTCAAAGGAAATCTCCACATTGGTAATGATTGGTAAGTGCTTGTTTGTGGTTTTCTGACTGTGCAAAGATGACCAGCCCCAGGTTCTGGGCCAGGTTATATTTTTCCAAATATTATGTAAACACGACCCGGTAGACCCCTTGTGGCCATCTGGCAAGCACAAGTATGGACCAATTTACCAGATTTGGGCTGAAGGACCATTCAATATATGGTCCATATATATCTCTCAACAAACATGGACATAATGCATTATCAGCCATGTAAAATGCCAGAGACGGTCAGGCATATTTATTTATTGTAGTTGTGAGTGCTAGCATTTTTTCGCCACAAGTGTGCACACACACAACAAATTCAAGACTGATTTGCATATGGCTGGGTCTTAACTGGGGTGGCGAAGTGACCTAAAGAACGATCATGGAGTCAACCCAGATCTGTGACTGGGGGTGAGTGTCTGAAAAGTTTCAGTGCTCTGTCCGTCATCTCCTTGTGTTTGCTTTCTTTGCCTTAAATTGGCAGGGTATGCCCAGATGTGGGTCCCTTGCTTACTTTGTCACTGGAGTCACACAAGCGTGGCTGATGAGGGGTGTTACCCCAAACCGGTCCCAGGATGCTTGTTTCCGGTCCAGGGAAGACCTGGCTTGGCAGTTCGGGCTGGACTGTTTTCATGAGTTACAGGGTCAAGACTGATTTGCATATGGCTGGGTCTGAACTGGGGTGGCAAAGTGATCTAAAGAACAATGATGGATCAAACCCAGATCTGTGATTGTGGGTGAGTTTCTGGAAAGTTTTAGCGCTTCGTCCATCATCTCCTTGTGTTTGCTATGAATTATTTGTTCAGAGTAGACCTTCTGGTCCTGCTACTGTCACAATTGGTGTTTAGGACCTCTAGCCTTTCTCTAAAAATACCAGTATCAGGGAATGACGTGCATAGATATGCTTCTTTGCTAAATGTATGTTTTGTATTCCAGTTTCAAAACCAACCAATGTTTCCCAAATCAGAATCCGATATCTACCGACAAACTTCAGGAATGGCGCTAAAAATGATAGGACTATTACCCAGGGGAAAGAACTCTCATGGGGAAAGAACTCACAAAAGAGCAAAGAAAGTTCTGACAGAATAGAAAACCAGCATTGTTATTATCCTTGGGTTCATGCAGTGGAGGGTAAGTTTCAGATCAAGAGCAAAATGTAACTTATTTGTATAGAGCTCAAAATCAGCAAAGCTCATCTAGGCGCTTAACTCCTGTAGAGTTGATAAACTTAAGTACTCAAAACAAGTGAGAGACAACAAGTTCAAGATATCGCACATATGAAGGCGATTAGAACAGAAGTGTTGTCACATGTGTGCTGATGGCCAAGTAGTCATTAATTTCCAGATATCCAGGATAGTGTTTGAAGTATCACACCACAGTCAAAGTCTATGCTGTACCCTTCTTAAATGTAGGGATCACCACATCTTCATCTTGAGAGAGCACCTCTCTTGAAGTTTTATTTACCTTTCTCTTCCTTTTAAGGTCACGAAGTACATATCCAACAATTGTCTGAAGAATAAGCCAAGGTACTTTAAACGAGATAGGAGATTTGAAATACAGTTAGTGTAACTTTTGAGTGCCACAGTCAAATACATTCAATGGGAGGTCTTGGTCAAAATTGGAGCAGCCTGGCTCCAGTGATTAATTTGTAAAAACTAAGTGCCAGGGCCCTCATCAGGAGGCCACTGCAGCCTGCACCACCCATTGCCCCTGCCAGCACTGCCAATGACAGAACCAACACAGCTACTAACCATCACACTCCTACAAGTGTGACAATTCAGACTATTCCAGCCCCCCAAAACTATAAGAATTTCTTGGGCGTCAAGAACTAGTATTTTTTAATGTACATTGCATCATTAAATAATTGTTGTTATGCTCATCTCTAAATTAGACAAACGGTGACACCATGTGACAGACTGAATTAACTGCAAGTGTTGAAAATTAGGTGCCAATGGGGAACAACAGAAACCACTGGCTCAAATTAAGCACTGCATGGCTCTGAAGCACGTGATCGTGTAGCACAGCAGGCAGTGAAGTATGGCGTACATAACCATACTGAATGAAGATTGACTCCTATTGTGATCTGTTCCAGAGTAGCTACCCGTGGCAGTGACAGGGCTACTGTGGATTAGTATTTCAAGTAATATAATGATGTACTGTCACTTCACTCACAAGGGCTTCCAAAGACAAAGCCCCGTACAAATGTACCCCAAATACTTTTAACTTTTATATTGAAGAAATCCTTTGCTGTTTTAAGGAAATAGCCAGAAAAATCAACTCAAAGAATAGTAGTGCTTGAGTCGTGAAACATACGAGATATTTGCTATGTGATTTTCTTGTGAACATAACATATTACATTTTCTCCGCAGATATTACATTGGGAGAACATTTTTATTTATTTTGTTTTTGTCTTTTGTAGTTGTATGTATCGCAAGCTTGCCCCACGGGCATTAGATCGCTTTACATGTGAACCAGACCTTACACATTTTTAAAGCACCAGAGTATTATTAAGTGATTTGCTCAGAATCACAGGAAGTTGAGCAGAGGGCGGGATTAGAACCTAGTTCCAAAATCAGCAGCTTTCTTTAGCCACTAGGCCACCTTTCCTCCCTTCGAATACAGTGGACTGCGTGCATTCTGTCACCTACCTTGTTATAATTGATTAAACAATGTTTTAATAAATTACAAATATCAATCACAGTGCAGAAAGGCAAAAGGTGGAGAAAAGAATGACAACACACATAGCCTGGGGTTAAATGTGTAACAGAGTCGCAGGCAGACTGACTTCCCATGTTGTACTATTAACCCACTGTCAGTTCCACAGAATGTCATTCTACCGCAAAAAACCGACAAGTAGGTCAGCACATCTTAAAGTAACATGTTTGAAATAACCTGATCCTTCGTGCAGCATTTCTGTGGCAGATTTCAAACAGTGACAGGGGTGGCGAGCTGCCAAAGTTCACAAATTAAACAGGTCCCAGAACTGCAGCGTGATGTCTGACGCCTAAAACGCCTTGAATACTGCACGACTTTTCAGCACCCTTATAACTTTCGATTTCCAAGCGGCGCCATCAAATGGGTCCAATTATGATATCAATACCAGCCTTCTTTCCGAGGGGGATGAAAGAACCGCAAATCCCAGCAGACGCCGCTATTCTGCAGCTAGGGATGATGTCATCTACAAAAATAGACATCCTCTGGCAGGAACCGAACCGCGGGTAAACAGGGCACCGCATACCATTTCCAACTGCTTTGCATTCATTTGCAAGCGCAAGCTGATAAGGACAGTCTCGCGCATGCAGCAGTTGTTGACCTCATTTCCACACTGCTTGTTCAATGTAGCAAATTATGTACAACTGCATCCTGGCCGACTGAGACTGCACCCACACACTGGGAGTGTAGGAGGACTGTGTGGGCTCCAGTACATGGGTACAGCAGGCTGTCCGGCACTGGGCTGCTCGCACGCTTGTCCTTACCTGCACCCAAGGGCTGGCTGCCAAGGGAAAGACCAAGACAGCCAAGAGCATGCAGGAAAAAAGAATAAAAACATAAAATCAGAAAGAATTGTCAAATTCTCTTTGCCACCCTCTTAATGGACATGTTGCCTCTAAGAGTTCCAAACAGCCAATGCACAAAAGCGAGATTTGACAATGGATCACAGAGGATCTACTGCCATTAAAACCAACTCCGCTGTTCACAGTGGCACTGGTGAAGCCTTGGTTGCTGAGATGTCAAGCTATTAGAAATATCTGCATGGCATTACGAATCCACCGCTTGCGACAGAAATACACAGCCTTGGGCATATTTTCAGAGATATGTAATATCCAACTGCAAAGGATGAAGAGTGCAATCCGTGACGCACAGATATTAAAGGCACAATCATAAGGACCTCAGTATTGGTGGCAGACGCCAGGCCACCATCAATGTGTGCATCTAACACATCCCTGGGAAAGTCATGTCTGATTTAGTGGTCAAGACACTCAGGCAGGCTGTTTCTTTCGTAAATTAATACTTTCAGATTAACACCAGAGAGGAAAAGCATCTGTTTAGAACAGACTGCTCCCCTGCACTTCTCTTCACCAGTTAAAAGTTTGCGAAGGACTTGAATAAAAAACCTTGAGAGAGAGAACAGTCCACTTGGAAAGACATCTGGAAAAAAAGCTGCCACTGCCGTGCCATAAGTGCTCAACGTTCACAGAATTTAACAAAGTTGGTGCTACACAATAGGTTGCCTTATACATATGAACCAACACTTTTCTCGCAGGTAGTGCGGTTTTAAAGGCACCATACTCCACATCTGGTGGGAATGCCACAAGTTTGAGACTTACTCAAGTGAAATAAAGGCTCTAATAACAGAAGTCACAGGGAGGTGATACTACTTGGAACGTGAATGTCTTTTAGCCAATGTTATCTAGCAGCATATCTGCTGTTCATCATGGCTGAAAGTTACAGAAAGTCCAGAATAACAGGATGTTGACCCCCATGTTGAGTTTATTGTCCTGCCCCTCCTAATGCAAAAAAATCGCTATGACGTGGCCTGCGCTGGCCGCATCATAGTGCTTTTTCCAGTGACTTTCAGCCACGCTGAACAGCAGATGTGCTGCTAGACAACATGGATAAAAGACATTCACATTCATAAGGCGAATAGCTCAAGCATTGCAGAGATCTATTGGCTTTGCCAATGCTTGTCCGGTGTTGACGAGGTCTTGCTGAACCAATGTGGAAGTGATAGTGAGAAACAGTTGAGAAGCTTTGAAGTGAAGTGAGGAATTGGCGTCACAGCCAGAGCTGCTGACAGGGCAACCAGGTTCGGATCTCGGGGTTGGCTGAACAATTTTCAATTTTGGGCTAATCACTTACGCTTCCCCCTGCCTACGACAATGAATGTGTTACTGTGTAATGTAACTGGAGAGCACTGAAAAAGCTCCAATACCACCGGCTGGAGTTAGCACTATGGCAAGATGGAGAACGGAACAAGCACCCCAATACCATCGGATCGTGGGGGAAAAAATAGCAGCACCGATGAGGGAGATAGTGGGGGGGACGGGCCAAGCAGGGAAACTAGGAGGGGATGGGGAGAGGGGCAAGCAACAAATTGAAGCAGGATCAGCGACAAAAATGAATGGGTCATTGTGTAATGGAACTGGTGAGCACTTAAAGCGCCCCAATATCATCAGCTTGTGTTTGTGCTATAGCAAGAACGACGATGGAGCAAGCACTCTAATACCATCGGATGGCGCAAAAAAAAAAAATAAAGAAAATAATCAAGTTCTGTTCGTGTTTTAACAACTTTTTAAGAAATGCATTTGCTAATGTACGCGCGCATGCATTTTAGTGGTATGTGTGTATGTGTACAAGGGAGACTACTTGAAAACACAAACTTCCTGTGTTGGTACATTACTGATACATTTAAACCTATAACAATAACAATGAATAGACCATTAATCTTTACTACTCTTTGGGTCAGCTTCCAGACGCCACTCCACTGTTGCGTTTGAACAGAACACTTTGTAGCCTTCACCTGTACTCAGCCATACTCCTTCAAGGAAAATTATTTTGACATTCCACTGTCCCCTAATAACTGTTCACCATTATCGTTTCATGGTACACGGACATATTCTTTGCTAAGAACTTACAATAGACTAGACCAAAGTCTTTTTTTTCAAATCTTAATAAGAAAAACAAGACCTAAAACATTGGCCACTTACCCGAGACAGAGTTATTTACTTACTAGTTGAGATTTGAAAACATCCCTTGGGTGAAACATGAGTCGGCTTCTGTTGGAGTTTACAGTTATGGTGTACCAGCAATAGTGACCAGGAACGAAATAAATGTTAGTCAGGTGTTGATCATGAACACTGTCTTAACTGCTATGGAAACTTGAGAACCATTAGAATTACTCAGAAACATAAACCAAGAGTGTGCCTCCAACATCCCATCTTATGACCGCATCTGGATTCTTCAAATGCAAGCCACTGCTTGAACTCCCAACGGTAATGGGAAGTTCTCCATTGGTTTGCAACCAACAAACATCCGTGTAAGTAAACTTGAAGCTAACAGAAGAAGGAATGCTGCTAAAATAACCACCATTACCAACGATTGTTCATACTCAAACGTTATAATGGGTATGATCCTTCAAAGCATAATTTGTCTTCCGTATCTTTAATAGTCAGAAGTTCATCAGCCTACAAAAGACATCCACTGGATCCATCATCAGATTAACATCTCTTGATCAGCACACAGATATCTTGGCTTATTTAGTTAACTATAGCCAGTCTTGGTTTACCTACTGTTCACTTAATTTAGCCTCTAGTCAGTTTAGTTAAATCTACTACCAGTCTCAGTCACTATTCAATCGACGGTAGTTTACCCACATCCAATATCATCTGCCTAAAAGCAGCCAATATCGGCTGGCTAGCAACCAGCCTGTCGGCTTACACTAAGAAGTTATGAAACTATTCTCTCAGAAATAAGTAGTTTGGAACACTGTTACGCCAAGTTGAAATAACTCTGTTTTGCTTTCTAGACATAAATGCTTTACATTGGCCAAACAGATGTTTTCCAACTTCACATAAAAATGAACAGGCCTCAGCATTTGGCAATTGCCAGTGGATAGATTTATTGCAAGCATTCCTCACATCACCTTTTGTGTGTTTGATGTACCACTCTAAGTGGCAAGGATATGCTCAAGGTGGCATTGGAACAAAGCCTCAATCGGGGTGAAACTTGTCTTGTGGTGCTTGTGTTCCAGTTCACAAAGGGCTTGGCAGTTCAGGCTGGGCAATTCCTATTGAAGCAGGGTCAAGCCCGATTTGCATATGAATAGGTCTAAACTGAGCTGGCATGAAGGGCAAAAGAATAATGGGGTGGAATGCTATCCCAAGACACTGCCAGTGCTTAGACTTATTACAAGCATTCCTCATCACCTTTTGTATGTCCTCAGTGTGGGGCCACATGTGTAAGACTCAGTGCCTAACAACTTCACAGCAACATTACAAAATCCTAAAGTCTGGAAACTCTGAAAATCTAATTGCTTGAGAGAAAAAATACTCTCTTGGCTTTTAAAACCTTTTTAGGTCTCACCTAGGCCTGTTGCTGAAAGACCTGTTGTGGGCAAAAGTAATACTTAAAGTGGGCTTTGGGTCAAGACCATTGCTTGTCGTGGTTGGCTTTCTTGTCAATCTCATTTACTTCCATCCTATTCTATGGGTTTCCTTCCTCTTCTTGTGTTTTTTCCTCAATAGAAACAGAGCTTTTTATCATCTGATAACTTGTATCCTAGCCCTGTTTACATTCAGGGCACCGATTATTTTTCTCATAACATTTTATTGAATTTAGCCATAGTAGTACCCAGGCAGGCAGTCATATACAGTTATAGGTAAACTTGCAACACTGGCTTAATTTCCCTAAATAATATTACATGAACTGCATGATATAACCAGCTGCAAAAGAGAAAACTAGTCCTTGCCCTCTCATTTCAACCCCATTAGTTTCTGTTTCACCCAATTACCAGTAGTTTACCTTGTTATATATCTTGTCCATAGGACCTAATCTCTGTGTCCAATGTAAGAATCGGTGAAGGTGTTGGGTCTAGAATAATGCCCCTATATTCGGCCCAGCATTTCCAAATGCGTGAATGTTTGAGGACATCCCCTAACTTGGAACACCGGCCTCCATCCCCATACAAAAATTCATACCTTTTTTCCATATGCCAATGAGGGTCGGGGTCTCTGCCTTCCATAGCTGGGCGATGTCCCAATTAGCAAGGGTGAGGCCTAGGAATAAGAGGTGGCGTTTGTACTTGTTACCTCCTATGTCTTCTGAGTTATGTAGTAATGCTAGTCTAGGTGATCTGGGGAGACTCCACCTCAACACCTCCGTCAAACATGTAAAGACCCCCCACCCCCTCCAGAAATCTGTCTAGTCCAGAGCAGGTCCAAACTGTATGTAAGAATGTCCCTTCTGCCCTACAACATCTTAGCCATTCCGGAGATGCCACTAGCCCTGCCCTCCAGAGCCTATGGCGCATGTAGAATGCTTGGTGCAGTTATTTGAACTGGATTAGGTGCAAACGAGACGAAATTGCCACTCCCTGTGGGGATTCTAGGGCTTCCGTCCAGTCATCATTATCGATGGGGCCTAGATCTGTCTACCATGCCTCCCTAAGTGTCCCTAGTGTGGGTGCGCTGTTGGTAACTAGCGTTTGATATATTTTGGAAATTTTCTTTTCTTTTAGGTCTCCTATTAGGAGTTTGTCCTCAAGGGGACTAAATTCAGGGAGGGTCGTTATGTTCTCAAGGTATGGCATCAGTGCATGACAGAATTGCAGGTATTTATAAAATTGAGTACGAGGCATGGAAAAGTCTGCCTGCGATTCTTGGAACGATTTGAGGGTACAACCGTGGAGAACATCTCCTAATGAGGATATCCCAAGCCTTGTAGCTGCTTCAGTTGGGGAAGGAGTCTGTTGTGCCACAGCGGGCCTCCCGTGTGAGGCGGCCCCAACAACCCATTCGGTGAAGAGACTGATGCCATGCGGTTGTTACCGCCATGGTGGCCGGGAGAAGGATCTGTGTATCGGAGGTGTCGTATAAGTATGCATATAGTGAGGGGGTCCCCGAAAAGCCATCGTTCCAGGGCGTAAGAAGGTTTATCCGTGGGGCTGTACCACCAGTCGTTCTGAACTTGGAGGTGTGATGCTGCATAGTAGGACTGAGCATCTGCTGCTGCTATGTCCCCACAGTATGTGGAGAGGAAGCATGAGCGTAGTGCCACTCTAGGTGCTCCACCCCCCAAGAGGAACCGGCCAAGCATGGAGTTGATCTGCCTTAATCATGTAGGTGGGATAGGGTATGGGTGGTTTTGCAGGTGATAAAGTAAGCGCGGTAGGGATATCATTTTGAAAATTGCCGAGTGACCGTATAAGGATAAAGGCAGGCCTGACCAAGACCTAATTTCTGCTTTAATCTTGGCTAATGTCGTGTCTAAGTTACGTTCCCGGGAAATCTCTTGCTTGTCAGATATAAACACTCCAAGGTATTTCATGTCCTTTGAGTCAGCAATAGTTCATTCGCCCAGTTACTGTTGCCCAGAGTCCCTCTCAGTGGCCATATAATGGATTTATTTACGTTCATGAAGAGGCCCGACGTCTCGCCAAAGATCCGCATGATCTGGATGATCCGAGGACCTGACCTGTGTGGATCAGTCGTGAAGAAGAGAATATCATCTGCGTATAAGGCTATTCGATCAGAGATTTCGGCCGACCACTTGAAGTCTCAGATCTGGGCGTCTATGCGTATCCATGAGGCTAGCGGCTCAATAGCGAGTGTAAACAATAATGGAGATAGGGGGCATCCCTGTCGGGTGCCGCAGCCGATGGGAAAGGATGTGGAGACGCAGCTCGAGATGCGCACGTAGACTGTCAGTCCATTGTAGAGCATTCGTATGTATGACAAAAAGCGAGGGCCGAAATTGTAGGACAAAAAGCGGGGGCCAAAATAAAGGCACTGATTTTTAGGTCGAGCCTAGAGTAGCGCGCATTCGCTGCTCTGCGAGACTTTATGTAGGTGGTTTTAAAAGCTGACCACACGCTCGTGCACAATAGCCTTTTCCGTGCAGTTACCCGCACGGCCGCCATCTGTTTCCAATTATCGTGCCCAGACGCGGGCGCGATAGTTGAAAACACATGGCGCCCGTGCGGGTAACCGCAAGCAATAGGCCATGGTGCACGAGCGTGTGGTCAGCTCAGCACGCTGCCGCGCTCGCTCGCCCCCGCTCCTCTCTGACGCTGCCGTCTCTGCTGTCCAGCGCTTCACTTGTGCTGACGCTGCCTCGTTTTTTTTAAAGCACCATGGCGAATGGTTCACCCATAGCGGCCCGTACCTTTCTTTTGTTTACTTCCCGTGGTTCAGCCCGGGCATCACGAAAACTGCGGCTGCCTGTGCCCCGGCCGCCATCCCATTGTCTCTAAGTTTGGTGTGGAGGCTGGCACTGAACTGACGCCAGGTTAATAAACCCACCATCCGGCTCATAATTCAGTCTGATTGGCAGGGGGGTTCCTCCAACGGGCAGCACTCCGGGCTCCAGCGCAGCGCCCAGAGCATGCAATTCCCCTAATTCACCCACTATCGAGTCCGGCTAGCGCCTCTTACTGCAATGCCTTCCCAAGCGCGCCCTCTTCGTTGACTTTGATCCTGTGTCAGATCACAAAGCAGTTTACAAAGGATTCCCACACAAAGGCTGGGAGAACTGTCCATTGTCTGGCGCCATTACATTTTATTGAGCGTGTGACCCTTCAGAGCTGGGAGATTCTGAAGCCTGGAAGTAATATATACTTCTCAAATTCTTTCTTTGTAGTTTAGCTTATTGCCTTTGTCACTTTTTTGATACATTGCCATATTTAAATTAACATTTAATATAGGTGTCGTGCGTGCGCAACAGACGGGGTTCGGTACCTCAGGGAACTTCGCGGGCCTATAAATAGCTCGGCGGGCACAAAGCCGAGGTGTCTGAAGAGCACCCTCGCATGTGCATCTCCGGCTCACGTCTGTAGTGTGCATTAATAGAAGGAGCGGCTCCTGCAGGACCCGGGACTAGCAGAGGCGGGACCCCAGGGCTCTCGCGCCTCACCGGAGCAGCCGTGCAGCTCTTAGAAGCGGCCCACTCAATGCGCTGGAGCTCTCGCGGGTACCGCCGGGGCAGAGGGACATGGTAAGTTTGGCTTAAGATGTTCAAAAGAGAGCATTGGCTTTTGCAGGGTGTGTTGCTTACTTGTTAGTGGGGGGTTAAATTGAAGGTAACCCGAAAAGTGATGTTCGCAATTAAGCAGCATCGTTGTTTACATGTGTGCGAAATAATTAAGGGCACAAATGTATTTAGCCGTTGTTTAAATGAAAGCTCCCCTCTTTTTACTTTGGCTTGTGTACTCCCCATACCACACAGCCGCCACTCATCTGTTCACCACACAGCCCTTGGACACATATACACATTGTGCAGCCTCCTCTGGCCGGCCCATTGTCTCATCTGCATACCACAAAAAACCCTCAGCTTTATCTACTTACCGCACAGCTTCTTACAGCGATCGGCATCGTCTGCACAGTCACCTTCGGCCTGGAGACTTCCCCGCCCCCCCCCACACACACACACACACACCACATATCCCTTTGACCCTTCTGCACTCCACCCAGCCATCTGGATCATGTGCACCCCACGCAGCCACTGTTCGACTCCTCTACACACCACACACATCCCTTTGACCATCTGAATCATGTGCACCCCACGCAGCCACTGTTGGACTCCTCTACACACCACACATCTCTTTGACCCTTCTACACTCCACCCAGCCATCTGGATCATGTGCACCCCACGCAGCCACTGTTCGACTCCTCTACACACCACACACATCCCTTTGACCATCTGAAAACATGACCCAAGTGTCACAATAAAAACAAGCATTTGCAATGCAATAGGTCTCGCATTTACGCGTTTGAGCTATTGACATTGCAAATAACAATGCCTTTTATTTTTGTTTTTGTTTTAAAAACATAAATAAAAGGCATTGTCATTTACAATGCCAATAGCTTAAACTCGCGTAACTGCGAGACCTATTGCATTGCAAATGCTTGTTAATTTCGTTTTTAGCATACCAAGTATTTTCTTACTCACTGCCATTCTCTCCTGTGTGCTGCTTCACCCTGCACGACCGCCCCTAGCTGGTTTGTTGAATTCATCACCATTCTGTGTACATCTCAGCTTTTTTTTTTTTTTTTTTAATTACCCACCTCTCCCTGTTCACCGTCGCCCCTACCTGCCTCCAACCCACTCCTCCATTGCTCCCTTTTCCATCAAATTTTTTTCCAATGTATTATTATAATTTATTAACTTTTTAACACGGCCTAAAGTTTCAATTTGCTACCGGGCCACTTCTTTCTCTAAATACACTTTAGAGCACATTTTTTTATTTCGTTTCGTTTAAATAACGTCTCCAAGATGAGTGTCTGTCATCTTTGAAAGTTAAATAAAAAACAAAAGTCAGAATGGTTGCCACATCATGATATATGCATGTGCATTTATAGGACGCATACGTGCGCATGCATGTGAAAACATCATCAAACTGGGGCTTTTTTGACAATGCTGTTCAGCATTGCCAATAACCATTTTCCTCTTTTTGCAGCATTGGCAAAGCCAAAAAACAAGACTTATTAGCTTTGCCAATGCATGTTTGGTTTAGGTCTCTTGCCTCGTCAGTGGTGACTAGGTAGTCACTGTAAACAAACGATGGATGTAAAGTGCCAGCAGACAAGTTTATTTTCACACCAAAAACCCACCCACATTAAAAAAAAAAAAGGACTGAACAGGAGTTGCTTAATCTTACAAAAATTAAATGTAGCCTGAAAATCTAAACTAATTGTACAAAAATACAATTAGCATAAGTAACTACACACAAAAATGAACACTAAAATCCAAAACTTAGGTTTTTACCTGGCTACTTCTTTATTGAAAAGGCTTAAATAAAGCTGCCTAATCGTCCTTAAGGGATCTCAAAATTCGAGTATGTAACATGTGACAACCACATTAATTAGCAAGTGCATGGAGGACAGAGTCTAGTACAATCAAATACTGTTCAGTGGCAGAGTATCAGGGGTTGGGGGACTACTTGCAAAAGAGACACAAAGACATTGGGGCGCACACACCAAAATTCACATACGCTTATTAGAAGGTTACAAGTCACAATTTGTGACAAAGCACGCATCATTAACAAAACCCATCACCGAAAAACACCAGTATGCACACTAAGAAACAAAACAGTGCGAAGAATCCATTAAAATGACAACTGCGTTTTAAAATACATACCAAAATAAAAAAATCATTTTAAATATGGTGCAAAGTTTCCGTGCAATGCCGGTTCCAAGAAAAGAAAAACAAGCTGAAAAAGGATGCAAAGCCATTGGATGTTTTAGAAAAACTCGTTAAAGCTAATCTCTAGCGGTTCTACAAGGGTGCCTCTAACTGCACAGTAAATTTGCAGTTCAGAAATAAAGTACTAAAGAACTGAAACAGAAACAGATGGTATTTGAGGGTAATGGCATGGTAACGGCATTAGGAAGATATTACATGGCCACAAAGACAATCGTCAGGAAAAAATCTACCACTGCACACTTCTTGCGAATTAGAAGTCAACTAATTATTGAATCAACCATTGGGTTTGCTTTGGGTAGACTTGTGTTGTACCTTCATAACATCATTCTTATTCTCCTTCAGATTTGTTCTGTTTTCTTACTTTTGCTTTATTTTTAGGTCTCGGCTAGACAGAGCTTCCACTGTCTCTTCGAGACATGCTGTATATACTTAGTGGGTTTCAGCCCGCCTATAGGCTTCCCATTTGCTCGCCCCATTGTCGTTCTCCTATTCTTTCTCCCCATTTGTCCATGGCATGCATTTGCCATGTCTCTTGTTTTTTGTACTGGAGCGTTGGAGAGTGTTAGAGCGCAACGGGCTATTGCGGTGGCCAAAATACAGAAGAGCTCTTCTCATCCAAAGCACAGAATTACAGCATGATGTTCTTTCAATTAGCATTCAATATTAGAGGCTCTCCTCTCCTCATAGCTCACCCTTCTGCACAATGACAACACCTCTGCATTGCAGCATTACACTTTGCGTCTTGAAACTGGCTGCTTGTGGACTTCATGCAAAGTAAACACTTCCCAACAACAGCCTTTTAGCATTCCTAACTAAATCAGACCCAGAAAAGATATGGATATGCTGAATTAGGTCAGGACCACATGCAATCTTCTTGCCTGTTGGAGAATATATGTAAGTCCGTTTTTTTTTATATAGCGCAGCTACTCACCCTTACGGGTCTCAAGGCGCTGGGGGCCGGAGTGGAAATTAAGTGAGCTATTGCCCAGAGTCACATGGTGCTGAGCTGAGCTGCCGCCGGGGCTCGAACCGTGAACCCTGTGCTCCGAAGTCAGCTGCCCTGGCCGCTGCACCACACCTCTCCACTTCTACATTGACAAAGCTAATCGTTTCAAGCTATCAAAGATAACTTATGAAAAATGAAGAGGCACTAGAATAATCACCGACAGAAGAAACAACTGAGTTAACTGTTGCTGCTACTATTCAAAGGCCATCAGCCTAAGTTTCAAGTTCAATGGCGACTAGCTTTCAGAAAGAACTAGATAATGGCAATACTCTTGCATATCCATCTTTAAATACACTATCACTCTTTGACTATTCAAGCAGTTTTGAATCAGAATTACTCACACAAAGGAATACCCTTCATTTGTAATGCATACCATTGTTGTTACAGTCAAATCTATAAAGACCCTCTCCATCAGCAAACACCTCAAGTATACTAAAGGCATTCAACGCAACAAACATGCTAGGACATCCCAGAAAATAAATGAGGGGTGATTCTGTGATAATTTCACAGCGATAGCAGCCAAGCTGTCACTTGTAAAACGGTTCCTTTCCTGCATATTGCACTGCATCAAACCAGCAAATCCAATTAGGCTGCATAACAGAGTATATGGCCGGCCATCTGGGATCTGGAGTGCTGCAATAGGTTAATATCAAGCCAATACTATAAACAAAACTGCTTTTCAGAAATCTTGGTGTTTCCTAGCAATTCTAACATTATCAACTTGACCCATGTCCTACTTAGGAAAGACCTAAAAGACAGGTGGAAAATATTTCAAGGATCTGCTTTTGGACTCCGTCAGATTAATGTTTCCTAGCACTGCTGCAAGAGGCTTATAAACCATGGTCCGAAACAAAAGTCAGATCACCTATTTGAGACCACTGCAGATGGCACAAGAGAATATCAATGATTCAGCTGATCATCCAGCTACTTTATGCCTTTTGTTTGTGCCTCTTTAACTCTGCAGCATACCCAGAACCTTAGGCTGCCAGTGATGTAGAACCTGGGGAGTGTTAATCCATGGGGGGAGAGTGCGGGGGGGGGCGGCAGTGTTGCACCATGTTCTGCTTACACAGAGATCAGGAGCTATGAGTATTGTGGAGCAATTGCAGCTCTATTTGAAGTGTTGTACATCTTTGTTATTCCCTGCAATAGGTTTACCAGACTCTGCAGGCTGGCACTACTTCTCAGCACGTGACCAGAAGCAGAGCCCAACTACCAGTGAAAAAAGACCCAGTCAAGCCCATGCTTAATCTTTTTTTTTTCTCCTCTCGTCTGAGGACTCGGTTTTTTTTTTTACATTATATCTACTGCTTTTTTTGTACAGCACACTTGCAAGCGCAGCTGTTGTATGGGGAAAAAAAATATATAAGATATTTACGTCTACGCACAGAAGACCAGTGGGAGTTCTCAGGCATTGCTTGGGCAATTTTGTATGGTGCTCACCATTCTGTTTGTGCTGCAGGTTCTATATCAGACATTGTCACTTTACACGTCTTTTACTGTTAGCTGACTGCATCATAATCTCTCCTGCACTTGAGTTGGTCTATCACAATTTATGGGGCTATGCACCTTAAAACAAATAACATTTCCACAAAATTTGGCACCAGTTTACAAATCTGAAAAAAAAACATATATACACAGATCAGATGAATGAACCTGACTTAAATTTGCAACAAAACGATCCCTTTGAGAACAGTAACGTTGGCAAGGAGAATTTTTTAAAAAGCAGGTGAAGAAAGAAATAGCGGTTTCTGGGGGGAAGAAGCCCTACAAACACTAGTTTTAGTGTGAGAGCTTTTTTAAGACACGTAAAAGAACATTATTTCAATAACAGAATTTCGCCCCCCATGCAAAGTAAACTAACTGTAATTTTGTGAAGTACAGAAGATGTGTTCTCTGCAGGCGCGCACACGCGCACACGCACACACACACACACACACACACACACACACACACACAAAATTACACGTGTCTCACCTCCCTCTTTCAGGGAACCGTTCCTTCTTCAGGCTGGCACAGCCACTAGACAACACACCTTTACGTAGATATATATTCTTCCTGTTTTTTTCCCTTTATTGATTTTCAAACACAAACTAAAACGCATCTGCTTGTAGACCAGTCCGCTAAGGCTGAAGACCTGTTCCTTTCCAATAATTATTGCTACCACTCCATGACACCGTCTCTAAGCACTACCAAAACTAAGACTGTCGGTGAACTAGTCATCGCTCCACAGTGGTAACTAATACCACTCCAACAGGTTCCCTAGCCACGCTCTTCCTAGAAGGAAGAGAAGAAAAGAAGGAAGAGAAGAAACTGAAAAGTTCACACTGCAGGTCTGCAAACTTTACGGCTTCCATTTGCGACACCTAGCACGAAAATAACAAACATACGATCAAAGCAGTTACCATCTTGGCTCTGCTGCAGGCTGTTAGAAGAAATATGCACGGGCTCCATTGTTAACTTGACGTCTATCCAAGAAAGATTATAAATGATAGTAGTTTATAGCAACACCATTCATTCCGTTTGCATTACAAACACTCACAAACACACCCAGGGTTCAAATAAGCAATGCTTCACTTCCTTTTGCACACAAAAGAGGGAATATCCAGACTGATGACGTGGGATATAACATCTCAAGCAAGCTAAAGCCGACGGACTGACAGGATTTCTTGTTTTTCCTTTAATGTACAAAATACTCTGGATCATTTCTGTAGCTGATTATGATTATGATATTGAATTATTAAAACAGCAAGTTATAAGCAGGAACTGCTCTGTGACTCAATAGCCAGAAGGATAATGTAAGTGGGATGAGAGGGACCCAATCAACACCTTTTTGGAAAAGCAGCAGATAATTTATCTTCAATTTAACACAAAGCAAAATCATAAAAAGCACTGGCAAGCTCCACAAAGTCCCAGGTGAATGACAGTAGTGCACGAGCATGTGCACGCTTCCAGACGGCAGTTACTCAATGTGTAAATTAAAATGTAGCATGTCGCTGTTACTTCCAGGTTAATATTTTGGGCTGAATAGCCTTTTAGCACACTATTGAGGGTCATTCTCTTGGGAGATTGCTCAGTGGACTTTAATCTAATATAATATTCTGTGTATAGTATCTTACACAGTGATTGTGAAGTACATTAATTTTACCTGCAGGCATTTTAGGGGGCACAGATTCACCGGACACTGATCCCTAAGACAAACGAATCAAGCAGCATGGCATTCCAATGGGGATTTGTTTGGGATGAAGAGGTATCCTTGATATACATTTTTAGCACAGTTTTTTGATAGGCAAAAAGAAACCAGGAAAATTATGTAAGGGTGGATGTGTGATAACTGCCATGCACAGATGTGGCATCTTCACTGTTCTATAGTCCCTTGTACAACTGTATCTCAATTTAGGCATACATGAAATGTTCTTCTTTCCTACAGTTTGTCCAGTGTTGTGTCATGGTAAACAATCATCTCTAACTCTTATGATGGCTAATACACATGCACACACACACACACACACCTTAACAAGCACGTGCATCGTTATATTGTATAGCAAATAGACTTTTCAAGCAGATTTCTCCCTCCCACCTTTCACCTGCAAGTCAAAATACACTAATAAAGGAAACAACTTTTACACAGAGGTCAGAAGCAACTTAATGGTTCCATTGATTATGTCTTCTGAGACAAACCATTTGCCCCTACAAAAAAAGTCTAGAGACCAAATAACCATTTTCAAGAATGTCTTCAAAAATGCAAACTACCATATGTACGAGTCTAAGACTAAGAGGATTATTCGTAGTCCCAAATAATTGTCAAAACACAGGAAACATATTTTCGGCAGACAGGGCTATGAATGTGTATTCCAAGTTTGAATTGTTTATTTTTTACCTCTTCCTCAACGCAGTCTATTGCTAAAATGACATTTCACAAGGATTGATTAGTGATGCTGTGTAAGATTTTAAGCTCACTAAGTTACAATCATACAATTTAGCAGTGTCTTGGGTGGTCAATAAAATGTGGAAGCACAAACCTATGTAATCCTCCGAGGCATTCTTCTAGACCAAAGGAGACATTTTCGAAGAAAGGCAAAGTTTAATTCCACTTGCAGGATATTGTCAGCAATACCTCTCCACTTTCAATGACATCCCAACACCAGTAATTTACAGAGTGAGTGGTAGTGATTTCAGAAGCATATGGGGGTGGATGTCTACGTTGATCTGGTTACGCAAGTACGATAAAAAAGTAATGCAAATACCAAAGTAGGCCAGCTCAATACCAGAAAAGCTAAACACAAAACCCTTTTATCCTTCATAAACTAAGCTAAGGTGTCCTATTTTTATCTATAACGTAAAATCCCAAAAAGCGTTTCATGCACGATTTCCATGTAAAGAGGCAGAAGAATCATTGTAATCAATCAAAAGCGACAACGTAATAAGTTTAAAAAAAAAAAAAGGGGTGGCAGTGCTACTCATACACTTAGGAAGGGTAATCAGCTGCTGTTCCTTTATCAGACAATCTCTCCAGATGTCCTAACACTTACTATAGTGACAACACTGCTGAATCTACCATCACTAAGTGATGCAGCTAATCCTGTTAGATATCTTGCATGTCACTCAATTTATCGGCAGAACATCACCCAACACATTAGGGGTAAACCTACAAAAGCGCAGAATTTAACTGCCACCACCAGGACATATTGGATAAGAAAGAAACTGTCAAACTTACAATATACCCAGTGGTAAAAATCACACCGTATTACTGCAGTTGAGGTCTGTACTGCAGAGGCAGCTTACCCATAAGAATCTTATTTTCATGTTCCGTGCATTAAAATTATAAAGGGTTTGTATATCTGTACAAATTACACCTGCCTGTTAGGAAGCATCCACATTGTTCGATTAAACTTATAAGCAACGGTTATATTTTTTTAGATTTCATTTTATTATAGCAAACATATGGTCATCACATTTAGGTGGCAGCAGGTTGGTTTTTTTCTTCTTTTTATTTTTGCGGCATATGCTCACAATAAAAAAAAATAATAACCATTAAATTAGCTTGCCAATGCCAGGCATCTTGTCTTTGCCAGTGTCTGCTTCCTTTTGTTCCACTAAATGCTCATTTTATTACGGAGGGCACAAAACAAACCCTATTTCACAATTTCGGGTGCATCTTTCGTAATTTCAGCTGCATTAGTTTACAAACAGGAATGGTCCACAGATGCTCAGTGGCCTGGCTTAACTCTGCTATGTAATGGAAAGATTGACATCTATTGGGCTTCCAGGTCCTGGGACTGCTGAATTTCACGATTGAATGCTGGAGCAGCCACCCAATGGCATGAGGGTATTCAAACACAAAGTTGTTGTATTTTAAAGGTACTTGCACAATGAGAGGATATTTTATGAGTGACATCCTGGACCATCATAAAACATTAGGAGCTACTCAGACTTGATACCAAAAATGCAAGCACCGAAAATGTACATTTTAGAGAAAACTGAAATTAGATACATATTAAGCTGAAAAAACATATTAAGTCCTTTTACCGAAATTGCGGAAATGTAATAGAAAAATATTTTTAGAATTGTTATCTCGACTAGATAACAATTTTAACAGCTTTTAATGCTAACATATATATAAGCAGATTTGTTCTGTTGTTCTCATCGCTGGTGTTAGTCTTATAACCAAAGCTAAGTACTGAGGTAGACACTCGGGGCTAAGGTCAGTATTTACACTGAAGTTCGGGCTTGTGGTGAACATTAAGATTGGGGAACAGGGCCATGGTTAGTTTTACAGTGAGTGTTAATCTTAGGGTTCGGCAGAGGCGTGGGCTAAGGCTTAAAGTTAGCATTAATCGAGGGATTAAATGAGATTTATATTCATTAAATTTGATTTGTTTTGTGCATTTCAGGATTACATTTTCAGGATTCTTGGAATAGCTATTCGATAATGTTTTAGATATATCCACTTCAGATTTTTTTCAAAATAATGGTTATGGTCTGGTTTGAAAGCGCAGTTGTTGCCAGAAGGCAACTATGTGGTAATTACCAGGAGACGGCTTTGGCTCCACCCACATGTTGGAAGCCATGAGTATCTGTTTTAATTGGGAAGAAGTTGTCTGCTTCCACAAAAAAGTGCTTGGCCTCCAGCAGCTTTGATCATTTTGTTTATTTATCCAGCTGCTTGAGTTTGAACTTTCAGAGGCTCTTACGTGGCACAGTAATGCTATTAAAATGTCTTGGATATCTAGATACTTCATGGTGCTGGTCTCTGGCAGCAGCACAGATGGAAGGAGGGCAGTCATTTACCTACATGATTTTTTTTAGGTTTGACAGTGCAACTGTTGCCTGACCTTTTAATCGACACCAATATTATACTACAGTTCTTTGCTTCCACACAAATACACATTCATGCTACATACTTGTAATGCTTCACATTACCACACAACATTCCTTTAAAGCCATACCTATTGGCATTGCCAATGCTTGATTTAGACATAATGTTAAGGTATGATGACCCTCAATCGATTAAACTTTTGCAATATCCGTAGCATGGCAAAATGCAGCGAGTCAGTGCATTATAGCCTGAGGTGCAGATTTAACAAGCAGACACCACTGTTACAACACTACTGCTTACAAAGGGCAACGCTGGTAGAAAGATTGCTTTCAACAGCAACGTAACACTTACTTGTCACCATGATTCGGCCAGTAAGAGCACAATGGAGCAATGAAGTGTGTGAAGAAGAGATAAAAGATTAACTTTAGCAGCACTGAGGCTGGCACTGCATGTCTAGGACATACTGGAAATGTAACATAAAAACAACTGTACTCTCTCCAGGGAAACAGCTGCCAAAATTCGAATACACTAATGTGCTAAAGCCGCAAAACTTAAAATGCATGGTTCCCATTAGTGGCTCATAAAGTTAAGCTATCAATTTCTGCACTTAATATGTACTTCCGAAAAAATCTTTAAATGTACGAAAGAACATACAAAGGCAGTTCGCTGAGTATGGACAGCATGCATTACTAACTGAAATATACCACTGAAAACATATGTACATACATATGCGCACATATATATGAATTCGATTTTTCAACTTCTAGAGGTCATAAAACAGGGATGGATTTTGAACAGCATGGCTAGCCAAGAGCTTGGCGCCTTAGAAGGAGGTAACACCCAGAAAGGAAGGCACTACTTTGTGGTGCAACATGACAAAGTGAATAGACAAAGTCACGTAGTAGTCACATGGACCGCAGCAGAGTGAGAATAGGCGAGAAAGCTAAGGAGCGCGTTCACTGCTCATAAGCAACCCAGATGATATTGGATATGGATAGGCAACTACAATATATGGACAGGCAACCACAATATATGGATAGGCAACCACAATATATGGACAGGCATCAACCACAAATCAACAGGTGGAACTAATAACTGACAGCCCAGGCAGACCCCAGGCTTCCCAGGTGGACCACTGAAAGGACAAAATATGCGGTTTAGAAAACTATGGGCCAGAGATTACTGCATAAATGTCAGTCTTTGCAATTTCTCCTTGTTCATTTTATTTTGTGTACAAGTCAAAAACAATTTTTGGGAGCAAAGAGTACCAGGATAGCAGAAAGAAAAGGTCACACGATGAAGCAACATTTCTGTCAGAGGAGTAAGCGTTCTTTTAAGAGTCTTGTTTGTGTGAATGTACTGTAGCCAGGACACACATCTAATTGTATTGACCTGTGTATTCAGTTTACAGTTTAACACATCTAAAGCAACACAAAGGACAAACATTGCACAACAGCACTGCCACCAGGACAATTACTTAAGCTACTTCTTGACACAATGACTGACTTCAGAGGGCTGAACACGCAACAATTACAATACCTGCGGTTTAGTGCACTCCTGTGAGCCAAAATGAAATGAATGCCATAGAGAAGGAAAAGAAAAAATGAACATCATCAGACATGCGGTTAATAAAATATTCAATCAACATGAAGATAATGCAAAATAACATTGGGCTCTTCACATCCCACGCAGGCTGGGGCACGAGAGACTTGTTTGTAAACTAGTCTGTGCAATTCGTAAAGTATTTTGAATTCTATAGAGCCGGCTGTAAGGAATGAATATGCTGTTGTCACTCACTTTTGATATAAACCAAAAACAAACCATGAAATATAAACCAGCGTTTTGTAGCTTTTTTTTTTACAAACATGCATATTAAGTCTTTATTCTGGACGGCAGTCATTTCAATCTCAAAATCGATTTACGTTTAGTCTTTGCCTAAAGTGAAAGAGAATGCATATTTAAATATGAATCCTCTGACACGAAGTTTTCATCAGGAGCAGAGGAATGGTACAGCGTGCACACTGCACTGCAGCAGAGACTCCAATAATGAAACACGTTATTACAAACTATAGGTCCTGAGGCAACTCTGAATGCCTGATCCTCTCCACCACTGCAGACTTCTGGAAACAAGCATTGACAAAGCCAATAGGTTTTGTTGTTGGGACCCACTGGCTTTTTCTTAGCACGCCCAAGATTGAAGATATATGCACGTGCAAGCATCATCATTCAAGAACACCTGTGTGCCATTTTTTTTTGTATTTACCAATCGAAGCTGCATCGGTAAATTAAAAAAAATGAAATAAAAGTAGTGTGAAAGTGCTTTGTTTTTTAAAGTGCAGGGGATTTGGTGTCTGGCACTCCCCCAAAAAAGAAAGAAATATTCAATGGAGCGGAGGGTGGATTTGTGCTGATGAGGGGTAATTAAAGCCAGGTTGGGTAAGGGAAAAGCAGAACACGAGAGCAACACCGACGGCAGGGTCAAAAGCAAACAAGGGAAAGAGCAAAACAGGGATGAGGGGAGCAGCACATAAAGGAGAGCACAACAACAAGCGAGCTGGAGAAGTATAAGAGAGAGAAAGGGTACCACACGAGGGAGCGAAAAGCACGGAGCGTAGAGAAGGGGGAGAAAAACACAAGGGAAAGAGATAGAAAATACAGCTACTCTCATGAAGTGCTTAATCAAAAAGAAATAATTTGGTTCCTTAGAAGAAAGCAGTGAAAGGATACAAACCAGCCAATCAAAAGGATAGTAATGAGGCTATGCGCTAGGTAGGGAAGGGGCAAACACAAGAGGACGGCTAGCTAACAAATAAGAAACAAGCAAATGAGAGGGACTATAAAGTCAGCTAATGATAAGCAATGGGCGGGCTCTAATGCTCACTGTAGGTTCTTGGTAAGCCCACAATATGTCTCTTACAACCAGATAGCTTGCACTGTCTGGTAGAAAGGACAAAAAAGAGCAGAACCAAAATCTGTCCACAGAGATAGGATCCTGCAGCACTGCTACATCTGGTAGATCCCCTCACCTACGTTCAATCATACTGGCTAAGAGATCTGGAATAGGGTGTGTCAATTCAGAAATGCCTAAGGGCTTTGAGCTCTGGAGCCGGTTTACAGCTCCAGGGCAGTGTCCCACTGCGTCTGTGCGCACCTTGGGTGATTGTGCCCAGAACAAGTGGTAGCCATATACCCAAGCGAATTTGTTCACTCAGAATAAGTGCTTGTACTGTAAAGAGTGTACCAGGGAAATGCATAGTGGTGGTTGAAACTGCCCATCTGGGTGGCTCTGCAGGAGACCCCACAACCCTTGAGTGCGACCCTGTAGGCCTCCTTGTCAGTATTTCCTCTGTAAGTGCAAGCCCGGTCTGCTTTTGGCAGGAGCAATTGCAACCCCTTACCCCAGCATTGTGCTTACTGGGATACTTCGTGCCCCGTGCACTCCCTGCTGTTAAACAGGTTCTAGATAAATGGCTCTCTCATTACCTATTTCTAGGCCACACAGAATCAAGCAACGCTTTTTACCTTCAACTGCCTGACCTTTCCTCCACAAACATAATCAATCAAACATTTGTAAAGCGCACTACTCGCCCGTGAGGGTCTCAAGGCGCTGGGGGGGGAGGGGTGCTGCTGCTGCTCGAATAGCTCGAACATACCCTTACAACCACCAGAACCTCAACCTTCATACTACAACTCTCCATTTCTCCCCATGAAAGATCATGCACCATGACTCCTGCCCACTGGATTCTAAGATCTATGTTGGGAACCTTGTGAGCAATGTACATAAGACTGAGTTGGAGCGGGTTTTTGGAAACAACGGACCCGCGAGGAGCATATGTGCGGCACAAACTTTCCTGGTTTTGAATTTTTCATCCCAATAAACACTCAGCGCAGTTCAGCCACCCTCCAACAACCCTAACAACCCTTACTTACCTTGGTTCCCAAAAAAATAGATCTCAGCCCATACGGGGTACCACTTGGTTGAGTCTTCCTTTTCAGTCAGTGTGCAGTAAGAACATGACCAGGGATGTAAGGAAACACCCTGGCAGGTGACAATAGAGGCAAACCGCAGCATTTTAGAGTTTTTCCATGTAAGGAAAATGTTGAAAAATACTTCGAGACATACCTTTTTAAACTCCTAGCTGCCATTAATCTAGGGCCCCGGTTCTTAGCATATGTGAAGCTTTTATATACGGACCTCACGGCCTCGGTTCGTACGGCTGGGTGCTGCTCTGCCCCCTTTCCGATCCGCAGGGGCACGCAACAGGGGTGCCCCCTGTCCCCACTTTTATTTGCGTTAGCGATCGAACCTTTGGCCGCATGGGTGCGCTTTGACTGGACTGGACTTCGGAATACTCTGACAAGATCGCGCTTCACGCCGACGATGTCCTGTTTTTTATGTCCGATCCCTGGTTCTCTGGGCCCAGTGTCCTCCAGATCCTCCGCATCTTCGGGGAGACCTCCGGTCTCTGTGCAAATCCGACTAAATCCACACTGTTCCCCATTCACGGCGACCAGAGAAGCCAGGCGTGGGCATCGCAATTGCTCATCGCGGATACGGGCCATAAATACCTCGGGGTCTTTGTCACTCGCTGCCCCGGTGATGCCTGGACGCGCAACATAGCCCCGCTGCTCCCCGCCGTCCGGGGCGAGACGACGATCTGGTCCCGCATACCCCTTTCACTATATGGCAGGTCCGCGATTTTTAAAATGGTATCTCTCCCTCGCCTCCTCTACCGACTCCAGAATTATCCGTATCCTATTCCCCCGTCGTGGTTCCTCCAGGTCAATGCTCTGTTGAATAGATTCCTATGGCAAAGGGGCGCGATTCGGGTGGCGCTCGCAACCTGCATACAGTCCACATATTGCGGGGGCATTGCGGCGGCTGATATTCGTGCGTACTACTGGGCCTCATATCTCCTGGTGGTTAACGAATGGTGGTACGGCTCCCATGTAGATCCGGCCTACGCCGTGGAACGGTCAGCTATGGAAGGCACCCCCTTGCTCCAATTCTTGTACAGCAATTCTCCCCTGATGGCGCTTCCTCCGGCCTGCAGAGTAGTCATTCAGGTGTGGAGGCGGGCGGTTAAGACCATGGGCTGGTGGGGTACGCTAACGGGCGCCACTCCTCTCTGGCAGGGTACCTTTCTTCGGCCAGTTGCGTCACTGACGGGATTTCGCAGGTGGGATGACATTGGCATTTCTACACTTGGGGATGTGATGCAGGGGACCACCCTTCAATCCTTTCAAAAACTACAGGCGGAGTTTGATCTCCACAAATCACAGTTCCACCGTTTCCTGCAGCTTAGACACGCGTTGACCCCTTTGATTCGACAGCTGAAGTCATTACCGGAGTTCCACCCACTAGAGGGGCGCTTGCTGATGGGAGACCTGGGGGCACACAAAATTAGGCAGATTTATCAAACTCTCACGACACACTCCAAGACCACCATTCACCGTACGAGGGCGGCCTGGGAGGCAGATCTACCCAGCTTGACAGACGACGATTGGGCCGAGGCGCTAGCCAGTCCTCGATATGCCGCTGTCTCCACTAGATACCGGCTCATCCAATTCAAATACCTCCACAGAGTGTATTATACTCGTCTCCACCTCTGGAAGATGGGAGCAGTCCCGTCTCCGGCTTGTCTCCGTTGTGGCACAGACGAGGGGTCGTTCCTGCACACGGTGTGGAGCTGCGGGGCATTACAGCCCTTCTGGTCTGGGGTGCTCTCCTGCATGGGGCGTGTTCTGGCATGGGATGTCCCGTCTGACCCTAGACTGGCGTTATTGCACAGCACCGAAGACATTGGGGGAACAGGTACAAACAGCACTTGCTCTTTTTGGGCCTCACCCTAGCCAAGCGGGACATAGCACAACATTGGAAAGATACGTCCCCGCCCTCTCTATCCAACTGGAAAAAGGCCCTAGATAGATGTATGTCGGCGGAGGTTGCCGTGTTTCAGGCTAGGGGATGCCCGCTGAAACATGGAAAGATCTGGGCCAAGTGGGCTAAGTATCGAGGTATAGACCTCTCCCTGATGTTCCAGCCTGCCATCCGAGACCCCATAGAACGACTAGTGATAAATGACCTACCTATGTAAAATTCTAGCGCTATTGGGACGTTGTTGGATATTCCTTTTGTATATACAGTGTATGTTGCTTACCAATATGTGGTACGTGCGCAGGGGGGGGGGGGATCCGGGGGTTCTTACGGTCTGATGTTCCGCAGACCGTTGGGCTGGGTGTTTTACGGTACCTGAGGGCTTGTCATACTGCATTTCAAATATACTTTGTTTTTTGGGCTTTGCCCTTCTGGTACATTGGAAATCTAATAAAATATGTTGTTAAAAAAAAAAAATACTTCAAGAGGAAAAATGTAAAACAATCAATAATAGGGGAAGGGTGGTCTGGGGAAAGCAGGACAACCAATCATGGGGAGGAAAAGGATTTAAAAGAAGACTCCATTAATATGGCGTTCTTGTGTTTTTCCTGTGGATGGCAACCAAGAAGAAACAAGCAAAATGTGGAAAGATACCCGGGGTTCTGTTCCTGATGTCCAAAATATAAATATAAGTTTTATCTTGGATACTTGCAGCAAGACTTAATTACTGCTCCCTCAGTGGTCTCTGTGGCTGATATCTTGCAATTCTATGGCTTACGTAAGACAATACCAAATCATGATTGCATTTATGTATAGAGCAAGCAATTTTAAAGTAGATTTCTTTCTTGACAGGAAGCCGATAAAACTTTTGTCTGACCACAGAGACATGTTCTGTTTTATTGAGCCTCCATATTGTTCTAACTGCTGCATTTTGAGTTCTTTGAAGGTTATCAATTTGGTATGTTGGAAGATCTGCACAGGGCGTAGCAGTAGTCAATTTCGGGATAGCCTTCTGTCCTTACAGTCAGCACTCTGTGGCCCTGAGAAAATAGTGCCATTAAAGTATAAACTAATTGCAGTTGATGACAATTTTTCAACATCGTGCTAACCTGAGTGTTTAGCAAGAGATGAGCTTAAAAAGTGAAGCGAGGATTTCTCTCCATCAGAGCTACTGAGAAGTATAGATTCAAGATGGCAGGGTCAGGATGAATGATAATTTAGATTGGCCTTTAGTCCCAAAGATAATCAGTTGTGCTTTTGGAAGTGTTACACTGGAGCTACTTCAAGATCATCAGCTGTTCTCAGAAAAGTTGGTTTATAACTTTGTGTCATCTTAATATGACTGGATGGTTACCTCTGCATTTTTGAAAATGGCAAATATAAGAGCCTGCTATACTTCAAATAAGACTGGTCAGAATGGAGACTGCTTTTCCACTTCACAAGCAGGGAATGCTTACTTGGATACGTAGGGGCGTGAGGAGACTTTGCTGAGACCCGTTACTCAGAAAGGTTTTTGGTATGATAAAGAAGCTGCAGCTGTAACCGATCACATTTGTGTGACAAAAAAAAAAATCAATCACTACCATAATCAATATTCTCGACAATACAATTTACAACGTAATACACACACACACATATATATATATATTTTTTTTACTAAAGTAAGAGACATCAGTCACAAAGAGACATTAAAGAAGATGAATAGAAGGTAAAGGAGGCATTCACACTAATCAACTAATTTTGAAAAAAACAAAAAAACAAATTGCATTCTATGTTTTTAAATGAATCAGCCCCTGGCAGCCATGAGAATGAATGGAAATAAGTAAGCGCACACTGCAGCTGACGCAACGATGACCATCACAGAATCACAAAACTGAGCAGCAAACCACGCGATAATGAAATCTGAAATGCTGCAGAGGTTCTGCCTTGCCTTTTTTTTTTTAATAGATCCCACCATATTTCTTTTTACAAGCATACACTTTATTAGAAGTAAATATCATTCTGAACACTGCTATGTTATCGTATTGATTTTAAGAAGCATTTCTTGTTGCACATGCTGCGGCCCATTCACTTTCATTACTAAAATGAATGCCGCCTGAAGGGGCAAATGTGTGTTACACAGCAAGCTCACTTCATAATATTACAGACACCATACTTAAATTTCCAAGCGAGAACGACGAAGGAGATGCTTCTGTGTGAAGCCTGCGGTCTGGCGTTCTTTCCCTTAAGCTTCAGACTGCCTGAACATTCCCTACCCTTAGCAAACCTTCAAATGGTACAAAGTGGTTGTCCACCGAGCCACAACTGGCCTACTTCATCACATCCTGCCCCAATGCTTCGCAACCAGGAAAAAACAGCCAAAAAGTGCTTAGAAAAAAGCTCCAAAAACCTAACTTCAGATCAGCCTTCTGCCTAGGAGTCAAGCCGATGCCTCTCTCACTTAAATATTCTTCAAACCACAGTACGGGCCTCCGTTTTATCACATGCAGACGAGGACTATGCATTGCTGACCAGCCCCTCAGACTCCACTCTGGAAGTCGTCCTACACACCTTGGATCCTCAACCAGGGGAAATGTGAACACATTGCACCCAGCCTAAAAACTATACTGGCACCCCACCCACCTGCGTCCTAGCAAGCATCCTCATCAAGATTTGCAACCTGGTCAACAAGACAGTCCCACAAACAAACCTATCATAATCATAATCAACATCTCCAGCACAGGCAGCACTTGCAGCACCTGCCTAGAGATCAAAACAACTCTCAAAGACAGCATGTGGAAGCAGGCTCTCCTGTTATGTGCACCAAAACTGAGGAATGATCAAACCTTTTTTATGGCCTTTAAAGCCATAAAAGTATTTCTAATCTTCACTACTCGCCAGTCATGTAGCGACTGACTCCTGTATGCAATTCAACACATCCCTTTTCCATGTTTTTCCCGTGCCCCCTACAGGCTTCTCGAAATCACATTCTGAGTTATGTTAACATCTCTGCAAGCTCTGAAATACTGCAAGGACACAGCAATAGGTAAGGAGGCGCAGGAAGGCTGTTATCCAACAGATTAATTTCAAACATAGATGTACATTTTGGGCCCATGCAGGCAGTCTGAAACCTACAAATATGAAAACGAAACATTTTGGTGTACAAGAATATTCTGACTACAGCTGAGAGATTCTACACAATTTGAGTATATTTTATTTAGGTTTTTTGTATAGCACTTGGCAACAAACTGGGTAAGCAAAGGACACATCAAAAAGTACTGTTTTGGGGCATGAATAATTGAGAATATCTAACGTTTGGACATTAGGAGCAGGACAAAACTGGAAAGAAGCAAAGGAATGGGTTAAGTTCTTTCACCACAATGTATTTTTGAGTGCAAGTTGAGTATGCTTATTGCATGATGGGTCACGGGAACTCTACCCATACCTCTCGGTAAATTAATAACCTTTGCTAAAACAGACTGAATAAACTAAAGAGACATTGGCACAGAAATTCCACATGCCATAAACATCCTAAGACATCTTTGCCATCCGTTCTCCTCTGCTATGCTATGAAAAAGTCTTTTTCGTGACAATCTCTATAAAAGTCAAATGCCTAGCACTCCGGGAAAGAAGCACTCGACTATGTTCCACAATTTTATTTCATCCAAAATTATGTGCATAGGGTTGCCATTGCCAATCAAAGCTTGCGATTTTACTCTGCAGCTGAGCTGGGGGCTCGGTCCCTGTTGATATCCGATGCTACATTGTTCCTCTATTTTAAGTACGCACGTTTTAATCCAGTTGCACTTTTAAATTGTATTCCCTGATTTTAACGCTGCTAGTGTGTTTTACCTGTTTGCTGCCGAGATTCTCTGTTTTTGCTCTGTGTCTTGGTCGCGGTATTGCTGCCACGCAGGATACCGCTACCCTCTTCACTTTCTTTTGGCCTTCTAACGGCCATTTTTCTCGGGGGTCAGAGCCGAGTTTGGGCGCCATTTTGGGTTGGCGTTCTAGTCTTGCTTTACCTTCCTTTCTCTCCCCTACTTATGGCCAGTGCCTCGCGGACGCGCAGCGGTGAGCAGCTGAGCTGGGGGCTCGGTCCCTGTTGATATCCGATGCTACATTGTTCCTCTATTTTAAGTACGCACATTTTAATCCAGTTGCACTTTTAAATTGTATTCCCTGATTTTAACGCTGCTAGTGTGTTTTACCTGTTTGCTGCCGAGATTCTCTGTTTTTGCTCTGTGTCTTGGTCGTGGTATTGCTGCCACGCAGGATACCGCTACCCTCTTCACTTTCTTTTGGCCTTCTAACGGCCATTTTTCTCGGGGGTCAGAGCCGAGTTTGGGCGCCATTTTGGGTTGGCGTTCTAGTCTTGCTTTACCTTCCTTTCTCTCCCCTACTTATGGCCGCGGACGCGCAGCGGGCGTGCGCAGCGGGCGCGCCGCTGGCGCGCCGCTGGCGCGCCTAAGGCAAGCCCGTCTGCGCCCGTCCGCGTCCGGAACGCAGTCGGCACCAACCATGCTGTCCTGACTGATCCTGGGCTACGCATTACCTGGACTAGTAAGCAGCTTTTAGAGCTTAATGTTGCACAATGCACGTACCATATGTTTCCCAACTCTGACTTGACATATTGGAATCAGACATTTCAATGTAAAGTTTGCTCTCAGGTATTTGGAGGTCGAGTGAACTCTCTGGGGGCGAAGCCTCACTCGTGATGCCTGATACTGGCATAAAAAGGTCAACTCTTAGAGCTTGCCTGATAAATTGTAGATCTCTCCCTAAACACTGTGATGACATTTGGCTCTCTATTGAGTCCAATCGCTGGGACCTTATGTTCTTGACAGAAACTTGGCTGACCGACACATCCCACCCGGACATCGCCCTTGCTATTCCCTCTGGCTTTAAAATCTCTAAGGTTAACAGGGGTGACAACAGGCGAGGAGGGGCCTCGCAATTATTTTGAACGACAAGTGGGATATTTCGTGTAAAAAATAGAGAACATAGGCACTATTGAAGCCATGTCCTTTTCTATCCAAACCTCACCAGGGCATACGATTGCAGGCTTGTTGGTTTACCGCCCTCCTGACTCATCAGCTGCCTACCTTCCCAAATTAGGTGACATTATTGCGGATCTTACACTAAGATATACCAACCTCACAGTCCTGGGTGATTTTAACGTCCATATGGACGCGTCGGACTGTGGGCTGGCGCTTCAGGTGACTGAGATGATTGGAGGACTCAATTTGACTCAGCAGGTTACGTCTGCCACACACCGGGCTGGTCATATCTTGGATCTTATTTTTCAAATGACCCTACTATTAAGGTGGAGGCTCCTATGCCACTGACTTGGTCAGACCACTGGCTGGTCCCCTTTAGCCTATTAAGAAGAGAGGGACTTGCAGTGCGAAACCTGAGGTCGAGATGAAAAGAAACTGGAAAAAGTTTCTATTGAGTCCATGGATCCTGTCTCACTTAATATTCCACTCTTGTTGACAGGTGACCCCAGTCATGATGCAATTGCCTTTAATGACTGGGTTACCACCTCCATTGACTCTATTGCTCCCATGAAAATGGTGAAGCAAGTCAGGAAAAAGCCATCCTCCCCCTGGTTCTCTCCAGAACTTCAATCAGTGAAAAGTGCATGCAAAAAGCTAGAACGCATTTGGCGAAAAACTTACAATCTGGACGCTAAAAGCACATATAAAACTGCACAAAAAAAATTCCACACTCTTAAACGCAAAGCTATCAAAGATTTTTTAGCAAATCAAATTAATGACTCTAACAACTCTTCTAAGGAAATTTTTAAAATCGTGCATGATTTTATGAAACCCCAAGCCACCATCAGTAAGATAACGCCAACAGCTGATCTTTGCAGAGATCTGTCGACCTTCTTCCAGGAGAAGGTACAGTCTATTTATTCTTCCTTCCAGGGACTAGGGGACAGGTTGCCCATCCCCGCTGTCCTTACTCCTTCCTCCCATTGGTCGGAATTTCAGACCTTTTGTCCAGTGGCATCTCTGCAAGATCTAGGAAGAATTAAGTCTGGCTCACCCTTAGACCCATGCCCAGCCAGATTTTTTAATCTCCTGGCTTCCCTTCTCAATCCCCATTTAAACATTATTTGGAATACCTCTCTAAGGGTTGGCAGTTACCCTTCAGTTTGGAAAAAGGCGTTTGTTCTGCCTATCCTTAAAAAGAAGATGCAGACCCTAGTATTCTCATGAATTTTAGGCCTATTTCACTCTTGCCCGCCCCAGCTAAGATTTTGGAGAAGGAAGTGCAGAGACAGCTATCTACTTATTTGGAGTCTAATAATCTGCTGCACGACTCACAATCGGAGCTTTCGGAAGGGCTACAGTACTGAGACCGCTCTGCTGGAAGTTGCGGAAACCATCCGAGAATCCCTAGACCAGGGCAGTAGCGCTATGCTAGTGTTGCTGGATTTATCTGCAGCCTTTGATACAGTCTCTCATTCGATTCTTTTAGACCGTTTGGCTCAGATGGGTATCTCAGGGACTATCTTGAACTAGTTCCATTCGTTTCTGAAGGAGCGGTCTCAGCAGGTCTTACTCCGCCCTTATGTCTCCTCTCCTAGCATCATGGGCTGTGGAGTACCACAGGGTTCTGCGCTTAGCCCGACCCTGTTTAATGTATATCTCGCCCCTCTAGCCTCTACAATGAATAACTGTGGTGTACGACTAATATCGTACGCGGATGACACACAACTGGTGTTCTCTTTTTCAGCTACTACGCGAGCTGCATTCGACAATTTCAGGCTTTGCCTTACTAAGATCTCCTCTTGGATGACAGACAATTGTCTTAAACTGAATACGGAAAAAACCGAGGTGATGTTTTTTAACCAGCCTTCACCCCCTTTAGCTGACCTTTGGTGGCCGTCGCAACTGAATCCTCCTCCCACTCCTGTATCCTCGGTCAGAAACCTGGGCTTTAGATTCGATTCTGAATTGTCTGTTAAAGCCCAGATTGGCCAAGTATCCGAGCATGCTTCTGGAAACTTAAATCTTTGCGCAGATTTCTTCATCTCCTGCCTATGGACTGTCGGGCCACCATTGTTCATGCCTTGATTACGTCTCAGCTGGACTACGCTAACAGCTTGTATTTGGGCCTTCCGGCCTATCTTATTCAAAGGCTGCAGACAGTCCAGAATGCAACAGCTAGGTTTATTAGAAAGGTACCCCTCCGGCACCATATCTCCCTCATTTGCGCAGCCTACATTGGCTGCCGGTAAAAAGGAGAATTCAATTTAAGGCCTTATCTTTGGCCTTTAGAGCGACTAGAGACTGTGGGCCTGGTTATCTTAGGCAGAGACTCCAGATATACCATCAGAATAGAACTCTGCGTTCAAACTCTCAGTCGTTGCTCCGTGCTCCCCGCTTTCGGAGAGCAAGGATGGGAGGGCGTGCCTTTGCTGTTAGAACAGCCGCCCTCTGGAACGAGATGCCTATTCATTTGCGCAAGGCTGAGTCCGAATCCCTTTTAGGAGCTCTTTGAAAACTTGGCTGTTTGATCTGTCCTAGTCTCTTCCCCTCCCTCAACTGCTTTAACCTCATAGCGCCGGGACACCGCCGTAGGTGGTAGCTGTGCGCTTTATAAATGCTATTGACTTGACTCTAGACTCAACCCAGAAACTTATTCGAGGCTCTCTGTGCTAAGCATGCAAACGAAAGAGCAGATGGTGACATCCAGATGAACAAAGAGGCTTGGATGCTTTTTAAATCCAGTTATGCTGTATCTGTTAATACACAAAATAGAACTATTTACTCAAGTAAATGTGCAATGATCACTGAAAAATAAATCTTCAGTGTATTCTAGTAACGAACAAATTTACCTTGAAAGAAAATACAAAATCTGATTAAGCAAAAAAGCCACATCTTGCTTGTTTAAGTACGGGGTGCTGTAGAAAAGTAAAACAAAGTAGAAGTATGACAAATGTATTTTAGACTGGAAATTGTATGCTATCTCAAGGGAGCAGAAGTGTAGAAAAAAAGAAAGGAGCTGCAGCTATGTGTTGACATAGAAGAGAAGGCAAGAACCAGGTGAACACTGGAACCAGTCCCATGTAGAAGAGATGAGGCAAGAAGGGATGCTCACTTGTTACCCAAGAGAGGAAGAAGAGGGGCGCAGCATGTGGGCGAAATGAAACCTATACTGCCAACTGCAACAGAAGAACAAGGGAAGAGGAGAAGAGCAGAGGATAAAGAGGTACACGGGAGTGGGGTAGAAAGACAGTGGTATAGCAGACCCCAAAGCCTGTAAAGCGTAGGAGTCAGACAAAGGCAAGGACACAGCATAAGCGCTACACACCAAATGGAGGAAGAGGGTGGGTGTAATAAATGGAGCCAGCTGGAAAGTGAAGAGAACCAGAGATGACCGAAGGAGTATAAGCCAGAAAAAGTGGAAAGGGGATAATGGGAATTACCCACCTGATCACTTGTTTAAAAAATACAAGAAGGATAGTCAAATTAAAAAAAATATTTTGTTGTATAAGCCTCAATCTTAAGTGCCACGAATCCTTCCTCAAAATTCAACATCAAGGAACAAAAATATGCTTGTAGGTAATATTCGTTATTTAGGGACTCGTAATTTTAATACCCATCACTGGTTACTTGCCCTGGTCTACTGTGCGAAAAAAGGACTAAGCATCTAATGTTTTTTCTTTATTCGTTTCAGGTGTATTGGAGAAAAAAGAAGCATTTAACTTGCATTTGCTGCTGTACAACATGCAAAATAGATTAGGATAATCGAAGACTCTGCTTTCATTTAGATGTGTTAAAAGCTATCACGGCATTGTATGGGGTATTAAGTGCAGCAAGTCGGACTGGTTGAGGTGCAAGTCAAGCAGTTGAAAGTTATTGTCGAAGACTGGACAGATATCAAGCTGCAAACCCAATTTAGACAAACAGGAGGAGGAGAAACTTGCTTTTTAATTAACAGGCATGGTAAGTTGCTTTGTCTTTCACTAAGAGTTTGATATTTCTGTAAACAAACGCCATAACAGGGAAAAAAGGAAATGTAAGGGCTGATCTCTTGACCATGGCGGCCAAATGACCCTCTAAGGGAAAACAGCTCAAGCAGGGAGCTTACTGCCAAACAGAACCTCATCAGAATCTATTATGAGAGTGGAGACGGGAACAGGGGATCACAAATGGCGACAATAGTTCTTGCCACCAGGGCCGGACTGGGAACCAAAACCGGCCCTGGCAAACTGCTCAGCCGGCCCCCTGGGGGGCTGGGGGTGTGCGGCCGAGCTGTTTACTAGGGCCGGTTTCGGCCGATTTTGTTACAGGGGGCCGATATTGCCGCTTCCGTAACAACAACGGCCCCCCAGGGGCCAAAACCGGCCCCCACCCTGGCGGCCCACCGGGGAAACGCCCGGTGCCCGATATGGCCAGTCCGGCCCTGCTTGCCACCCGCAGTTCGGAAAATTGTGCTGTCTTAGAGTATGTTTACACTGTTACTTGATTAGAGCTCTGCTCGCTGGGCCACCAAATGCCCAGATCAGAATCAGAAGTAAATATGTAAATAGTGTTAAATGTATTAAAATATTCCTCGTATATATTTATTTTAAATATCCTGAAATATATAATTGGGTTTTAATATTCAGTGGGTGGATACGTCCCGCTCTATACATGGTGAAGATAAATAGTACTGAGGCACAAGTTACTAACTTGTGTAACGATATATCTGTAAGAGACAGTAGTTAGTGACAGATTCCTTACCTTAGATTATCCCCAGGCGTCAGGCTGGATCCGGAAAGTTTTTGCGTAGCAGTACCCTTGCGCGTCGGTAGGCGGCGTCGTACGGCTCCGCGTCCGTCGTCGGCATCGCCGGGATGACGTCGCGGGCAGTACTTAGACGCCGCCCCTGCGCGCTGACGTCAGTTCTGTACACGACTTTCCACGCCAGGAACGCAGAGCCATGCAAGAAGCTGACATAGGTGTCTGAAAAAATACTAGGGCCCTGAAAGGGATGTCCTTAACCCTAGAAATCAGTTCGCAGAATGGGGAGGATGGGTGGGGCGGTAGGAATCTGTCACTAACTACTGTCTCTTACAGATATATCGTTACACAAGTTAGTAACTTGTGCATCTGAAAGAGACACGTTAGTGACAGATTCCTTACCTTAGAATAGATACCCCAGCAATACCAACCCCGGTGGTGGGTCTGCGAACAGATTCAGACAAGGAAGTCCCGGAGGACAGAAAGGCCAAAGAAGCCGTCCCTCCGGACCTGGCTGTCAAGGCAGTAATGTTTGGTAAACGTGTGCAGCGAGGCCCACGTAGCTGCCTGACATATATACTGTAGCGGAACACCGCGGCCTAAAGCCGTGGTAGCAGCCGTTGCCCTGGTGGAATGGGCATGCAGCCCAACAGGAGGCTCCTTCTTAGCTAAAGAATAGCAGGCTTTGATACACAAGATGACCCAGCGGGAGATGGTCCTTTTGTGTACCGCCCGACCTTTTTTGGCGCCCACGTAGCCAACAAAGAGCTGGTCATCCACCCGGAACTGTTGTGTGCGGTTGATGTAAAAGGAAAGCGCACGTTTTGGGTCCAGACGGTGGAGCCTCTCTTCCTCTCTGGAAGGATGCGGAGGCGGAAAGAAGGTGGGCAAAGTGATGGTCTGCCCAATGTGGAAGGCAGTAACCACCTTTGGCAAGAAGGACGGACGTGTCCTAAGAACAACCTTGTCTGGATGGACAGACAGAAAGGGTGGTTTACATGACAGAGCCTGGAGCTCACTCACCCACCGAGCGGAGGTGATGGCCACCAGAAAGGCTGTCTTCAGAGTGAGAAGACGAAGAGGACAGTTATGCAGAGGCTCAAAGGGAGCGCACATCAAGAAAGTAAGAACCAAGTTTAAGTCCCACTGAGGCATTATAAACGGAACAGGAGGAAAGAGGTGTGTAATGCCTTTAAGAAACCTGTTAACAACAGGGGACTTAAAAAGAGAGGGCTGATCAGGAAGCCTGAGGAAGGCCGAGATGGCACAAAGATGGCCCTTGATGGTACCCAGGGCAGAACCCTGTTGGGCCAGAGAAAGAAGGAACAGAAGAACCTCAGAAAGAGGGGCAGAAAGGGGATTCACAGCCTTTGCTGTGCACCATGCCACAAACTTGTTCCACCTGCAAGCGTATACCACCTTAGTGGAGGGACGCCTGGCTGCCAGAATCACATCACAAACTTCGGGAGGCAAGTCTAAAGGAATCAACTGCCGCCGCTCAATCTCCACGCAAGCAGGTGGAGATTGGACAGGTTCGGGTGGAGGACCGTCCCCTGCTGCTGCGACAGGAGATCCTCCCGAAGAGGCAGACGGATCGGGGGATCGACGCTCATACTGAGTAGCTCGGGATACCAAACTCTTCGAGCCCAGTCCGGAGCCACAAGAATGACTTGGGCCCGGTCGCGCCGAATCTTCTTCAACACTCTGGGTAGAAGTGGTATAGGCGGAAAGGCGTACAACAGACCGCAACTCCACTCGCGACGAAGCGTCGCCGAGCGAGTGCCGCCTTGGAAATTCCAACGCGCAGATCTGATGACATTGCGCGTTCTCTTCGGTGGCGAATAGATCTAACCAAGGCTCTCCCCACTGTAGAAAGAGTCCTTGCGCCACCTCCGAGTGAAGACGCCATTCGTGATCCATCATGCACCTGCGGCTGAGTTCGACGCCCTGGCGTTCAGGGAACCTGTCAGGTGTTGAACCATCAGGAATATGCCCTGATGTTCCAGCCATGTCCAGAGGCGCAGAGCCTCCTGACATAGGGTCCAGGACCCCACCCCGCCCTGTTTGTTGCAGTACCACATGGCGGTGGTGTTGTCTGTGAACACCTGCACTACCTTCCCTTTGACAGAGGGAAGGAATGCCTTCAGTGCAAGTCGGATCGCCCAGAGCTCCAGAATGTTGATATGGAGCCGGGACTCCGCCGGAGACCAGAGGCCTCTGATCTCCGCCTCTCTCATGTGACCGCCCCATCCCAGAAGGGACGCGTCCGTCACAACTGTGTGCTCTGGCTGGGGAAGGGAGAGGGATCTGCCCATGACCCATTGCCGGTTCGAGAGCCACCACTGCAACTGTTTTGCAGTCCCCTCCGAGATCTGGACGTGATCGGACAGGTTGCCCTGATGCTGCGCCCACTGGAACTTCAGGTCCCACTGCAGAGCCCGCATATGCCATCTGGCATGATCGACCAGCAGGATGCAGGAGGCCATGAGGCCCAGCAGCCTCAGGGTCATCCGTACCGAAACCCAGGATAGAGGCCGAAAGATCGGAATCATAGCCTGAATATCCCCGGACTCGCCGTTCGGGAGGATAGGCCCGAAACTGCGTCGTGTCCAGAACTGCTCCGATGAAAAGGAGCTGTGGAGAAGGAATCAGGTGCGACTTCGGCACGTTGATGGAGAACCCCAGCGAGTGCAGGAGTTCGGCCGTAGTCTGGAGGTGCGAGCCCGCCTTCAGCAGCCAGTCGTCGAGGTAGGGGAAGACTGGAACCCCTGCCCGGCGCAGATGAGCTGCGACCACCGCCATCACTTTCGTGAACACCCGAGGGGCGCTGGTAAGGCCAAAGGGGAGCACGGTGAACTGAAAATGCTCGAGGCCTACCGTGAACCGCAGGTAACGCCGGTGGGCCGGCAGGACGGGGATGTGGAAATATGCGTCCTGCAAGTCCAACGCTACCATCCAGTCTCCAGGGTCGAGGGCAGTCCAGACCTGAGCTAGGGTGAGCATCTTGAACTTCTCCTTCCGGAGGAAGCGATTGACGTTCCGGAGGTCCAAGATAGGACGCATGTCCTCCTTGTCCTTTTGGGCACCAGAAAGTAGGTGGAGTAACAACCACGCCCTACTTCTGGGGTCGGAACGCGCTCGATGGCCCTCTTGGCCAAGAGGGCCGCAACTTCCCTCTGAAGAAGCACCAAGTGATCCCCTGACATGCGGTGGAATTGAGGTGGCATGGCTGGGGGGATGGTCTCGAAGGGGAGGGAGTAGCCCCTTCGGACAATGTCCAAGACCCACTTGTCCGAGGTGATGGCACGCCAGTGGTGAAGGTGATGGCGGACCCTGCCCCCTACTGGTGTGCTGTGGACGTGAAAGGAAGGACTAGGAGGGCTTGGAGGCCGCGGACGGGGCGGGGTTGGTGGCCTGACCCCCACGCTTGTTGTCCGACCCGCCTCGGCGGGAGCCACGTCCTCGGCCACTCGAAGACGCTTGCTGCGCGGGCCGGTGGCTGGGCAGCGGACGTGACTGGGCACCCCTTCCGTGGCCACGAAAGGGGCGAAAAGCAGACTGTTGCAGAGGGCGTATAGCAGAAAGGCCCAGGGACTTGGCTGTAGCCCGCGAGTCCTTAAAGCGCTCCAGCGCATGGTCTGCCTTGTTTCCGAAAAGACCGACCCCATCAAAGGGCATGTCCATAAGAGTGTTTTGGACATCGCCCGAGAAACCAGTGGTTCTCAGCCAGGCGTGATGGCGCAGCGCCACTGTCGTCGCAAGCGATCTGCTTAGCGAGTCGGCGGTATCAAGGCCACATCTGATGGCGTACTTTGCCGCATCCCTTCCTTCCGCAATGGCGCGGGAAAGCAGTGTCTGGACCTCCTCAGAACACTGGGGCAGAACTTGCGCCACCGAATCCCACAAGGAGTGGGAATATCGGCCCAAGAGGCAAGTGGTGTTGACAGACCGCAAGCCAGCACTGGAGGAAGAAAAACCTTCTTCCCAAATTGATCCAGGCGTTTGGATTCCCTATCCGGGGAGCGGTAGGGAAGGCGCTTTGGGAGGCAGAGGCTTGGACAACCAAGCTCTCAGGGGTGGGGTGTTGGGAGAGGAACAGGGGGTCGCCCGGAGCAGGGCAATGGCGTCGGGCTACGTTCCTATCCACAGGAGCCCCTGTGGTGGGCTTGGACCAGGTGCCCAAAGAACGTCCGAAAGTGCCTCGTTAAACGGCAGCAGTGGCTCCGAGGAGGTAGCCGCCGGCTGAAGCACTTCCGTCAGGAGGTTAGTCCTGACAGCCACTGTAGGCAACTGGAGGTGTAAGGCCTCAGCTGCTCTATGCAACACCGTTGCAAAGTTTGCTCCCTCCTCCGTTGCCACGGAAGGAGGAGACAGCATGCCAGTGTAAGGGGAGGTGTCCAGACCACTGGCATCCCCAAGTTCCTCAGCCCAGTCCTGATCAAACTCACATTGCTGTGTGAGAGGGTCATCAGACCCCTCCCAGTTCTCTTTGTCCTCCAATTCTGGTTCAAAGTAAGGAGGAGGGACATGTGGGACCCAAGGTCTCATCGGAGCCGGTGTCGATCGACGTCGGTCCGGCGCCGTGTCCGGATCCGGAGAGAACCGGGGTAAGACGCCGCCCGGAGCCCCGGACAGCGGCGGAAACGGCACCGGTTAAATCGACGCCGGCGGAGGTGTTGTCAGGTCAACCGGTGTCCATCGGGGTTGTGGCAGCACCGGAGCCGGGGTCGAGACCGGGGCCGAGGCCGGTGTGACAGGCGGCGCCGGGACCGGCGGCGCCGTAGGAACCCCATCAGGGCCCGCGGGGCCCGAAGGCGCACCGGGGGGACCTTGAGGCCCGAAGAGGCGGGCCATGGCCGACAGGAACTCCTGTATCTCGGCCGGAGTCGCCGCCGAACCCGGATAAGGCGGGTAATGTGGCGGCTCCACAGGCACTCCCGGAGCCGCGGGGCGGGGTCGGTGCCGACGGGACCCTCAGCCGAGTCGCGAGACCGGCGAAGGGAAGTCGTCGAGCGATGACGCTTCTTCGACTTCTTGTGCTTCGACTTACCGGAGGAGTGCGAAGCCTTGGACCCCGACGACCGATGAGGACTCTGCGACCGGCCCCTCGACCTCTCACGTGACCGGGGCTTGGATTGGCGCGGAGCCGACTGCCGGACCTCGAGGAGCTTTCGAGACCGCTCTCGCAAAGCCTTCGGATGCAAGGCCCGGCAGTCGAGGCACGACTTGGAGTCGTGGTCGCGGCCGAGGCAGTAGAGACAGTCTCGATGCGGGTCCGTGATCGACATCATCCGACCACAGGCGTCGCATGGCTTGAAGCCGGGCATCCCTACCGACACCTTCGGAGTCGAACGACTTGAGAAAAAACAGTGATAAAAATCACAAAAAACTTAGTCAAAAATTGACTAGGGCACTGCTCTTCCCGGATCTGCGCTTACTGGCGCGGAAAAAGAAAGAACTGACGTCAGCGCGCAGGGGCGGCGTCTAAGTACTGCCCGCGAGCGTCATCCCGGCGATCCGACGCCGACGACGGACGCGGACCCGCACGGCGCCGCCTACCTACGCGCAAGGGTACTGCTACGCAAAAACTTTCCGGATCCAGCCTGACGCCTGGGGATATTCTAAGGTAAGGAATCTGTCACTAACGTGTCTCTTTCAGATTAGAAACACAATATGGTAAGAGTTGACTTAAAATTTGGATACATCAACACACTTGTAATCCTGCAGAACACCCTGGTAAGAGACAATATCCAGGGATTCTGTAATTCTATGTCAGGACCGGAGGCGAGGATTATGCTTTCACTTTCTTCACTTTATTAACATCAGCCACTCTATTGCATTTAATAAGTAAACTACAGTTCCCATGAATCACTGGGAAATTAGTTAAAACAAACAACAGACAATGCAATCAACAGTCCATGAATATCCAATCAGGGGCAGAGTCTACAACATAGTCCTCTGTTCCTGTCAGTAGTGCCTCTTTCTTCGCTGCTCGCAGCCCAGATAAGTCCCCTACTTTTCCACTCTTGTGATGGCAAGTTTTTTACTGAGCTGGATGCAAGTTTTTCTTGCGTACTGTGTAAATGTGAGGCTGCAGGACCGCTTATGTACTCCTGCGGGACCGGCTGCATTTACTGGTGCAATGCAAAGTGCAGAGGAGTCCTCCATCCATCTGGTGGTGCTTTGGTAGCGCATTACTCTATTAGCTACATGACACAAAATGTAAAAAATCCTGTCAGAATGGGTCCAGAATCGTGCGCTGCTTGCCTGAGCCTCCGCCGCCTCCTGGAGAGTTACGCCCCTTATAATAGGAGTCTGTACAGGCGGTATACGCCTGAAAGCGAAGGACTTGTGGAGCCTTTTTCCAGCAAGGGTCAGTAGTGTGCGTCTATATCACACCCCTTGGGGTCCGTATTTCTTGATTTTAGGCTGTGAGGGTCTTGAGTGCCTTGAGGGGACACGCTCCCAGGCAGGTTGTCCCCCTTTTTATTCAACAAGCACCAAGGGGGTGGTGTTCCCGGGTTTAGACCCATTTGAATGTGCGGCTCCGCCCACCCATAACTTGCTGGCACCCCAACTCCAAATATGCAGCGCCCCACGCTGCCCATACCTTTGAGACCCTCCTTCAGAGTGCTTGTGTGTGCAGGTTAAAACTCACTGCAGTTCCCGCTGCCCCTGCTTGTTACTATTTGCTTCCCACTGGTCAGTAGCTGTGGAAGCTGAGGGCGACGTTCAGGGGAATGGCGATTCCCTGGCCTTTGTCCAATGGGATGAGGAATTTTATGAGGCAGTGGATGCCTCTATCTATAGGGCTGTGGAGGTGGCTATAGGCCCCATGAAGCAGTGCTTGGCACAGTGGATTGCACACAAATGCGCAAACATTTCTAATTCACAGGGCCACAAAGCCCCGGACCCTCTCCCTCCTGCCCAGTCTACGAATACTGAGTCAGTCCCTGCCAAATGCCCCTGTGAGGTGGGGGTTGATCACAAAGCCTTTGTGCGCCTCCTAGAGCCTTTTCTGGCCCAAAACCAGCCTCCTCTCCCGTCCTGGGACTCAACCGGCCTGAATAATGAGCCACCTCGCCCAGTCTCACTTGACCCCCCCCAGATGATGACACCCACAGGGACACAGGCCTTGGAGCCCCTCTCCTCCCCCCCACCCGACCCTAATGCTCCTGACGACAGGTCGGACATGTTGGACCCAGAGGTGCTCCTCCATCCCCGCTCTTCTTAGGGGGCCCCCTTCTCGAAAGTGGCAAACTACGTGGTGGGCCGTTATCAGAGCACCTTTAGGTGAGGAAGCCAATAGTACCCTTAAAACTGAGTGTCCTCGCACTTCTTTGGAGGGGAAGGTGGCCTGACTTCAGAACTGGACCCCAGAATGATCACCTTTTTGGCAAATTCATCAAAGACCCCAAAAAGAGCTTAGACAGATCCTGGCAGGCATGCCAGAATAAGCTTCTGGATGGTATTGGCCCTTTAATTAAGACACTTGACATGGCAGAGGATGCAAAGTCTTTAGGATCCTTAATCTCCCTGGAGATCCGCCCCATTTGGGCACAGCGCACAATTGTTTTTTTATGGGCAATGCCAATTGCGCACTGTCCACAGAGCCTCACCGCTCCTTGTTGATAACAGTTGACCCGAAACTTGTGGGCCTTGCTTATTCCGAGGCAGGAGCGGTGGCGCGGGGTTGGGGGGGGCTCTTTGGGGAACCTTTTATCAAGGAACTGAGAAAGTTCTTTAACACATTTACAACACTGGACAAAGCCCAGTCCTCCATCAAAAGGGTTTTCTCCCCACGGGTTTTCCGTGGGGCCGGTCGAGGCAGGGGCCGCTTGGCTGACTGGTCCTTCTCCCATTATCCTCCCAGAGGGCAAGGCTCCAGGTACGGACAATATCAAGACCAGGCCCGTTTTGCAAGCTTCTACCCAACCCGCTGACCGTGCTTCAGACCACTTCCGGTTAGTGTTCACCCTTCTTCCCTCATAAAAGTAAGGGGCCGTCTGGCGAATATTTTCCACGGTTGGAAATCAATCAAGACCGATGCATAGGTCCTGCAGACAATTCAGGGGTTTCAAATAGAATTTTGCTGTTCCCCATGACAGGTTACACGCCACAGACCTCAAAAGTTCTCACAGCAAGAGGTGGAGTTGGTGGACGTGAAGGTGGCCTTGCTTCTGGCAAAAGAAGCCATATATCCTACCACTCCTCACCCCCATGGTTTTATAAGCAACCTTTTCCTAATCGACAAGACCAACGGGAGTCAGTGCCCGGTAATACATTTGCACAAATTCAACTAGTGGCTGGTGTACCGACACTTTAAAATGGATGGCATCCACCTCCTTCACGATGTCCTACGACCTTCAGACTGGATTGTCTGTTTGGATCTAAAGGCTGCTTTCTTGGCCATACCGATTTTTCCACCTCACAGGTGGTTCCTCCAATTTATCTGGCGGCAACAGACTTTCCAATTCTCAACCCTGCCCTTCGGCCTCTCCTTCGCTTCTTGGTGCTTCACAAAGGTGCTCACACTAGTCGTGGAGTACCTTCAGGCGCAGGGGACCCGCCTCATCATTTACCTCGACAATATCCTCCTCCTGGCCCAAAATCCTCGACAACTGTCGGTCCAACTGCAGATGGCAGTTAACCTGTTTGGAAGCCTAGGCTTCATCATGAACAAAAAGAAATACCTCGATACCTTCTCAGAAGGCAATTTTTCTAGGCTTCATCAGAGACTGTACAAAGATCACTCTGAGCCTCCTTTCTCAAAGGGTGACCATGATTCGGCACATGCTTTGGAGAAGCTAGCCCGACAAAGGGACTCTTTATGGCAGATTGTTCGCCTGGTAGGTCTCATTTTCCATCCAGGCCATTTTTCCGGGGCCCCTTCACTATCTGGCCCTTCAGTAATTGAAAGCAACACACCTGCGGAAAGGGCTCACTGACTCCCAATCGGTCATCCTCTCAGACGAGGTGCAGGAGGAGATTCGTTGGTGGCTTTCCCAAGCATGGAACGGGAGAGGGATCTTTTGCTCTGCCCCAGACCCCGTTGTAGAGTCCGGCACCAGCAGGTCAGGCTGAGGGGCTCGCTGTGGAGAGTTCTTCACAGGAGGGTTGTGGTCTCCTCAAGAACAGAGATTACACATCAACTGTATGAAGCTCCTGGCCTGTTGGAGCAGAGACAAAATTCAATCCTGTGTCCTCCTCAAAATGGACAACATTTCGGCGGTTTATCAATCACCTGGGGGGCACTCGATCCAAGGTACTCTTGGATCTGGCAACCAACTCTCAGCTCTGGCAATTCTGCCAAGATCATCAGATATTGGTCACAGAAGAATATCTTCCCGGTCAGGAGAACCAAGTGATGAACTGGCAGTCTCGCCATTTCTGGGATTCCAGCCCTTGAAATCTCCACCCGGAGGTCTTTGCCAGCCTCCAGAATCAGTGGGGTCCCTTCTCTGTGGACCGGTTTGCCTCCAGAGTGAACATCAACTGCCAGGGTTCCTTCGGTTGGAGACCAGATCCTCTGGCTTCCGTCACCGATTTAATCCTACAGGATTGGGAACCAGAAAAGTGGTATGCTTTTCCCCACGTTCGCAATGATTACAAGGGTATCAGCCCAGATCAGACGTCAATGGGTGGAGGTCGTTTTGATCACCCAGATTTGGAAATCTAAAGTCTGGATTCCAGGTCTTGTTGAGCATTCTTGGGATTTTCCAATCCAACTTTCCCGATTTACGACTCTTCTTCTGAACCCGGATCGGATACCACATCAAATGTTCTGGAGGGGTGTCTCCGCCTGATGGCGTGGCAGATTTCAGGGGGTTGATGGTAGCTCCCAGGAAATTCCACACAGGCTGAGGACCTCATGTCAAAGGCCTGGTCCAAGGGTACCATCAAGCGATACAGGTCTGCATGGAACAGATGGTGCCGTTGGTGTGTGCGGCAGGGTTGCAATTCAGTGGGCACAGACACAGTTCAGGTCCTTAATTTCCTGGCCAGTTTAGCACAGAAGGGTCTGGCATATCGTTTATTTATTTATTTTATTTTACGGAGTTTTATATAGCGCGAACTTGACCCGAAGGTATCGGGTATCAGAGCAATTTACATAGCACCAGTTGCGTTACATGAGGACACATTAATTTTTGTTAGGCACGGGGAGATTCAGTGATTTGCCCAGAATCACAGGATGTTCAGCGTCATTGCCGAGACTCAAACCCAGTTCCCCAGCTTCGAGGTCGACCGCCCTAGCCGTTAGGCCAACTCCTCTCCCATCGTTCAATCAACACCTTCTGTTAAGCATCTCGGCAGGGCATGTGCTCGTGGAAGGGTCCCCGGTGGGGGAACATTCTTTTGTGTGCTGCCTTTTACATGGAATTGGTGGTCTCTTCCTCTGGAACTGCGTTATTCAGCACTCTGGGATGTCAAAAAGGTCTTAACCTTTTCCTATGATGGCAACCCAATCTGTTCTTGTCGAGGAAAGTAATCTTGGCGAAATTGGCTGTGCTGCTCTGCATGGTGTCATGCAGAAGGGTCTCAGATGTTCGATCCCTGGATATTAAGGGAAGAACTTTTTCACCCTCAGGGGTGTACTTCACAATTAGCAGGCGTACTAAATCCAATACTAGGGTTATTGAATACCCAGCCTTTCCAGACTCTCCTAAACTATGTATGGCTCAATTTCTTAAAGTGTATGAGGAGATGTTCGTAGACGTCCGCACCCCGGGAGAGAGGCAGCTCTTAATCGCCATCAGAAAACTGCACAAGGAGGTATCTTCCCCAATCATAGCCCATTGGGTAAAGCGGGTTATGCAGGAAGCTGGAGTGGATCTGAACATTTTTGGTGCACATTTCACTCGTGGAGCCATGGCTTCAAAGGCGTTCAGTCTGGGTACTCCCCTGAAGAATATTATGAAAGCGGCCAACTGGTCCTCAGACTACCTTTAAGAGGTTTTATTTTAAGCCAGTGTTAGATATGGCTCAAGTAATGGTGAGTAAGCTTTAAACTACCATAATCCTCGCCTCCGGTCCTGACATAGAATGAAACCTTTCCTAGCTATTGTAACGGAAAGTTTCAATTGTATTAAGGACTCGGTGTGAGGATTATTCCAGCCGCAGATTACTGATCTGGATGACCCTCCCGATGACTAGAAAATATTCCGTTTATGATCTCGTTCTCATGATTATTGTAAAGTTACGTTCATTCAATGGACTTGTATTGTGCATACCTTGCTAATTGTATGACTTGTCTGCTGGAATTTCGATTTGGTAATTATTTTATCTTTTTTCCAGGGATGGAAACTTGGAAACAGGACACATGCAGACAGGGCCATGGCGTGACCCATGCGACAAAAGAAGCATTACTGACAGGAACAGAGGACTATATAGCAGACTCTGCCACCTGATTGGATATTCATGGGCTGTTCATTGCATTGTCTGTTTGTTTTAACTAATTTCCCAGTAATTCATGGGAACTGTAGTTTACTTATTAAATTCAATGAAGTGGCTGTTAATAAAGTGAAGAAAGCGGAGAAAAAGAAAGCATAATCCTCGCCAATAGAATCGAAACTTTCTGTTAAAATACCTAGAAAAAATTTCATTCCACAGGTTTGGCAGGTTTTTGCATTTACCACTCAAGGGCTCCTAGCATACCGCAATGATTGAAAGCAGAGAAATGGTGACTGTAGTGGAAAATGGGAGGTGTACAACAGTCGTAATTAACCAACTCGAGAGTCTGAATACGTTAAAGCAGAGTGATAAGAGGTGCAAAGTGTATGCAAAAATGGTTATAGAACAAGGACCTAATCAAGACTTACTACATGATAAGGCTATTGTGCTTTACAGGAAGATATTAGAAAGGCATCATTCTATTGAGAACTGTAAGTAACGCAAGTCTTTATAGAATTTCAGCCACCTTACACGTGAAATTTAACTGCTGCTATATGCACATTAGCTGAATGTTTAATTAATTCTTTGGCATGGATGTTGCTCGTTTGTGATTTAAAGAACACACACTTGTGAAGAAAACCTCCCTTTTTGACGTTTTACGATATCAATTTGACAGGGAAGGTAAAGAAAGCTATCAGGAGGAAAACTAAACCTGTCTCAAACTCTGAAGGTACCACTGACAGGCCCACCATCGAAACCTACTGCTTGTACCTTACGCTTTTAGAGCTGCTGAATACATCAGAAACTCAAGCTTCCGCTGTCACTCCCTTGCAAGCTCATCTCTTGCTGACACGTGTAGGACCAGATGTCAGAGTCCATAGATTTAAACTCCTAAGGCCCTACATTGGAAGAAAGCCACAGAACCAACTGTGCACCTTCCGCAGCTACCTGAAGATGTTCAGAGAGTTGAGACATAACATGGCCCCTGTGGTAGGTGCAGGATGGTTCTTAAAGGGACTAACAGAAGAACAGGTGCAGGGTGGGCTAAACAACACACTGCAATGACACTACAAAAGGCAGTTTTCAGAGTAAGTCACCAGACAGATTAAGAACAGAGAAGAGCAGAGCATATTCCAACCTTCTGCCCACAGGTAATAAGGACAACATAATGATTAATTATATTGAATAATAATTAAGCATTTCTATCTAAAATATAAGACATTATGCTCTTATCTATATAAAATGTTAATGATGGGGTTATCTGCTAAATTATGACATAACAAAAAAACTAATCATATGTGTTTTTTCCGGTGCTAAAGTTACATTCTACTAGCATTCATCCCGAATATGAATACTGGCCTGCAGTTAGTGCATGTGTAGTTGATGTGTAAATGGATTGAGAAGGTAAAGCCCTATGATGCTTTCAACAACAAAAAAATTTAAAAATTTAAAAACGGAAAAATTAGAAACGGATGAGTGCTGCAAATTGGGCAATACAACAAACTCATGACAGGCACAAGCGAAAACAGACTTCTACACATATTAGAAAATGCAAGTTGATTGAAAAACTCTTTGCAAATGGACACAGGAGCGTCAGCCTTTTCACATCAAATAGCACTGGTTCAACGGCCCTGAATGAGCGCTTTCTGCAGCACACATACATTCCTCTGTCTCCCACTGCTAGGACGTCTGCCAAGCTGACCCAGCTTTGTACAATGAGCCAAACCGGCCCCAGACACAACGTGCTGATGACCTCTTTGGCAACAGCAGTGTGAAGCTCTCAACATTTTCATCAAGGCAGACACATCACAACCACGAGGTAGTATAATTTAAGTGCTGGAGCAATCGGTGTATTCTCTAGACCCAACAAAGCCAAGGTGGCAGCAAGCCAGCCGGCCACCACAAGACTTTAAAGGCCTCCAAAGCAAATATGGGGTAAACACTGAACAAGAACGTGTTCCAGAAACTCACAACAGATGGAGAACTTGCGAACTCTTTCGAGTTGCAACTAATGGCACACGCTTGCTTCCAGTGGGAGAAATTTCACTGGGACGGCCGACGTTAATGTACTGTTGAGTTTGCAACGTCGACAACACTTGGCGGTGTTTTGTGGAGCCCTTCGTGTGAGCAGCATTCTCAATACAGAGTTCACCAAGCAGTGCAGGCTTCTGTCATTAATAGCTGCAGTAAACACTGTGCAGCGGATCATTGAGGTGGAACATTTGTATGCCAGCCTCGCGGATATCCTTCATTCCACATCAAATTAGCTGCGATTACAAATTCTAAGCAGCTACTGCGAAGAACGACTGACTGTCCCAGTTTAAAACCTGCAGTAAACAACTTATCCATAAGAAATGGCAGCTAAATCTCTAGTCATAACAATATATGAAAGATCACGTTCACAGGTGTGCCTTCATATTATTTTGTAAAACTAAATATACCTGGGGCCCTATCACAGATAGGGTGCACTTTTCCGGTTTGCACCCAGCGCACCTGCTTTAAGGTGCACCGTGTCACAAACAGGGAAAGTGGGCCCTATTAGGAAGAAAGAGAATCACTCAAGGGAGCTGTGAACTCGTGCTGCCCCAAGGGCAGCGCATTCAAGAGCAATATAGAGCAGCTGTTAAAATGCTGCTCCGTGTTTCTCTGTGTAGGCGACACCCGCCCGCACTTTCAAAAGGGATTAGAGATCCCCCTGTAGGCGAGTGCAGGGACTGACTGCACCCGCACGCAGAGGGATGTCTGGGGGGGGGCGGGGTGGGAGGGGGGTCCATGGGGTCACTTTTATCCCTTGAGAGGGCTGCCTTCAGGGGGTCGCACTGACAGTGTGCCACCTTTTTGTGGTGCACTTCCAGTGTGCCTCCTAAGGGCACGTTTGCCTCTGTGCCCCCGCTGGTAATACGGCGTGGCTCATGCCAATAAGGAAACGCTATCTGATGATAGCACTGGTGCTACATGTGCACCAGCACTATCTGTATTACAGAAGGGGCCGCACAAGCGTATGTGGCCCCTTCTATAATATCAAAGTGCTCCAGGAGTGCACAAAGCGGGTGCACATGCCCTTTGCACCCCCCACAGCACTTATGTAATACAGCCCCAGTCCTTTCTTGCAAGAGCAGTTGCTTAGTTCTATGGAAAAAGGTTATCTTTTCTGGGGGTAGGAAGGGCCTTTGAAGGGGTGTGGGCATAAAGATGGAAGGGTTGGATAAAGAAGAACTCAGGTCCAAGGTTGTTTTATAATCATATCATGTGTTGTACAAAAAAAACCCATAACCGGCATAATGCATCTTTTAATTACTGTCACTTGGAAGTATGTCATTTTTTATTACATATCCTCTGAGCGAGAACAGTAAGAGTGAAGTAAGCCATACTAAAGAGGTCTGGTGGTTTTTAACAAGTCATCACAAACTACACTATTAGAAAAAAAAGGACAGCCAGATACGTTAACTAGAAGAAGAAGTTATTTCATAATTTGCAAGATTTAACCTGTCTGAAAGATGTTTGTTCCTAGGTCATATTAGGAAATGCCGAAGGGAGGCAGTCAATGTTCTGCAGTTTATAAAGTCAAGCACTCATATCAATACACAGCGAGAGGGTTGAAAACTATCTAAAAGACCGACTACACGATGAAAATCAAATATCCTAGTGGGTCCTCACAACTTTTAGATTACACTCATGTAACATAGCCCGTTAGCTTTATGGAATAATGAAATAAGTATTACTATATCAGAGCACCGTAAGCAATTACAGGCTTAATTAACTTTTTCTGAAACTACTGTCTTTTTATTTCTAAGTCGCATACAGTAGTGTCAATGCACATGTATTGTGGCTAATAGAAAGGAAAGGGGTTCTCTCAATTTGACTTTTACACACCTGAAATCAAAGAAACACCTGTTGAATGTTAAAATTGTCCCCTTTAAGGAGGTCAGAGATAGGGCATGAGAATCTTGCAAGATGTTAAACGATACACAAGGCATTACATAACTCGCACCCTGCATACCTCTACAAACACATCCACTTTCATAGACCTCCGAGACAACTCCACTCCTTCTCGCGCACATCCCGCGTATACAGAAAACCAGATACGGGGATCAAGCCTTCTCCATTACCGCCCCAAAGCATGAGACGACCTGCCACTACACATCCAAGCATCCTAACTTTTTGAATTCTGAGAAAGATAAGACCTTGCTCTTTGAGTAATCCCGCCAAGTCCTAGGTTGGTTATTCTTTCATCATCTCAGCGCCAGGATATCCCCTTGGGTGAAGGCATGCTCTGCAAATCAACATCAGTCTGTACTAGACTTAAAGTAAAGTTTAGCGTTGTGAAATGAATGAGAGTGAATACATTGTGAATGGACTGTGGCAAGGACATTACAGGCATAAAATGTGAGGCACACCAAAAGGGAAAGAAAGTACTTCTATCCAGGAGCTGCCTGACATCATTGGGTCCAGACCATTCGTGGATCTCAAAGAACATAAGGCCTCCTCCAAATCTACAGTGTTTTTGCATTTGTTGCCTATCCAACACCTAGCACCAAATTCACATAGCATGTTTTTGCAGTGAGGAGAGCAGAACAATGTCAAGCATTTCATCAAGCTCCATTAAGAATGATCAGATTAAGTCATTGTGTGAATGGGTGCGTATTTGCATGGGTGCTTGTATGTGCATGTTTACATATATTACAAGAGAACACACAGTCATGTAGACGATGCCTCTTCCAGCCATGCTTGACAGATTCTTAACTTCTCTTATTTGTCCATCTTCATCAAGATGTGAGGTCCACAAAATACTACGTTCCTGGCAAAAACGCCTAAGAAAAATAAATTGCCAAATGTTCCCCCCAATACACACCTGCAAATGAAGTATCCCTAGCAGCAACTGACACACCTTCAATGCATTAAGGTCAGAGCAACACCAGCAAACTAGCCACCATAACAAGACTGAGACAAACATAACACACAAACAATGAAAGCAAAGTGTGACCAATTAAGGTGAAATTGACTTGTAAATAATACACAATTTGCGTCTTTTAATACCTATTGCCATTTTACATCTAGACTTCTAACATTTCATGGCTGTCATCCTCATATCAAAAGATAGTTCAGCAAGTATTAAATAACCCTTACAAAAGACACTTAGCACACCTAACAGTAACATCCAAAAACGTTAACAGGAATGCTTGTCAGCGGTATCTCAAAATACCAAAGCTAAATTTACTTACAAATACAAAATATTACAAAGGCTCTTGATCCGTAACAATCAAGGTAACAATCGTTTGGCCTCTCATAAAAACATTTAAAGATTTTAAAAACAAATGTAAGGGGTCGAGGTCTCTTTTGCCTTTGAATCACCTATTAGAACTGGCAAATCATTCACAACAATAAAAATGATTTAGCCAGAATACATAAAGAGTAGAAATTCTCCTAATATATTTAAAATCATTCTGCTACACAACAATACTGCTACACGAAGTACTTACAATAATAAACAATGTTTATATTTTTTTTAAAAAGAAAGAAAATACACAAACTTTGTTAAATCAACTTACCGTATGATATCCTCTTGGTAAAGGTGGCTTGCCGACAGGATATGGATCCACAGTATCAATAATAGTTTGTCGTTCTCCCTTCTGGTTGATCTTCCTGAACCTCCGGCGGGACTGCCGGTGAGAAGCTTGGCGCTGAAAATACTCCTCATTTTCATCCATATAGTCCACCTAAAATAAACAGGTCCAATAATGGGTGATATACCTTTGCACAATGGAATGCAGTTTCTCTAGTCACATCAACAATCCTTGGAAAACCCAAGGATTTAAAATGGGGACCGATACTTGAACTGTTGAAAAGTGGGAATTTACTAGCATTCTCTCTATTCCCTCCCAGTGCTTCATTTATCAAACTAAATAAGTGAATCAATAAATAAATGAGTGCATGGGTTCAGTGTTTTTGTCAGGAGACTACCACTGGTGCTGTTGAATGACAGGGTTTGCCAATTTCATCCTACTTTGATTTGATTTTAATCTCATGCATTTTTCTTCCACCATCCTACACTTCCAGACTCTTTACCACACTAGTGGAGGCTCCTCAGCCTGATCAGTCCCGTTGTCACCGTTTTCCTTCCCTTGCTCTTCCTTCTACTTCTCCCTTCTCAAAGTTTGATGATGAAAATTAAGGCCTGCACAAATTAAAGATTGGTTCCCTTCACTCAGATCACAATGTATCACTTTAATGGAATTGAAATAATATTTATAGTTGGCCTTTTAGGTGCAGTCTTTTTGTCGAATATAGCTGTTTATAGTATGTTTTAAAATGTGAGCAGATGCTGCACTCTGAAAGGGGCGGTGTGGTGATAACAATATAGAACAAATAACGATTGAAAGACACTCTGGCCTTTGATTTTGTAAACGGTTCTTGATTGTCAAGGCAGAAATATGTAGGTTTTTTTTTTGTAAATGACCTGAGAAGTTTTAATATATATTTAGTTACAATTACAAAAATGTCATTAGCAGACTCCACTTTACACCCCCATCACATCGGACGAATTCGGAATTTTAACAAAGTAGTACAGGATTCCTGATTCATTTCTTCCAGGTATCATTTTTGAATTCAAGTTAACGGTTTTACAGAAAAATGCCTTTGTTTCTGAAAATATTTATTGCTTGTCAAACCTTAAGTATCTAATAAGTTCAAAATAACTATCCTTGAGTCTTGGCTACCAAAATACTATGGAAGTGGTTTCCAGTTTCTGATCAGGAGAGCATGTTTTATCTCTCATCTTCAGGATATCTAAAGTCTTTTCTCTCTGTCTGTTACAAGTGATATCTCAACTGTAACATGATGAATTCTATTAAGAGGTTTCTGTGTTCAGGTCTTGCTGGTCTCGTCTGGTTGGGTGTGCTGGATATATGTTCTTCCACCTACGTCGCCTTGCAATTTTAGCTATCCAACTGTGAGAACATTATGTCAAGCCACCTGATAAAGCCACCATTGTTAAGAGTCAGGCATGCAAGGAGAATATAGAGGTACTGTAGAGCCATTAAGTATCACAGAAGTTTGTCCATCTGCCCCATAAGTTCACCTGATTCCTACAAGTCCCCACTGCTCTTGGGATAGCTTCTATGCTGGCTTCTAATTCGCCACCGTGGTAATACATCTACAGTATGTGAATCTGCAATTACTTTACCATGGGTTGGCGGGAAAACTTGGGACTAATGTGCTGATATTATGTGTTTTTGCACATTCCCTCCCCCTGCAGTTACCACTGAAATTCTACTAGTGTTGATAGGGAACGTTTTTTGTACGCATTAAGGCTTTTTAACACATCGCTGATTCAGCAAATCTGTACCTACAGCAGCATCACCACTAAACACACAATGAGTTACAACTGGAAAATGCATAGTTGATTCACATTATTCCTGTGAAGGCAGGTAATCGTATGACTCTTGAGCACAACAAAGGGCTTTTCTTGTATTGGCCCTTTACACGACCAAGCAGAAAACAAAGCGCAAGTAATGCTCCATTTAATGGCCTGGTTAGCATTTGTGCATAGGGCACCTAATACCAAATACTTTGAGATGAATGTGAGAGATAAAGGTTTTCAAATGCACGTGCACTGCTAGAGTAGCCACAGCAATGACAACTATTACATTTGTTTAGTATTTTACATTTGCATGCATGTAAACTATAATTTTCAGCATGAGTACTGCAATTTTCAAGGGGCACAATTTATAATCCAAAGACGTACTTCGCTGCTCCATTGGATATAACAGGGACTCTTTTCAAAATGCAAAGCTTCGAGCCTGAGCACAACATCTACACGCCCTGCATTATGCATGAGTTATATGCACTGACCTAGAGGAAGTGATAGTATCTTAGATTCATGAGGAGAAGAGGCGGCAACAAGAGTCTTGTTCCTTATAGTTAGAGTACAACAGCACTGCACTTAAACCCTCTGTCACTACAAACACCTTTTAAAATGAAAACCGGGTATTGATTTTCCCAAGGGACTCAAGTGTGGAAAATTGAACGATTTGTCTGTTGATGGAAACAGAATAGTTGTAGTAAAAGGCATTTCAGAAAAGAAAGGATACGTAGCAAATAGTCGCCTTTAAAACGAGTATAGAGAGTACAATAGAAAAACCCTATCTTGCTACCTCATGGCTATTTTTAGTACACTTATCTCCATCCAGTTAAGCAAATGGAAAAACTAAAAGCACATGATTTACTCGCATGTTCCATTTTCACCCGGAGAAACAACTCAAAAAACAAATGTGTGGAGATGTATTAATGCTCACTTCAATGTATCAACGAGTGCTGGCAAAGCCAATAAGTCTAGCTACTCCGCAATATGACTAAAAATAATTTTTTGTAAAGCGCTACGACGGGGTCAGCGCTAATGCACTTTTTCTATATATGTATAATTTTTTTAAAATGCATTAGCAATGGACTCATCATAGCATTTTTTTTATCGATTTTAGCTGTGTGGACAGCAGGGGAAACACATGCCAACGGAAGGTGGGTGGGTGGGCGGGAGGGATGAAGGAATGACTGAAGGAATGATAAATGATGGGATTTGTGAAGCGATGAGCAACTGCTTGTGTGTCCCGGTCTTGGCATAAGGCTAGTGAGAGGAACAGGTAAGTTTTCAGTTGTTTGCGGAAGAATTTTTTGTCCGGAATGCATCTGAGGGGCAAGGGGAGTTCATTCCAATGTTTGTTGCCAATACCGAGCAGGCCGAGCTGCTCGGGTGAGGGAAACGCACGGATAACGAAGGGCGGGCGGGAGGGGTGGGGGAAACAAATGGATAACAAAGGGTGGGCGGGAGGGGTGGGGGAAACACACAGACAACAGAGGGTGGGTGGGAGAGGTGGGGAAAACACACTGGCAACAGAGGAGGGGTGGGGGAAACACCCGAACAACGGGGAGGGGGTGGGGAAACACACGAACAGCTGAGGGTGGGTAGGATTGTTGAGGGAAAAACAAACATAGGGTCAGCGGGAGGGGCTGGGTCAAGCACACGGACAACAGATGGTGGGCAGGAGCCAAGAGGGAAGGCACATGGACATTGGAAGGGAGCTGAACAGAGAAGGAACAAGGAGGAGGGAGAAGGACATGATTAACCACTTAACCGCGGCGGCAATTCCGCCGCGGTGCGGCGGTTTTATTGAGTGATACAAAAGGGGATGATGGACGGAACGTTTGAGCCAATCAAACACTCACCCCCAGTCAACTGATCTGGGTTTAATCCATCATCATTCTTTAGCTCACTCCACCACCCCAGTTCAGACATGGCCATATGCAAATCAGTCTGACCCTGTGCCTCATGGGAACAGTCCAGCTCGAACTGCCAAGCCATGTCTTCCCTGGACCGGAAACAAGCATCCTAGGACCGGTTTCTGGCATTTCAGCCGTCATCAGCCAGGCTTGCTTGAATCCAGTGGCAAAGTGAGCAAGGGACCCACGTCTGGGCATGCCCCGCCAACTTAGGGCGACCAAGCGATACAAAAGGGGATGATGGACGGAACGTTTGAGCCAATCAAACACTCACCCCAGTCAACTGATCTGGGTTTAATCCATCATCATTCTTTAGCTCACTCCACCACCCCAGTTCAGACATGGCCATATGCAAATCAGTCTGACCCTGTGCCTCATGGGAACAGTCCAGCCCGAACTGCCATGATTTGCATATGGCCATGTCTGAACTGGGGTGGTGGAGTGAGCTAAAGAATGATGATGGATTAAACCCAGATCAGTTGACTGAGGGTGAGTGTTTGATTGGCTCAAACGCTCCGTCCATCATCCCCTTTGTATCGCTTGTTCGCCCTAAGTTGGCGGGGTATGCCCAGACGTGGGTCCCTTGCTCACTTTGCCACTGGATTCAAGCAAGCCTGGCTGATGACGGCTGGAATGCCAGAAACCGGTCCTAGGATGCTTGTTTCCGGTCCAGGGAAGACATGGCTTGGCAGTTCGGGCTGGACTGTTCCCATGAGGCACAGGGTCAGACTGATTTGCATATGGCCATGTCTGAACTGGGGTGGTGGAGTGAGCTAAAGAATGATGATGGATTAAACCCAGATCAGTTGACTGGGGGTGAGTGTTTGATTGGCTCAAACGTTCCGTCCATCATCCCCTTTTGTATCGCTTTGTTCGCCCTAAGTTGGCGGGGGTATGCCCAGACGTGGGTCCCTTGCTCACTTTGCCACTGGATTCAAGCAAGCCTGGCTGATGACGGCTGGAATGCCAGAAACAGGTCCTAGGATGCTTGTTTCCGGTCCAGGGAAGACATGGCTTGGCAGTTCGGGCTGGACTGTTCCCATGAGGCACAGGGTCAGACTGATTTGCATATGGCCATGTCTGAACTGGGGTGGTGGAGTGAGCTAAAGAATGATGATGGATTAAACCCAGATCAGTTGACTGGGGGTGAGTGTTTGATTGGCTCAAACGTTCCGTCCATCATCCCCTTTTGTATCGCTTTGTTCGCCCTAAGTTGGCGGGGGTATGCCCAGACGTGGGTCCCTTGCTCACTTTGCCACTGGATTCAAGCAAGCCTGGCTGATGACGGCTGGAATGCCAGAAACCGGTCCTAGGATGCTTGTTTCCGGTCCAGGGAAGACATGGCTTGGCAGTTCGGGCTGGACTGTTCCCATGAGGCACAGGGTCAGACTGATTTGCATATGGCCATGTCTGAACTGGGGTGGTGGAGTGAGCTAAAGAATGATGATGGATTAAACCCAGATTAGTTGACTGGGGGTGAGTGTTTGATTGGCTCAAACGTTGCATCCATCATCCCCTTTTGTATCGCTTTGTTCGCCCTAAGTTGGCGGGGGTATGCCCAGACGTGGGTCCCTTGCTCTCTTTGCCACTGGATTCAAGCAAGCCTGGCTGATGACGGCTGGAATGCCAGAAACCGGTCCTAGGATGCTTGTTTCCGGTCCAGGGAAGACATGGCTTGGCAGTTCGGGCTGGACTGTTCCCATGAGGCACAGGGTCAGACTGATTTGCATATGGCCATGTCTGAACTGGGGTGGTGGAGTGAGCTAAAGAATGATGATGGATTAAACCCAGATCAGTTGACTGGCTCAAACGTTCCGTCCATCATCCCCTTTTGTATCGGTTTTATTGAGTGGGCGGGGCCGCGTCGGCCAACGGACGTGCGCAGCACTACGGAGGTAGTGCTCGTGACGGCCGTTGGCCGACAGAAGCAGCGAAGGGGTTAAGACAGCTGGAAAACACACACTACCATAGATTGCTTAAATAAAAACAAAAAAGTAGCGCAGGAAAAAGGAAGCCGTGAAAGGACACAATAATGCCCATGCTCCAGGGGATGGATACATACAAGAAGAGGAAATAAAGCCTATGGAAGCTGACAAATAAGAAGCAAACAAATTAGAGCGACAATGAAGACAACCAATGGTAAGCAACGGGTGGTCTCTTAGCCACAAGGTAAGAAAAGGACTCGCAAGAGGCAGAGCATACTCCGTCTCAGGGGAGACATAAAAACAATGTACATGCATTTTATAGGAATTTGATGGCGTGGAACTGTGTGGCATGTTTTGGTACAACTACACATTCTTAGACCTACTCGTGCAGGCTCCTGGCCTCAATCACTGCGACAGGGCATGTTCACTACTGCCTGCCGCTAAGCCAATGAAAAAAAGTACTGAAAATCATGCAGAGGTTAAAGTGCATCAACAATTACTGTAAAAGGTTTAAACAAAATGCATTGTTTTCATATTTGTGGTGTTAAATGAAGCCCAAACTTCATAGGCCACCAAAATCGCTAGATGTGATACCACTTCTATTACTCACCACTAATGTTTCCTAATTGCCAACATAAAGAGGCCCACTCCCAAACTCCTCTGGATTTCGCAATACCCAGCAACAGTATTAAGAGTGCGTCCATGCAGTACAGCATAGAATTTAAAGATCATGATAAAATGGCAAACAGACGTGTCGGCATTGCAGTCTTTTTGCACCTGTGAGCAAAGTAAAGATTGGGGGAGTGGGTAGGTTATCTTTCTTATTCTTAGCTACAGAAAAGGAGTTCTGTCTCACAGACTGAGCTGAACCTCAAAGGTCAATTAAGGCAATATCATCTGAGCACAGCACAATAAGTAGACGAGGTGGCAGGTCAAAGATGGGTGCTCCTTTTATCGGGCCTACCAGCCAGAACAAGCAGTCTAGTTGCGAAAGGCCTATAGTGGACTTCCAGCCTGCCCACTGCTTAGCATTGGCTGACTTTGTCACTCTCATTTGATTGCTCATTATTCAATGGCTTTCCTCGTCCCAGCCTGATCATCTTGTGTTAGCCCCTCCCCTGGATGATAGCCTCTTTTTAGCATTTGTCTATTCACTCACTGCTCAATTTTAGGGAACTACTTTTTCTTTTTTCTTAAGCACTCCATGAGAGTGCAAGGGTTTTTCAGCTCTCTCTCACTCATGTGCTTGTCCCTGCCAAATACCTGCCCCCAATGCTCTGGGTTGCTGACTTCCTCGTATTGCATGCTCTTTCATCTACTCCCACTTTGCCCCTCCCCCCCATTTTACTTTCCCTCATGTGCTGCTCTCCTCCCCTCTACATGTTGCTTTCTTCACCCACTTCTTCTTTGCCCCCACATCCACCATCTTTTTTAAAGTTTCTTTTAGGTGAATCGGGGCAGGACCAGGCATCAAATTGCTAGCGGTCCCTCTGCCTTACAAAAAGCGCTTTCATGCTGTTTTGTCATTTTTTTTTTATGTACTGGTCCATCTCGCTCTATCGCGCCTTTGTTTCGCTTTTTTTGTTTCTTTTAGCTCTGCTATACATCATCCTGCCGATGCAGTACAGCAGCGCCAAAAGGCATTGGCAAAGCCTATAGGTCCCAAAGAGGAGACGCATTGGCTTGGTCAATGCTTGCGGGCGAATAATAAAACTTTGGTCTACATGCACAGAAAGCATGCAGCTCACTCATTTTCAGCACGGATAATATCATTAAAATAACGAGGGCATCCAGGGTAAATATATATATATTTTTTTAACTTTGTGTCAGTTTCTCATATTTGCTGCAGGGGATGTAAATTGCATTAGGTCCAGCCCGGAGCTGGTTCATTCATATTAGAATATTGCTTCCTAGAATTATAATAATATCTAGGACACATCAAAAGTAGAAGGGATTTTCTGTCAATAGAAGTTAGTATGCATGAATCCAGGGTGAATCTTGAGTCCATGTAGAGGGGAGAATTTAACCAGCATAGAATACCTCACTCGCTGGATCCTAGTCATCAAATACTATGCACGTCGTACCACATCATTACTACTTAACAGGAAGAGATGTTGGCTACTGGTTAGCTGCTGACTATGAAATGTGGAGACTTGCACCCTAGTCCCAGTTCTGGCATTAGAACATGGAAATCATGAGATCTTTGGCAAAGTAATCCATATAGCCCATGCCTCAAACTGTAACTAGGTCAAGTAACTTCATAACAAACCAACAATGTACAGTTAGTTGGTTGAAGTGTCACATTACAGTCAGAAGTATCCTAATTAAATATCCCTTCTATCTTCATCATACCTTTGACTTGTAATTCCGTCTCAACAGAAACCCATGCAACCAGTGGTCAAAGTGGGCGGGATCTGAGGGGCATGACGTGCCCATACATTACTTTTTTCGTGAAATGGCGTCCGTCCCAGGGCGGTTAATTCCAAGAGCTGAAACGCTTCAGCTGAAATGTAAGGTGGGGAGTCTCCTGTATATTGAAACCGAGGGCAGGACTGACAGCTAAACAAGCCTTCTTGCCAGGGTGCCTGCTTGCCTGAAAGAAATGTATATGTGCACAACTGGTCAATCTGCAAATGTAAAGGGAGCTTGGAAGCCGTTAATGGCTTTAATTGATGGAATCACTTGAAGCTTCCTGATGACACAGATTTATTCCTTTTGAGTGGTACTGCAAGTGAGTTACCAGCTGAGCTGTGAAGTATAGGATTTTAAAAATGCACCACATACACTCTGGGTATTACTAAAATCTAAATTTTTAAATAACTTTTTTATCTTAAACCTTTTTGAGGATTTTGTAGCACCCTATCTTCTACTGTGTGTAATGCAAGTTTAAAATATTGAGATATATTCACAGTGCCTTCTGTCACAGATTGATACCTCATAGCACTTAACATACACAAGTCACCTTTCTCCACTGCACCAACCAAGATTCAATTCTGTGGTTCTCTGGTTACCGACACGGACCTTTGAGGCATTAACTAATAGAGGTTTCATAATGTACAATAGTGCATTTCCCACTGATTAAGTTAACTTAACTTATATTTATTTTTCATTTAAGCTGTGTGTTATTTTATATGTAGTTACCTGAAGGTGAAAGACTGAAAAACGTTACAGAATATTTTGTTTTTTAGTCACACGTATGACCCTGCCCCCACGCACGCTCACTCCACCCCCGTTTGTGCACAGCATCACTGTTCCCAAACTTTTTTTTTTAAAGCACTTCGACCGTTACGTGCAACACTGTGATATATACAGCACCGCATATATGGTAAGTCTCTGCCACAATAAAAAATGTCGCTGAAAGGTGCCTCATTTCTCGTTTTGTGCTTCATTCGCTTTAAATCAAATACCTGAAATAAAATAATAGTTTGCAGAGAGCATACGAAGAGGAAAGTTTTAAAGCACAAGATGGTATCAATACTCGGGGTGATACACAGTTTAGGGGGAAGATAAAATGCAACAGAAATGATAAAACCCTAATTGTTTGGAAAACTATGCTAATTAACTTATTCGAAATAAAAATAATGCAATCACGAGAGCTTTAGATGGTCAAAAGTTTCAAAGCTGGAATCCAGACCTGTACGAAAGGGTGACCAGACACAGAAGGTGCTACGATGCCAGAACAATGGTGATTAGCACTAAGTAAATGAGAATAGCATTAGATAATGGGTACTTTGTAACAAGTATTGTAGAAATAAAGCAACTGTGCCCAAATAATTGCCTCTTCTGCCACTTATTTTTCTTTTTACAATATGGCCGCCTTATCAGTGCGCAAATAATGAATTAGTAATCCAGCTCTTTCAGGTGTGATTTGGACTGACGCCATGGGCCCATTTCCTGGCGTAGCGCTGTATCTACGAGAGACAGATGCTAAGAATGAGTTTACGGTCGAGCTAGAGACGAGTTCTGGGGGAATCAATACCGCCAGTCGGATTCGCCCTTTATCACTTCAACTGTGGGCATGAGAGCGCATATGACCACTCAGACCTATTCATGTACGCTGGAAGGACAGCCAGGGGCGTAGCTTGGGCAGAAAGATTGGGGGGCTGTGAGCATCCAATTTCCCGACCATCACGCTGGCATATAAGGTTAAAATACATTATATGACAAGCAGTGCGCATGAGAGGAGCTTAAGAGGCCGTGGAAAGGGAGAGGAATACGGATTAATAGACGTACTAAATGAGAGAAACACAATATTTTGTAAAATAAACATTTTTTAGGGCCTTCTAAGCAGATGAGTGTGTTTTTGTCAGTGTGTGTATGCAAAAATCACAGGTGAAATCCGACAGACACCTCACTATACCTGACTAAAATCACTAGTACCCAATTATTCATCTGAAAATACAATTTTTTAGAGGGGGGGGAATAACAACCCAAACACCCCACCCCCGCAGCTACGACCCTGAGGACAGCAGTACTCTGCCTGTGAAAAGCAGTAACTGTGCATGAGAGGCAGCACTCAATTTGTGAGAGAGTTCCGCTTGTTCTGTGGAATCACAACCAAATTAGATGCCCAATAAATGACATTTTACCTCAGACTATTAAATACAAAGGCAATTTCCTTCTTAGTTACAGATGTGAGATTCAAGGAGGGGAAGAGCGCAGGTTTTTATATTAGCTACATCCGAGGAAGTCTTAGCAATAGAACATATAGCTGTTGTCGACACTGGTGTTGATGGGAGGTGACAGCACAAAGATATTAAGAGGAGCTCAGAGGTTGCTTCATGACAACAAACTGTGAAATGGTAGAAGTGCACAGCTTCATCTGTCAGCCTACACCTGAAACAAAGCTGCTGGGCAGAAAGTCATGCTCTTCTTTGGTGACAGACCTCAAGCCACTGTGCGACTTCAAGCTGACCAAAAGCATGGATGCTGCCAAGCGTGTTGTTGCACCTTAACACGGCCCCTGGCAATGCCAGAATGCACCATGCCCTGCAAGTCTACTTCACAAGGCTGGTCTGGAACACCAGACAAACCGAGTTTGGATACTGAACATTAACCACCAGCGCCTCACCCACTGTCACTGATGTACGACAAAGACAGGCAGCTTCAAAACAAGCAGTCTATGTCTTTGGCCATTGTCAAGTTGAACAGCATGAACAAGGATTTGAGCTGGACAGGAAAAACTCAATGATTTAAAACAATATAGGGGACTTATTTTAAATTTTGGACAGACTTTTGATACTACCTTACAACAAAAGTTTTTCATTTTAAATTGTTTCGTTGCATAGGTTAGTGTTGGAGAGAGCGAGCGAGCGAGACAGGAGAGGCAGAAGCCGTGAGCAAGCAAGGCACTACACCCACCTGCTTCCTCCCACCTACGGGGAGAGTTGGAGTTGGAACAGGTACGGTGCACGGAACGGTGTTCGGATACGGAGCCCTCAGCTCTCAGCAGTGCGGGGAGGTGAGCACGCCCTGTTCAGACCTCAGAACTGCAGTTGCGCCGGTTTCTCGCAGAGGCGGCCGGAGCAGTTTGCGCGTCGGTGCGACCGCTCCAGCTGCCTCCTTACCGCCTCACCGCCTCGCTCTGCTTCACTGCACCTGCGTCACTGAGGTGAGGTGAGCGGGAACGAGGAGAACGCCGATCTGGTGCCTTGCGCCTGCTGTCTCACGCTTCACCTCCCGACTCCCGGTTCGTTGCGGCAGCGGCTTGTGGCCTCCCACCGGACCTTGTTTCCACACAGCCTCCAATTCCAGGATAAAACCACTGCGATTATAGTGACTTGGCTCAGCTTGTCCAAATAAATTGAGGAGGTGGTGGTGGTGAGTACACTTGGGCACAGCTGGGAGATCTACAAAGTGTTAAAGTGACAACTCATCAACAACACATTAATAACTTTATCAAAACAAATACATATCATTCAAACTATTAGTTATGCGATCAGGCAGGGTGAGGAAGACACTGGGAGATAAAGTAGTTACTCCTAAAAGACTCGCCAAAAGGAAAAAAAGGCGACAAACCAGCAACAGTAAATGGTGGAAGTTCTATACTGAAGAGCCCGCTAATTTCACCTATTGTGTCCATGTTTGAAAAATCATTGTTAAACAAAAAAACGATGCAAAACTCAACATTTCATATTTAAAGGATCCCGGTTCATCTTTCTGTGCTACACCTGGAGAAACATCAGGTCTGATGACCCCGCTGGCACCCCAAAAAATCGTACAACGGATATACCAAAGGGGGGGGAGAGCTAGTTCAAGAACCCACCCTAAGGAAATTAATATCAAATTCAAACTCCAATGAGACACAAGACCTGAGCTCATGGAGCAAACAGGCAGAGAAGCTAGAAAATCAAGACAAGAGCAGTCCAGCTGGGGTAATCCCACTGCATAGTGCCATTATAACAACAGCAACAGTACATACTGCACAAAACGATATCAGTATCAATTCGGAACATCACAATCAACATCAAGAATTTCTACCCGCCCCTAGTAAAATCTGTGGGGAAAGCACACCAAGTAGTCTGGCTATAACACATAAGACCTGCGACCTTAATACATCAAATAGCTGCTCCTTACAAACTGCTGAGCATGGACAAGTAGTTAGCCTAAATGGCTTGCAATTAAACACAGACGATCTAGTGCACCTTTGGTCAAACCAAGGCCTATCTTTAACCGACTTGGATGACTCAAGGGTGAGTAAACATGTGGAAGGTACTCAAGAGACAAAGGTGGAAGGAAATGAAGACGAGGAGTTGGTCGCCTCACGGGCGAGCAAACCTGTGGAAAACACATCCGAGGTAAAGGTGGAGGCCCAAGGAAGGGATGAAGAGGAGAATCAGATGCTTAACCCAAACCATACGGGTGGGAAAGACAAAATATCAGACCACAGAGCCAATTTTCAATCAAATCAAACGGAGAAATCTGGAGATTCACCTGAAAAAGGGGCAAGTAACATCAAAAGCAACAAAAACAGGCAAACTGAATTAATACCATCAGTACTGCAAGCACTACAAATGTCGATAGCAGCGTTGATAATGCAGTCGGATAAATTGGACATACAAATAGATCTTATGAATATCAACGCATCATACATAGCTGGAATAAACACAAAACTTGAAGATTTAACAAATTTAATAAAAAAAGTACAACCAATGTATTCACCACGGGAAACAACCTGCACATGTGGTCCAATAATAGACAAATTAGGTTTTCTTCCAACAATATTGGACCAGATACTTTGTTTGAATAAGCGCCTGGTTACGCTGACTACGAATTTAGAGACTGCCTATACAAAAAAGTAGAAGTAATTGTAAGTCAGATCCATGCACAGGCATCTATAAATACTACTCAAGAACAAAAGAAAGAACTTCAACTTCCCACTGCTGAGACGGCGGATCTCATAAGAACTAAGCAAGTGGCTGATCAGAGTGTCACAACAGAGCAATCTGATAAGAAGACGATTCAATCTAGAAGACAAAAGAAGGAAAGGAAAGCAAGAAACAAGACGAATGATCCTAAACCGCAGCAAGGTAATAGAGTATATCCCATCTTCTCTAAAACAACAGCAGGTGAGCCTCAAGAAGAACATTGCCCTGGAACAACACTGGATAGTGTCATAAGTAACGCAAACACTTCTATTGAAGGGCTCAGAGGCATATATATGGAAAAGGCGTTAGCCCCCAGGAATTACTTCAACAATACAACTTTAATGGAAATCGAGGACTGCTTATCATCACCATTCAAAGACCCCATGAAAACCGAGTCAACGGGCAAACCTGTAGTCGCCACAGTAATGTGTGAAGAAATTAATAGAATATATAAAGAGTTAGACAACGGGGCATGTAATAACAAGCCTGAAATACACGACTTGACCTCACCAATGAGGCTACAGTTACAAGAAATCAAGGAGGAAATAGGCAAAGATAGGGTCGTCACAGAGGGAAATTTAAAAACTCCAAAAAAGCATGTTGCAATGAAGCCAGATTCTCTGTTAAGTACTCAAAAATTAAGATCGGATTTAGTAGTAAACAGGGAACCTACTAATACTAATAACTGGAAACCTGTTACTAGGGCAAGTACATATGCAGAGAAAGTAGATACGACTTCTTTACCTCGACATCCAGTAAAAGAAGTGATAGATCAATGTACTCCAGTAGTATTTCAAAATCCAACACAAACTAAGCAGCAATGCCCCCCTTATGGCCATCTAAGTATCCGTATTTCCAATCAAATTAAATCTCAGTCTAAGAATCTGGAGGACAAAGATATAAGAAGGGGAACTGCACCTAGCACCCGGGTAACTCACCAGTTAATATGGACCCCAGAATATGAAACGCAGGGCAGTTACGATATCTTAAATAGAGGCAATATTATGAAACTTATGGCAGAAATTCAGGAACTAAAACATGTACAATCGTCAGATCTTGTAACAGTCCAATTTCTACCAGGAGATAACACAACAAAAGAACGAACATTAACTACATGGCAGACGGCAGAGTTAGCACACTTAATACTAAGTAGCTCGGATCAATTTTCAGCCTGGGGAATACAAATGAATGAAATGAAATTTGTACTTGTAAAGCGCACTGTTACCCTAGGGTGTCCTGGCGCTGTACGCATACCGCTGTGGAACCCTTCCTGTCTTTTCCCTGTGAAATGTCCACTCCTGGGCACCCCCAAGGTGAAGCCAGGCATCCCAGCGCTGGTGGGGCCGTTGTGGAGATTAAGCAAGCTATTGCCCAGAGTTGCAGAGTGGGACCCATGATTAGAATAGGCACCGAGGCGAGAATTATCAGGTCCGAGGAAATTGAGCCCAAGACCCGCCGAGGCGGGAATTGAACCCTGGTCCCGGGCCAGATCTCTGCATCAGGGTCTGCCGCTCTAACCATTGAGCCACACTTCTCCACTCCAAATAACAGCACCGGCAGTACCTCGTTACCCATTTCATTGAAAGAAATTGAAACGCAGTATACTAAAAGGAAAATAAATCAAACGGCAGTTTCAACACAGGTTTATTCAATTTTACACAACGCAAAGGGCAGGAGTGGTACAGTCCAGACTTCAGAGGGATTAGCCACAGAAGTACAAAGGGACACTGAATTAAATCAAGATCAATGGAACTGGCTACCCAGTATACTAAGCAACAACAGTAGTGTTTGACATAAGAGTCAAGACTACCAGCTCTGAAATAGGTGCTATACACATGTTATCTTGGAACATAGCAGGAGCTAGGCGATTACTTGAGGAGGGCCTTCCACTTATGGAGTGGGGAGATTGCGACATAATAATAGCCCTTTAGGAGACTTGGTCGCAGGAAGAGATTCCGATAGTAGGTTTCACTCACTACACAGTAGCTGCGGAAAAATGCAAGCAATATGGTCGTGCAATAGGCGGATTGATAGTATATGTATCCACAGCTTTAAAAATAACAACGGAACAGCTGAAATCTCCAGATCCCAGCATACATCTTGTTAAATTCTCAGATCAACACCCAGGTAAAGGAAATACAATGGTATTAATTAACTACTACACACAACCGAAGGTTCAAATAAAAAAGGAGAAAAATGCTCTTCTAACTAAAACAATATCAAGATTACATTGTGCAGAGCCCATGTGGAATCTAATAGTGACAGGAGACTTTAATTCCAATCTGATATTCACACCGGATGAGGATGAAATTTTAACAGCAGATAATTCATATTGGTGTGTTCCACAGCAATATTATGCTGGGACCTGTCGTGTGGACTATATTGGTCAGCAACTAGCAACAGATCTTGAATTCCAAGGTATGCGTGTGCTTAACGGAAGAACGGATGAAGATCGCCCGCCGAAAAAAACGTATCAGGCCCAAGGGCACAATCGAAGTTAGATTTTACACTTATAACACTTCCTCTAATGCCATTATTGGCCCGTTTTTTCATAGAGTACAACACCATGAGTGATCACTCAATGCAGCACGTCATCTTTAATCTAAACATGCCAAGATTTCATTTTACTAATACACCAGAGGGCGAAATTACTTCAATAAATCTAAAACGTCTGAAATGGACAAACACAAACAAAACAGATTTGTTCTTAACAATAAAGGTTCTCCTGGCAGAACAAACAATAGAACCCATGAATAGAATCTAAGCTTGGTCGCTTTTTCTAAACAAATTAGCAAAATTAATGAAAGAACCTGAAATCAGGGCTAAAAGACATGATCAAACGAAAGATCTACCAAATGATCTACAAATGCTAAAGAGAGATCTAAAAAGAGCACAAAGGAATCTGCACCTAGACAAATCCGAGGGGATAATACGGGAAACATTTCGACAACTGAGAAAACAATTTAAAAAGAGAATGTGGGAATTTAAAAAAATTGAAAACGGAGAGTTTCTGGTCCAAACTAATATACAAAGTAAGACATTCAAACTCGAATAAATTCTGGCAGACAATAAATAACCTGTCAAGGCCTCGAAATGCATTAACATCGTTTGTTCAAGATCAGGAATGGGTTAATTTTCTCAGGGAGAAATTTAAACAGAAACAACTCCAGGACGTGGACGAATGCCAATCGCTGACCGCGATGCAGTCAACTGAGCATGATCTGGTTCCACTGACAAATCAGTTACTTTACACAACAGTGGAAATAATAAACCTAATAAACAAAGGTAAAAGTGATGGAGCTCCTGGCCCGAATGGCATTCCGCAAGCCACATTTAAACATGATTCGGAGTATTGGAGCACGCACCTAGAAAAACTTTACACTGATGTTGAAATTAACAATCTAGTTCCAGAAAGCTGGCAGGGATCAATCTATACCCCCATTTACAAAGGAGGAGACAGATCGAACCTTGCAAATTATAGGCTAATTGCTTTACAGGATGTTGAAGCTAAGTATTTTGCCTCACTTATCCTTGAAGATCTGGTTGATTGGTCAAGAGAACGTAATTTAATCCCAAAAAAATCAAACAGGATTTAGAAAGGGCATTGGAACTATCTCCAATATCCTGTCAATTTCACCGATTGCTGAAAAATGTAAAAAGAAACAGGACCTGCTTCTGTGTTATATAGACTTAAAAGCTGCTTTTGACAGCGTAGACGGTGAAACTACTGTGGGTTAAATTAAAATCCTGGAATATACCGGAGAGAATACTTAGGGGGTCTACTGCTGTTTTATACAGACACCTGGGTTCGTGTGAAGCTTGGGGACGGAGCTAGAATTTCCAGAAAGGTGTATACCAGCATGGGTTTAAAACAGGGGTGCGTGTTGGCCCCGCACCTATTCAACTTATTCATCTCAGACCTATCTGGAAAGCTCAATGGAATTAACTCACATTCACCAAAGTTAGGCAAATTACAATTATCGCACCTTGCCTACGCAGATGATATTGTACTCTTGACCTTAACTAAGGTGGGTTTGACAAGACTATTAAACGAACTCTCTGAATTTCTGTCTGTAAATAAACTGGAACTCAATTCATCCAAAACCAAAACAATGCTCATTACAAATTGAATAACCCCTCATCATAACATCAGGCTAAAAGGCAAATTATTAGAGAATGTATCATGCTACAAGTATTTGGGATTTTATGTAGATAAGCTATCTTTTTGAGACCAGAAAAAATACATGACCCAGCGAGCGGGGGCCCTAATATTTGCCCTTAGATCACTAGCAAAGAAACTGGAGGGACCTTCATTAAGACCGCTGCTGGCGACTATTGCTGCCTAAGTACTGCCAACACTATCATACGCCAGTGCTGCTATGCATGGGAAGGACTCAGAGACCCTTAATAAGCTAATAACAAGTATTTATAAAAAGGTTCTACAGCTCCCCACCAGCGCAAATGCGCTTAGAATTTGGGCTATTGAATGAAACATTGGTCAGACTCTACACATACATAAAGGTGTGGTACCGGATTAAACAAAATGTAGAGGAAAATAGCCTCAATGAATCTTTATGGCTGGAATTGGAAAAGGAAAAAAACCTGCCAGCCTACAAATTTTGGGAATATTCGCTTAAGGTTACTTGTATCATTGATCTTTGGAATAAAAATATGCCCTATCCAACATTCAAGCTAGCACTAACTAAAGCTGCAAAGTTCCATTCGTTGCTGGTTGATAAAGGCATTTTTTCTAAAAGATCTCATTCTTGGGCCGTGATCAATAGCTATAAAATACTGAAACAAGCGGCCTATTTGGACTCCACCTTCTCTATTCATGTAAAAAGACAACTAATGGCATTGCGGTTTGGAAAGTTCCCTACTCTTGTGGACGCCACCCAATGGAAGCATATGGAGAATCAAAAATGCCGGCTTTGTGGCAGTAAAAAGGAAGATTTGGTTCATCTTGTATGCCACTGTAAGATACTGCAACCAGCGCAAATTACCTTTTTACGGAGAGCGTTCTTGGACAGAGGAATACATTCGTGTAGAACCGCTATTATAAGAGGACTGGACTCAACTGATTCCCAAATGAATTGCAAATTGATAAAGTTTTTACACATTCATGAACAAGAACTGAAAGCAAAAGCACTTTAAAGAGCTAATTTGAAGAATATTTTAACGATTGTGTATATCTTATGATGTTTTTTAGATTATAAAAATTTAATTTTTAGAAAATTCCTTCTATATGAAGGAAATTGTGTATGTAATATTGTTATGGTTTTAATTAACTGAACAATAAACTTATTATTATAGTGTTGTATTCAATTTATTTATTTTTTATCTCACCTTTTTCACTTTATCTTTGAAAATCTGCCGAAATTAGACCATTTAAAAAGAATTCTTTAATGGTTTTTTTAAGATACAAAAGTTCCTATGTGAACAAAGACCTTACTGCTACTGCCATATTAGTTTTTTAAGCAGCTCAGAGCTTGATCAGTAAATAAACCAAGAACAACGTGTGAAACGACAAATAAAATCAATATAACAAACAGAAACAAAGAAAAGACCGAACAACATACAATAATACTTCATGAGGAATACTTTTTAGATGTTTTCAGTTCTGCCCACCAATGGAGTTTCTGCCAGTTCAACATCTCCCTCTTTAAGAATATCACCACACTAGGACAATGTTTATTTTGATATGTGGATCAGCATAATTTCCCGATCACATGAATTTTTTGGAGGTACAGTGCTTTGCCATCATATTAAATCAAAACAACCATCTATACATATCACAGATATATAAATACATAAGATGCTGTAAAAATTTCTCAACCTTCAACAAAATCATCCCAAAGTGTCAACCCTTTAAGTCCTCATTTTATCAACCAAGAACACCACATTTTATCAAATGTCTTTGTACTGACAGACCTAGCCGCAAACATCTTCTCTCTTTCCCTAACCTTATTCATTTTCTCTCACCAATCCACAAATCAGGGTACAAGCATAGACCTTCATCTCTGCAGAATCAATGACCGGGCCACCAACATTGCAAAATATTCCAACCTTCTAAAATTTTAACTAGGATGCCTGTCATATGGCATACATCCACAAGAGCAAACACAGCATTTTGTGGTATTTGAATTTTCAACAGATTTTCTAAAAACATATAGATATCCTCCCAAAAGTTGCCGAGCTTACCACAGAGCCGTATTAAGTGGGCCCACCTTCTACTGTCTACCATATCGCACCTAAAACATTGGTTCAGGCAATTCTAATTTATTTTATTTAAAAACTGGAGAGTCCTATATATCAGCCATTTTGCACAAGTTGCATTTTATGAAAGTTGCCCCCACCCCCCCAGGCTGAGAAATTAAATTAATTCTTAGTCATACATCTTTGAATATTATCACTTTCTCCTCCGTGAGCCATTTCGTCGAGATTTATTCACACAAATCTACTTTCTCACAGGATAGTAAATATCGATTCCACAGGCCTATTTTCGGCTGCAGTGTAGAAGTTGCTTCTGAGGAATTTGACACTCGAAATTAGAGATGGATGTTTAATAATTGCTACTTAGAAGATGAGACTTGGGTTGGGTCATGTACAACGGACATTGAGAGCTTTTTTGAACAAAATAAGAGTTCTGATTCAAATGATACGGTGTGGGATGCATTGAAAGCATCCCTGAAAGCATTTGTGACCTCTATGGCCCAGTTTAAATCTTTAAGGGAAGAAGAAATCAGACTGGAAAACAGGGTCAACTGTAAGCATAAAAGGTTTTTCCAGAATTGTTCGGATGGAAACAGGAAAAAATTGGCGAAAGTGAAGGCGGCCCCTTCTGGATCATTATTATGCAAAAACTTGTGTGCAAAATTCAACTTATTCCCAAAAGATTTATGAAGAAAGCAGTTTTGCGGGGAGGTTCGTAGCTTGGGAGGCGCAGAGATGGGCTACCTTTAATACAATTGATGCTGTAAAGTGCCCCACAACTGGGAGATATTGCACAGCAGATGAAGGGAGGAATGTAAATTTTTTTAGAACATTTTAACAATATTTATAGCGCCCAACCCAATATAAATGTATCTAAATTATACTTCTTTCAATGCTGGCTCTTTCAGAGAAAGATAGAAGATTTATGGATAGACCCTTTTCGTTGGCTGAGTTGGAGGAGGCAATAGGTAGTCTGCCTGGGGGCAAAGTTTGCGGCCCCAATGGATTCCCTGCTGAATTTTATAAGATATTTGCAGCAGTTTTAAACCCATATTGATTAGAGGTTGCCAGTTTTATTTTTAAAGGGGACCCACCTCTCCCGTCCTTTAGCCTATGGAACATCGTCAGCTTTCTTAAAAAGAGTAAGGACTCAATCTGTCCCAATTCCTATAGTCTGATTACTCTTTAATATACAGATTATATCATTATAATGAAGCTGGTGGCGAACAGAATTAATAAACTGGCTCCTGATTTAATTCAGAAGGATCAAAATGGTTTTATACCTGGACAACAATACTTATACTAATTATTTGATAGAGACTTTGGAAATGTTTACGGTTAATCAAACCCCAACGGCAATCTTTTTGTTGGATGCAGAAAAGGCATGTGACCTGGTCATCAAGGAGGCCCTTTTTGGTATATTAGGAAAAATTAGATTTTCTTCCCAGACTACAGGTTTTAGTAAAAGGATGTATTTGAAAGCAGAAGCAAAGTTAATTTAAAACTTTACTGAGGTAGGCACAATTAGGGTTCAGCGTGGAACAAGGCAAGGCTGTCTGCTCTCGCCAGTTCTTTACGCTTTGTTTATTGAGCCTCTGGCAATAGCAATTCAGAGACAGATTAATTGAAGCAGCTGTACCTTCAATGGCAAACATTTAGCTATACGTTGACAACGTCATGCTTGTATTGGCCCCTAAAAAAGAAGTGCACGAAAGAGTGCTTGATATTCTTTCAGTTTTTCAAATGTTCGGAGGATAAAAGGTGAATAAAGTAAAAACCGATGTCATACTGAGCAACTGCACAGCCGAGAAGCTTCTGTCGGAGCTTAGAGGCTGTGCAATTTGGGGGTATATTTTACTGAGGATGTGAATGAATAATGTGATTTGAATTATAGACAGCTGTTGATCAAGGTTAAAAATGTACTATCTAGATGGGCACTGCTTCCTCTTACATTATTGGGGCGGGTTGATTTAATAAAAATGGCAGTTCTTCCTTTATTTTTTTACTTGTAGCTGTCCCACGCACTATTAACTCGAAAAAAAAATTGTAAATATAAACGTGATGAATTCTGGTTCCTATGGAACGAAACCAGTCCAAGAATTGCACTGAGCCCTTTATACAGGCGTACGGAGGAAGGGCGGCTAGTCATACCTTATTTTTAAAACTTATTTAAGACATTATTTTGCACATTTTGCACAGGAATCAATCAATCAGGATTTATAAAGCTCGGCTAATCACCCGATTGGGTATTCAGGCGCTTGCATGTCCCGGAGGCTTATTCGAATGGCCTGGTCTTGAGGGCCATTCGGAATTCTGGAAGTGAGGTGATTGTCAGGAACTGGGTGGGGACGCTGTTCCAGGTCTTTGCTGCGATGTGGGAAAAGAAGCATCCTCGATTTCTGCTTGGGTAGGTGCGGGGAGTATGGGCAAGTAAGAGGGAGGCAGAGCAGTGGGATAGCTAGGCCTTAGGCCACCGGGGGCGTCCCCTGTGCTTGCCGCCTGCGGCGGCCGAATCTAAGAGCGAGCAGGGTGGGATGGAGCGGGGTGCTGGCGATTCCTGCGGCCGCCGCCCAGCCACAGGTAAGGGGACTCTGCTCCCAAAACTCATGCCGCATGGGGCCCCCCCTTGTTAAACCACTGAGGCAGAGCATAGTCTTCTCGACGGTTGGAGGAAGTTTAGGCGGTGGTTAATGTGGGCGGGTCCTTGGTTGTGTAGAGTCTTGTGTGCGTGTCTCAGCAGCTTCAATTGGCATCTCTTCTGTACGGGGAGCCAGTGGAGTTGCCAGAGATGTGTTGTGATGTTTGTTCGTTGGGGAAGGCCCAGGATGAGCCTCGCTGCGGCGTTCTGTATCGTCTGCAGTCTCTGTAGGTGTGCGGCGGTTCCCACGTAGAGGGTGCTGCCGTAGTCCAGTCAGCTGGTGATGAGGGCCTGTGTCACAGTGAGTCTCGTGCGTTGGGGTAGCCACTTGAAGACTTGAGCTACTGATAACTTGTGAGAAAGTATGGTTGCAGGATCCTATAGAACTTTGCTCGGGGTGCTACGAAATATTGATCCCAAAGTTTTGTCAGACAACAAGGAGCTTGTGTTAAATCTAGTGGAAGATATGATCACATGAACTTTGTTATCACTTTTATTGTAATTTTCCCCATGGTGTCCTATTTTACTGTGAGCAGAAGCGGCTCCAACATAGAGGTGGTTAGGGTGGTGCCCCGCTACTTTGAGTTGCCACCCACATTCAAAAGAACGCAGTTTTGTGTATTTTATCTTTTGGTGCACATTTAATTTTTGTTTGTTAGGTTTTAGTATTGAAGCAGTGATTTGTTTGAGACAGAGAAAGTTGAGCTGGGGGTGGGCGGGTGCAATTAATTATAAATTAGGAGCTGAATCTGACTGCCCTAATTACAGAAAACAGAATGTGAAACAGGTGCATTGAGAAATGACTTTCAAATCAACATGTTCACATGTTTTCACTCATTCCTTTATAAATGATAGCTAGATTTCTTCCTTTATCCAATACATTTCGTGCCAAGGGCCAGAAATAAAATGTCCACATTGTTGTGGGTGTATGCTGCCTGGCTGTTGTATGTGGAAACAATCTCCTTCAGCCAAAACCCCCCCTTGGATAAGTTGGTGTCACTCGCTTTGCTCACTCAGTTAAACTTGAAGATGACTTTTGCGCCCCACCAACTTCAACAAGTCACTAGTTGCTACTGACCGTGACTACAGTTTACATGGAAAATAGTTTAAATACTGTGCATGGGGAGAAAAGAGAGGAGAGTTAACAAAACTACTTTTCTGGGTTGAAGAGCAATGGACCATCAAGGGAAGAGACATTGCATCAACAGTCAACAAACAGAAATAGTAAAGGTCTAGACTGCCCAGAGAGGGGCCTGCTAACCTCTAATCCATGCCTCTTTACAGGTATGTGGCAAAGAGACGTCAATTGGGCGATTAGATACTGAATCTGAAAAAGGCGATGTAAAATAAATTAGTTAATTAAAAAGCAAGGGATTTTGAAGTCTGCTTTTGCTTGAACAGATGCCTGAAAAATATTCTCTCCAGGCTCTCAGAAAAGTAAAGCATAAGGCAAACCGAGATAGGTGAATCCCTACCTGGCAGAAAAGAAGTATTGCATTTCAAGGTGATAAAAATATTTCAGAGCGCTCAGCCTTACTATGTATGCCCCCTGCCCATGAGGTTAACATTACGCCACTGCCCAACAAAACAAAGTGTACTCATGCCAATTATGCAAGAGGCAAAGGGCCCACATATTATATGTATGTCTCTATATAAATACATATACATGTCGCTCTGATCGGTTCGTAGAGACAGGACATTTAGTCACTTTGTGCAGTTATGTCATTGACGAGTGGGGCCGTCTAGATGGGGGGCCTCGGGGACAGTGTTCAACTTTGGGTCATTAGCACTTTCAATTGACTCTACCCGCAGAAGTTTTTAACTATGTGGCATGGTTGACCCTATACACACTACATGTCACAATAACCAGTTCTACAGTACACACACAGGAATTTGCTTAATGTACCTTGAAAAAGGGCCGGGAGGCCAAAGCTGATCAAAGAATTGTGATAGGGGCGTAAGAAGCCAAGAGGTCAGCCCACTAGGGCTCCGGATGTTATTGGTTGACACACTTGTCTATGATCTCCGAGCAGCCCGTGAGGTTGTAGTATGGCATCCACTATGCTTATTGCGCTTACCTGCAATGAATTTTGTATGTTTAACAGGAGATGTAGAATTGCACTGCAAGATTCACTTGACTTGAATGATGAAATCCAACTTTGTCCTTATGTGTTTATGAATTTAAAATGTATTTCTTTGTTTGGCAACTTAGATGTTGCTTGAATCTGTATCCTTGCCTGAATTAATTGGTGTGACATATCTATTACGATCGTATATTAAGACACGGAATCATGATCTACAATGTATTTTGCTTATATTCGTACTCCTGTGTGTCTTTTTTCAGTTTGCTTTGCACACATCACTTTTGGTAACAACGTTATGATGTGAATAGCGTGCACAAGATGGCATTAGTTGTTGTGATAAAGGCTGTGAGGCCGAAATGAATTAGAGAGAAGTCACGCACTGACAATAACCCGCTGTCGGAGCTCGTTTTTGATTCTTTGAGCAGGGGCGGCTCCTCCGCTAGGGCGGAGGAGCGTCGCCACCCCTACCAGCAGCAGCTGCAAAACTTGAAAAATAAAATAACAAACCATGTTTATTATTGTTTTATTTTTCTCCTACCTTGTAGTCTTGGGGGCGGTGCCACAGGATGACAGGCACTGAGGGGGAGTGGTGGGCACTGCATTCAGTGCGCAAGACGGTTTGGCCGGCCAAACCATCATGCGCACCAAACGTCTCTCCAACCCAACTGTGTTGCCAGGTTGGAGAGCAGGCACAGGCTCCTGGGAGCGCAAATCGAGGGCGCTCAGGCCAATCCTGATGCTGCTCTCATGCTGTGAGAGCAGCATCAGGATTGGCCAAAGGGCAGGCTGGCAGCCTGTGCCTGCAGTGGAGCCAGAAGAGGGACGATGTGGCAAGATTCAGGTAAGAGTTTTTGTCCCCCCTCCCCCCACCCCTTTACCCCGACACCAGCCACAACTGTCTTTGAAATGGGTGCATGGTAAAATATATATATATTTATATATTTTAATTACCTACTTGTGGTCGCCAGTAGGTAGTTATAGTTAGGACTTAAGTTTTTTGTTTAGCTAATAACTTTGGTGCCGTTTGGCAATTCTTCACGAAAACTAGTTTGCCACTCACTTCAGCTGCTGTCTTGAAAGTTTTGGGGTGATTCGTCAAACGGGGGCCAAGAAAAAAGGGAGGGGGTCCCAAAAGGCATTTCTAACATGCAATTTACCATAGGGATTTTAGACACGACTGCAGCCCGAACGCTGGATGGAATTACACCAAATTTGGCAGAAGAGTATCTCTTGGTCCAGAAAAAGCCCATTTTGTGGTTTGGTGTACATCCGTTCAGTAGTTTGAGTTATTAAAGAAAAAAGAAACTTGTATATCTAGGGACGTGAATCCTCCGCACATCAGACAGATCTCATGCTGAGATATGATTGGATGCCAACACTTCAACCAGGATGTGTTGGCAGCCATCTTGCAACTCGGACTCATCCGAGTCCCAAGACAAAAAGGCGAGAAAAAAAAGAGAAGAGGGCAGGGTACGAATACCCTGACCCCCCCCCCCCCTAGGCCTGGTTGTGGGGTCCCATAGTAACCCCGCCGGGGGCAAACACTTTTTTTTCAATTGTGCAGCAAATTTGCGGAGGAACAGAGAATCGGCGGCAAAATTGGAAATAAAAGCAATCGCAGTTGCCGGCGCTTGCTTTTCTTTGCCCCCTGGGTGGGCCAGATCCCAGGGGGAAATAAGTTTTGTATTAAGGGGGAGGGAGGTTGCACGGGTCCCCCCTCCCCAGAGCAATTTCAGCCCCAGGGATCCCATTCCCCAGGGCCCAGCAGATTTCATAAACAGGAAGGGGGGCCTTAGGGCACAAGTTATAGTGTCTTGAGATAACTAACTATAACTGCAGAATTTCTATGGCTTTGTGTGTGTAAATTCTGAACCTAACTATAACGTTCCTGGAACCTTTGGTTTTTTTGTGAATATATATATATATATATATATATATATATATATATACACACACACACACACACACACACACACACACACACATCATTCTATTGGCTATCCATACTCTAGAGGGTACATGAAGGAAGTACCGTGAATAAGTCAATCATTTCTTGAGGTATACAGAGGTGTCTTTTTTGAGAAGTCTAGATGGCTGACAAAGTTATGTTGGGTTTCATCTTCTGCCAGGTGTTACACAGGAGAAATGCAAGGCTACAGTGAATTAATTTTTAATTTATTCAATAGATGAAATCTGTCCACTTCTTCTAACAGGAGAGGTATTCCTCCCCCATGATCACGGGCATAGGATGAGAGGCTGTCTATGTATAAAAAGATACATCCCTGCCTGATAAGGTAATACTTGTTACCATTTTCTCCTTAGAAAGTATAAAGTGGCGCCATTGCCAGAAATAAGAGTATCGATGGAAAGAAGGAAGAAAGGAAGCTATGCCTCACTGCAACATGTAGATGCTAGCTAAAAACCAGATGCTCACCCACAGACCTTTACTGAAATTTAGCACAGTGCCACGTTCACTGTAGTCGGGTTATCAAATTGTGACAATGGCACCTATTTGCCAGATATCTACTTTCCACTTGTATATCTAAAAGAATGAAAACCAAGACAAGCTTCACAAACCCACCCCGCTGATATGGTTGCTTGCACGCAAAGTCCAATCAATGGAAGAGGAGGCAATTGAGGTGGAAAAGTCAACCCCAAAATTAAGGTGTATCTGTGTTAACACACCAGATGAGTTTATCTCCAAAATGAAAAGAAAACATTTAACTCTAGTTAAAATGAGAGACCTCTAAACCAACACTTAATGATTAGAGCACTGCCAAGAATGCTCCCGTCTGCTAATATAATGTTCAGATGAACTACAGAATGAGCATCTTTCAGATGTTTCTTACTTCAACTGCCATTTTATTAACCAAACTGAAATATTTGATATCCCCAGGCTGCTCATCAGCTCTTCCGTTTCCCAGCAACAGAATACTGAAAATAGATCTATTAGAAAAGGAACTGAAGAGGGTGTTATTTCTGTTTACGCTAAATAAATGTGTACATTACTACTACAGACGAGTAAGCACATAGTTTGGTGAAGAGACGACCATGTGGTTGCCTTGCCAATATCAAGTACGGCATCCAATTTTAAGGGCGCAAATGTAGCCAATCTGCTTCAGACGAATCAGGTCCTAATGCTGTTTGGCGAGCCCTTTATTGAAAGCTCATAACACACTGTGTAAATTATAATCTTCTGGAGATTAGTTGTCTGCTCTCAAACCTTTCTCTGCATTCTGTGACTGGGAGTGCTAACTGCCAGTGTCAGCAAGATAAGGTCTGCTTCTGTGCATCAGAGTAAGAGGCTCTGGGCCAGTTACATGTGAACAAATGTGCGAGTTGAGCATCTGACACTACTGTCTAGCTCAGCCCAGTATCTGCGCAAAGGTAGCCTGCCGCTGAAGGGACCTAAAATTGATGATGATCTGTGCAGGCCTTGTAATATGAGTGGGCATTAATAAGAGTGAGTATGTACATCTGGAGTGTTTCACTGATGTATGCAGAGTGCCTACTGTACTATATACTTTGGCTGGAATCTGCAACAAAGTACAGTTTTGGCATAGCTCAGCCTAGAGATGAATGTGATGCAACATTCCTATAATAAATCAAGATACTGAATACAGACCTGACAATCATTTCCACACATCTGCACTACTTGTGACACTTCAAAATTCATCATTTTTTTCTGACTCTACTCTTAACAAGATTTGGGCTTTTGATTCACCCTGCTGGGCCAGGTTAATTACCCAGTACTTAGGCCTGCTCCTGGGAGAGGAGAGGGTGGGGACAGACTGTGTATGTGCTAATTACTGCAACTGGCCTGGGTAGACTCAACCCCACTTAAACAAAGGAAAATTCCCAAAATCCTATGCAGGAGGGTTGGGGCAGGAGTGGAGTGGTGATGTGTCACCCTAGGATTGGATCTAGTTTCTATAACTTTCCACCCCACTTAAAAACCCCTGCAGAAAGGAGAGGTTACTTTAAGAACATTCTGGACCTGGAAGAAGCAATGCCGGAGGAATGCCTAGCTGGAGGATGGAAGACACCTGGCCCCACTGCAAAGATGGACTCAAGGACTTCTAATTTCAGCCTGCACCCAGGGACTGGAATGTGACTTGTGATATGGAGGGCGAAGGCAGGGAGGGCACTCTGCTTGGGGGTTATGGGTGCTGCTGCTGAGGAAGGCCCCAGGCCCAGAAGAAGTGCCAGGCATGAGGGGATGAGCAGGAAAAAATAAGGCTAAGAATTGCAAAATTTAGAGACCAGGAGACCAGAGGAAACAACAACTGGTAACTGCAGTGTGTCCACCAGAAACAAAACAAAATTTTCACCGTGCAGTGAATCATTACAGGTGTTAACGATTGTCATTGTAAGGTGGTACCATCCTTAGTTATAACAAATTGTTTTTGTTTTTCTTAATAATGTACACATATTGCAGTCCCTTTAAGGGAACCCCCAGAAAACAGTTGTGGATATCCCTTTGTACGTTTGTTCCCCTCCACCCCACTTCAGGTACTCCCACCATCCAACCCGTAATACGCCCACCATTCCCCTATATTATAGAGTGTTTTTTGGGGGTATCCACATGCTACATAAATGGGTTCTTCTAATTTTGTACGTCTGTCTATGCCTGTCCTCCATCATGTATACACTTGTAAATTGAAGTACAGTATTGAGTAGTGTGTACAAAATAAAATATTTTTCCTTTTTGACAGTAAAAAGCAATGACTAGACACAAAATATTGGAAGGTGCTGTTGTATTCCTGCGGACTGAGGCGTTCGCTCAGTACACCTCCCTTGAGTAGATCTTGGACTGCTCTATTCCGCTACCCTGAGAGAGTCAAGTGCAACAGCAGGGTACTTGGTTCCCGGTAGAACCAAGATTTAGGACGTACTACTTGATCCTTCGCAACTAATATCCCACCATCTTATATTGGCTCTCAGCGCAGGGATCAGTGTTATCCATTTCCAGGACACACAAATAACATTTGATAAGTCCAGTTTTGGAGCACACTGTTTACGCATAAATGAACAAATAGCAGAGCGCAAGGCTCCGAGAAGGGTTGCAAAGTTTGGTTGTGTGAACTCAAGATGTGGGAAAGGAAAGCCCCCACACATATACCAATGTGAAGAAGCTGGTTGGGGTGTTAACTGTGTTTACTGGGACCCGTTTTCATTGCCAAAGGATGTGATGGTGGGGTGGGCTTTCACAGAACTGTTTTCATTTGAAGGAACCCAGGTAATCGCATCCTTTGAATCACAGAGATACAAACACTAGGCCTGCATTAGGAGGGCACCTCTCTATAGGATCAGAGACTGCGAGAAGTACATATTGACACACTAAATAGCATCAAATACATCACGAGGTGGTCAGGCTGAAGCAGTGACTGTGCAATGACTAAACAAATGAACCCACCTTCCGGCATAACAACATAAGGCATTGCAGAAGAGGTCACTGGTATTTAAAATAGGGCGTAGTCATGGGCGGCAGTCACCTGATATACAGGGGTCGCAGGTAAATTGCCTGGGCAGTAATTGTTATTTATCCGGATGACTGCTCAATATAAGAAAATACAAGGAGGTATTTAAAAAAGGATTGCTCCACCTCCTGTGTATTGTCAACACAAACCATTGTGCAACAGCTCTAAGGTACAAAGTCAGTCTCTGATGTATGCACAAGACCAAACCTCTCTGTGCATGTGCAGCCACCTCCAGACCAGGGGCGGATGGTATTGAGGGGCAAAGTGGGCATTGCCCCACTAACAGTAAACAAAAGTAAAACCGACGAAGTTGGTTGCTTTAATGAAAAACTCCGTAGTGCTTAGTTTCAGGCAGTAAGCAACCTGAAACTCGTTTTTTAAGAACTGCAAAAGTGGATGCAGCTGCGCATGTGCCAGGCTGGGCGAGAGTTTACTAGCCCTGAAGGCACAAGGCAGTGTTGTGTGGTCAGGGTGGTGGACGCAGCATTTTTCAATGCCAATGAATTTGCTTCTTAATGGGCGTTATGTCCTGTGGCCCAGGGCGCGGTCCACACGGCGGCAGAGAAGAGAGGTAGGCTTGTTGTTCTTTCACTTTCAAAGAAAGCAATACATGTGAAGCGCATGCAATGGAAAATGGAGTGCTGAATGTCTCTCTTTCATGTTAGTCCTGCATGTGGAGTGTTAAGTGGATGCTTGCAATCTTCACCTAAAGAGCAGCACATGAAAAATTATGTGATTTAAAGGCAAGTGGTGGTTGTTAGTCAGCTTTGATTGCTAGCAATGAGAGGAGTATGCATTTTTATTTTTGGTTATGTAAACTGACGATCGTTTTTCGTGGTGTAACATGCACCTTTGGATCTCGGACAAGGCACTTTGACTGAGATGAGCAAAACTGAAAATTCACGATTTACTAGCAAAGAGTCGCACTGTTTCTTATGAAGAGTTTAAATCACATGTTTAAGGACATAAATGCAGCATGCAATGCAAACCTTTCTGTGTGTAAGGAAAGTTTCCTTTGTGGTTGACTGTGTCATAAGCATTTGTGTATAGGAAAGTATGTTGCTGCTATTAGACATTGAACTTCTGTAATTTGATGCACAACTACCTCATAGTAAAATGTTCGAACCCACTAGCTTTTTTTCTGAAAAACGTGAGTGCATTTCTAACATGGTTGAAATAGCTGTTATGTCGGTTATTTCATGATTAATACTTTAAAACATGCACTGAAGCTTTATGCGACCTTCCTGTCATTAGTTAAAAACTGCTATTTAAAGCTTTTCGATTTTTAACTACTGTAACTGGGGATCCTCGTTTGTCATACTGTGAAACATTATTTCTAATTTGGGAGACAGATCTGCTGTCTAAGGCCTGGGAGTGTGGTATCTTTATAGTGTTTCATCGTGCGCTGACCACTGAAATTGTCTATCACTGCATGACTGATAACAAATGTGGAAAAACAGGAAGGGAAAAATCAAAAGGAGATGCTTTAGAAATTTTGAAAAACGATTGCAGGCCCTATAGAGTGGCAGTCCATAGATTATTTCCACTGCCTGTGGGTTTGAACCCATTGTTTTGGGGAAATTATGCTATGAAATTATTGTGTGACTCTTTTTCAAAAATCTTCTAGGAAAAGAGTGTGCAATCATCACATACACCACAGGGATGAGACAGGCTTCCTTGCCACACCGAGCTTTTGAATATTCTAGGACTGTCCATTCAGAATTGGATGTAAAAGCTATACTATTTTTCACAGTTTGAAAATTAGGCTGCAATATTGCACTATTTGGACACATTTATTTTTACATTTTCTCGGGTAGAGAACTCCTTCACCTCTCTGGAATGTGGGCTCGTTCCTTAGGCTCACTCGCAAAATGCAGTTTGAGGCAGTGACTTATGTAGAGGCAGTGACTTATGCCTCACCAGTTTCAGAGTTCACCAGCCACCACTGCTCCAGACACAGAGAGAAAGAGAGCGATAAAGTATTAGTGCATGCACACACACCCAGACCCTTCGTATTAGATGTAGACAAGAAAAAATTAGTCTTATGTGGTCCACACAGTCCCTTCTCAAACCTCCTAGAAAGACTTGCACCGAAACCCATTCTGTGGCCCCAGCCGTGGTGCAGCATCCGTTTTAATAAAATTGCTGGTACTGAACTTATTGAAATATTTCAATTAACCTGCAAGTGGCTTCATAATCACTGGTATGTTATGTTTTGTGATTCAGGCTTCTATAGACTATACATGGTCTTACCAAGAGTTACTTTGGAGCTCACGGGTCACAAGACCTGGCATACAGTCAAGATATCCCAACAGATGGCACCCTCTAAAGCATAGAGGCCATCGATAAGCCTTGTTTATGTTCCAAAACTGGCAAAGAGTCCTGAACAGCAAGCTTTTGTTGAAAAAAAAGGTGGCGAGCCCTACAACAGACTTACAGTTCTGGTCACACACAGGAATGCTTAAGAAAACTCTGTTTGCTGCTGCCGAATACGGGAACTCCTTTTGTTCCTATTAGCTTCGGCTTACTGTAATCCATTATGTTCTGCCATCCCGCCTTCATTGCCAGTATCACATTTAACTCTTTTCTTTTTATGTAAATCGGAAAAATTGTTCGTATTTTTTGACTTATCAGTTTCATACTATGTCCGAGGCAGAACTTGCAGACGCAACACACTACTTGAATTTTTTTTAATCTTAATCAAGAAAACCAAAATTGGAAATCCTGTGATCTGAAGACCGATAGACTACTTACCACAATCATCTCGGAAGGCTCTAAAACAATGCATTCACAGCCACGCCTGAAGCTTCCTGCTGACCGCTTGCCAAAACTGCGGAAACAGAAAAACATTTGAAAGTTCAAACTCAGCAAAATTAGAGCTGCAAGAAATCCCAAATGAGAGCTCAATCCCTCCCAGGACAATTCGACACATTTGAAATGGCAACACACATCCGCGCAGGAGCCTAGCCGGCGTGAGAAGATTCAGTTTCCCTCCAAGTCAGTCATTACTGGAAAAAAATCTGGTCTCTACTAATGCATTTGAGATCTTTAAGAACCTACTGACGCTGCAACACAAGTGAAGTTCAACCCAAGGATGCAAATCACGGTGAAGTTCTCCTTTAGACAAACTCAGGAGTGTATATGAAACAAACCCTTGTCACGTACTGCTGTACTCCAGTGCTCTCCGGTACATCCTACTTTTGATACGATTTGCCCATAAAAATAATTCAACATGTCTTTATGGAAACCATATAAAGAGTATCATCAATATTCGTTCTGGAATACAAACGAACAAGGAATTGCCCAGCACGTAAATCTACAAACAAATATTTTAAATCCTTCTTTCGGATCCCTAAGTGCAGTCATTTAAAGAAGGGCTACAAAACAAGAATGCATTCCTACCTACATTATCATTCTACAAGTCTTTGATGCCTGTGCACAGGTCTATGTAGCCAAACCAACGAGTCATTTGTGACATAAGCTATTACGAACAAAGTCACTTCTTAATAATGCTGCTCGATAATCCACCAGATGAATATTTATTCCTACACATTGACATCAACAAGCAAAATGCATAATTTTTAATACAATAACTCATCCCAACAAGATATACGTAGCATGCCAGCTTGCTGCCGTTTACATGCTCTTAAGTCTCATGGCAACCAGTCTGCAGATGGTAACACAGATGCGAAAGGATAGAGAGGTGCAATGGGGCAAAGTTTTAGAAATGGCTTATGGTCAGTCAGTGCTGAGGTCTTATGGATGGGGCCGAGATTCCTTTGGACAGCGAGAATTCTTCCAGAGCAGGATCCAGTCTATACAAACCAAGCAGTGTGTCATCCAAAAGTCTGGTTCCTGCCTCCTGGGACAAATAAAATCTTAAGTATTTCAGCTAAAAAAATTCCGGCGTTTTACTGATGATGATTTTTGTCAGTCATAAGGACTTTCATAGGCAGAGGGACTTAGTCAAAGGGGCCTAAAGCACACAATTACATACAGGCACCCGTGAGGTAAAAGATAATCATAACACAATAAATACCAGCCACCATATGGTCAATCAGAAGGTACTCGGGTTCAATCACATTGAATGGCATGTTTAAACCGTGAATGAACTATCTCCCCTAAATATACTACTTCAAAATGCAGAAGGCAAAAACAAACGCAAAAATAGGGAGGCATTCAGAAAACAGACAGCAAGACAGCAAGTTAACTATGTGGGGTCTCTTCAAGGTATCTGGTCACTAGGTTTTAAGACATTTTGAGTCCAGTGTTAGTTAACAGCATGATACAGTAATTATGAAAGCCACCTACAGGCGCCACTCAACATGGTAATTAAGATTATTGCAAAAGTCATTACACAAGAGCAAGATTTCAATTAAACAAGCATTTGGATGAGCATTTGACAATAGGAATGCATCTTTCGGGAAAAAAAGCAATCATAGTTTGGTAGAGACAGGCTTGCAAACAACGGGTTTGCCTATTGTTGGAAGGACTTTAAACTTAAATGCAAAGCACTGACTTGAGTCTATCCGAGAAGACCTTTGGTACACAGTGTTAATGATGCTATACGGAGACACCCAAGGCCCATCTGTTCAGATGTCTCCAGAACCCGCTCTTCTCAATTCGTAGACTCAGTGGTGACTCTGCAAGAGGAGTCACCACAAACCATTGACCAAGGGCTGCACTGTAGAGAAGCACCACCAGAAGCTGCAGTAAAGATATGTCACAAGATTCAAGTCCCAACACTACTGAAATATAGTTAGTCCTGAATACCATTAAAACAAGCATTTGCAATGCAATAGGTCTCGCATTTACACGATTTTGAGCTATTGGCATTGTAAATGACAATGCCTTCTATTTATGTTTTGGGTTTTAAAACATAAATACAAGGCATTGTTATTTACAATATTAATAGCTTAAAAAATGCAATGAACCTCACCATCTATACCAACAGAAAGGGCGCTTTAGATATATCAGGTGAAAGAGCAAACACCCCGAGTGGCGCAGATGAAAGCACCTCAGAATACTGAACGGACAGCAACTTCACCTGAAAGCAGACATTGTTTATCACAAAATGAAGGGACCTGTGCACCGGCGGTATTTCATCTCAATGGAAGAAACAGGAGTTGTCAATAAAACGCATAAACAGCAGTTGCTCTTCACACAGTTGTGCTGGTGCTTTTATTGGCAGCGCTGGCAGGGGCAATAGGTGGTGCAATCTGCAGTGGCCTCCTCACGAGGGCCCTGACACTTATTGTTTTTACAAATTAAGCACTGTGCATGCTGCGTGCACCGCGCCTACTCTATACAGAGTGTGTGTTCGACGTACCTACATCTTTACATAGTGTGTGCACCTGCCGCATGCCTCATGTTTACAACTATACACAATGTTTAGTGTGAAACCCCGACTTTTGTTGGCAGGGGTGAAAATGTTAGAATCTCTCCCCCTGCAGTATTCAATTAAATTGTATATCACTTATACTAATCTGTAGATGAATGCAGAAATAGTCATATTGTACCTCACAATGTTAGTCCATTTCACGGACAGGCGACCGAGGTTGCATTGTATACCTTTACCTCCCTCTGAATTTTTTGGTCTTTCCTAAGTGTTTTACTTCACTACCCACCTTTGTGCGGACATCCACGTCAAAGTGGTTGAGGTTCTGCTCAGTTTACTACTCTATGTCAACTGTGGAAGTATGACGTAATTAAATTCTGTAATTTAGTGAACTCAGTGCTTGTAGTATGGCATTTGGACAGAGTTGAGACGTCTGTGGAAGGGGACATCAGACAAAACCTTTCATTATAACACTAATGTATCCAGCCTATCAACTGCACACCACATAATGCACATACCATATGTGCTTTATTAAATAGAGCTGTAAAGCAGAGACACGTGTAGCGACAGTACCCAAGAATGAAATATACCAGTAAATAAGAAAACGTTGATGCGATCAATGGCTCTTAACCATGTCCAGGGGACACGTTCCCGACCCTGGCCTCACTCACCAAATATGAAACATTCTCAGGCATTCTCAACAGACTGCTGCTGATTGAACGATTACACAGCTGTATGACCAGTAGGCGAAGATTAGGCGCTATGGAATAACTGCATCAGCTAAACCTACACAGGCAACTTTTAACGCTAAAACATTCAGAACTGCGGCTCACTAGAGCACGAACTGTGCATACACGCGGCCGAGATGCTAATCACCAGACTCGCTGCATGGCGTAACTGACGTGTTTCCAAGTACCATTAGAGGATCTGGTTCGAATATGGATGGCAGAGGATCTGGGATCAAAACACATTGAACATAGCTGCCAAAGTTTTAGATTGCTATGTGTGACATTTCATAATTTCAGTGTAATGAGTGATATTTCACCAACTATGAGTGACACTTTTTCGCGAGCATAATCAAGCAATGAAGACGATGAAAAAATATAAATATCAGAAATTGCACCAATTCAAGCAACAAAACCCCTAAGAGGATCGTACCACTGCTGCAAAGCACCAGAAATGGAAGGGCCCTTAGTGCTGTAAGTTTGCAGTTTTGGAAGGACAGACGCACCTAGCGGCTCCCCCCACACACAGATGTAGCCTGTGGTGAGTGTAGAGTTATAGGTTAGGTTTTCCGAACTCAATGTTATAAGCAACGGCCTTTAACTTTAACTGACTGTGGAATGTGACCAGCTGCATGGAACGATTGTCCTATTAAAGTCCACTTTATACTCAAAATTATGAAGCTGCAACTGTGACTGGAAATAAATATCTTCACAACAGGCACAAAAGCTAATATAAGCTCCCTCCCTCAATTGAGCCAGTATCGCAGCACATCCTAAAGCTCGGACTTGGGCAATCACTCCCTAAGCATTAGCAATACTTATCTCTTTATTCCGAATGAAAGCCGATTTTGTGTGTTCAGCCGCTCTCTCTTTGCCGCAGATACTGACAACCCATGGAATTTTCCCTTACAGTTTCAAGCTGACACTAGTTTCCACACATACAACAAAATTACATCTGCTGAAAGTATTTCTTCGAACCGCTCTGCCTCTGTGATTGCTGCACGCTTCTCCGACAGGGCTCGCACTGAGCAGTAGAATTAAATCACTAGCTGGGCGCTGCCATTGGGGTCCGGTGTGCGGCCGCCCGCTATTATTCATGAGTCAAAATTCGGGTCCTTCCAAGAACTCAACGCGACAGGGAAAGGACGTGCTCCAAACCCTACGCCTGGTGGTTAACACTTGAACACTGCCCGTAACGCATCACACCGAGCCTCGTTGGCCTTGAGCTCTGCCTCTCGCACCTACCTGCCCCCATGTGAGTATCGTACTCATGACCCTCGGGGGTGCCACAAACCAGCGCACCCCCCAGACGCCTAGTGCCGCTGCTTCAGAGTTGGAGCGCAACCCCCAGGAAGGTCCCGGGCGGAGCGGCCGGTAGTGCAGCGCCACACCAAGCAGCTACCACCACCCGCCGGATGCACCCCTGCACATCACCGCTGTGCATAACCGTCCACCAACCCTTGAAAATCGAGTTCTCCGACGGCACTAACTGTCGCGCCACCTCTCTTACTGTTGCAGCGCGCTCATGGCGAACACGCGGCTCAACCCCCGAACAGCCGTGGGGGAACGTGCCCAGCCGCACCACCCCGCCCACAAAGCAGGCCCGCGCCCAGCCCTCGCCGAACACTGCCGATGAGGCTGGGGTGCCCCTGGGTAGGAGCGGTTGACAGCCTGGCCACCTGGACCGGAACTCGACCCCCGGTCCGAGCAACGCAGTACGCCGGACAAGGCCCCCCCATTGCCTTTAATCCCCCTGAGCCGGAGCAAATCGTGCGGCTAAATAATTAAATAAACAAGCGCGGTCCCCAAAGTGAAAAAGGACCGCGTTGCAAATAACAAAAAAAAAAAGTGTTTACCGACTTATGGAGCCCTTGCCAAAGGCGAATGAAACAAGCTGAAAAAACAAGACTTCGGAAACATGATCCGTCACTACACGCCTCCTTTAGATAAGAAATACCCTCACGACAGCCGTCAAGCAAACGATCCAGTCCGGATGGGCCATCCCAAAAGGAGACAGGGCGGTAACAAAGAAGCCTCATTTTCAATTGGAGGCCACCGTTTAGCATAAACGATGATGCCAGCCAATGAAAATAATGGGCGGGGCTTCAAGTCCCCTTCTGAAATCTCCTCTACCACAATATGTCTCGCAGAGCGTGCGGCGCATGCGCGCTGCAACGCTAGGCGAGACCTAACAAAAGGTTGGCTCCCTTGGATGGGGACTACATCCATCAAAAAGCATCTGGCTACACCACCCTTCATCAAAACGTAATACCTGGTCTGCTCTCAGAACTGATGCATACCTTCAACCTTCCCGTGCCAAGAGTTCAACCTCTGTGCTTACGTAGTTTAATAAAAGGCTGAGGTGTCCTTCATGGGAGGAGAATTACGTGGATTGGAATATGTGAAGACAAAATCATGGCAAGCAACACCAATGAATACAAATCACTGCCTCCAAATGCATCACCGAGGAAAAGCCAATTACTGTAGACTAAAAAGTGTCCTTCACTTACTCAAACATTTCTTCATAAACATTTCTTCATAAACATGACACCATAGTTGCTTAGTCACAGTAATTATTATTCCACTCATTATTTCAAATGCCAGAAATAAGAGGAGAACTCAAGAAAACTGCCTCGCATTCAGATTTCACGAAATCTAAATCTGTCCAAAAAGACATGTACTCTTTTTCCACCGAGGCAGGTTGCGCTTTGGTGCGTGACCTAATTCTGACAGTCTCCACTGCTTCCTTTCACAGCACATTTCTCCGACTTTATTTTAAGTTTTAACAACACTTTAGGAGATAAGGGAATAGACGAACTACCATGCTCAATCAACACAAGCAACGTGGAGAAAATGCAGATTTTTAGCTAGAACAAATTTAACATTGAATCACCTTAAATGTCCAATAAACACATTTATCAAAAAAACCATATTAAAATGCACCCTTTCCTTCCCATTTATTTTTACGTCTTTTAAAGGGATTAGTCTTTTAATTAAACATGTTACAAAAAAGCTCACAGAGGGAGGCTGAAGGATGCACTTTGTTGTTTTACAATTAAAAGGGGAAAAATCCATAATGCAAGAAAGCTATTTATAGGTCAGCGCCCTGACAAAAAAAACTGAGAAATCTCTAGGCCCCTGGAGAGTTGTGGGATCACACGTGTTGACTGTGGGTCTAAGTGTGGGTCTAAACCGGAGGAGGTTCGTTAATACACTTGTGAATTCACAGTAATCTCAGCACAAGATCGATAGTGAGCAGATTACCACTACTGTAAAAGCAATGCAGATAATCACTGGTATGTAAATTGAAGTTTTCTTTGATCGGTTCAGAACTATGGAGACGTAGGTTACCTATAGAAAAAAGCTGAATTGCGTCACGGGATAAGTCAAAATTCTAGCAACACAACTTCCCAAACCACCAAGAGCCGCGTGTGCTCTGCCCCAATTCTGAAGACACTTTTCAAATGTCTCTGGCATAAACGGGATAAAGAAGGCCACGTCACTAAATGGAAAACATACCCAGAGATGTACCCACATAAGGATATTACCCACTAAGTGACAGACAATGTTCTGATCAGATCCCAGAACTTACACTGCAGTCTGGAGAGTAAACCCTATTACTATTAAACTGGGCATTACTTACTCTCCCAAACACGTAGACATTGCTAAATGCTCAGCCAGAATTGGGGTTCCACAGCAAAGTAATGCATATGTTGCAGCTTCAAGTCTCCTTAGTACAAATGACTACAAACCACAGCCACAATACACTCTCAAATATAAATCATGCATATGCTGAAACAATAGACAGGATTATGGCTTGTCTATTCATACGAATATATGACGTTAAACCGCGAGCAAATACCACGCGGTAGGTTACAATGCGGACGTTACATCGTCCGCGTTGTTACCACGCATGGCATTACATCGCAAGTCGTTTCTACGACTTGCACTAGATAGCGCGCTGGATTTAGGAATAGTTTAAATTACTATTCCTACTCCAGTTAGCGCAGCAGCAGGGAATGTGTTGGACTTAAAATCCAACACATTCCCTGGTGTTGCGCGCCATCTAGCGCAAGTCGTAGAAACGACTTGCGATGTAATGCCATGCGTGGTAACGCGGACGATGTAACGTCCGCGTTATCAACACGCGTGGTACTGACAGCGTTGTAAGCACTGTCTCCCATTCATACGACTATTTAAAAACCTCTAAGCACATTAACTAACAATAGTTTAACAGCCTTAGTTAGTTAGACTATCTGGTAGAGGAAAATGTTTACTGATTCAAGTCTAAGCTTTTCAATGGTTTAATAACACTTAGTGGCTGGTTTGTCACTGGGATCATATGGGAGCTGGGTTGGACGGTCCTGGAGAAATAAAACACAGACTTTTAGAAAACGGATTCTGTAAGGAAGTGGGTTTCTGTTGCAGTAACCCCCCCACTTTTTGCCAGACTACTGATGCACTTTTTCTTGGTGTGCCCTGGGTCCCTGCCAATCAGGTTCCCAGGGCCTGTGTTCTTTCCACAAAACTAGCCCAATTGGCATCTCTGGCCACAGGTCAGCCCCTGGTAAATGGTACCACAGGTACCCAGGGCCCTGTGACCAGGGAAGACCTCTAAGGGCTGCAGCACTTATTGTGCCACCCTTAGAGGCCCTGCACCTTTTCACACACACACTGCCTTTGCAGGCTGCGTGTCTTGGTGCAGAACAAAGTGAACAGTCGACAGGGCACACATCCCTGTGTGCCCTGCCTAAACAACCCACTGCCCTGGCCTAGGTCGGTCACCCCACCAGCTGGGTGCACTATGCCAGTGGTGAGGGTACAGGTGCATGAGCCCTGTACCCCTACAGTGCCCAAGTCCATTCTTGGGCATTGTAAGTGCAGTGCTGCCATTAAGAGTATATGGTGCTGGGAGTTTGTCATTACGAACTCCACAGTACCATAATGGCTACACTGAAGACTGGGAAGTTTGGTATCAAACTTCTCAGCACATTAAACCCACACTGATGCCAGTGTGGGATTTAATGAAAAATGCACACAGGGGGCATCTTTGAGATGCCCCTGAAAACTGACCAGCCTCTGGTGGGTTCCCTGACTGGTACACACCAGCCTGCCACCACGAGACATGTTTCTGGACCCCTAGGGTGGGAGCCTACGCTCCCTGAGCCCAGAAACAAAGCCTTTCCTGGGCGGAGGTGTTTACACCTCCCCAGGCCAGGAAGAGCCATCTGTGGCAGGGAGCTTCAAAGGCCTGGCAGCCTTTGTAATGCGACCCCCAGCCTCTCCTGCTATCAGGAGCAGGCCCCCTTCCTGTCTCCCTCCCTTTCGGCGGGAAGACAGGCGGGAAAAACTAGTCAGCCCAGGAGATGTGCCCACCTCTGCCAACTCCACCCCTCAGGTGGGGGAGGCGAGGTGAAGCCCACTCTCCAGTGCTCGCCATCTTGCAGATGGCAGGCACTCCCCAATCAGGACTAGAGATTGTGCTCACTCCCCCACGTGGGGTGAGCACACCAAGGGTGTAGTCACCCTAAGGTTAGTAGCCCATTGGCTACTGACCTCAAGACCCCTAAAACGCCCCCTAAATACAGTATTTAGGGGGCAGCCCTGAACCAAAAACTCAGATTCCCGCAACCTACGAAGAAGAAGGACGAAAGAAGACGCCCAGCAGAGAAGACTGCAGAGAACAACTGACTTGGCCCCAGCCCTACCGGCCCGTCTGCAGTTTTCAGAGATCCTGCGCCAAAAGTCGCCTTAAAGGGTCCTGCAGTCAGCGACCTCCAGAACCCCTGGGAGGACTGGCTGCCTTCAACAAAGACCGGATCTCCTGTGAACAGCAGTTCTGTTCAAAAGAAACTCCAAAGCAAGACTCGGAGCCTGCTGAGGACAAAGAAACTCGACGCCTGGAAACACCACTGCACCCGTCGCCTACGGCCGAGTTCGACCGGTTCCAGCAAGGTCCCCCAGCGCCCCAGAGTCAGAGTCCACCGTGGGTTGACCCCTCCAGGACTCCCCGAAGTCGCCTGCAGCCTCTGCACGGAGACCCCCCCCAACCGCGAGTGGCCCGGTAAGGTAAAATCCGACCTCAAAAGACTCCCCTGCATCCAGCCGCCCTGCGCCCTGGAGAAAAGAACCCGAGGTGCACCTACGTCCCCGAGCCCCTCCAACTTACCTGCCCAGCTGTTGGTTCCTCCCGGAAGTCTTCCTGGACCGAGCCTGCAGCTAAAAACCAAAACCGAAAAACCCCATTGAAAACAGGGCACCCGATGCCAAAACAGCACTCTGCACCCGGCCGCCCCAGCGCCGCTGAGGGTGCACCTTTTGTGCTGGCTTGTTTCCCAATCTGCCCTGACCTAAACCCTAGGAGCTTTGCTCCCACAGCCGTGTGGCCTGCTTGCCAGCAGCCACCAACCAGAGGCCCCCTATCCTCCATAGGATAACACTGGGCCTCAACACTCTGCACCCGGCCGCCCTAGTGCCGCTGAGGGTGAAACAAAAGTGCATCACTGACCCTGGGGGACCCCCGAGTCTAACCCCAGAACCTTAACTCCCACAGACTATTACTTACCTGTATACCGATAACCTGTTTTTCCTCCATAGGATAACATTGACAATTTTTCTTCCAAAAAACGACTGTGGAGTTTTGAAAACTAAAGATATTCTTTAAAAATCGTACAATTAATCAAAACGTGTTTTCTCACCTGTTTGCAGGAAATGTCCCAGTGCTGAATCCAGGCATCCAGCACTAAGTTAGAAAAAGTAACGCAAAAGTAACTTACCTGCAATTTACTGAAAAAGCCTATTCATTTCAAAGTACTGCTCCAAAAAGTTTCTAAGTGTGGAGTTTTGAAATCTGAAAATATTCTTTAAAAATCGCACGAATAACAAACGCATTTACTCACCTGTTTTCAGGAAATGTCCCAGTGCTGAATCCAGGCATCCAGCACTGAGTTAGAAAAAGTAACGTAAAAGTAACTTACCTGCAATATGTTGAAAAAGCCCATTCATTTCAATGTACTGTATTTGCTAAGTGTTGCATACTACTGCTCCCCTGTAAATCAAACAAAGTACAATTTCTATTGCATTTTTCAACTGTTCTATATCCAGTAACTTATTACTGAAAAGTATTTAATGCTTACCTGTGCCAGGCTTGCTTGGTTCTAAAAATAAACAACAGTATATTTTTTATACAAAAACAATTGGCCTAGAGTTCAGTTCTTGAGTGTGTGAATTCATTTGCTGACTGAGTGTGTACATCAAATGCTTAACACTGTCCTCTGATACTGCCTTACTGCTCGACCAAGCTACCACTATTAGAGAGTAAGGTTCTATCTAACTTTAACCTCTGCCTACCTTTGGGGACTCTTGGACTCTATACACACTGTACCTCACTTTGGTGCAGTATATATAGAGCCAGTTTCTTACAGATTCTCCTTAAATATAGCTAAGAGCTGCTTTCGTAGGAAGGTCCTAATAAAACTAAGCATCTCTGGAAATGTAAAGAGTGTGGTTCAAAGTCAAATGTTTCAGCTAGTCCAATGTGTTTTTTTTAAATTTTTGGATAAATGTTTCCGCCTTTTTGTTATTCACCTTTTCGTTTTTGATTGGCTTTGGATGGGCACCCAAACCACCACTACCCCGATCTCAAGGGAGTAACCTCCGTTACTTGAAGATGGGCAGACAGCATGGTTGATCGACATCTATCAAATTCATTTCTGCGATGAAGTCTATCAACCCTTCCACCCCACACAAACCCAAGTTTTCCACAGAACCAAACCTTGCCATTCCTGCCCGAGTGTTTGGCAAGAATGCAACAACACGAAGAGATCCCAATGGGTGGTACTGTGGCTCCACAACAGAGACTCACTTGTACAGACATGACCCCTTCTCCCTGGGAGCCACTGCTAACAGCCTGTGTCACTGTACAGGGAATTTTTATTGTGAAGTAGGGCTGGAGGTTGGGTGTAATTTACCCCGCCAGCCACAGCCAATTTTCCTAGTTTGCTTGGTAAATGATCCTGCTAATATGACCTCTTGCCCGAGTTGCTGTTCGCAAAAACTTTGAAACAAAACTCTTTACTAATTGAGAATTGCCCTCTGTTAAGTTCCAGTGGAATAAATAAATACTGGGATTTCACTACCAGCATATTGAAGCACAACTCTCTTAAGAACCTGTGTGGGCCTGGAGAGTGATTTCTAGACACTGAAACTGTGTCTAGCTGTTTCTTTACAGCGGGCCCAAGCTAAAAGACAAAGCATCGGCCCGGACAGTGAAGATTCACCAAAATGCCTGGAGTCTCACAGAAGACTAAAGGGGTCCCTTGCCCCCACCCAGGACCAGCCTGCCTGCACCCAGAATAGAACTAAACTGATCAAACGAGGAATAGCTACGGCGAAATAGACCAAACTGACCATCACAACGATGACAGCATAGGTGAGCAACCTGAAGTAGGGACACTGCCTAGCAGACAATCAACAGAAAAATCTGAGACTCTTGCCCCTAGGGGCTGCAGCACAAACTTTCATCTTCATGTTCTGGTCCAGGGCACGAACCCTCTTTCAGTACACAATTAGGGTATCACAGACAACTGTGGCCCTTTTACATAACTGCCTGGAGCTGCTTTGAGAGAACCCAGGGTCCCAAATGCTGACAGAAGCCCCTTAACCCCGTCCAAATGGAATTCTAGGCCATTAGAGACTCCAAAGTGCTTCTACCGTGACTGTTGGATCCTGAAATGTAGCCCTTTATTATGCCCTCCAGTATGCATGCTTGAAGTACTGGAGAAATGCTTTTTACTGGCCAAGACAACAACCGCAACACATTCATTTTATTTGACTGTATATATCTTTAATACTACTAACTGTGAAATGCTTGGCAGGCTAGCCAAGGTGACTGGAATCTAATGGGTAACAGTAACAAGGTTCGCTTTGCTGCAGTACAATACTGACTGATATTTAGCCCCGTTGGCAAGATGGCTCAGTAAGTTAAGTGACTGCATCTGGTGAGAGGTATTAGTCACAAGTCTGAATCTTAACAAAGCCTTGTTTCTTTCGAAGTGGATACACAGAGTACCATTACATTGTGTAACATTAATGTGTTTGTTACAGTGTTTAGAAATGGCTAGAGGTGTGGCGTACTTTACTACATAACAAGCTTTCGCAAAGCCAATAGATTTCGCCTATGCAAAATATACAAGCTTTGTTAATGTTTTTACATGTTGCACAGCAGCACAAGCTGCTGTGCAACATGTCTGAAAGAAAAAAAAAAGGCACTATGACACGACCAGCATTGATCGCGCCATAGAGCTTTTTTTTCTTTTTTTTTTAACTTTAAGCCATGTTGCACAGCAGCCCATGCTGCTGTACAACATACAAAAAAACAGCACAGGGTTCGGGGGTTTTAAGCAACACGAGGGAGGAGGGAGGGAAACACAATGGAGAGCAGGACGCAAGGTGGGTGAAACGAGGGGGTCAGTTAGAAACAATGGAAAGCAGGAGGAGGGGTTTAGAAATAAGAAAAGCGGAAGGGTGGGTTAGACACACAGGAGAGCAGGAGGAGGGCAGGGGGCAGGTTAAAAACAACAGTGGATGGTGGGGTGAAGGAGAGGGACTACAGGCAGATGAACTCTACAAGAGTGCATGTGAAAAATTTAAAAAAAGAAAGAGTACCTGGGGCCAGTGGAAGAACACTGATCACAGGAAGCAGTACTTGGTCCATGCTCCATGGAATGGATGAAGACTCCAAAAACCTAGGAGGAAACTGGAGGCCAGGAGGACCTGCTGTCCAATATTGACCAAGGAAACGAGTATGAAGTGAGAGCCAACCAATGGTGAGTTAAGATATATAATGGGCGGGCACTAAGCCCCTTTTAAGATTTTTTTTTTTCATTACAAGAGATTTTGCAAGCAAAATCTAAAAAGAAAGCCTCTGCAATAGTGTGTACAATATTATGACTACATTGCCTGTGCAATGAAACTTTCCCATTGGCTCTCATCACACTGGGCTACGTCTCTATGGTTTTCCAGCAAGGAAACTTGGTGGTCGCCTATGGACTGCCTCTCTAAACATCCTATCCTCACAACCAGATACAAATGATTTGGTGGTATAAAACTTCTTATCAAAGGTTTTGAAGCAGCTGAAATAAGACATCAACAGTTTTACAAAAATGCATGCTAAAAATAAAAGATCTATTATAAGTCTAATACCTTTATCAATATGATCGGAGGCTGCTGGACAGCCCTATGACCCAAACAAAGAAATCCACATATCAAACAGCACAGGCAGGTGTAAGTCAGAACAACTGCTTTCCACTGGTCCCAAATTATGTTCTAGGTGTCAGTGGCACACATTACTTGACTTCTGAATATGCCTTCAAACTTGAAGGGCAAAAAAGGCCCTGCTGGTCCGGGTGCAAAGAGAATCACAAAGAAGCTTTAAAAAGAACAGTAAAACGTTTTGTTGTAATGGCAAGGTGAAGTGCACCCACCTTAACTGCTGACAATTTACAGTTTCAATATCATGCCATGTTGCACTGGTAAAGGTCTACAAAGAATGCTCTTAAACGCAGCTTGAGATATGAAAGGAGGCAACGAAATAAATCTGCACTCCTACTTTGCTGGACCACACAGGAGATCTTGGACCATGACAGGAAAGAGTCCTTTGTAATCTCTCCAACTCCCTGGCGGGCCACAACCATCCCATCTATAAGTGAACTCCCAAAACCCCCAAGAATTAACTGAAGAGACTGGAGAAGAAGAGGATAAATACAGCAGGTTATGAACACCTGAAGGGTCACAGAAAGGGAAATATTGCACGACACAGCATAAATATCACCAGTGTCTAAGACACTGGAAAAAAATAACTCATATCAATAAAAGAGTACTGATACAGCTGGGCTGTGTATTTCACAATGTGGATCTGGGTCATACTAGGAAATGTTAGAGAGTAGAAGCAGAATATTGCACTATACAAAACTGTACATTTGCGGGCAATAAAAATACTGGGGGGCTGAATAAAAATAAGAGGGGTACAAATGAGTGGTATTGTGGCACATACTGACTCAGACTCATGAATAAAGAGAATCTATTTCACGCGGGCAGAAGGGATAGGAATATGTTTACAATTATACATTTTGTACCATGGTTTACTGATGCTAGTAGAACAATGCCTACCCTCTCCAAAGGCTGTAGACGTCTTACTCAAGGCAAAGGCAATGAAACAGACACACTTATGTGCCGCTGCAGAGATTATTTGTGAAAACTCTATTATTCAGGGAATTACTTTTCATTTCTGAAAGGAAGGAAGTTTCTTCAAACTGGGTTTGAAGATGAGGATTTCCAATAGTAAGACACATAGGTTTTACCCAGACTACTTGTTCTTGGGAGGGTGCAGGTGGCACAGTAAAAGATTAAATAGAATAGGGTGTTTGCTTTGGAATCTTAGTGTGTAACCTGTCAACAAGCTGTAGGGATGATGCTACTGACAGCACCGTGCCTGGGGTCTCAGAACTCCATCAGCTTTATCATTGTGGGAAGGAGCGAAGAAAGTTTCGGCTTATGAGCCTTTTCTTTCATGACAAGTGGTCTGATCAAGCTTCGGAACAACGCCTGATAACAAGCTGTACTGACAGCTCCCATGACAGAAACAGACACTTGAGTTTACTTGAATGTGTGCCCCGGCCACCTCTAGCGGGATCTGGCCTTCAAGAGATAACAATATCCATAAGTGTTGATGACTAGCTTAAAGCACAAATACTTTAAAGCAGTGGTTCTTAACCTTTTAACTTCTGTGGACCCCCACTTAATCATTACTGGAACTCAGGGACCTCCACTAAATAATGTTTGGAATCCGGGGAGCTCTACTCAGTCATTACTGGAAGCTGGGGACCTCAGACTAAGCATTTTCAATTATTTGAACCACAAAACAATACACAAGAAGTACAGAAACAAGCATTCATCAAACAAATACACAAATGATGAAATGCAATATTTATTTCACAAACAAATAAAAAAAAAAATAGAAAATGTAATTTTAATAGGAAGGCTGAAGCTTTTTAAAATTCAATTGAGACCACTCATTGTCCATACTATATTCAGTTTGATGCACTTGCTCTGCTCCAAAAAATCAATCTGTGAATATTAGCTTCCAATTTCAAATTCCTTTCCATTTATAGAGAGTTGTACAATTTTCAATTTTACACTTTGCTTCTTTATTTATATACATTTTATTGATCTGTTATTTATTTTTCTAAGCAGTCGCAGACCCCCTGATGAGTAGGCATTGCGGACCCCTAGGGGGTCCCCGGACCACAGGTTAAGAACCACTGCTTAAGAGCATATGTCATCCCCACAAGGCCTACATTCCCAGGCATCAAACATGCTTAGACAGATATTGCATAGAAACAGTACTGAGAAAGGTTGCAAGTCGCGCCTGGAACAAGTCATAAGGAAAGACAAAAAAAAGCAATTGTCACACAGATATAGGGCAAGCAGCACCAAGAAGTTATAAAAATGGAAAATTGTGCACTATATAAAAAAGATATTCCAGCAATTCAAGACAAAAAATTTCTCCCAGAACAACCAGATACATATTGGCAGCAAAACAGAAATGCATACCTTCAATCATGCGAGGTGAAAAAGCAACCACTGAAAAGCATGGTGTGCCATTATCTGAACCCCAAATCTACAGTTATTTTAATAATCACAGTGGTACTACATGTAATATGTGACCTATATCAAATTGCTTTAAAAGCTGTGACGGTCACAAAGCCTTCTGAAAACACACCATCATCCAATGGAACGTCTCAACCAATCAATAAGCAGGTGGGAGACGATTTTATCACATTAAGTTTCAGAGATCCAAATTGAGGACTTTGTGAGGGTTACTACTTCGGGTAATGGATTGTCTCTATGATTTGGAATGTTGCTAATGGAGAGGAACACAATGCAACAAAGGTTAATAAAGACCAACGGATTAAGGAACATTTGCTATTTATGGTGACGGTGTATAGATTAGGGGCCCGATTCCCAAAGGTAAACTGAGACGAAAGTCTAACTTTATGACTTTCGGTATTCACAAAGGGCATTTACGAGTAGTAAAGTTAGACATTTGTCTCAGTTAAACTTAAGTTTTGGTCTTAAGTTTAACTGTTTGGTCTCAGTTAAACTTAAAACCTAAAAGTAAGTTTAACTGAGACAAAAGTCTAACTTTACTACTCGTAAATGGCTTTTGTGAATACCGAAAGTCGTAAAGTTAGACTTTCGTCTCAGTTTACTTTTGAGAATCGGGCCCTAGGTTTTTAGGGTTTAAGTGGGATACATTAATGAACTACTGTTCTGGAAAATAGTGGAGAATACTGGTTATATCTCAATATTTTAATTTTTGTTTAAGTTTTTAAAGGAAAACAAGCTAATTGATAAAGATGCATCATCACTTTAGAGCAAAAAGAGAGAAATCTACAATTACCTGAAAGACCAGGCAACCGAAAATGTTATTTACCCCATAATACTAAGGGCGCCAGGAGGCCACTCACTTATAGGGTGGATTCAAAGGACTGCCACACCACAAGACACTCATTGGCTTCCAAGGAGTAGCATTATAGAGCTGGAAGGCGTTGCCAATTGCTATGCAGAAGGTAACATTGTAATTTTTTACTCACCGACGTCATTGCCCTTGGCAAAGCAAGAAATGTTTAGTCCATTACGCTGTATAATATTCAATGACCTCAATCAACCTCTTGCATTGAACTCTTTTTAAGATAAATTGTAGGACTTCCAATAACGAGGATCACCGGATGACAGGCGCCAAATGTAAACATCTCTAACCGTTACTCTCACCCCACCCTCTTAAGCACCTAGACGCTCAAGTGTGTAAGCACGACTATGAGTGGATCATGTATGAAATAAGTGGTCAATATGGCTTTGGCAATCTCTTGATTCAGGTCATTTGAGAGCAAACTTCCACTATGGTGTTAGAGAAATTCAACAGTATCAAAGCAACGATGTACCTAGCTGACACACACAAACCTTAAGTACAAAACTTGATCTTCTGATATGGCCCAGCACAAAGTCATGGACAACAAACTATCTAAAATGAGGCTTGAGGTAGGTTAGACGTCACTCCAACTCCTTTTTAAGTGCATTATTTTCTGCTATTAGGCCAAAAGTTGATCAATCTTGGATATTATCCTGGAAATCATATACCAAAATGGAATAATGTAAAACTGATCTGTGTTTGTTACGATGATGTGGATAGCACTCACTGAACATTTAGGGCCAGAATTCTGTCACGTATATAGAATTGGGTCTCGTCTGTACTACAATTGGAGTCCAACAGCTGTGGGCCTGGCAACCGTATGACCACAATAAGGAAAGTTAGCTGGATGAGACTCCCAGTACAAATGTTATCTCAGCTACTACCCTCTACTTGGCTTAGGAGCCTTGAGTGGGGGATATGAAGAGATGTGGATTGCTCCACCTTGCAGGAAGGTCAATTGCACACAGTCTTCACACAGACACACAAGAGCAGTGTAAATCCTCACCATACTCACACAAAAGAAGAAGATAATTGAAACTAAAACCAGTCAAATAGCAAGCAAACGGAAAACATCATTACAGATGTGTCTCTCCAAGCTAAAGAGTTATTTACACCATGCAGGTACATAAAGATCCTTGCAAGCCTTGTATGTCTCAAAATAAGCAAGCACTTGCAATGCAATAGGTTTGACATTCGCATCCAAGCACTGACAAAAGCAATAGAAAATAATGGCTGCAGTGTAAACAATTAAAAAATTGAATGCTTTGTGTATGCAATGGATGAATGAGATAAAGAATTAATCATATGACGACAGTGTGCTTTTCAGATGGAAAACAGTCCCTCATGCAATCCAAAGTAGGCAGAAGGATTTGTCCAAACAGCCGATAAAAAGAAGGTGAGAATAAACACTCCTGTGTGCTGATCCAACAAATAATTGACAATGTCTTAAGGCAATGGCAGTAGGATCCTGAGCCAAAGAAGCCCAATGCTGAAGGAGGCTGAACTAAAGCCTCTTAGAGTATGGTGCAAGCGCCTCTACAAGTCAAAACTAAAAAAAAAAAAAAAAGCAATACAACTGCCCAAAGTGGACTAATACTTGAAGAGCAGAAGGAAAAGACAAAAACAGTGGCAAAATGTTACTGCCACGTTGGTCCTTATTTTATATCTAATGTAGTTGCATGGGCAAAGTGAGGCCACCTCCTGACCACTGACTCGAGAAGAGTGAGATTCCCTTTGTTGCAGGAAATACCACACATGGAGCCAAAAGCTACCTCTAAGTGAAATACCAACTAGTAATTTATTCATAGATGTGTAAAGTTGAAAATGACGGAAAGACAAAAAGCCATAGCAAAGCCAACAGGTTTCGTCTTAAGGAAAGCCTGGCATTACCAATGCTTTTCGCAATGCTGAAAAGCATCAGTTAAAAGCAATACAAGAAAAACAGGCACCATTACATTTTATTTGTTATTGATCGATCTAAGATGGTAGGGATAATTAGCTTGATCAATAAAAAAAAATTAAAAACAAAATTGCACAAAGGCGCTTTTGTGGGGGCCCGGCAACAACTCGAACTAAATAGCTGAACAATTAGCCAAGTGACCTGGAGTGGGGGCGTGTAGTGTAAGGACAATCAATTGTCACAACAGAATCAAAACCAGGAACTTGTTACATGACACCCAACCATAGCTCTCCCAGGATTTGGGAAGGAAAAGTCGCAGTGTGATATCTACATAGCTGTTTGCAACACACAGTTAAGCTCTTTAACACACAACTTGTTTGTGAACATTCACAACTACCTAAGCCCTCTGAATGTCTGGACAGGAACCAACACCACATCCTCTTTTGATGAATCGACGATTTGGAAGATACCACCTCTCCACCATAACTCACATATTTATAGTTTGCCTGGCAAAATCAAGGTGCTGCTAAGCGACATTGCTGCACTCGACAAAACAGCAGATTTAAAAAAAAAAAAAACAGCAAGTCTGATTGCCAGGTGATCTTTCATAAAAGGCACTGTCTCACCTATAATTTTTCTTAATACTGCATATTACCGTTTTAAATTTGCCAAAACTGGCATTTTTTCCTCCTCACTCACTTAAGTCTGCGATAAGCTGGCAGGCACAGGCTGGGACCTGAACTCGCAGGTGCACCGAGCAGATGGCCCGGGTATTTAAAGCAAGAGCATGGTCGGGGTCGCCACAGTGGGAGGGGAGACGCCGAACACACTGGCAACAAGCAACCGCGCTACTGCCAATGCTGGTGGCCACGCTTCACTGTAGCCTCACAAAGCAACTAGTTACATATCCACAGGAGAAATAAGTCACCCACGCGAAGTATTAGCCAGTTCAACAACAACTGCAGAACAGCTCCAATCTGACAAACTTTAGATCGCCTCACACAAACTCTCCACTTTGTTTCATCAGCTGCCAATTCTGTTCAATGGTTTCGTCGTGTAAGGTCCCTACAAGTAGTTTGATGCCGGTTACCGTCTCTCAGCTGAGAGCTCTAACCAGCCCAAACAGGCACCCGTGCATTCCTCAGGTCTGGCTCGCGCTACTTGGAAACGAGGCAGCAATGCGAGTCGCGCGCCAAACTCGTGAGGGATACGAATGGACTGAGTTAGGCTCAATGAGAAGCATTCAAGCAATGGTACTTTCCACTAGAAACCTTGAAAAAGTCAGGAGTGTGTTTGATGACGTTCATCTAGAGATGCCGGTCGACGTCTGAGGGATGTGGCGAGGTTATGTCCGACTGGCGCAGATTTCTAAACAAGAATGCGTTGCCTGTTTACAATTCATCCCATTATGTTAGGGCTCCCCAAAGAGTGGCGTACAATTTTCTTCTTTGGGGCAACCGGGCCAGATTTGAAAAATTGACACAGCTAATTAGCCGGGTTCGACATTTTAACGAGGGCCCTTGAGAGCCACTGTGCACCAGTAGAGCTAACTAAAACAATAAATGACCAAACTGCAAACATTTTCAGCTAGCAGCGAAAGTAAAAGGAGAAAGTAGAGCCAACCTCAAAACACCCATGCACACGTCGACACAGTGTTTAATCTGTAAAAAATAAATACATGCCAGGGCCCTCTTCAGGACTCCACTGCAGCTTGCACCACCCAATGCCCCTGCCTGCGCTGCCAATGAAAATACCAATACAACTGCTAACCATCACACTCCTTCCTACAAGTGTGACAATTCAGACTCTTCCAGGCCACCCAAAGCTATAACAATGGTTTGGGCGACAGGTTTGGCATTTTAATGTACATTGAATTAATAAACAGCTGTCGTTGAGCTCATCTCTAAATTACACAAAGAGCGTCACCATGTGACAGACTGTTATAGGTGCTGGTGCTGACAATTAGCTGCTGGTGCACAGCACCGGAAACCACCAGCTCAAATTAAACGCTGCTACAGTCTCGTTCAATCCAGGTGATAAACTCAATTGAATTTAAGACACTATGCACTTACATTGAAGAATAAGACATCAGACAGCTAAAGAGCTCATTGGCATGATACATAGTTATCAATTTCTTTTTTCGGTATCATTTTCACGTGCAGTACTTCAAAAGGATTCCGGACGGTTCACAACTAACACGTTTTTCATCCCATGTTGGTGTGCAGGCCTGGGGCTTTTTCAAAGGTAGGCGACTGATCGTGATCATTGAAATGTCTTGAGTTCAGCTTGTCAAGTCCATATGGTGACTTAATTCTTATGTCTCAATAGCCTTGCTAAGTAAAGAGGGAGAGACGTGAAGAAAGGGTCATTGTTCTCCTACAAACAGGAGTAGTCGGCAAGCAGGAAAGAAGTCTTATGCCCACTCACAAGAGTCTAGTCCTCTGGAGAAGCAATTCTGAGAAAGGTCTGTGAAGCGTTCTGGGGAGGGTTATTTTCCCAGATGATTACAATGATGTCATAGCTCAAGGTTTGGAGCCACTGCACAAGAGCATTATCAGTACAGTCCTTACCAGTACTGGGAATGGAAAACCCATTTTTGCTGGGGATGGAAAACACATAATTTGGGGGTTAAGATGTGGTAGCAAAAAGCGGTTGGAGTCACAAGGGACAGTCATTAAAAGAAGTACGACAGTCAACTTATACATTCATTTTTTAGAAACTCTGCGGCAAAGAAATAGGCAAAATGGACAAATGTGACAGTATTGTTTTTTTGGCTTACTTAATTTGTCATAAAGAGGCTGCAGTTTATATCTTATGGGGTTAAGGCACCCAATGCAGAACTATTTATGTGCAGAACGATTTTCCAGTGATAAGGTAAAATAACTCTGGTGGTTAATCCACTTGATGGAGAGATCTGTGCTCTGTCTAGTCACGGTTTTGATTCAAGAAGCAGATGTATGCTTGACCACAGACCTCCTTGAGAGTCAACACCGAACTCTCCCAGCTCGTCAAAGATACAAAACACATGGCAGGACACACTCTGGATCCCATCTTCACCCCCAGCAACAAAATAAATACAACTCCGCCTCACCACTCACGCTTCCAAATCTCTGCACTACAAGTCAAAGCACCCAGCATCAAGGTGTTTAACTGGAACGGGAACAAAATAACAGAGGCAAACTGGTGCAATGCCCTTGAAACGGACCAACCGAACACCACTGACAACCTAGACAAGGGCATCACCAACTTCAATCAATGAATCAAGAACTGTGCTGACTCACTCACTGTCATCAAACTTCACAGACAAAGCAGAACCAACAAACATGCTAACTGGTATATGAACAACCACCGGGAATCTAAACACCACTGCAAACAGCTGGAAAGAAAATGGAGATTCAACCACGAAGCCACCTCCAGAACCGCCTCCAAGGCTGCACTCAGGCACTACCACCATCTCCTAAGAGACACCAAGAGAAGAGTCCTAACCAAACATATAGAGGCAAGCTCAAACAGATGCAAACAGCTCGTCTCAATCGTTAAGGGGTTGACCACTCCAGAGGCCACAGCCAACATCATCATAGGAATTCTGCGACTACCTATCCAACTTCTTTTACAGCAAAATCGAAACAATCTACAGCAACTTTGAACAACAATCCATCCCTAAGAATATCATCCCCAACCTGCCCACCGCCAGCCAAGACACACACCTAATCAGCTGGAAAACATTCACAGAGGAAGACACCACAGCAATCATGAAAACAGTTCACTCAGGGGCTCCAATGAACCCCTGCCCATCACATTTACAACATGGGAGGACTACAGGTCAGCAAAATCCTCACCAACATCATCAACTCCTCCATCAAATCAGCCGCCTTCTCTAAAGACTGGAAACACGCAGCAGTCAATGCCCTCTTCAAAAAACCACCAGCCGACACCAAAGAGCTGAACAGCTTCCAACCCATCTCCCTGTTCCCATACCCAGCCAATCAACAAAACTCACCAACTACCTCGAACTCCACAACCTACTTGACCATACCCAATCCGACTTTTGGAGCAACCACAGCACTGAAACAGACCTCATTGCGGCCACGGACGAAATGTACACAATATTGGGCTGTACCCTCATCCTAATCTACCTCTTCGCTTCTTACAAAACAGTTATCACACTACAACCTCATCAGGAGACTGCACAACAAAGGCATCCAAGGACCGCCCTCAACTGGAAATGCTCACTGGAAGAGCACAATGAGTCAGACTTCCACCCTACACGTTGGAACCCAAGAGACTGATCTGCGGAATCCTTCAGGGTTCATCGCTCAGCCCAACCTTGTTCATCATTTACATGACTCCGCTCTGAAACATCATAAAAGCACATTGCTTCTTCATTATCATCCTTCACTGATGACACCAAACTCATTCTATCTTTGCCCAGCAAGTCCACCATCATTAGAACCAACTTCTCCGACTGCATGATCAATTTAGCAGACTGGATGAAAGCCAATTGCCTAAAATTCAACCCTGACAAACTGAAAGTGTTGATCTTCTGGAAGAAAAACTCACCCCTGAAACTCCATCCAGTAGCAACCACCAGAGCTCAGACCCATATCCATACTAATCAACCACACAACAATCCTGAGAATCATCCTCAATGATAAACTCAACATGGCAGCACAGGTCCATGCAGTCAGCCCTTCCTGCTTTAATATACTCTGCATGCTTCGCAAGACCTTCAAATGGATACCCTGGAATACCAGACATAGTCACACAAGCCCTCATCACAAGCAGACTAGACAATGGCAACACACTCCATGCCGGACTCTCCAACCACCTCCTCCACCAACTCCAGAGCATCCAGAACACCACAGCAAGACTCATCTTAGATCTCCCACGATGCTCTACCGTCACTACACATCTCAGAAAGCTCCACTGGCTCATGCACGCTTACAAGGCACTGCACAACACAGAACCAAAATACCTTCACAACCACCTTTACTTCCTCCAACCCACCAGACACTAGTGCTAAGCATCCCTCTAACACACCTGCCGTATTGACGAAAGCAGAACGGAAGGTATAACATTCTCCTATATTGCACCCAAATCCTGGAATGACCTTCCTCTAAACATAAGAGCCTCCTCCTTGCTTCTTGAATTCCACAATAAGCTGAAGACCCTGTTCTTCAACGAGTGCCCCCAGGATGACTCTCTACACCACTGTTACTCAAAGTATGGCCCGGGGGCCGCATATAAATGCGGCCCTCCCGACCTTTACATGAGGCCCCCTGGTCAACAGCAGCTGTGAGCTGCTCTTTACTCGTCTCAGCACTAACAATAAAAGGATGAGAAATAAACAGTCAAGCATCTATTTAAATGTTAGTGTGTGTTAAAGGAAGGAATTAACTAGGAAGTTCGGCACTGCTCAACTTTAGGAACATCTTCGTTTTAAAAGACATATTGCAGAAAAAGTGTGAAAATATGATGGTCTCTCCAAAATGCAAAAAGTGTATTTAACATGCAGAACCTTTTCACATTAATACATCAGATTATATCACACATTATATTGAGAAGTATTATTTTAAAAGTGCTAGTTTTCAAACATGAATTTAGAAACATTAATTCTTCCCTCCGCTCCTCATATGCGTGATAATGAAGAAAAAGGAGGAAAAGAGAAATAAAACAATTGCCTCGGATCACACAATTTGATAAAGTGAGGAAGCCGAGATTAATCCCAAGTTTTCTGATTTCCCATAGTGCAATTCAACCACTAGAAGTACATGCTTTGCTTTCCCTACACCCACCTTACTGCCAACTCCCTCCACCTGTCCGCCACCTCGCTGGCATCAATGCGTCCCCCGGTCACATCACAGAGCAAACTTATTGGCCCCTGGGAAAATGTTTGTGAGTACCCATGCTCTACACCCTCAATCCCATGCCTATACTCCTGCACCTGGATACTCTACCAGGTGAGATAAGGCGTGCTATACAAATCCACATAACATAAGGGTTAATGTGCCTGCCTCAAAACACATCATGTAACATGCAGATCACAGATTTGTTGACTGCTTTTGACACATATCTTTTTGTTGCTTGCAAGTTAACCCTTCTAAAATAGCACTGTGGGCTATGAACCGGCATCATGGAGTTGCATGAAAACTGCAAATGGGTGTAGAAATGTATTGTTTTTTTCGCAATTTTTCTTTATTCTAAGATGGCTATAAAGTAATTAATAAAACAGACAACCAAAACGACTGCATTACATTTTTTATCCAGTCTTTGTGTTTCTCCTGACAGTGCACTCCTAACATATAATTCTGACGGTATGTGACTCCTACACCTGGTAACTCTCAAAGTCTTATGTATTTCTGGCACATTAATTTACACATGTATGATTATTGTCTCTGTATAATGTGCATGTGCGAGTGTGAGATGTGAATCGTTCCAACAGCCTACAGTGGGACGAGCAGCGCTATAAAAGCCTCAAATAAAAACAAACGTGCATGCATATCGCATGTACATGGGTTGTACAAAGTCAAAAAGCGGCGCCCAAATCAATGGTTCACTTAAGTACTTGTGAAGTGTTAACAAGCTCTATGTCTTTGTTTCCCTTCATTGTATTGGCATCTATGCGTTAGGCTCCAGACAGGATGATACTCCAACCAAAGGTGACTGATGGCCCTTTAAATCAGGCTTTTGTTTTAGGCCCAGCTGGAAGTGAAAATAAGAAAAACCCCTCATCGTCTTAGGGTTACTGCTCCGAACATAAAATAGACATTGTGGGGGCGCAACTGAGTGTGTCGTGGTGTCATCAAATTACACAAGGACAAACTCAGTATATTTTACTCGGGTCCCAGATGCAATGGGTTCAATTTGTCCATCAAATCAAGCTGAGATTTTGAGACTATTTGGAAAGTTGTGTCTATATGTAAATTAATTGTTGTTACATGCAATCTGGGAGGCAATAAAAAAATGCCTTTCTTATGTGAATTTTGCTGTACTCTTAATGCATGAATGCACGTTTATTAGAACATTTGCTCTAAAAAACGTTGTCATGATGTGCCCTCCCGGGACTCAATGCAAGAAGAGGAGGATGACCAGTTACCTCCTTATGTCTCTCCTGTGCTTTTCTTGCAGTCGCCCTGGGATACACTTAACCAGGATTGTAGCGGTCCCTTTAAATTTTCGGCTCCCCACACCCGGGAGGAGCAGACGTCACACGTGACAGGTTCACATGCACCAATAGGATCACCTGATGACGTGGAGGGGCCTTTCTTAACCAAATCGGAATCCGAGGAGGTTGACGCGTATTGGGATCACGGAAGCTGCGAGTCCAGAAGGAGCCGGAGAGGAATCACGGAACAGAGGGAAGACGCTGACCAAGCCTCGCCGCGCTACGAAGAGCAGGGGACTCCGAAGCCTCAGCACAGCCATTGAGGAAGGAACCACGAACGGGAGCCGGACCCGATCCGGTACCACGAGACTGCCAGCCACGCTCACAGAGGAGCGTGGCTCCCAGAGGTACGTGATCGAGTGCGTGCTTGGTTCCGAAAGGGGTCTCCCGCAAGTGCCCAAAACCCAGGGGAGGGAGGAGAACCCTGAGCCCTTAACACCCAAGGCGAACGCTTTTGTTTCCTTCTTTTTTTTTGGTTTCACACAATCGTTTCGTACGGCGTTGGTGACGGTACGGGTGTTCTTCCCTCACTCCTTCCCCCTTTGCATACGAGTCGTACAGGCTCCCAGAGTGACGACTGTTTCTCTTTTCTTTGTTTTCCCCTACGGTAACCTGACCTCAACCTGCCGGATGCAGAGGATAATCCATTGGGAGCCTTCTACATAATCCTGACGATAAGGAACCTAGAGACCAAATGGACTGACCTTGCTTTATGTTATCGTTTTGCTTAAGAGAAGATTGACTAATAAATCTTCCTAGCCCACATATGGTGTCTGTCTCTGGCTGAAATACCACACACGTGTTACTGGGCATCTTATTTTCACTGCCAAAGAATGAATGAATGAATGTATATATATATATATATATTCACTGTGAAAACCAAAGGTTAAAGTAACACTGTAGTTAGGTGAATTTGTCAGTGACAACATTAACATTTTGAATTTAAAAAACACAGAAATTCACCAGTTAAAGATTGCAGCGCTAGCTATAACTTGCGCACCCTCCATTCACTGCTTATGAACATCAAATATGACATCACTATGTTCTATTACATCATTGATGACATCTCAAATGACAATTGATGACATCACTGAAGACATCAAGATTCATTTTCCCGCATATTGCTGTATAAATTGCTATGGCTTTACACGTTGCATAGTTCACATTAACAATCAACCACAGATATATGGGAAATCCTCAATGAGTACGGTGTTCAATCTGTATATAACTATTTTGAGGAAGCCAAAACAGTGAATGCCAATTCCAAAATAAATGCCCTACTACACACAGCTTTTATCTGCATCAAACCCCTGACACACCGAACCAAGAATCTACATTAAGAAATGAAGTTGATATCATCAGAGAACTGAGTACTGTAAACAGTGTTTAATCTATGGGGAGAGTTCATTCTATACCACACTGTTTGAAAACAGTGAAACTCTCATGAGAAATACACCATAGAGTATTCAAAAGAATCTAGGAGCAGTGTACATTCTATGCAACACTTGTTAAAAAAGACACTATTTGGTAAGAATAACCAATATCTGAAGGTGCTTAAGATCCTACTACCTTCACCCTTCATACTGTGGTGAAAATTTTACAGATAGCCCTTTGTCTGAAGCAAAACAAGCACATGTACATAGGTTAGTACCTGGTGCATGCACTCTTCCATGTTAAGTACAAATTATCATCCCGACACAGTTCTCTCTAATAACTCAAGGCTGCTTACAAAAGTTAGGGCCTTATTATGACGTCGATGGGCCCACCATCGACAGGCCGTCGGTGGTGGACCCACTGACATTCATAGAAGCGGTCCGACCACCGGATTATGATCTGGCGGTCGGAGGCATCAGTCGTAGGGACCGACTGCTGCTTTTCCGGCGCGCTGAAGGAGCCCGTCGGCGCAGCGGTGGGACTGTAATCCCTACAATAGGGGCGGTGCCTGCTCAGGCACCGCTGTAGGGATTTCGATGGCCCTCTTCCCTCTGCCTTTACATGGCAGTCCGACCACCACGTCGTGACCAAGGTGCATGTGAGCACCAAAACAAGTTGGTGCTTTTGTCTTTGCTTAACTAGGTTTAAATAAACTATTTGACCTGCACCGGAGTGCCGTGGAATCTTTTATTGGGAAAGGAACCGGTCTTCAATTATTTAAAACAGCGCGTAGCAAAGAGCTGTAACGGAGCACCACTAGCGATTTGGCAGCCTGAGGGAAACGCCAAGAACAGAGGGAATATATTTTTTTTGGGGGGGGGGGGGGCTTATTGTTGTTGCTGGTACTTCCGCAGGACTACTCAGGGGCCACAGTGGCTCCTGTCGGACCGTGATGACCGAAAAATTATTTTTTGTTTTAAATCCCCCACCCCCTTCCCCTAAGGGCTAGGGGATCAGAGTATCCCTACCCTACATTACAATTACTAAATCAGCAATTCAAACTCATTTTTTTTTTTTTTTTTTTTTTAAATTCAAAGAGCCTTACTGTAGGCAATTCCTGGAGGTCGTAGTTCACTAGCCATCTCGGATCTACTCATACTAAGATACACTCTTTGAACATAAGCGAGAAAGTCTCAAAATACAGGTGCACAAATGTGTATGCACCATATGTTTGCTGGTGGGTGCATGTATAGGTACATAGGAACACATCCTGACCTACAGTTCTTTCATGTCCTTTTGCATCCAACCACTGTAAAGTAGTGTGAGAAAAGAAGATAAACATACATATATGCTCTATTTCTAAGTATACTCTACACTGAACTGAAAATTAAATAGTTAAATTGATTCAGGAGCAAAAAAGAATATTCAAGTCTAAAAACTTATCAGTAACCCTAACTTAGACATACCAATAATGCTGGAAAAAGCATCAATAAAGCAAAGTATTATACCCCCTGCAAAGTTCTGGCACTGAACTGTACTTCTTTTTCAAGGATGAGCACAGTGATAATGCAAAAATCTGTCACTCACATTGCAAGAGAGCCAATGGCTGAAATGGATTGATCAATTGCCCCATGCTGTACCTGTTAGAAGGTGGAAACAAAATATGAATGGCACTTGAACAGATCAATAGATGAAGAGTGCTGGACCAAAGCCCCTTTATGTATGTATAAATTTATTTTTTATTTATGTTTTTTTTTTTTTTAATTACATGAGGTACTAATACCACTACAGTGTTTCATAGACCAGACCTAAAAATGATGAAGATGCGTGCTGCACAGCTTGTCTGGAACGTTTTCCTTTCATAGCACATACAATTATCTGCTGTATACTTCACAAATCATGGCGATAACAAATGTCTCCATCTTTCTTTCTATGTAGCGGCAGAGGGACTGTCAGAGACTACAGAAGACTTTTGAAGCTCAATTTAAATGTTATGGACTGCAGCATTTTCTTATGTAAATATACTGTAAAATGTGAACCGTTTAACATTTGTTAATGGGTAAATGCTGTAAAGAATTTTAGCATACTCGCTAACCTTCCATCTTTTTTTCTAAATTAATGGAGAGAAAGGCTACTCCAAGCACAAATTTGCTCCTCTCACACTATTTCACCATTCATTTTCTCTCTTCCCTTAGGTCAGGGTCTCCATCTGATTCTTGCCACCTCACATTCTGGACCTTGCAACTAATCAGATCTATACTGTTCTTGCCAATCTATGCAACTCTTTAACTGCTATGGCTTGGAAGGAGTCCTTGGTTGTTCCATTATTAAAATAGGCCCTCAAATGATGCATCTGAGCTATCTAGTTTTTGTGCAACCTCTACTGCCTCACCCATATAAATGTTTTGGAAAACATGCACATCAAAGGTGGGGGCTGCCCTGAGGGAACTACACTGGCTTCCGGTACAGGCCAGGATCACCTTTAAGGCTTTGTGTTTCTGCCACATGATTGTCAATGAGAAAGGGCCAAGGTACCTGTGCCCATTACTCACTGCGTATAGACCCACCCGGAACCTGAGATCTATGGGCCCTGCTAAGTTGGTAGTGCCTAAGGTCCGCAAGGCACAATTAGGAGGTAGTGCCTAAGGTCCGCAAGGCACGATTAGGAGGTAGATCCTTTGGTTTTCTTGCAGCTAAGGTTTGGAATAACCTACCTATCGAACTAAGGATCCACCCATCTGAAACAATTTTTCGTAAAAAATTGAAAACCTGGTTCTTTCAAGCACCCCCTGGGAACTGGTGTTATCACTTAGGCTATAAGGCTATAGGGCCTTTGTTTGAGGACTGGTGGGACCGGGGGGGGGGAGGGGAGGGGTCATCTAGGGGCGTTTGGTAGGGTCTGTGATGTCCTAGAGCGGGGACACTCCGTTGGAGTAACCAGGCGCTTTATAAGCTTAATAATAATAATAATCTTTAAATATCTTATCTTGAATCTAATTCCTTAATCTTTCACAAACTGGTTTCAGGGTACTGCATAGTATGTCCATTGTGGACAATTTTAGGATGGCATAGGATCAAGGTGGGACTTCTGTTGTGATTCTACTCAATTTATCAGCTGTCTTCTATCCTGTTAACCACTCCACCTTAATTAAGCATCTGTTGGATTGTGGTATACATGGCAGAGCTCTAGACGGGTTAAAATCCTCTATTGCAGGTTGCTGTCAAGCAGTTGGTATGCTACCTTTGCAATGTAGTTTCCTAAAGCTTCATTGTGGCGTACCTCAAGTCTTGTCATTAAGCCCAGCCTTTTTTAATGTCTACATTGCCCTACTAGCGAAGCTCATTGGGTCGCTCACACTGCCTGTAATGGCCTTTGTCGATGACACTCAAATTTTCCTAGGTTTCAACCAATTTCCTCTTCTCACACAATCTAATCTCCGTCTTTGTCTTCTTAAGGTGGCTATCTTGATAAACAAAAATCACCTAAGGTAAATGGAAAAAATAAATATTGATTACTGGTGGCCTCTACGAGTTAGGCCCTCTATTTAAACCCACATCCTTTGCTAAAACTTAGGTAGTCTCTTTCCATTGCAAGAGATATTTGCCAGTGCAAACTAGCAAAGTAAGCTCCAGTAGTTTTTTCTACCAGAGAATGATCAGGAAAACAAATAATTTCCTTCCTAATCACTGCCAAAGACAGTCATTCAAGTTGTTACACTTTCTAGGCTTGATGATTCAAATACCGTCTCTCTTGGAATTCCACAATATTTGCTTCATCACCTTCAGTTGATTTAGAATTCAGTTGCCATTCTCATATTAGAAATGGTCTACACCAGATGCTCATGCTTCCTATTAAGAAACGCTGCCTATTTAAGGGTCTCTACTTTTGCCATAAGTCCTTTTAAGAGCAGTGTTATACCTACTTGCAGACTAAATTCAACCCTCGTACTCTTCCAAGTTTCTTCATCAAATTCCCAAAATACAGAAGAAGCATATAGGTGGTACAGCTTTTCCTACTTCCACTGTAGCTCCACCTTGAATCTAATCATTTTATTTTTCAATGCCAACTTAAAACTCTACTCGTTTCTTCTTTCTTTGAGCGGAGTTCTTCAGTCTCTTCTTTAGCACCAGAGCATGCCAGGTTGGGGAGCAATGTGCTTTACAAGTAGATACCAAAATCATTAGCACCAAAGACTGAGGTGATCTGCAAATAACAGGGCTCTGTGTCAACAACAGTATGGGTCAACACTATCAGTGGGAGGCAATTTCCTAAGGCTCTATGAAGAATGGTTACCTCTGCTCATATATGTGACTTAACCAGTTTAATACAGCAAATAAAAAGTATCAACAAAATGAATAGGATTCTTAAGATTGGTGACCCACAGAGCGATGAACCACATGTGAAAATCCTTATCAAGGGATACAGTATGAAGTCATTCCCTCCAATCTGGGATTCCAAGAGACTAAAATCATTAAGAAGCTAGTGGGCTGTTCACCTGTCCTCCCAAGGAAGAGTGAGTGGTTTCTACAAGGGATTATCTGAAGAAAGGACTTGAAGGATTGCACTGGGGTGAATCGAAAAAAGGTTTTATAAATAAAGGAATCGGGGTAGCCTAGAATCCACTTGCAGCACTGGTCATATTTAAATACAGATACTGCAAATGTTCAGGTCACACAGTGGGGACCTGGTTTCTTATTGTAGTAACCTCATTCCTTTGTTATGCCCTGCTAACATTCAATAACAATACAAGAACTCAAAGAGAAGAACGTTAAACCAAAAGAATTGACTCATGGATAAGAGAGAGCGCCTCTGACAAACCATCCATCGCTTTCTATCAGATATCTTACAGAAGATAGCAGGCTCATCAAGTGCAGCAAGAGCTTGCAACCCTGATAAATGTATTTTACTTAATACAGCTACAAATGTTCCTGTTCCACACGGAAAGGAGTAAACAAAAGAAATGAACACGACCTGTTTAGTTCAATCCCAGTTCTGAAAGATGATCACTGGTGGTGTGCAGCAACTCTGGACCACTTATCCAATGGTACACTACAGCTCAAGCTTCCACAAAGAGAATGTTTTGCTTTCCAGATCCAGGGCCTTAAAGCTCACAGTTCTCACTACAAACAAAGATATGGCTTCAGATAATTGATCACATGAAGCGGAAGCGGGCATTCTATGACTACTTTTGGCAAGGAAGTAGTTGTACCAACCTTAGATAGTTCAGGCCTCTGACCCCCCCACTGATATTTTCTTCAAGTGCGATGAAGTTGTCTTGGCTCCAACCATGTGCTTCTTACTTCGAGCCCTCTCGTAGGCAGGATGGAGGAAGGCAGAGGTGGGGCGATCAGCAAGAAGAAAGCGTGCATTGTATGCAAGCTACACTGTGAAAGGTGGGATCCTGCTGCTCACTCGATCCTAGGTTTATCTCCCATATAGACTCATAAACCTGTACACTGATGTAAAAATACTCCGTCTTGGCAAACGCAATTGTTACTCTGTAAAGGGATAATCCTGAGGTGTAAAATGTCCCTTTCCTGCCTGGATGGTATAAATGCTGAGTGAAACATTTTCCAGCTCATCAATTTCTAGCTGGTGTTCGTGGGTCTTGGAACACAAAGACTAATGTCCCCCACAAACACTGGCAAAGATTAGACCAGAAAACAATTCCTCCAAAGTTGACTGTTGTATGCAATGTCACTTCCAGAAACATACTGACTAATCACCATTAGTTAACAGCGATGACAGGGTGTGGGGTCTATGGTGCATGGGAAGATCAGTATGCAAATGTTGCCCCTACAAATCATCCAACAGTCAGGGAGTGCTTACCACACCTTTATGCATTAAGCACCAAACACTATCACTGTTGTTTCATCATAGGGGTTCCCTTTACCCCAGTCTATAATCCCTGTAACCACTCAAGAAACACAGATAAAATAATAGAGAGGACCTCAACTTTAGAAAAAAATATATTTAACTTTAGAAAACATTGGATTTCTGTAGCAGACGCAACCCTGCCGGACGTTCAAAAGGTATGCTCCTGCCGACATAAACGTAGGGGTACTGTTCCTACCAGGCAGTGTTTAATCAGAACTGAAAAAACGGGATAGTCCGCTCCGAGCAGTGCTGAACCCGGGATGAGGTGGGTGCACAAGACACTGCAGTCTGCATACGGAGGCTATGCTCCAAGCACCAGCTGCAGCAATAAGTGATTTGGGACTCAATGTATCTAGAACACATTGCCTGGTATCAGCAACCTGCTTCTTCCATAATTCTATTATTTTCTAGGTTACAGAGTCCTCTCAGTTTTCTTCACTGACCCTCCTCCTGCAAGGGTCTCTCTTTCGGAACAGCTGGTTCCACCATTTACAAGTGAGTTATTCTGTACCTTCCACAGACCCACACACTGTTCACATTACAATACTTTTACGGTGAATGTATTCATATATCTATCTCCATGTCGTTCCCTGCTACTTACCGACCCTGCATTGACACAATATCAGTTCTATCTTTGGTACAATCTAATGCCGCAATATGCTTATGATTGTTTTCATAAATTTCTATGCACCCTTCAAAATAAATCTACTGAAAATGTACACAGCTGACTCCATTCCATTCACAAATCTGTGTTAATCTAATAAACGCACCAATTTGCAGGAGTTGCCATTTCTAATTGATCAACAGTAGTCAAACATGCCAAAAAAATAAACAAGGATGTTTTTGCAATAGGTTTGAAACCGTGAACACGGTAATATCATTCTATCAATTCACATTCAAATACCATCTACACTCAGACAGGCCATGGGGCTTCTTTGGCTCCACGGATCAGACAAACATGACTGGTAGCAATACGTGAAACTACAGGAGAAAATAAGTGCCTTAAAAGAAACATGTTTGGACTTTGTAGTTCCGCAGGGAGCTGACCATCGCATGTGAACTGAGATATGTTTGCCTGTCACCGCTGTGTAGTACATACTAAAGGTTTTCTATTACTAATCGAAGAATCATCAAACAAGCATGGTGCTTTCAACAAGACATCACAGTGGAAGGCCATTACGCTGAGCTCCAATACAGTGAGTAAATTTGGAAAAATTTAGGAAAAACTTGATCACATCCAAATACTGGAAGTTGCATAAGACCCTCTTTCAGAGTTGCCCCATAATGTGAACTGGGCGTGCAAACAAGGTTTTACACCTCAGTGGGGAACATAAGTCACTCGAGAAATTTTGCACACCTTAACACTTAACCCATCACCCTCACCCCCTTTTCCATAAACCCAGCCAGATCTCACCTGGCAGATAAAATGTGTGTGTTAAAAAAATGCAAGATTCCGGGTTTTGCAGCTAAAAGGGCTGTGAGGATCAGGTGGGGGTAAGATGGGGCGTGCCCAGTAGTACACTGTTATTCCCCATGTAGATCTGTGGAACTTCTAATGGAGAGGCAATACCGGAAGTTTAAGCTTTCCCCCAAATATTACTACGGATACCAAACTCTGGGCCACTGTCAATGAGGGTTTTGGTGGGGAGTGCTTCGACGGGAAACAGTACACAGGTAATTTTGCAGTACATTAGATAGCTGTGATATCAACCACCATGAGATGAACAATGTGGAGAATAACTGGACAACATACAATAAAAGCACTGTCATGGGAGACATAGTGCATTCCATGTAATGAGTCCTCAGGTTGCAGGAGATGGTTTGTGGGGACATAAAGCCCTTTAGTTGAGTGGCTACTCGAAACACAAACGAAAGCATGCTACAATGTGCTGCGGTCAGGAGAGAGAACAATGCAAGTCAGGATACGGCATAGAGGCAATGGGTGAGTGCAGGAGGCATGGAAAGAGAACTGTAAACAACTGCATGTCAATCTGTGCCTCAACCATTTTGGTGCCCTATGGAGGGTGAGGGAGCAACCTCTGAAAGTTGAGTAGGGTACTATTGGTTAACAGCACTTCCCCTAGAGAGCGTAACTAAATATTTTGGGTCAGACGGAGGAAGACATTTCAGCAGTCCAGTTTTCTCAAAGCCAGGTAGGTGGGAGTTTTGGCCAAGGTAAACAGGAGGTGAAAACAGATGCTCCTGATTGTGATATAGGAATGCAATGGAAGTGGAGGTTATAAATATGGAGGTGTGCATGGAGCGGTTACTATCCTGCAGTTCTAAAGTGCACAACATGCAGTGGTAGAGCATCATCTTGTGATAGTTTGGGGCATAGCTTGTCATAATAGATTTCCAATATAATGGCTGCAGAAGAGGGAAGATGGTGTGAAGAAGACAGTGCAGATGGTGGTGAAACTGGAGGGTTGATTATTTTGACTTTAGCTCTATAGTTAGTTTTTACACTGTATTTGGGTCTTGGAATAACAGGGTGCATGAAAGAAAGCGAAGAGGTGTTACAGAAAACTGAAATAAGGATATGAAGGATATGTTGTGTCCAAAAGAAGGCATTAAGAGAGAATGGAATGAGGCAAACAGGACAAATAAACCACAGGTACAACAGTGGGTGATAATTGGCCCAAAAACCAGGACATTGTAACTCAATAGGAGGAAAACCAGGAGACTGATTTTCTCATTTTTCCCAGGAAGGACACAGCCACGCCCATCATATGGGTGATTACATACTTCAATTAAAATGTTCATGTGAGGACAAAAATGCATAAAAAGCAGTCAGAAATGCAATGGCTGGAAAAACTTCCACATTTAGGGTTAGTTATAGAACTCTAGAGATTAATGTTAAGTAAAAATAATAAGGTAGGCAATTTATAAAATAATTTAAAACTAGTTGATCTCAGAATGAGCAAGAACAGATGAGAAACTGTTTGCATCAACTCAGTTTACATTTCCTGGAAATCTACACACATCAGGACTTTGCAGAATTCAAACAGGTGACATCAGGAAAGAAGAATGTTCCACCGATCAGGTGGAGATGCCGATCGAGGTCAGAGAGTAGCTTTTGTAGCGGCTCACACACTTGGGTGAGAAATATTGTAGCCACCCTGAGCCTTGCGATTGAGAACGGTGCTAGTCAGGCACTGTGAGGAGTGCCTGGTGGAAGATAAGTAAAGGCATATGAATTCTCAGATGCGGTCAGGAAATTGGGTGGTGACACACCCAGGCTGATGCAGATTTGAAAAGTGAATCTGGGCCCGATTGTCTGGCTCTCAACTTAGAGGTGATGACACCTGTTATCGCAGGTTTAGCAAATATTGTCACAAGCTTACGTTGGAGAGATCGATGGAATTACAGTGACTGGATGCTGAACAGAGAAGTGTTGAGAAGACTGGAGAAGTCTACAAGGCCAATACAGAAAAAACTGGTCAAAAGGTGCCCACTGTGTACAATGTATCCAAAAGGGATGGTGATTCTTTCCTCCCACATTGTATGGAATTTATGAAACATGATTTTTATGCTTTTCTTGAATGGAAGTCAGTTTTAGGGATCATAGACCGAGAATGCTGTTCATTCTGAATATCTTGTTGAGGAAGGCATTCTTTATAAACCAAGTTACTCCTTTCCAAGACTGCTTGCACCAGGAAAATAATTTTGCTGTTCAACATACAGAATTGTTAATATTTAATACCCCAGGGGATTTAAAGTTTGAACAACATACAATTTTTTACTTTTATATCGGGATTCTGAAAAAAATCTACACTTTGTGCCTCCCAATTTTCTCTGAACATGGATTTTGTGGCTTAATCTGTGGTGCTGGTTTCAGGCAGCGGGTTTCGATAACTGCTCACACAGTTACATTTCAAAATGACAACCTGTCTTTTGACTCAAAATGATCTCACTGCACACCGTTCTCTGCAAAGGATGCTCAGTTGGCAGAAACGTTCCATAAAAATTACACTTTTATTTTAAATTCGCATCTCTTTAAAACATCTTCAAGTAGCAAATACGAATAGATAATTCTCTTACGAATCATTATCCCCAACCTGACATGTTTCGAGCCTGGCCTGGATCTACTCGGGGCCTTATGAGATAATGCAAATGCATTTCAGCTATTATGGCACAAATGAAATTTACAATTGTTAGGAGCCTAGTGAATTAATACAATTCCCATGATTCCATACCATTTTATTAGGGCCAAACATCGGTTTCGAATTATTCTTGGAGGATTAATATCGGGTTTTGGTTTCATATAAAACAAATCTGATACTTTGAATTGAGATGCCAATGATATAACTCATTTTCTTTATTCCTTTGAAACAGTGGCATACACCTTTGCCCCTAACGCCGTCAAACCGGTGCATAACCGGAACAGCCTCTTTTTTCTCTTTCCATAAACTGTAAACCTAACCCGAACACTAACCCTAACAATATCTAAAAATTTGTAATACTAATTCCAAACATTTTACAACACCTTAACTGTAACCAACAACATGCAACCCAATCATCACATTAACACTTACTCTGACACGTAAAAATGTTATGTCACCCTTTCATGTACACTGGAAACCGGATGACTTTTCACCTCTTTCACTTTATTAACCTATCTTGTGGTCGACAATACAGAACCACTTCACCACAATGATAACACCTACAACAAATCTCGGAGTGCTCTCCCTGCCTCAAAACGAAGTTATTTTCCAGCTGATTTAGCATCCATCTTTGTTTTACAACATGGCCATTGCTTTAAAAAGTCATACAGCAAGAGGTGGGTGTTGCCCAAGTGAAGATTAACAGCAAGACCTGCTCCTGTTTTAAAAGGAAAGAAAATCCCTGGAACAAGAAATGTGGGTTGGTGATAAGTGATTCCAGGAAACATCACATTCATCACATAGATTGAAAAATTAAAATGTCTTCGATTTATTTTCACTCCCATAGTGTAACCAGCTATTAGAAGTAGTGGATCAAAGTTTGGTTAAACCCCATTCTACAGTTCAGCAGAGAGCTGACTGGGCGAATATTCAACAATTGAAGCTTAATCTAAAACAAAATCCCACTAGTACTGTTTGGAAGATAGAGGAATAAAGTGGTAAATGGCTTCACCACTCCAGAGGGAGGGAGTTAGTACACTATCGTGACCATGCATGTAAGAGGTTGTATGACATTACAACGCATGCCATTACCCCGCATGCCGTTTCAACGCATACCTTTACCCCGACTTGCTGTCGGGGGTGCGCTGGAAGTTGGAATAGTATAATTTACTATTCCAACTCCAGTGTGTGCAACAGTAGGGAAGGTGCTGGAGTGAAATCCAACAACTTCTACCCCCTGCAGCAAGCCTTTCGCGTTGTACCGACATGCGGTGTAATGGCATGTGTTGTAACGCATGCGTTGTAACGTTGTTTCCCATGTTAGAGCCACTAGAGGGATGAGCAAGCACATTAGTGGTGGTTTCAACTGTGTATCAGTACATCTGCAGTGCTTCAAGCTCCCTTCAACCCTCAGCTACAGGCTGCTCCAGAAACAGACGAGGCAACTGCTCAAAAACTACTGCAGAGCAATCTGCTGGGCTGTAGAAACAGCTCTGGTGTACACATATCTCAGTCACATGTGAAGTAATGCCAGGTCCTCAGTTCTTGCACTTTGACTACTTATATGCAGAGATTTACCCAGTGTGTGCCCAAGGTTATTTATCTCTAACATTGTGCACATCCTCTAACAGGGAGGGCGGGATGGATGGATCAATAAAAATTTAACTTGACTGTTTCTCCCACAGTTTACTGGATCGGAGACAGTGTTAAACCTCAATTTCATGAGACAATGTGTCCTCGTATTAAGGCACCTCCACAAGCAACAATCAGCAGGTTAAAACAGTTCATTAAGTAATGGGCTCCACTCAATAACGGAGTTCAGGATCAATAAAAAGTTTTAGGTTTTTCTTACAAAAGTTCAAAATAAGCGGTAGAGAGTCAATGCCATGGAGGATCTCAGATGCAAAGTTAAACAGAGTATGTAAAAATCGGAAAATATTCTAAGTCCCCATGGGCAGCAAAATCACACGAAAATCTGGCAGCATCCCTAGTAGAATAGGAAAGTATTCTGGCTCACCCCCAAATCAAGCATAGAATCATTAGGAATTCTACAAACTCATTGTGGTGTGGGCAAAAGTATCATTTCTTTAGCAAATCAGAACACAAGCATAATACACACCATTGCCTTAACACATCAGCACCATCCCAATTCAAAAAAAAGTATTCAACACCCTTTATGCTAATGTCATCCGGATATGTTCTAACAAATATGAAACATTAAGACAATAAGACTTTCTCAAAGTGAATGAACCCAGTGATGAAACCAAATGAGAAAGATAATTTTTGCAATCTTACATCTGCACCATAGCAGATTCAAGACTAGCAAAGAAAATAATACAGTGGAAATAAATCATTATGTAATCCGCTTAACTGTGTCCCCTGCGAAGCCTGTGAGGAGGGAATGTGTGCAGGGGTGAAACAGGAGTGAGAGACTGGGATGGCATCCAACTGATTCAAAATGGAGATTTATACAGACACGTGGTCTAACTAAAATACAATAATAATTTTACTTCTATAGTAGGACCATGTGTAAAATTGCATACTATACGTCATTATTAGAGCACAAAAATATAAGATATAAAATATATAGATAGACAGAGACAGACAAACATGCTACTTTGGCAACTTTGTAACTCTGGTCTTCTGAGCAAAGGTCTTGCCTCAAAGTTGCAGGAAATGTACTGACTCATTGGTCGTTCCCACGGACAAGTTAACTTGAAACATTTTTCCATCTGGGATTTTAATTAGTACTCAGTGTATATCAGCAGACAAATGCAAGAGTGATCACCAAGTGGTATTAACTGCAACTGCTTCCTGTCAATACAGTAATTTTACAGTGGCCCACTGAAGCAATTACTGGCGACTCAAAGTCATCAGTGAAATAAGTTACCAAGTTCGAGATTACAGCAGGATTGGCAGAACCTCTCACTTAAACACAGGAAATATGCTGGTGAAATCCAGTGTCTAAACAAAATCATGGCTGCCCATTTCAAGACACGCCTAAAGTTTATTACTGTGCTCACAAAATGCTGCTTTACACTCCCTTGTTGCTGTTTGAAGTCGTTTAGAAGAAATATGTTTTGAGGGACATACAACATAAATCATCTGTTATAGTGCCCTTCCTCTTGTTACGCCTCTCTGTGGTGATTTTCATTTGCATGATCTCCACCGTGCACACCGTTGCACAAGAAAAAGCCACTCTGTTATTCTGTAACGGCAGGGCATCTTCGCTCATCAATTACATTTCAATCCTCCTAGCAGGCTGGGTGCAGTACTCAGATGCCAAACAGTCAAGGAGAGTCAAAACTGATCATAATCCACTGACTCTCAAACTAAAAAACTCTTCCTGTGACGAATCCTCTGCACATGTCTGTTCTGAGAGCACTGTGTATTCCAAGGGAGCCTCAGAGTAAAATGGGGAGTAATTGACAAAGAAACCCTACAAAAATGGCTGAAATTACCATACTAAAACATCAAATCATCAACAAAGACAAAGTTAGTGACTCCCCAGCACCTGCAGAAAACAAATATTTGCAGTCTTCAAGGGATTAACGGAAACATTCTCTCAATGGACATCAAAGCCCCTGAGGAGAAATCAAAAACAGAAAACTAGTGAGCCAACTCATAGAGATTCCCGGTTCCACGAAGAAAGCACTCTAAAAAAAGAACCAAATGAAGTGGCTTCTAACAGACAGAAAAAAAAAACAAAAGATAAAGAGCTTAAGGAAACAAAATAAGCTTCTATCAGAGAAGAAAAAACTGAAATTCTGCCACAGGAAATGGGAATAACTCCACCAAGCAGCAACAATGACTCGAAGCACTTCTGGAGGACAGTGGTGTGGGGATTTTCGGAAAAACCCTCAGTACTTGGAGACAAAATGTCTGAAAGCAAATGGGTTTGACCATTTTCAAAACAACGCGCCACCAAATTCTCAGAACAGCACCCCCAAACCTCAGACTAAAACCGTATGAAAATAGCCAATGATAAAGAATGCGAGGAAGAAATTCGAAAACTGGATATCGCTGTAATAAACAGAGAAAGCAGTCTCAAAGATAAAAAACTGAAAAACTAAAAGGCTAGAGGCACAAATCCCCATTCAAATAAAATATTCAAATACTTCACATACTTGTGGCCAAAAAATGTGCACTCTTTCATAATTTCATAACAGCTTGCTCTTTCGTGGAATCATGGCTATTTTTTTATAGGAAAAGCAAGACTTTTTAGTAATTATATTGATTGACATTTTCAGAAAAATATTACAAGAACATAAATCAGTACTTCGTATGCAACCAAACTGCAATGTTCGGCAGTAAAATCATATTAGATTCCAATAGTTATTGAGCATCTGCTTCTCTTAAATATTACTTATGACATTCGTCTAAGAAAGGCAAGATTTAAGATCCAAAATCATATGGACCGTTAAGTTTATTAACAGTGAAGATGTTCACCAATGTAATTTTAAAAACATCCAAGATTGAGAAGAATATGAAGGCATCCTTTCTGTGTCAATGTGGATTTAGAGGCAGCCTCTGTTGGAGTCTGAATGCCAGGTGTTGGCATTCATGCTCCAATACCTGGTACTGAAATGCAAGAAACAGAAGAAGGGTATCATAACACTGTTTTTCTGGATTTCTCTTTGGCCTTTGACAGTAGTGACTAAAATACCTCTTGGACAAGGCTGTCAAACACATCCCTAAATCTCTTACTGATTCTACTTATCAAGAAACTTTAGACAGGCCCAACCACACAAATGATATGGCTCAAAGGGCCAGCTAACTCCAAAATTCTTCATCAAATCTGCCATTGTACAAAACTCCTACTAGCCTCTTTCTAGTTCAACATATACATTAATGATCTAACCGATAACACACCAAAAAAACACAGAACACCCCGGTCACCACACTGCTATACTCCAACGACTCAGTACTCTCTCCTGGCATGTACACCAAATGCTCTAAAAATTGTTCTTTCCCATGTGGTGACCTTCTGTAAAGAAAATAGCATAATGATCAACAAAGGAAAAAGATCGTGGGATTGAGTTCCCAATCTAGGAGTCAAAAAATGTTACCTTTTAAGGAAACCAATCGAAAGGGTACATACATTTACCTATAGGACATCATCTTTGGTTCATCAGTCTCTTGGAAACCACACATAGAGAATTCCTCCAGAAAAACCGTAGTGATTGCCCAGAGGGTTCCTCTGCGTCACTCACCACTTTGGAGGTGCTATATTGTCCTACATGCCAACAACAGTACAAGCAAACTGAACTCAGTTTCCACCTATGGGGAAGTATGGTCAACAACGGAGAATACTTCAGTTATAGGAGCCAGGCAGAGGAAACATTGGTAGTCTCTGCTACAGATCCCAGATTCCTGCTCATCAGCATCCCTTCAGGCAAAGTGTACATATACCCTGGTTGAGCAACAGTACCTCCCTCTGGGGTAAAAGAGCGACAAAACAATACTAAAGTGGCACTAATCTGAAATCAACTAACGAGAATGGCAACCAAAAGCATACAAGATCAACAGGCTGGAGGCTTTTGAAGTGCACCCAACAGCAACTATACCTCACCATCATGCAAGGCAAGGAGTCGTACAGAAGCTTTGCCCCAGCAAGATTAAATCTGCTGGACTCCTGTGACCAAAGCTACAGATGGAACAACAATGCAAAACCAGAATTTCTTTGCAATGGTGCTTCAATTGAAAACACTGCCCACATTCTGTTACAATGTGGATGGTATTCAAAGTGCAGAAAACATGTCTAGAGACTATGGCAAGATAAACATATGGGAAAGACCAAAAAAGAACACGGTCATTGCTTCTGCTGGATTACGACCCCAAAAATCACGCTAAAAGTTGCAGTTTTTCTAAAGGCAGCTGGGAAAATCAGAAAGAACAAATTCTCACTGCCTGCTTCATCCCCAAAAGTATAATCAGGAGGATTAAAAAAAATCATACTCGCATCAACAAGTATTTCAGGACCACTGGTACAAGTACGATAAGAAAGCAGCGTCAAGACATGAAAACAAAAATAACACCTGCCTCCAGCTGCGAATGCTGCATGCTCACTCACTTGCTGGCCTTCATAAAACACTGGCACCTCGAAAAAGGAAAACGAGATCCACCAAGCGAAGGAACTGGACAAAAAAACTAGTCACTGACCTGAGGTGACAGACAGGCACCCTGAACTGCCACTGTCACTGCATAGGTTCTGTATACCCCCACAATCATATGCAATCACAACTGCACAAACAATACCATGGCACGACAAAGAAAACTTGCCAATATAAATGACAATGGAATACAAGGCTTAGACTTAAACTGATACCTTCTCTGCATGGAGTTCTATAACCCCCACAATTCTGCATGCTATCCACCACACCCTTCACAATATTCCAGCTTATGGGAAATTCATTCCCCTCACACTGATCCATCCTTACTATTCATTTACTCCTCACATCTACTAATAAGTGTTTTTAATGTTTGAATGCAAAAATGCAATGGTCAAATTCGGTAATAAATAAGACAAAATATATTTTTCATTTGACACGATTGTTAAAATCCATCACAATCCTCGTCGTTATCATGACACTTCTGAATCATGATAAAAATATATAGCTGTCATGCTGCATACACCTATCAAGTAAAGGAAGGACAGTCTGAACGCGCTCTTCCTTTATTGGGGTTATGCTCATACAAACCACGAGGAAGACTAGAATACCCCACGAAGCTTTATCCTCTCTCAAATCAACCAGAAGTCCGAAAGGTATAACCACCTTGGCGGGAGGGCGTAGACTGGTCTTGCATATATACAGAGCACTCCGGGATGATCTCCCTACCAGTCCCCTCCCAATTCACACAAAATGGGACAATGTGCTGGACGAGCCCCTCACAGCAACAGAATAGAAGAAAGTACATGAAGGGGTCAAACAGATAAGCTCCAACACAAGGTTCAAACTTATACAATATAATGTAATACATCAGGCATACTTAACCCCGCGAGTACTCCAGAAAATATACCCGAGCGCGCAAATCATTGTCCTAGATATAGGTACACGGATGCACACTTCGTTCACATGGTATGGCACTGACCCGAATTAACATACTATTGGGGGAAAGTAATAGATAACCTGCAAACTGCTACAGGATGGAAAATACCAGCCACTATCAAAGGGGTGGTGCTGGGGCTTCTCCCCACGGCAAGAAACTCAGTAGAAAATTCGTCCAATTGGGCTTGGTATTAGCAAAAAGGAGGATAGCAATTAGATTGCTGAGCCCAGATCCCCCCACAATTGAGAGGTGGGCTAGGGACATGCAGGAATGGGCCATAGCAGAACTAATCCGAATGAAAAGAGTTACACGTGATGACAAGCTTGAAGAAGATGCGAGGGCCTGGTACCTTATGATAGCAGACATACTTAAAGGGAAAGACCTCCGGAGGGGGAAGTAGACCCGTTGCAGTCGGAGAAGGAAGGGAGCAACACAATGGCGGCGCTCAAAGACTCTCCAGTACCCGAGAATAGCACAGAAAGATGAGATATATAATAAGGGGATAGTTCTTTATCTCTGGCGAAAGCATAGCATCTCACGACCCGACAGGGGGGGGGGGGATGTGTTAAAAGTTATTGTTATTCATAGTTGAAAAACAAGACATTGGTATATGCAATTTGTGTGATATATTTGAAACAGGGGAAGAGATTTAAACAGCCTAAGATAAGTGAAATTTGTATCTCCGCTGCGCGGAGGTAGGGATTATGTAAGTTGATGTGATATACCTGTATGAAAATGTACTGTTATTATGCAAAATGCCAATAAAAACAAAAAAATAAATCCTAACTCTTTTATGCACTTTGCATGCAGGTTTTTGATGACAATTCATAGCAGTCATTGTTCTATATTAGGGCTGTCTCTTCTGTACTGCGGCTACACAAGGATCTCTGTGACAAAAGCAGTAATCCACTCAGCTATTGCTCTGCACAGTATGTGTCCTTTGAAGCAGGCAAATTAACCCTCTGCACTACTTTATGCCACTAGACAAAACTCCGATCTCTCTCTCTAACGGGAACATTAATCACAAGAGTTATCTTGGCATTTTTATTACTTCCTGAAAGTGGGATGCACAAGGAACTCTGCAAAAGATGTCTTGAAATCGCAAGTTATTGCCAAGCACAGCGCCCCCCTGTGGTCAGAGCCCCCTCCCGAGGTCAGTGTCCAGTGCGGTCGCACCAGTCGCACTGCTCTAAAGCCGGCCCTGTTAAGCCTCATGCTTCAGGTACAAAAGCCTGTAATCAAGGAGTCAGATTGTAGGACCAATGACTTGTAGGACCAATAATTTGATCCGATTTCTCATTAAAATACTCAAGTGATTGACGTTTTTTATTGTCCAAGAGTTGGTTTACTGCATTGATTTCAGAAATATGGGGGGAGGGGGGGGGGCACATCTGTGTCGTCTGTGTTTGTCTTCTTTTGTGAATGTACTGAATATTATATGCGATTTTCAAGAGCCATACAATAAATGTATCTTCTATTCAAGATTTGGACGGGAAAAAAAAACATAAGTCTTAAAGGTACGCCAGAACGGACTAGACGTTCAACCAGCTAGATTCAAGCAGTCTGCTGGGAGAACCCGCCATACACAGAGCTCCACCCACATGCTCAATGATGACTTCCTGAGATGTCTAACAGCGGGTTGAAGACGGAGTTGTTCAGAGATGCCTAAAATGGATGCATGCCTTTACTGGCACCTCATGGGTGGTGTTTAACGACATCCTTCCTCTATCGGAAAGCACTCTGACATGGCTAAAGAGCGGCAAGGGGACAGTGTGAAAAGGAACCTTAAAAACGTACATGCAAATGTGAAAAATGATATGTCAGAAGCAGCTATAATGTTGTTCGAGTGTGTAGGAGAGTAGGATCTGCCTCTTATGTTGCCCCCACTTTTTTTCTGATGTTTACACTGGTTTCTGGCTATAGTCTGGCTGGGACCCTGCCAATCAGGGCCCCAGCCTCTCTGTTCTCTCTAAACGACTTGGAGTGCACTCTAGGTGCACTAGTGATTGGATACTGTGGTACCTTATGAGTCCCTAGTATATGGTACCTTAGGTACCAAGGGCATAGGTACTTCACAGGCCTACCAGGGGCTGGAGCATGTATTATGCCACCCCTGGGAAGCAGACTAAATCTGACACCACAGGCCTGCTACTGCAGCCTGGGTGAGGAAGTGCTAGCACTCCTCCTAGAGATATAGGTTCCCTATATCTCCCCTGCACACACATTGAGACTTATCAATACAGCAGGCCCTATCAATCCTAAGGGCAGGGTGCTTAGTTCCCATGTGAGGGGGTGCCTCTGCCTGAGCAGGGCCCCTCTGCAGCCCTCAGAGTCCATTCTCTGGGGCTGTTTGTGAATGCAGTCAAACCATATACTCTTAAGTGCATTATATCCTCGCAGTAAATGCTAACTATGGAATGGCTGCATCAAAACATGTTGTGTTTGGTGTCAAACACTTTGGAATCATACCCCCACACCAGTAACTGGTGTGGGAGTATGATCCCACCCTTCTAGAGGGATAGACATGTAGCTACTGTGAAAACGCGGTAGAATCCTGAAGAGCCCTGGCATCACAAAATGGATGCCACCAGTCACAGACACTGGGCTGCCCTCCTGCTGATGACCGACACTCGCAGTGGAGGAAGCCCAACAATAGGTATCCTGTCCCAAGGGGGTGTGACCACCTCCCAGACAGGGTTTAGTGTATTGGGGCTGGGTGGGTGCACTCCTAGAGTGCTTTGAAGTCCTGCACTGGGGGAGCAGAAGGCTCCTCTGTGCATATGCCAGTTCAAACCAGCTCAGGGGCTACCTGCCCCTGCGCTGGCGGGAAACTGGACAAAGGGAAGTGGGTGTAGCCACCCCCTCCCATAGGTGGGGTCATAGAGCTAGTCCCTCCCTTTCTTTTAGTATAAGAGGGGGAACCTGTGCATTGCAAACTAGATACCCCTGGACGACGCTCTACAGAAGAATCCTGGACCTTCGACGTTCCACTACCTTTGGAAGACTGAAGAATCTCCCTTGGAGTCAAGGAGTGACTCCCCTGCTTGTCAGGCACCAAAAACAACAACGACGGTCGCAAACTACGCCGCTCCCGCCGGAGCCCGAAGTCCCTGTAGCCCAGGAAGAGGATTTCCTGACTTCTCCAAGGCCATCGTGAGTCCCCAGCGAAGCTGAGGCAAGTGGACCCCACGAGCAACGAGGAACCGCAGACCCTGGGTACCGTGCACTATTGTCGAGTGCAACCCCTTCACAAAGTTCTACGAACTTGTGCGTTGGACCACGTGTGGTCCCAGCCTCCAACAGAGATCCCTCCCAAAATCAGAGGCCTACACCGTCCCGAGTGACCGTGGGCCCCCGTTGAGTGCATCCGCCCGAGGCGTCTTCGCGATCCCTTGCCGGCCGGCTTGTGGGTCCCCAGAAGACTTTCCAAAGAAACCAAAGGGCTCCCCTGGTTGCTCCAGGCCTGCCCTGACCTACCCTCGCTGGGTAAGTTCCTCAGACCTTGCTGGTCTGCACCATTGACTTTTTCTTTCCACCACGAGACTTGCTGCTACCAAGGCTTGTTGGCTCCAATCGGGTCGCCGACACCGCAGTCAGCTGCAGACTTCGTGGGACACGCTGAATCCAGCTCCTGGCCGTCCTCGACGCCTCCTGGACCTCGTGGTCGAAGAGTCAAGACTCCCGTGAACGACCTGAATCTGTCGACGACGGTGGGCATTCATCTTCCTTGCCCCGGGTCACTGCCAAGTGCCCTTGAACACTGTCCCCTCTGCTTTCAGGTCTTCCATCTTCTGAATCCAGGCTTGGATTCCACCGGACACTTCTTCAGTCACCGCAAGCAGCAAGTCCTCACTGGCTCCCATTGAGAAAGACGCCGCGACCCGACACGAAAGGACACCTATGCACCCGGCTCCCCTGGGTGAGGTAACTTCAGCACTACGGTGCTCCTGTGGGTGTGGGCCCTAGAACTACTTACCCTGTAAGTGGCTTGCTTGTAGCTACCCTAGAAGTGCCCTAAAACTCTTATTTTCTAAGTGCGACTATCGCGCTGACTCGTACAGGGTTCGCGTCTGTGTTAGACACACCGCGTCCATCTCCCTTGCAACTCCATCTGTAACCGCGTCCTTCGACTCGTACAAGGACCGATCGGTGTGTTCGCCTCGAACACGCAAGGGACCCTTTAACATTGAAATCTCAATCGCGCCTATGCGCATAGACTCGTACAGGACTCGCACCAGTGTCTGAACACCGCGTCCGTCCCCTGTGGGCCTCCTACAACTACCTGGGGTGGTTCTTTGGGGTCCCTCGATTCTATATGCTCTAGGCCCAGGTCTAGCCAAGCTAGGATTGTGATATTTGATTGTGCTAACTTATTTGTGATAACTTTGCATTGTACATATGTTCCTGACTTCTAATCTCATAAAGAGATTAGTAGAGAGTTGTTTATTAATAAATACATATATATTTGATATATATACCTGTGTGGTGTCTTTTCATTTGGTAATTCAAGAGATTGTGTGGTAAAACAAGCTGCTTTACATTCCTCCAAGACTTAGCCTGAAGTCTGCTCTCCACAGCTACCACTAGGATAGCTTTCTATAAAGGTTGTCTTAAACCTACCTACCATAAAAGTCGATTTGTACTGGTGCAAGGTGTCCACTTTAACTAGTGAACAGCATATACCAGGCCAACTTCTCACAGAGTGCATTAAAGCGGCTGCATTGCTTCAAATGGGACTCTTTTCTTGCGGTCAGCATCATCACATCGCTGAAAAGAAAAGTTTACATTCCATCCACTTTACTCGATATCCATAACTCAATTTTTTACCTAGGCAACATCTTTCACACTCTGCAGAGCACCACTACCACCAATCACGCAAATGAGATAACACAGTACAGGCAACTGAGCCTTCAGCTGTGATGACCCAAGCTCAAGGTATTCTGCCACATTTCTGATGAGAAAGATCATTTACGAAAGGGGGTCTCTGTGACTAGCGTTTCCAAATGTGGGTCTTCTCTAGCTTGCGGGAGTAAGGGAAGCCCAAACACATGATTACTCCAGAACAGAAGTTATAGCACTGAGAGCAAAGTGCTTTATCTCAACTTAAAATAGGGCCAGCGCTTTCAAAGTTTAGGTGCTTCTGCACTTCACAAAATCTAGAAATAAATAAAACACATGCGTCCTCAGAATGCTAGGCACACTCAAGCTGTGTATTTCTGAGTATGACCAAACGGGGCACACTACTGACATTCCACGGACTCCTTCTCCAAGAGCAGAGTTTGGTAATAAGCCTTGAAAGGCATACCATTGCTGTATTAAGAATTTTCCAAGCTGTGGAAAATGTTTCCCTGTGAAATAGAATACAGAGAATACCCTATCAGTGCTGTAAAAACGCATAAGTTTTAAGACAAAACTTTTTTAGGGCAAAAGCATATTTGGGTTGCTGCCTTACAATACAATATAGTCCCCTTCTTTGCCACCTTAAAAGGTACTGTTTGTGGTCTTGAAAACTAGCAAACAAATGTGGGTCAGCCAAAAAAAAGAGATCCTCCTTGAGAACTTACGGAAACAAAATAGTTTCCTGCCCTGTCCAACATAGAAGACAATGCTTTCTAGGCCCAGCTGCCTCGGTTGAGAGTTCTTTGACTCCATGTTGTGACCCGCAGCATGGCTAAGCCTGCTCTGCAGGATAGAGCACAAGTTTGTCATTTTTCTGTGACTGGGCGGTTAAAAGCCATCACTGGGTGCAGATGTCTAAGAAAGTCTCAAATTGCATGGGCTAAAGACCTACTTCCCAAAAGCAAATCAACAATTATTCATCAGAGATAGTCAGCTCCATTTACAAGACAACACAACACAACTGCTCTCACTCACTGACTGGTCATCAACGTGCTACGACTTGCAAAAGCAATATCAGGGACAGCTGACCAGCCTGAATAATATGATGCAAGAACCAAGAGTCCACCGTGTCACACCGATGTAACGGCCCACATATTCTGTTGGACTGCTTGTGGTTCTTAGAAGAACGGAAAACATTTTTAAAACCCCTTTTTATTGCCTATGAAATTATTAGTAGGGATCAAGCTCTTAGTTTATTGGTCAATATGAGATTTTTAAATGTGACATGTGCAATGGGAAGATTCTTAATTGTAACACAGGAGTCGTTGAAGGAATTGGTTATATAATTTAAAATGGGCGGGGTAGAAATGTGATCTTACCCATGCTTGGGAATACCCCCGGCTCTTGTTATGTATGGTGGATGTACAAATGTATACCCAACGTATAAGTGATCTCTTCCCCTTGTTGATGATGAATTAGGCACTCCCTATGGTTTGGTAGAGTTCCCTTTGTTTATTTTATCAGGATTTTATTGTGTTTTATACTGTTTTATGGTTACAGTGTTTGTATAATTCATATTTTAATTGTATGTATTGTGGTACTTTTTTTTTATGGCTATATATGCCAAATAAAAATATAATAAATGAACGAACGAACACCGATGCTTCTCTACATTAGTGCAGTGTTGTCAACACACATCTGCGAAGCACCAGGATGGCCATTCCAGGCAGGAGATGGCAGCCCACTGGGCACTGTGCAGTTCCCTACACTCTTCTTTAAGTGATTCCCACCATTACACTCAACTGTTCCAAATGAACCGGAGACCACTGGCTTCTTACGCCAGCAGGGAACTGGACCTTCGGCACACACTGGGCAGACAGGTTCATTGAGATTTCAAGGGGACCTCACTCCTCACAAGTCAATTGCTAGAACATGAATGGGGTTCTCCGTTCAACAAAAACAAGAGGATGAGGCGTAACGGCCAGAGCTGCCGACTAATTAACTGGGGAACAAGGTTTGAGTCTCAGCATCGCCTCAACATCCTGTGATTCTCGGAAAGATCACTTAATATCCCCACCAAAAATGAACGTGTCCTTGTGTGTTTTAACTGGTGCTCATGTAAAGCGATCCAATACCTTCGGGTCGAGTTCGCGCTACAAAAAAAAAACAATGCCATGTCACAACTCTCAGCGGGCAGCGAGGTTGCACTACAAAAGACCCCTGATGGTCTGTGTCGAATTATATTCATGTATTCATTTGAATGGGGTAACAACTCACATAAGCTCTTAACTTTGCTAAGACGAATCCAAGCGATGTTGGCCATGTCATAAATTCATAAACACTTGCAAAGAAAGCCAGGTTGAAAAATCCAAATGTTTCATAAAGTGGCCGAAGTCGAAAACTTCTGACAGCTTACTGGTTGAAAGGAGTACTTCAATGTACACTAGAGATGGCGCTTGGTATTGTGTGTATATATATCATATGCCTGAAGATTTTTTTAGCCTGTATGAACTGAGGCACGGCACGTGTGGGCAAACGGATGTCTCCAGGATCACACAATGTTGGTCAAGAGAATAAGCAGGGAAGTCCGTTCTCCTTGTTCCACAGTCACAAAGTTAGCCACGAGCAAACATCCCTCACCTTTAGTGAATCCCTATCGACGAGTGACCATGGCACGTGTACGTGCGCGCGTACACACACACACTAACCCTCCTCTTACACCACCAATCTGTAAACAATGGGCTGCTAACAAGTGACACTTCCAGGCCGTAAGTCATCCTGTAAATGCTGAGCGCTCTCAATCAGCGTGGAAGGCCCCATCCCACTGCCCATGATAACTCCGTGAAACATCGAGCCTCTGTCTCCCGCGGCCCTCACGATCTCACGGCGGGGGGACGCGGCACGGTGGCGGCAAAGCGCATTTCCTGCGGTGCGAGGGGAAGCTACCGTGCTCGGATACTTCAAAGGCGCCACGTCGGTACTCACGGAGGCTCAGGCACCGCAATCACGGCTCCGCAGGACGCGGGCAGGCTGTCTCCTGGCCCCCCGCCGCCGGTGCAGAGCTGAGGAGCCGGCCGCAGCCAGAGCCCACGGGACGGTGCACACCGGGAGCCATCCCGGTACACGAGGGAGGCAGCAGGCGGCAGTGACGCACAATAGCCCGGCTCCGTGCGGCCGCAGAGCCCCCTTGGCTCCGGCCCCCACGGCCACATTCCTCCGCTGCGCGTCAGGCGCTCTGCCCGCCAGAATGTCAGCCCGGAGCTGGAATGTGCAGGGCTTCGGCGGCCGAGCTGGTGCCAGCGCACTGCCAGTAAACAGTGGGCCCATTATAAGAACAAGAACCCCGACACGCACAGCGCCCTCCCAGCCCCTCAAAACCTGCTCCACAACAGGGCCTTCTTATTCTCAAGCATGCCCCAAACACTCAAATGCCAAATGAATAAAACAAAAATCCACTGGCATTCTTTGGGTTCTTCCGACAGCCGCGCACGCTGCGTGTAACGAGTGCACCCCAAACGGCTGCAAATAAAATAGTAATGGAGCGAGGGAGCATGTATGGTGCAGCAGTGTGAACTCTACCGCCCTCTCATTGCTCTCAATGAAACACCACAAAAACGCACTCTGGTTCTATTTAAAACTGTGGACTATGCTTTATTTTTTAGTTTCACTTTTTGCAGGAAGAAAAAAACAACATTCAAATCTAGGGCACACCTTTCAACTCCGCTTCATCTGGAGGGTGAACCCCCCCCCACCTCCGCAGTCACCTTGACTCTTCAAACAAACACACCCACCCCAGGTACTGCCTCAGCCGCACTTTCCCGTGTCAACCCTTTAAATGCAGCTGCTTGTATGCTTTGAGAGAGCCTTCACTGCTGTTACCTATTCTGTGCCTGAAAGAACATTACCCCCGCTGCATGGGCGTGCAGTAGGATGCTCTAATGCTTGCTGTACTGCATCTGTTCTGTCTGTAAGGGAGGCCTGCACCGATTCTGCCCAGGTTTAGCAGCTGCGTGCAGAAGAAACTAAATGCTACTGGCTGTGCTCTAACTGTTTTGTGGCCTGTGACACTGGACATCACGTTTTCACAAAATAAACCTCAGTACTGTTGGCTTTGTAGGTGTTATTAATTTCAGTCCAGGTTTATTGGCTACAACGTAAATAAAAAATGAAGCCACTGAGACATATTGAGGATCATTCCAGTGCTAAAACTTGTCAACTAAAGTTGCCGCCCAGCTGCCAACCAAACCAAAACATGATAGGTCGCCAGAGATTTTAACTTTAATTTGCCGGGTCTTTAATGGCCAGAGTCGAGTACAAGGAAATCAGTCTAAGTGCCTAAAGGCAAGAAGGTCTGAGCAGGCACTCTACAGGCTTTCTGATACTGTTGGCAAGTATTAGGCACCTAATGTTTGGATTCTGTCACACATGGGCGCACTTATTTGAAGCACAAACCAATAATAGGGATTATTAGATAGTAAAGTGTATGAACTTCCTTTCAAAGGGGATTCTAATCACATGTATGCTTTGTAGAGGCTCCTAAAAGAGGCAGCAGACACCCATTTCCAGAACTCCTGTGAAAGTTAGGGGCTTATCCCTGAGAACATTCGAACTCACACACATTTGCTTTTTCCTCACAAACATAATAATAAAAATATAGCTACAACTACGTGAAACATCGTGTTTGGGTAAACCAGCTTCTAGATCTCTTAAAGTACATCAACTCAAGCATGTAAACACTTATATAATGAGCTATTTAAAAACAAAACACAAGATAGGTTAATCACCTCTGTCAAAACAGTTAAATAGCCCCTCAAACCCATACCACATTATGGAATACTGAAGGCAACTAATTCTGTCTATGGAGAAAAATGTCTGTTTTTGAACTTTTTGCATCGGTCTCCATTAATACAAGTATATACATATATCAAGGTGGATGTTTTTTGCTGCCTCCTTTTTAGGTCTCGCTTGTGAGACATTTTGTACAACGAGAGGCTTGCAGCCCACTCATTACTTACTTACTTGGATGGCACTGTGCTAACCCTATGCTCAAAAACTTTGCTAGAGAAACGGACATTTGAGGTGAGCAGATTGGGAACTACCCAGAGTTCTCTGCTTCCTATTTTGCACAATTTAATCGGCACTCTAAGTCTGAAAGGGTATTGTTTTGAGTCAGTCTCAGTTTTTTCTCTCTCTCTCTCTCTCTCTCTCTCTCTCCCCCCCCCTCCCCCTCCCCCCCCTGGCAAACTGCTCTGCCGGTCCCCCGGTGGGGCAAGGGGGGTGCGGCTGAGCTGTTTGCTAGGGCCGGTTTCGGATGATTTTGTTACAGGGAGCCGATATTGCCAGCCCCCAGGAGCCCAAAGCCGCCCCCCACCCTGGCGGCCCACCGGTGAACGCCTGGTGCCCGCACGGCCAGTCCGGCCCTGTTTCTGCATATGCTCCCTACACCTATTTGCTCTATACGGTGGGTGTTCTCGATAGCTGTTTGCTTTCTAGGCCCTCTCCGATTTGTGACAAGCTGGACAAGGAAATGTTTGTAGCCATTATGTGATAAGAAACTTGCAATGCCTCTGCAGCAGCTCACTTTAAAGGGGAAGTTCGGCCACACAGTTCCTTAACAGCTGTGGGTATTATTGTTACGGTGCGATCTCTCACTTTAAGAGCAGGACTTCCTGATATTGCATGGGATGGTGTATGTCGGCAGCAAATAGTCCACCAGTCATAGAACAGCTATGTGGAATAATCCTCGGGCACTAGTGGCAATACTGTATAGTATTGCAATACTCTGAGACACCAATGGCATTGTTGTGTGACCTAATAAACTATGGCACATGAATGACGACCGTGTGGCACAGATGGCAAATCTTGTTTAAGCTAATGGGCAATATTTCATGCTACTGGTAGGGAAACATGTGCAATGTTGGAAAATTGTATACTCATGGACAAACTTAAATGCAATGTCAATCTCCAAATGTTATTCTCCAAATAGGATTACACTCAAAGTGTGCAAGTTTCATCCCTATTATTTTGTTTATTTTGCAAACTTCTTTTGGCAAGTCATGGAGGTAATATAAGGTCATCTCTTTGAGGGAAAAAGAAATGGATAAAAAGATAACTACTTGTGCTGACTTTGGAAGAGTTGGTGATCCGAATGTCACGCTACCCACATTTGGAAACTGGTGTCAGAAATTCTAGTGTACATATTGTTTGCAATGCATGGTGGAGGGTGGTGTGCGTTTCAAGGCCACACACGGAGGCAGTACAGGGGTCAAAGAAGACATTACTTCTTACTGCCCTATATTCAGACTTTGCTGTGCACAGCATTCTGTGTGTCCTGAAGCAGAGGTCACAGCAGAAATGTACAGATGCCATCTTATAGCTTCCTCTGTCGCATACAGAGCCTTAGCAACAACTCACACACATACAGCAGCAGCTGTAAAGCAAGCTCTCAGCTCAAGAAGTTATGAACAAGCTGGAGCCGACCCCACAAAATCACACTACAACCGAACCTCTCCGGCAACTGCATGGCAACAGAAGAGAGGCCTCTAATCTGCTTTTGCCAAGATGGCGAGCTCAGCAGCTCAACCATTTGCTTCCACTCAGGAGTCACCACAGTCCCGGTCTGATAAATGCAAACATTCGGTTACCCTAGTGCTAAGCAGAGCATTCGTTTGCAAATCTCATCAATTATATTTTTCTCCAAGGTGACCAGGATTTCTTTGCATGCATGCTTTTTTATGGAGATGCTTTATTTCAAATCACTTTTTCGCTGGTTGCTGGCTTCTCACTTAGAGTGCGCGAAATAATGTCTTAATTGTATACCTCACAGTTTTAGTGAGCAGTGGCCAAGCCAAGTGTGAGAGCACACTACACCTCTGGTGTCAGACCGACGTCATCACCGAAACATGGCTCGTAAAAACTAAAGTTGTTTGGTATATACTGGCAAAGTAATGGGTGCCTACGTGTGATTTTTAACTCTCTGTTAAACACCTTTTTTCACTGACCATAAATCAGCAAGAAATGTCATTCAAATCAAACCGCGCATGCTAATTTAGGCCAAGTGAGGTTCGGTGGCCTTTGTACCACATTGGATAAAAAAACAGACAGAAAAGTACGAGGGTACATCGAGACTTTCACAATGGGAAGGTTCCACTACCTTTCTTCGAACACCGAGTTAGACTCGCCAAAGATTCATTCTAATAACACTTTTAAACAAATTTCGGCATTGTTTATAAAAATACATAGAAACATTCGTTCAATTTAAGGACAAAATCAGGCACAATCAATGCAAAAAAAACCACCACAATAATTCAGAAGTTATGTGTTGAGCTAACAAAGCACTGCACGCACAGCGCGGAGTCAGCTGCCACCCTTACCGAACGTGCACGGGCAGGAGCGGCCATGCTCGGGCTGACTGCCGGGGCCAGAGTTTCAGGTTCCACAGCCTGCCGCCTCGACATGCTCTCCCCCGGGCTCCAGCAGCAGCGCATGGGGGCAGGGTTCCTTCCTCTCCGTGGGCGCCCTCTCTACTTGGCGTGGACCCCCGGTTTGTCACTTTAAATCTCCCGCTGCGGTCCCCTGGTGCGCGCGGGGCCCGTACTGCCGGAGAATGTTCACTTCCTGCTGCTGGGAAAGACCCACCTCCGCTGGCTGCGGAGCAGTGCCGCACGTGGGACACGGGCACCGCTTCCGCATACCTCGGCTGCCTCCGACAGCTGCTGTGCATCATCACCCCCCCCCCCCCCTATCAGTCATTCTCCCACAACGCGGATAAATTGGGCAATTTACCATATCTGATCCCGCTCCCTCCCAAGGTCAAGCTGTGCCAACTGATCCCAGCCTCTTCCTTGCTGACGACTTGACAGTGTGCACACAATGTTCAGGAGGAATATGAGCTCACACAACTTCACAATCAACAGCAGGGACCAGCAGCCTGGTTAGCTGTGGGCAGGCCAGCAACCTACCAGGAGTCGGGATAAACTGAATTAACATTTATTCAAATACAGCCAATGCTTAATTTGTGAACTAATAAGTTAGAGGGCCAAATGTTTTGATCAGAAGAAGCCTGGCCTATCAAAAGTTGGGATGCCGAATACTAAGGCTGCGTAGTCTTGATCAGTGCTTAATTTGTAAAAAAAAAAAAAAAAAAAAATTAATAATAAGTGCCGGGGACCTCATCAGGAGGCCACCGCAGTTTGCACCACACATTGCAACTGTACTTCCACAACTATTAACCATCACACTGCTATAAGTGTGACAATTCAGACTGCTCGAGGCCACCAAAGCTTTAAGAATGGCTTGGGTGGCAGGTATTTGTTGTTTTTAATGTATATTGAATTACAGAACAACTGTTTTTCTGCTCATCTTTAAATTGCACAAACAGTGCTACCATGTGGCAGCTGTCATAAGTGCAGGGGATAGGCAATTAAGTGCCGGTGCGGAGCATCAGAAACCACAGTCTCAAATTAAGCACTGGTCTTGATTCTACATCATGCCTCTTTCAGCCACAACCAGCCTCTCCTTGCCCCTTTATCTCACTCTTTCAGGTTCTTTTTCATTCCTGCTTTCTTCACTGTTATTCCGCCTTTCTCTTACACCTCCTTTCCTTATTTAATGTTTCTCTCTTGCTCTGGGTCAAAGTCTGATGAAGAAAAATAAGTGGCAGTCCAAAACAAGCACTGGCATAGCCACTAGGACACGCCGTTGGGACCTTATAAGTGTTTAGCCAGAGCTTTTGGCTTTGCCAATGTCTTTAAGCTATGTTGTAGAGCATTGTGGCTGCTGTGCACCATGTTGAAAAGTTAGATAAAAAAGTGTTATAAGCATTTTTGTTACCTAATATATAACCAAGAAGACATTAAGTACAACTGAACAACCCTATAAAAAAAAAGAAATAACATAAAAAAAGGCAGCTAGTTTTTTTGTCCTTGAAATGCTGGCAATTTCTTCCTGCCGGTTCTAATGCTCATTTGTTATAGCTTTTTTGTTTGTTTGTTATGGGGTGGGGTGGGAGTACATAAACAACAGGAGGGTGGAGGTTGGGAAATAGTATCTGAATTACAACACGAGCAGCAGACGGACACTAGGGGGGAATCTACAGATGCCACATACCTAGGGCAGACTGAGGTGGTGCTGAGTGATGCTGAGGTGGTGGTGTAGAAGTGATGCTGAGGTGATGGTGTGCTGGTGCGGAGGTGATGCTCAGGAGATGTTGAGTGATACTGAGGTGGTGCAGAGTGATGCTGTGGTGCTTAGTGATGCTGAGGTGGTGGTGCTGCACTGGTGCTCAGGCAGTGCTGAGTGATGTTAAGTTGGTGCTGTGCTGATGCTGAAGTGTTGCTGCTGAATTGCTGTTGAGGTGGTGCTGCACTGGTGGTGGTGCACTGATGCTGAGATGGTGCTTTGTTGATGTTGAGGTTGTGCTGCGCTGCGCTGCTGCCGGTGCACTGATGAGGAGGTGGTGCTCTGCTGAAACTGAGATGGTGCTCAGGTGATGCTGAGTGATACTGAGGTGGTGCCGAGGTGGTGCCGAGGTGGTGCCGAGGTGGTGCCGAGGTGGTGCCGAGGTGGTGCCGAGGTGGTGCCGAGGTGGTGCCAAGTCATGCCGAGGTGGTGCCAAGTCATGCCGAGGTGGTGCCAAGTCATGCCGAGGTGGTGCCAAGTCATGCCGAGGTGGTGCCAAGTCATGCCGAGGTGGTGCCAAGTCATGCCGAGGTGGTGCCAAGTCATGCCGAGGTGGTGCCAAGTCATGCCGAGGTGGTGCCAAGTCATGCCGAGGTGGTGCCAAGTCATGCCGAGGTGGTGCCAAGTCATGCCGAGGTGGTGCCAAGTCATGCCGAGGTGGTGCCAAGTCATGCCGAGGTGGTGCCAAGTCATGCCGAGGTGGTGCCAAGTCATGCCGAGGTGGTGCCAAGTCATGCCGAGGTGGTGCCAAGTCATGCCGAGGTGGTGCCAAGTCATGCCGAGGTGGTGCCAAGTCAAGCCGAGGTGGTGCCAAGTCATGCCGAGGTGGTGCCAAGTCATGCCGAGGTGGTGCCAAGTCATGCCGAGGTGGTGCCAAGTCATGCCGAGGTGGTGCCAAGTCATGCCGAGGTGGTGCCAAGTCATGCCGAGGTGGTGCCAAGTCATGCCGAGGTGGTGCCAAGTCATGCCGAGGTGGTGCCAAGTCATGCCGAGGTGGTGCCAAGTCATGCCGAGGTGGTGCCAAGTCATGCTGAGGTGGTCAGGTGGTGCTGAGCTGGTGCTCAGGTGATGCCGAGTTGGTGCTGTGCTGAGGTGTTGCTGCGCTGATGCTGAGGTGGTGCTGCGCTGAAGCGGTGCAGCGCTGGTGCTGAGTTGCTGCTGAGGTTGAGCTGCGCTGGTGCACTGATGCCGAAGTGGTGCTGTGCTGATGCCGAGGTGGTACTTTAGTGGTGCTCAGGTGGTGCTGTGAAGGGGTACTGCTCTGATGCCGAGGTGGTGCTGCACTGATGCTGAGGTGGTGGTGTGCTTGTGCGGAGGTGGTGCGGAGTGATGCTTTGGTGGTGCTTAGGTGATGCAGTGCTGGTGACCAGGTGGTGCTGAGTTCGTGCTGTGCTGGTGCTGAAGTGATTCTGCAATGGTGCTGCGCTAATGCTGAAGTGGTGCTGTGTTGGTGCTGTGTTGGTGCTGAGTTGCTGCTGAGGTGGCGCTGCGCTGATGCTGCACTGATGCTGTGGTGGCGCTGCGCTGGTGCGGAGTTGGTTTTGCGCTGGTGGTGGTGGTGCACTGATGCTTAGGTGGTGCTGAGGTGGTGCTGAGTGGTGCTGAGTGATGCTGAGTGATGCTGAGGTGGTGCTGAGTGATGCTGAGTGATGCTGAGTGATGCTGAGTGATGCTGAGTGATGCGGAGGTGGCGCTGAGTGATACTGAGGTGGCGCTGAGGTGGCGCCGAGTGATGCTGTGGTGGTGATGCTGCACTGATGCTGAGGTAGTGCTGCGCTGGTAGTGAGGTAGTGCTACACTGGTGCAGAGGTGGTGCTAAGCTGAGGTGGAGCACTGGGTGCTGAGGTGGTGCTGCGCTGGGGCTGAGGTGGTGCTGTGCTGGTGTTGCTCAGGTGCTGAGTGATGCTCAGGTGGTGTTGCAGTGGTGCTGCTGAAGTGGTGCTGAGTGATGCTGACTGGTGCTGAAGTGGTGCTGCACTGATGCTGAGGTTGTGTTGCACTGTCTACTTCAGGATATATTGTGAAGTAACCTCACATTACAATCTGCGTTTGGAGATCACTAGGAGGCATCCCTTGATATTAGTTTTATTTCACCAACGATTGAAACCTAAAAGAAAGCATCAAAAGTTGAAAGTGCACAACTTAAAGCATCTTCCATTTTCATAAAACGGAGCAATAACAGCATGTTTACCTCTTTAATCGTATCCAAATAATCGCACTTTCAACAGCATAATGTAAATGGGTTGATCCTCCTGTCGGCTGTCTTCTTAAACTACACTTCCATTAAGTAAGTATATTATTTAAGGTTTGGACATTTGAGCTAATGAAACCAAAAATGTTATAGGATAAAAACAAGATAAGGACATGATTTTCAGCCCTCATTCGGAAAGCCAAAGCAAACCCAGGCAAACGAAAAAGTAGTGCACCAAAACTAACTTATATGGCTGATAGTGAAGTGATCCATGTAACAGGGCCAGTCTCCAGGGCGTGACCAAAACAGCAAAAAGGAGGAAGAAATGCAAACTATTCACCAATGTAAACAAAGGAATTTCGAAAGGCACATGAAGGAACAAACCGAAACAGATGGGCGTGCTGAAAGCCCATACAGTAGATACAACATGTCTCGAGAGACAGCATATGTGCTGCCTAAGGGAGACCTACAAATGAGGGTTGTCGGCTCCACCTCCAAACACCGGCTCAAATTAATCACTGAACGCAACTGGAAAAGCACGAGTTAAAGCAAAGACATTATAGTTAGTGCACATTATACACACCCTATTTGGGACAAATATATACAGATAATCTGTTGATGTTTTATAACATTTCTGTAACGTTTTGCCTCCTTCAATACAAGTCAAAGACAAAAATACACTATCCTGAAACAAACTAACCCACCAACAGTGGCCTCATGACTGTCTAGTGCAGGCCTCACCAAGGCACTTTTTTCGTCACAATACTGGATATCTATCCTCTACACCTTATAGTTCCCACCAGACTGGCGGCCGCCAAGTACAGCTTTAACCTTATATTTATTTTCCAGCCAACAGGTCCTCAGGCCACTGCTTATTATGTCATTACTGTACCAGCCAAGTCAATGTCCCAGGATATAGATATGCCTGTCTAAACTTTAACAATGATGGGCCTGTTACCATGTTGGCTAGAGGACAGACAACACTATGCACCCTCTGATGCCCTTCAGTGTTTTCCCTTCCTAACCTATGTGGAGGGCCGGAAGGAGGAGGCCTTCCTTCCCTCAAGGACCTTTGGGGCAGACAGAGCTACTGAGGCCACTTTCATAGCTGGCAGATGTGCATTTATTAGAGGAAACAGAACTCGGAAAAATCGCATTCTGGGCCCCACTGCCTTATAAGCCAAACATGCCCTAAACAACAATTTAACATTGCGTTAACCCCTCCCCTTGCCCATATATAAACAAAAAAAACCTTCTAAGTGTCCTCATGACTGCCCTTTGAATTTCACAATCCCCATATCAATCCACAATATCACAGGCCCGAATGAAATCTCACATCCACCTTCAGAGTGGTGGATATCTTAGTCCTTTCTGGAAACCCCTAGAGCCAAAGTGAACAGGGGTGACCACATCCTATTGCTATCCTCAATTTTTGTTATTGCAAACTTTGATGTAACCTCGCCTGTGACCCCTAGCTATCTAGTGGTACTTCCGGCAAACAGAAATCACTCCAGATATGGTATTATGCTATCGTCTCTTCTTTGCTGTGCCTACCACATTAGGTATGTATCAACCATGTCTCTTACCTTTCCTAAGTAAATTTATGTGTTGATGAAGAATTGGTGCATTGAAGTTTGTCAAAAAAAGACTACAGTTTTTTGCTCTCTATATGTTCCAACCACCATGGGTGAAAATCTGCACGAATATCTACCTCTACATGCCAACTTCTTTCCTGACGTGGGCACTGGTTGCATGCCACCAGTGGCGGCTCCTTTGCTAAGGCGGAGGAGCGTCGCCCCACTGCCTTCAAGCAGGAAAAGAAAGGGAAAAAATAAAATGATAATAACGTAATGTTATTATCATTTTATCTTGTCCTCCTGCTGCGGCAGCTTGCGTGAGGGGGCGGGACTGAAGAGCAGGTGAGGAGGGTACAACCCTCCTCAGTGTGCTATGACTGTTTGGTCGGCCCTCTCGGGCCGCCTAAACCAGTCATGCGCACTTTCCCTGTTCTCCATGCAGGCTGCATTACAGCCTGCATGGAGAACTTGCCCACCCCTCCAGCCCAGCATTGCAGCGTTGTGATTGGTCAGGGGAGCCTGTGTGCTGGGTGCTTCCTGTTCCTGGAAGACGAGAGCAGAGATGCGGGACCTGGCGGGAAGGTAAGTGTTTTTTTTAATTGTGACCGGGGCGCCACCCTACCGACCCCCTTGCCCGCTCCGCCACCCGTGAGCCGTGCCGGCCACCACTGCATGCCACCTCTCCATACCCTTCTTAATAGCAAATAAGAACCATACCTACCTCATCCTACGCCACTGTCTTTTCACTTGCGAATCATTTATTTTTTAAGTCCAATGATGTCCCATTATCTAGCCATTCACCCTAAAAGCGTGAGACCAACTGGCTCTGATTATCACTTATCATGCAAACCCCCACAAAGTGTACTCCAGAAGAGGCTGCCGTACTAGATTTTTCTGAAACTCTGACACATTTAACTGCATTGCCACTCACTAACTGGGAAGAAAAATCCTGCACTTCTCAACATAATCTTTTTTTCTCTACTCTTTCATAAATTAGAATACCTGTTCAACCACCATCTTCCTTACATCATAGTTTCTAAGTGCTTTGTAGTGGCCAGAACACAGTGCCTCTGCTACATAAAAACCAGCATTGGCAAAGCCAATCAGTCTGGGTTTAATGTGGCACCACATTCAAACACAGGCATGCAGAAATTACGTCTCCATGCAGTAGTACATTAAAGTCAAATGCATTGGCTATGGCAATAAACGGTAGTGGTGTGGAATCTGGTGGCAGCATTATTGGAGGGACTGGTAGTGGCAGTAGAAAAGCGGTGGTAGGGTGGGGGCGTCCATTGGTATTCTGGTGCTAGAATTGGGGGTGGGGTAGAAATGGATGTGGTATCGGTATTGGTGGTCGTTTTGTTGGTGGTGGTATGCTCTGAAACCATCTACTCACTTTTTGTTTAAGGTTCCCTCTTACAATAAAGAAAGAATGGGTGGCAAGGCCTTCCATGTGTTCGCTGCTAAAGCGTGGAACCCTCAAGAATGTTCCTGATCTTGCAATATTCAGAAGCCAGCTTAAAACTTGGCTCTTTCTCTAAATCATCACTGCTTCGGACAGGTTTTGTTCTCGCTACCTAGCGCCAGGACAACCTTTTGGGTAATAGTGCGCTTTACCAATTAATAATAAGTTATGTAATTGTTGGTGGAACTGATTAATTTAGTGGTGGTATTGTGGTCTTATTAGTAGAAATTGGTAGTTGTGGTAATATTGGGTGGTGGTACTCGTGATGGTAATACTGCTGGGATTACAGGCAATTGTATTAGATTCATTATGATATTGGTGGTGATGGTGTGGCTGTGGTGGTGATGGTATTAGTGGTATTGATGGCAGTAGTAGTGGTATTGATGTTATTCACAGGGATACTGGTGTAGGTGGTGGTGGTATTGATACCAGTGGTGTGGTACTTGTATTGGTATTGATGGGATTTTGACGGCAATAACATTATGATCAAGTGCTCACATATAACATGTACTTTTTGTTTCTCATAATTTGACGGTCAATCCCCCAAAAACTGCCCCCTTATCTGATGACATGATGAAAAAAAGCAATTGGGAGGCCATGTTAGGGTCAGATTTGTATTCGAGTCATAACAAAAACATTCAAACATTGCCTACTGCAGCAACAATAGATTGCCTTCTATTTTCATTACATGTGTGAGAAGAAGCATTAAATGTGGAAAAATGTGACACGTTGGGCACTTTTTAGATGTAAAATGGCCCCTATGCACTGACATGCAAGCACTCGTCAGGAAGTGGAATAATCCACCAAACAGTCAATGTCATGATGATGGTCTGATGTATGTGATTGACAACATCTCAACCAATGACTAGTGGCTGATCCCGATAAGCCAATGGTGAATCACACTCCGCATATATTGTAAGCAGCAAGCCTTGCTGATAACTGCACTGCCAACCTAGACCTGAAAACAAAATACATACAAATCATTCCCTACTCGGACACCATTAATAGTTGCCCCAGTTCTAAATGAAGGTGTACTGTCGTCTACGGGCTTAAGGCTCAAATTCACTATCCCCTTTCACAGAATGCTCACATAGCAAGGCTCTTTCCCAGGAGCTCCTCTGCCAATACCTTCAGTTACTCTTATCCATAAGAACTCACTCATTCCTTTAAAGACTAAACTTGGCTGATATAGGTCACCTCCAGCCCTACTCCCTCTTCTCACCCGTTATAGGCTTCTTTAACCAAATATGAATTGGCCATTCATTGAAATATACCTCACTCAAACCTGACTTCTATATCCTTTATCCGAAGTGGAATCTTGTGGCCAGTTGGAGTTGTGGCTGATCCCCAAGAATTATGTTTGCAGCACCTGTCAGACCATCAGTAGCCCTTTAAACTGCAGAGGGGGCTTTCACTTCGGGTCAATTTTCTTTTTGACAAACAAATAATAACACATTTTTGTGACCCTTCAAGTTTTTATGATGTCCATATTTTCAAATACACTGCCATGTGGAACTAAAGTGGTGAATCAAGGGAGACCAAGGTGGGCCATGTAAAACAAGGATTGGAGGCAATGCCTGACAAGCTTGTCTGGCACTCTGCCATTTACTCAGTGAGCTGTAGGCTCAGGGGATGTTTGCAAAGTAAAATGGACAGTCAGGACCCAAACGAACAAGTTGCTTACCTTCGGAAACACCTTACCTGCTAGAGACTATCTAGCTGCAGATTCCTTACCTTAGAATGATCTACAGGCGTCAGACTGGATCTGGAGTTTTTTTCGGAAGCAGTACCTCTGCGAGCCGGTAGGTGGCATCGTTTGGCTCCCCTGGGCGTCTTTACCCCATTTACACAGGGCCTTCTGCAGTGTGGGGCTGGTTTGAACATTTTTACTCTGATCTTTTGGCTCTGAATGGAGGAAGTCAGACAAGAGTGGAACAGAGGACGACACGTTTCCAGAGGAGGGCGACGGGTAAAGAGAAAAGTGATAGATGCAAGGGGATGGACTCTCAGGAGCTGGAGGTGGCACAGTGTGGGTGCAAAATATTAGCAAAATCATGTATTGATAATGGTATCTGCCTACCAACAGACAAGTTGATTGTGGGAGGGAAAACGAGTTAGAAGGAGATCTCTCTAAACCCATTGTTCAGTTATCGGAAATGATTGACGTGCACAAGTTTACCAAGAGATATGATGTATTTGATTCTCTTAAGCTCTGGACATGTAGTTTGACATCTGTATACCACACCATACAAACTGAGCTGGCAGTTAATGTAAGGTGCTGATCACTATCCCATTAAAATACACCAATGTTATCAACCTTACAATAACTAATATTGTGCCTTAAATTGTAGCAACTGCTCGCTACAGCAGATTACCCAAATAAAAGAGCAGAGCAGATTCTGCAGCCTCGCAAAGAGATGTCACAGCACTCAGTTCTCTGGAAGTGTCAGTGATACTATTCAACAAAGTTCTATTTCTGCCCAGAGTTCATACTGTTCCTACTAAAATAAACTGCCATCCATGAGCTCGCCGCTTCGATATTTACTCTGCAATTACAATTAAAGTCTATTCTAGGGGTGCAGGCACACTGAAACAGGCGAGAGCACTGTGTGCTTCATGCCTCAGCAATGAAAGAACCCTTCACGTCAGAGGTGCCTAAAATTACAACTAACACTAATCAATGGGGCCCTATCTTGGTCTGTCCTGGGGGTGGTGTCACAACTGAGTAGCCTGTTAATTCCCACGTGTTAACTCTCTGAAAGCTCACCAGAGAGTCGCCTGAGAGAAGTCAGTGCTTTTAGGACCAAGGGTGAGCCCTGTGATCTAGATGGGTTAGAGCCGGAGATACCACCAGACACAAAGCCTTGAGTCAGAGAATATGTGGAGACACTCAAAGTAGGGGTTACAGTGACTCCACTTACACAGGGATTCTCACAACGTAATCCTGTTGAGGCGCTAAGTCCTTGTCACAACTGCATTGGTGCAAACACTGCAGCTTTTACTACAGGATAGCGAGTACTGGCATGGAGTTGGAATCCTTTAAATTCAAGTTCCACCAGCTACACCCATGACTGAACTAGGTTATGGGGCAGTCTAACTGTCCCAAATGTGTCCCAGGGCAGTGCGTCATCAGTGGGACACCCAGCCATGCTTGGCACATTCACTGTTTGTTGTGCCATCCTGATCAACAGACTGCTGTGGGGCCGACGGAGGTTGGCGGTGTCTCCCCTTCCCCCAACCTGCATGCACACAGTTCCAAATACCACACTTCAAGTATTCGTTTTGTGCAAATGTTTTCCCTTTCTGGAAGCAGATATCAGAGGGGGCAGAGATGGAAACTGCCACACCCCACTTTCGGACTCAACAGCCCATCGAGAAAACGAAGATACACTCTCATGACACTTCACAAAATTACCAGGAGATCTGATGTGTCACAAGTTTACCAGGTGATATATGATATGTCACAAATTTACCAAGAGATATGATGTGTCTGAATTTCTTAAGCTCTGAACATGTAATTTGACATTTGTATACCACACAATACAAACTGAGTTGGGAGTTAATATAAGGTGCTGATTACTATTCAACTACATTTTACCAATTTTATCAACCTTACAAGAACTAAATATTGAGTTACGAATGCCCTCAGATTACATGCAGCCGAGTTATTTTACAGGATTAGAACTTGTGACCTGCAGGGATATCTACAAACAATATTAAGCCACTGAGCTACCTACCTCTTTAGGACACAAACCTGTGACCTCCATGTTACACACAGTGCTGTGCAGTAAACAAAGTAACGTGTATTTTATGAAAATGAAATCTGTGACAAGCAGTGCTATGCAGCAAAGGCGTTAGCCAGCTGAGCTATCTTACCAGCATAATTCCAAGACACAAAGATTTCTGCAAGAGATGCATTAAAGCCCTAAGTCATGTTAAAATTTGGTCTGTGTGTGACCAATAAAGGAAGCCAGGACAGCTTTACTATATAATTTCTCGTTGTCATTTTCACCGAAGGCAGTAAAAACAGTGCATGTGTACTAACATACTGTTGGCTGATTGTCAATGACTCTCCCCCCCTTCCTTTAGCATATCCTCTTCAACCAGGAGTAAACAAAAACAAATTAAATACTTAGCAATGGTTAGTTTGCCTGATGAAAGCATGCTTTAGTGGGAGAATGCTATTCGAAAGCTGTTTTTGCCTCTAGGCACTTTTTCACCTGGGCGGCGCACAGTTACCCTGACGACTAACTCTAGAAACCTTGAGAGTACCAATGGAGAAGTACCAAGAGGAATGCTGGGGCAGATTCACTGAATCCTTTGAAGATGCTGTGGCCACAGGAAAAAATAATGTCCAAGCCAAGAAATAAATTATTTAGCAAGTCAAAAATCAAAGCTAAATCATGTTTAAAAATCAAATTCGTGAAGTTACTAGATTTGAATTAGGCAATACTGTTGCTAGTGCAACAAACACATCCACAGGCCCTTCTTACGTAATCAGGCGCCTGTAAATACAATTCCGATGACAAACATTATGAAGAGACTGCTCTTTCCAAATGCTAATCATCACCTGTCAGATTGGAGACCTGCGTGGATCTTTGGTTTCTGGCAACATAAAACGTGATTTTAAATCCTATTTAAATTTAAACACACCTGATATCAACAAGAAACCATTTCACACATCCAGATATGTTGCATGTCAGGGTGAAGGTTACATGCATCCGAACAAATTCAACCCACCCATCTCCAGTGATTTACAGGGGGAGCGGACGAATAATCTGTGACACTTTGAACCAGCTTGCAAACAAGCACAGGCAAAGCCAACAAGTCGCACCTATGGGACCTATTGGGCTTTTAGTGATGCTGTACAGCTTGGCTAACAAAACAACAAAAAAAAGTCCATGACGCAGCTTTCAGCTTCATTTTGTAAGCACAAACCAGGATAGAAGCAACACGGGTAGGAGGGCGGGGGTGGAAACAACGCTGGGTGAAAGCAACATGGGTGGGAGGGCGAGGGGTGTGGAAGCAACACGGGTAGGGCGGGGCTGTGGAAGCAACACGGGTGGGAGGGCGGGGCTGTGGAAGCAACACGGGTGGGAGGGCGGGGCTGTGGAAGCAACACGGGTGGGAGGGCGGGGCTGTGGAAGCAACACGGTTGGGAGGGCGGGGATGTGGAAGCAACACAGGTGGGAGGGCGGGGGTGTGGAAGCAACACGGGTGGGAGGGAGGGGGTGTGGAAGCAACACGGGTGGGAAGCAACACGGGTGGGAGGGAGGGGGTGTGGAAGCAACACGGGTGGGAGGGCGGGGGTGTGGAAGCAACACGGGTGGGAGGGCGGGGTGTGGAAGCAACACGGGTGGGAGGGCGGGGCTGTGGAAGCAACACGGGTGGGAGGGCGGGGGTGTGGAAGCAACACGGGTGGGAGGGAGGGGGTTGTGGAAGCAACACGGGTGGGAGGGAGGGGGTGTGGAAGCAACACGGGTGGGAGGGAGGGGGTGTGGAAGCAACACGGGTGGGAGGGAGGGGGATGTGGAAGCAACACGGGTGGGAGGGGTGTGGGAGCAACACGGGTGGGAGGGGTATGGAAGCAACACGGGTGGGAGTGGTGTGGAAGCAACATGGTGTGGAAGCAACACAGGTAGGTCGGGGGTGGAAGCAACAGGGGAGGGACGGCGGGGTATGGAAGCTACAGGGGCGGGAGCGCGGGTTATGGAAGCAACAAGGGCGGGAGGGCGGGGTGTGGAAGCAAGAGGGGCGGGAGGGCGGGGTGTGGAAGCAAGAGGGGCGGGAGGGCGGGGTGTGGAAGCAACAGGGGCGGGAGGGCGGGGTGTGGAAGCAACAGGGGCGGGAGGGCGGGGTGTGGAAGCAACAGGGGTGGGAGGGCGGGGTGTGGAAGCAACAGGGGCGGGAGGGCGGGTGTGGAAGAAACCGGGGCGGAAGAAACCGGGCGGGAGGGCGGGGTGTGGAAGAAACAGGGGCGGGAGGGCGGGGTGTGAAAGAAACAGGGGCGGGAGGGCGGGGTGTGAAAGAAACAGGGGCGGGAGGGCGGGGTGTGGAAGAAACAGGGGCGGGAGGGCGGGGTGTGGAAGAAACGGGCGGGAGGGCGGGGTGTGGAAGAAACAGGGGCGGGAGGGCGGGGTGTGGAAGAAACAGGGGCGGGAGGGCGGGGTGTGGAAGAAACAGGGGCGGGAGGGCGGGGGTGGAAGAAACAGGGGCGGGAGGGCGGGCGTGGAAGAAACAGGGGCGGGAGGGCGGGGCGTGGAAGAAACCGGGGCGGGAGGGCGGGGCGTGGAAGCAACAGGGGCGGGATGTGGAAGCAACAGGGGCGGCAAGGCGGGGTGTGGAAGCAACAGGGGCGGCAAGGCGGGGTGTGGAAGCAACTGGGGGGGCTGGGCGGCGTGTGGAAGCAACTGGGGCGGCAGGGCGGCGTGTGGAAGCAACAGGGGTGGCAGGGCGGGGTGTGGAAGCAACAGGGGCGGGAGGGCGGGGTGTGGAAGCAACAGGGGCGGGGTGTGGAAGCAACAGGGGCGGGGTGTGGAAGCAACAGGGGCGGGGTGTGGAAGCAACAGGGGCGGGGTGTGGAAGCAACAGGGGCGGGAGGGCGGGGTGTGGAAGCAACAGGGGCGGGGTGTGGAAGCAACAGGGGCGGGAGGGCGGGGTGTGGAAGCAACAGGGGCGGGGTGTGGAAGCAACAGGGGCGGGGTGTGGAAGCAACAGGGGCGGGATGTGGAAGCAACAGGGACGGGAGGGCGGGATGTGGAAGCAACAGGGGCAGGAGGGCGGGATGTGGAAGCAACCGGGGCGGCGGGCGTGGAAGCAACAGGGGCGGGAGGGCGGGGCGTGGAAGCAACAGGGGCGGGAGAGCAGGGCGTGGAAGCAACAGGGGTGGGGGGTGTGGAAGCAACAATGGCGTGAGTGCGGGGCTGTGGAAGCAATACGGGCGTGAGTGCGGGGGTGTGGAAGCAATACGGGCGGGATGTGGAAGCAATACGGGCGGGAGGGCGGGGTGTGGAAGCAATACGGGCGGGAGGGCGGGGTGTGGAAGCAATACGGGCGGGAGGGCGGGGAAGCAATACGGGTGGGGTGTGGAAGCAATACAGGTGGGGTGTGGAAGCATCACGGGCAGGAGGGCGCGTGTGGAAGCAACACGGGCGGGAGGGCGGGGTGTGGAAGCAACACGGGTGGGAGGACGGATATAGAAGCAGGGGAGCGGAGGGTGGAAGCATCACAGAGGGCTTGTGTGGGGAAAGCAACACATAGGGCACGGGTAGAGTAAGCAACATGGAGGGTGAGGGAAGCAATACAGAGGGCTGGGTTAGCAACACAGATGGCAGAGGGAAGAAAGAGAGGGCATGCATAGAGAGTAAAGTGGAGGGCTTCGGAGGCAGAAAAGCAAAAAGGTGTGAGAAAGCAACATGTTGCTGGGTGGGCAAGAACAAAGGTGAGAAAGGAACGCAGGTGAGGAGAAGCATACAAGGCCAAGTGCATCACAGAAGCGGGCAGGGGAGAAGCACTTGGGTGAAAGAAAGCAACTAAGAGCGCAGCAGTGAAACAAAGGGAAGTCCATAATGAAGACAGATGAAAAACACATGCTCTCTTATGGAGTGTATGACCAAAAAGGAAACAATAGCGCTTTAAAAGTTAGCAGTGTAAAGATACAAGTAATGAATCTGTACTCCAGGGGAGGGGCAAACACAAGAAGAAGAAGGATAGCCCATAAAGGATAACAAATAAGAAACAAGCAAATGAGAGTGACAAAGTCAACCTATGGTAAGCAATGGGCGAGCACTAAGCTCACTTTAATGTGACAATGCACCTTTCACAAACGGACAGATTATGCTGTTTGGTAGGCAAGACCTAAAAATGACCACAATCAACCTCTTGCAAAGGGACTGGCAGTACACCAATGCCCACAGACATACAGTCAAGTAGACACTGCAGCAGGTGTTATGCTGTTTCTTTGTTTATAGAGCAGCGTCAGCAGTAAACACTTTATTCAGGTGCAGCACCAAACCTGGTGTGCATATGCATTGAAAACCTGCTCAAACAAGTTGGCACCTGTGTGCCTCTCAGAAGCATAGTTACTTAAGCTGTGGCTGGGCTGCTCCAAATGACAATGACATGCTAGGCACTTTCAATACGTGGAAAACCAAAGCATCAACACAAACAGCAGACCTCTGAGTGACAGCACTAGGACTTTCATGATGCTGAAATTACCGACGTGAGAATGGTAACGGAACTCGCATTATCACTTATCATTTACTGACTTAAACACCACTCTAGAGGTCTGTTAGTAACTTACATGTCACTCATGCCTTCGCATGTTCTGTGAGCGATGAAAGCGTGTACTTGTCTTTCCTGCTGGAACTGTTCTGCAGGGAATGAAAGATTGCACTTGCTCCCATCTGTGAAAGAGGGACGCTTTATTTGCTACTGCCATTGTATATCTGTTCTGTGAGGAAGCAAGGCTTGCACTGTTGCTGCCCAATGTGTCCTTGTCCTGTGATGGAAACGCTGGCGCTGCCCTACCCATCCTTGTCATTGGAAGGAGGGAAAGCTTGCACAGTTTATGTCCAAGGTGTATCTGTTCTATTAAGGAGGGAAGATTCCAAACCCTGTTGTCCCATATTATGAAAAATCAAAGGACATACTGAATGCACCGCATCCTCTTGTTTTTAATCCTGAGTTAGGGAGACAACAGTAAAAAAAAAAAAAACATTTCGGCTCACCCACAACATTTTAATGTAGGTCTAACAGTTTAACAAAGGGAGGACATAAGTGTAGACATAATTGACATAACCTCACCCAAACAGGAGAACTCATAACTAGGAGACTATACAACCAGTGACCAGTAGTAGTCTTGGATGCTGCCCAGTGCCAGGTGTGGAATCTATTGAGGAGTTACCACACTAGGTCAGTTAGGGTTCATCCTCCGACCTGAGTAGGTGCATGTGTAGGAATTCTATAAGCTTTGCTGTTTCTTCCAGGAATGCTGTATTTCGTGCAAGTTTATGTTTTTAAAAAAGAATGAACAGTCCTTGTACTCCTCTGGCTCGCTTTCATGTGTTAGCCACATGTGTTGCATCTGTTCTTTATGTGTGAGAGAATCCGGTGATGTTCCTCTTGCGAAGGCAAAGGTCCTTTACTTAATTGTCGTTTTACGGATGGATGCACTACTGCTGCCAATATAGTGCTGCAAACCTTTGCACAAATCTTTCTTCTACACAAAAGACAACGATTAGCATTGCAAATTATTGTTTAATACATGATGTGAATGAAAGAGTAAGCCCTCACAAAATATTTGAGCAGCGTTTACTTTCAGTTTTACACGTGATACAAGCAGTTTCTGAAACGGACTACAAGACTACTTTAAACATTTAAAACAAAGCGGACAAAGGGCTCCATGCCATGTACCACACCTTCGGCCAGTTCTGGCATTTTAGTAAACATCACTTTGCATTCTGGGGGTGGAACGCATAATGAACGTGCTGAAAGCAAAACTACAAGTCTCACAATGCCACATGATGCTGGCTAAAAAGTCAGGGATAAGGATGGCCTCACAATGCCATTTGGCAGACTTGTGAAATGCAAAAAAATTAAGTTCCTTTCTGCCTTTTTTTCTTAAATGTGGTCAAAGGATTTTGACTATATACAGTGGTCCGCTGCCGTTTGCCTAGGTTCATGCTATTTAAGTACTATATACATAACAAAAAAATACAAACAAGGGTTAAACAGCCCAGTGGATGAGAGGGCAGAGATAGCCTTTTAAATGCAGATGCACGCATATCGCTGATAATAGGCTAACCCTAACATTCCTTGGAAAAACAAACAGAATGATAAAAGTCATTCTTTACAAATGTGAGCAGCACCAGCAGAACCGGTCCTAAGAGACACTAAAAAAGGAAAAACAATGTGCTGGCACCGCTCTTCTAGAGTCCCTCCTCGGCCTAGAGGTTGGCATGACCTGTAACAACGTGATGTGCCCTGCCAAGAACAGGTACAGCAGCATGTGCTGCCGATGCTGCCCTGCAGGGGTCGCCAGTCTTACAGAACAGGGGCTGGTAGGCAGCCTTCCCTTAGCTGGACTGCTGCTGCTGAGAAAGAGAATGCATGTCTGCCCAGCTCACTGAAGAAAGGGAAGAACTGATGCGCCTGTGGAGTTACTCAATCTATGAAAAAAAAGTGCGTCCTTTGTTTATCATCTGAACCCATCCATTCCAGGCAGCTTTTTGCCGTTATTAGGCACGTTTAAATTGGTTGAGGGGTTGTTCTGAGTCCCCTTCTCAAGCAAGCTTTAGCTGTCGCGACTTTTTGGCCTTTTGAACCACATAACTTCAAATGATAGTTAGCACAATCACATGTGCAACTCACAAAAATGCTTTTTGTAATTTACAAACTGCAAATTGCGATTCGGTAACTTGTTACCGAATCACAGTTTGGGTTTGCGTATGCAAACAGAATCGCTATTTGGAAGGGCGTGTTCAGGGCGTGCTTCCAAATAGGGAATCTGAATGTTATGTACTAAGGTTTTGCGACCGAAATGTGGCTGCAAAACATACATACTTTACCACCAACTGAAAGTTGGTGTTCACCCATTCGCAAATGGTTAAAAAATATATCTTTTTGAGAGCAGGCAGTGGTCCCACAGACTACTGATTACTCTTGATAAATAAAAATGAAACATTTTATTTTTATTTTTAAACGCATCCTGTTTTCCTTTAAGGAATATGGGCTGCATTATTTTTTTAATGATTCGTTTATTTTAAAGCAATCACAAACAGCGTGGTCTGCTGACCCCAGCAGACCACCATCCCTGTGAAGGCAGCAAATCCTAGTGGGTCACAAATTGCGACCTACCTCATTAATATTCATGAGCGAGGTCAATTTGCGACCCACTACGAATTGCTTTTTAGGTAATAAGGGCTAGATAACACCTCTGTACAATAGTAATAGCGTTTAACAAATAGCGATTCGCAAAAAAAACAAAAAAAAAAACTGGTTTTGGCAATCACTGTTACTACTGTTTCGTAAATCTAGCCCTAAAACACATCCCACAGAGGATGCACTGCATTCACACTCCTCTCCATCCACACTCTAGCAACTTAAAAGCTAAATCCTCCTACCTCTCATGCCTTTTGCTTCAGGACAAAGCAAACACAAGGAGATGATGGACGGAGTGCTGAAACTTTTCAAACAATCACCCCCAGTCACAGATCTGGGTTGAATGCATCATCATTCTTTAGCTCACTTTGCCACCCCTGTTCAGACACAGCTATATGCAAATCAGTCTTGACCCTGTGCCTCATGGGAACAGTCCAGACCGAACTGCCAAGCCATGTCTTCCTTGGACTGGAATCAAGCATCCTGGGACCGGTTTCGGGCTAACAGCCCTCATCAGCCAGGCTAGCTTGAATCCAGTGGCAAAGTGAGCAAGGGACCCACGTCTGGGCATACCCTGCCAACTTAGGGCGAACAAAGCAAACACATGATTGACAGATCTGCATATAGCTGTGTCTGAACTGGGGTGGCAACGTGAGCTAAAGAATGATGATAGATTCAACCCAGATCTGTGACTGGGGGTGAGTGTTTGAAAAGGTTCAGCACTCCGTCCATCATCTCCTTGTGTTTGCTTTGTTCGCCCTAAGTTGGCAGGGTATGCCCAGACGTGGGTCCCTTGCTCACTTTGCCACTGGATTCAAGCTAGCCTGGCTGAAGAAGGCTGTTAGCCCAAAACCGGTCCCAGGATGCTTGTTTCCGTTCCAGGGAAGACATGCCTTGGCAGTTCGGGCAGGACTGTTCCCATGAGGCACAGGGTCAAGACTGATTTGCATATAGCTGTGTCTGAACTGGGGTGGCAAAGTGAGCTAAAGAATGATGATGGATTCAACCCAGATCTGTGACTGGGGGTGAGTGTTTGAAAAGTTTCAGCACTCCGTCCATCATCTCCTTGTGTTTGCTTTGTTCGCCCTAAGTTGGCAGGGTATGCCCAGACGTGGGTCCCTTGCTTACTTTGCCACTGGATTCAAGCTAGCCTGGCTGAAGAGGGCTGTTAGCCCAAAACCGGTCCCAGGATGCTTGTTTCCGTTCCAGGGAAGTCATGGCTTGGCAGTTCGGGCTGGACTGTTCCCATGAGGCACAGGGTCAAGACTGATTTGCATATACCTGTGTCTGAACTGGGGTGGCAAAGTGAGCTAACGAATGATGATGGATTCAACCCAGATCTGTGACTGGGGGTGAGTGTTTGAAACGTTTCAGCACTCCGTCCATCATCTCCTTGTGTTTGGCTCAGGACACGTCACATGCACCATAACCCGATAAGAGCACAACATCAACCAATTTCCACACAAATTACACCAGAAAAGCACACTGTTCCATCCAAATACATCACAAAAGAGTGCTGCATCTCCACAAATGCACTTAGACACCTCACCCAGGGATGAAGCGCTATAGAAATGCAACTACAATACAGATTGTGAATGAAGCTGGTTCCCAGGGCCCATACGTTGTTACAATAGTCATTTAATTTCTATAGGTGGGCTCGGCCACAACACCGAGTATGTTCCAGGTTCTCATAAATGGAAAGCTTTTCACTAGTCCGTTTTAAGGTACTGATGCTGCACGCCACATAGTTTGGTGCAGGAAGTAGAAATACTGTGTGTGCTGTGGTGGGCTGCTGATCGTTTTCACAAAATGCGGAGATATTTAAGTAGGTGTGGAAATCCTGTTGCTGTGTAGAGGTATGTGAACATATGAATATATCAAGACTTATTTTGGTACTGTTTAGCAAGTGGAGGCTGTGAGGGTGGAGGTAACGCCACTTACAAGAATGCATCTACCCTAGCAGCACTTCTTATCTTTTAGGTTTTCTTTGCATGACTGGCTACGTTTAGGTACATCTTCTATTGCAGAAAGCAGTTCAAGCACTCTCAATGGATGTGTAATGATTCCTCCCAAGTGTCTGAGATGTTAGCAGATGTGAATGTAACCCTACCTTTAATGTTCAGATTGTGACATATATTCAGGGAGCGCCATTTATGGAGCAGAGCGTAGATATAGGCCCTTCCGGAAGCCAGAGCCCATCCTCCTCCTTGTCACTTTGACCATAAAATGGATTACTACAGATGGAACACTTCTCAATCTGCTATAACTCGAGGTAGACCACATGGAAAAGTTACACATCAATAATAATGGCCGATCCACTACAACTAATCCTAGTCATGGAATTAACAAGAGTCAGGTAGAGGCATAAAGCACTAGATGCTTAGAACTTTTGTGGGGAGAGCGCTAACACTTTGGTGGAAAAAGCAAAATTCAAAATTGCAATTTAATTATCATTTATGTATCCACATATTTTGGTAATACTCGTCTTACTTGTCGTTGCAAATAAAATATTTTTATATGCAGAATCCCAACAGAAATGTGATATTATTATGCATGAGATGATTGCCATATCTTCTCTAGACATTGTCATTGCAAACAGTTAACTCTTTAATCTCTAGGGAGAGTTGAAATAAAAGGTATACCGGTGGGAAGTAAGTGCCTCTTTAGTACTCACCATACAAGGTTCGGTTATGAAATAAATCCAATTAGCTTTTTTTTTTGTCTGGCTTTAGCAAAGACCCTCTGATTTTACTAAAAGTATATGTATAATATATTTATATAAGGGCTTCCAGTCAACCATCGTAATCTATTAGTGTGTTAATCACATTTTTCCCCACTCCAGCAAACCCCATGGGATAATGGGTCAGCCCACTACCTCCATTGGCTAGCTTCACTGAGAGACAGCATGCTGCCCTTTCACAACGAGCACATTGGCACAATACCACGAGGCAAAGGGTCATCCCATTACAGCCACTGGCTAACTTTACAGAGTGACAGCATTCTGCCCTTTGACAAGGAGAACATTGGCACAATAAATACCAAATGGGGCAAAGGGTCATCCCACTACAGCCACTGGCTAACTTTACAGAGTGACAATATTCTGCCCTATGACAAGGAGAACATTGGCACAATAAATACCAAATGGGGCAAAGGGTTAGCCCACTACAGCCATTGGCTAGCTTCACTAAGTGGCCGCATTCTGCCCCTTCACAAGGAGCACAAAAGCACACAAATTTGTTTTCTTCAGTGCCACGAACTTCTACGGCAGTGTGTTTTGAGACCAATACATATTTTTGCTATTCATTTTATATTGACGAGGGTTCTGTAGCTTCCACAACACAGTTTTGCAAAAGCAATGACAAAACAAACACTGGCAAAGCCAAAAGGAAGGAAGCCAACATCAGACCTATTGGCTTTCCCAATGCTTGTTTTAGAGGGGGAGCAGGGTTACATTTGGCAGATGCTGCCGTGCTGTAAATTATACTTGGAAGGCACCATCAGCTTGACCTCTCTAGTTTGCAATACACATATGAGATGTGTTCACAGTAGCGGCTGTTAGTGAACGGGGGTGGTGGGGTAGGGTGGGAGGGTCGGAGGAATAAAAAATAAAATAAAAGGGCTTACTTGGGTGCTGGCGGCTGCCGCCTCTTCTCCGTTGTCTTCTCCGTGCCGCAACAGAAAGCACACAGCCTTCCAGAATCCCCTGGCCAATCACGACGCTGCCTTACAACAGCGCTGTGATTGGTCTGAGCGCCGTGGTTCGACGCTCAGATGGGGACAGAGAGGCTGTGCATGTTCCCCATGAGGCTGTGTAATGCAGCCTGGTGGGGAACATGCAAAGTGCACAGGACGGTTTGGCCGGCGGCCCAAGAGGGACGGCCAAGCCGTCCTGCGCACTTTAGAATGTGCTTAACACTCCTCCCCCTGTCCCCTCCTCTGGCCAGCCCAGCCCCACCCGCCCCGCACCAAAGCAGGAAGGAAAACTAAAATGATAACAGTTATGATCATTTTAGTTTTCCTTTTTAAAGTTCTCGCAGAGCAGTGGGTCGACGCTCCTCCGCCTTCGCAGAGGAGCCGCCGCTTTGTGTTCAAGACACTCAGGAGACGGGTAAGAAGAGCATATGGCTTTGTGCTGTTTCAATGACGCTTATGTTTCTCTTTCTGTGCCCAGGCTCGAAGAATCTCAATGTTTGACAATAACAAGCAAAACACAAGACGAAGCACTGCGTGTACAGGTGTAACCTGCTTACCAGCTGCACTGTGAAACATAACCGTACTGTTAAGATACCGTGTCAAGCCCATATGTAACATACAATTCACATACTGATTACAAGGGATTTCAGAATGCAGTGAGAAGCAACAGTGAGCACGCCTTCACTCCCAAATCCTAACAAGTGACAGTCAGTTCAAAGAGAAAGGTACAGAATTGTAACATCTGCAGCTTTACTGCTGAGGGGAAACGAGGACAACACTTGAAATACAAACCTCTCAGGCGCTCAATTTTCTGAACGTCAGACCCAGTTCTATGTCGGCTAAAACCTAACTGCAGGGTTATTACATTTAATAATGGGCCGTGACAACAATTAGGTGGCCTGCTTCAGGGAACACTGGAACTCTTCCACTTGCAGTGGGAATGGCCAGCTTGTCAGGACTCTGCCTACTCTCCCACAGGAGGCTGGTGTGGGGCCCCATATCGCACAGATTTGGGGATCAAAGCATAGACACCCGCACTAGTCTTAACGTCCCTATAAAATATAATAGATAAAAGCAAGGTGCAAAGGGCTTGGGACACAATCCCCTAGGTCCCAAATAGAGTGACCAGAAGAAACCAACCCGTCGCTCTAATGAAATACAGTCAGAAAAAGCCCAGCACACTTTCAAATATTAAATGTATTGTACATACAGTAGTGTAAATTTGCAACAAACTGTTGTTTTCCCAAAACAAGAGAAAAAAGAAAAAAAGCAATATAATCATATATTGATGAAATTCATTCTTTATTCATATTCTTTTTTCTTTTTATAAAATTTGCAACCGCCAACGCGTTTCGTCCTCAATCGGACTTCTTCAGGGCTTAGAATGTAAAATGTGCTTTTGTCAGTAAGTTAGACCAATCGATTTAAAAATGCGTTTGTCACCACAGACATATTATGTCACCTCAAGGCTCGTCGATAACGGTGTATCCTTCTTGTTTGGTTTCTTTTTATTCTTTCTTCAGTTTTTTTCTTTTTATCAATATAGCCAAGTAGTCTTTTATACAGTAAGCAGCCACAGAAAACAGCCAACAAGTGTTTCGCGCTCCACTGCACTTCTTCAGGGCTTCAAACTGCTAGTCAGCCTCCAACCGATCACGTCTGCGGGTGTCGGGCCCCAGCGGTGGTGCTGGAGCAATGTTCAGAGTGGGGTGCTGCCATCAATGCTACAAAACACCTTGCCTGTACTGATCCTTATTCCAAGAAGCAAATCATCTAGGTGACAGCAAACAAATTATTGTCAACCTCTTCGAGAATTATTCAAAAAATATATTTTATTTTCCATTTTCAAAGATCATTTTGTTTTTCACATAAAATTATGATTCAACAATTTTATACATTACACCACAAGACCAAACAATTAAATGACTATAAATCAATACACAAATAATAAACAACATCAAAAGACAACTCACTCACATACAAAACATGAAACACAAAACAAATACACTAAATCATCTTTTTGCGAGAATTCTTTACATTGGTTAATCAATCTAGAGAAACCAACAAAAAACAGTGTGAGTTATTCAACGGAAAAATTTCTGCACTGTGCCAATATATATACGTTTGTTTCATCATTCATTTAACCAGGCAGAAAACATCTTATTATTAATCACACTTGTTTAACGATAACAACAAAAAAAGGTCGACGCGTTTCGAACCCCATGAGTTGTTAGCTGGGGGTTCTCCACAGGACCAATCACTATGAGACAATAATGAATAAAGAAAGATTAAGAACCGAACTCCTTCTGTGTGTGAGCTAATACAAACAAAACATTTTTAATGCCCTTGAGAAAACAGTTTACGGGCGGCTGGCTTACCTATTTGGCGAAATCTTATAGACTAAATCAATTGTTGACTAACACGGGTATCTGCAACAACATAGAAGAAAAAGAAAAGAAAAACCGTCTAACGAACCAGTTGAACGGTCATGTCACAAAAAGCGGAACACTCAGTCTATTACTTACTTAGTCAAAGGGACTCCTTGATGGCTTGAATGGAAAGGGTGAGCCCTAAAGTGGGAGGGGAAGAATTTTAATGCAAACCAAAGGTGCACTTGGCTGCTAGTTCATTGATTCATTATTGTCTCATAGTGATTGGTCCTGAGGAGAACCCCCAGCTAACAACCCATGGGGTTCGAAACGCGTCAACCTTTTTTGTTGTTGTTATTCTTAAACAAGTGTGATTAATAATAAGATGTTTTCTGCCTGGTTAAATGAATGATGAAACAAACGTCCATATATTGGCACAGTGCAGACATTTTTCTGTTGAATAACTCACACTGTTTTTTGTTGGTTTCTCTAGATTGATTAACCAATGTAAAGAATTCTCGCAAAAAGATGATTTAGTGCATTTGTTTTGTGTTTCATGTTTTGTATGTGAGTGAGTTGTCTTTTGATGTTGTTTATTATTTGTGTATTGATTTATAGTCATTTAATTGTTTGGTCTTGTGGTGTAATGTATAAAATTGTTGAATCATGATTTTATGTGAAAAACAAAATGATCTTTGAAAATAGAAAATAAAATATATTTTTTGAATAATTCTCAAAGAGGTTTACAATTTGTTTGCTGTCACCTAGATGATTTGCTTCTTGGAATAAGGATCAGTACAGGCAAGGTGTTTTGTTGTATTCTGTTTAGAGGTTCAGCCTTGCTGATTAGAGCCATACCCTGTTTTGTTTGACAGCCATCAATGCTACAGCACTCAAGTCATAGGGATTATGAAAAATCCAAGCATCGCACAAAAAACTAGCGCCGCAAATGAGCCCAGTCAATTCAGCAGGAGAGCGGCGAGGGTGTGGTATGGAGCCGATGGTGCATTTTGAAGCACAAAAGTGTTACTAAAGCATGGTGTGGTAGCACACTGTCATTTACAGACAGCATATTTTCCGTTGAAATTGTAACAAAACTCACACTGACATCCAGTTTAACTGTATACTGCACAATGAATAATATGTGGAAATAAGGTTACAGCGAATAATTTTCATTTGTACATCACCAATTAAAGTGTCTTGATTTGTTAGATCCTATTAAAATCTTAATTTCCATCACACTGCAAAATTACAAAAAACGTGCTTCACGTTAAAAGAATAAGCAGCAATTTGTCAGAAGACACGGCCAGACTTTTGACCTCGGTCTATGAACACACAGCAAACGTGACCAGATAAAAACCAAATTTAGTGGAATTCTTTATTGCTCATTGACCTTCTGAACTCCATTATATTTATTTTAGGGGTGCTACAGCACCCCCAGCACCCTTGGCTGAGACGGGGCCTACCTAGCAAGTCCCCAGCCGTGAAGGATGAAAGGCATGAAGACCTCCATTAAACACGTACACATACAAAGCAGCAGTGCGATAATTTGGGGACCTTTCATCACTATTACAACTGAAATAAACGTACATAAGAAAAAGTTCCCCTTACAGTTATTGTTTCTAAAGGTTATCACAGAAAGTAGTGCTGCTGTCTGCCTACAAACCAACACATTTAAGTTGGAGCATCATGTCCCGCAACCCTGCACGCGTGTGCCCCTTACAACATGCAGGTGTGTGGGTGCTCCAGTTCCCTTCTTAAAAAACAAAAACAATCAGTGTTTTTGTGTTAGATGGGAGAGGTGTTGGTGGGAGTGAAGACTGGGAGTAGCAGAACTGCAGAGAAAGTAGCTTTATCCTAATCCTATGTCCTAACTCGCTCCAACCCTTCAGAAGGGGGCAGATGCCCAGATCAGTAAAAGACAGGGAGGAGGAGATGGCAGAGGGAGTCAACTTCGTCCCACACGAACAGGTTTCACTGAGCACAGGATGGCTTCTTGAGGTACACTCAAGAGCATCACTACGCCTGTGCGTTGACCCACACCTCTAGCCTGAGAGCAGCGAGACTGAAGAATGGCACTGAGGCTGCTTTACCTCTGCTGGCCAGACCGGTGCAGGGCACGGACGTGCAAGGAGAATGTCTCCATCTTCCAGTGGTGACCTTTGAGGCGGGTCAGCTGGAATCACTACCTCTAAAGGTCACCTGAGCTGGTCTGTAGATGCAGAAGCTTGGTTTTATCCAAGTAAGATGATGGGCATCAAGCTGGTGCAGCATTTACTGTCGACGAGTAATGTGGACATGGGAAAATGTTGTGGAAAAATATCCCGCTTCAGGGGAAACTCAGACAAGACAATGGGGACAGAAGTGGGGTGAGTTCTCATTCCCGCAGTGTCCAGCTGGGCACCAGCTGAGAGGTGCCCAGGGTCGGAGGGCACCAATATACTCAGCCACATTTATGGAGACAAAGAAGGAAGGACATCTTCCACAAGAAGAGGTTCACATGTCAGAAGGCCAAGGGCTTGAGTGCTTTGGTCATAAATTTGACCTAATCCAGAGACCGCAGGGCCCTTTTACGAGTCCCCCCTCCCAGTCCCCCAAAAGGAAGCGTCCCTGTAGACAGTGATGTGTCTCGGAGTTCTGAATGGGAGGGATTGCACGTTGAGATCCCTGTGCTGACACTGGCTTTACTCCCCAACCACTCGAACGTTGACTGAATAGATAGCACAGAGGATTGCTGAACTGAAGGAACAAAAGGTTGAATACCATATACTAGAGGGGGGAAACTTCAATAACATGTTTTATACACACATTTGTTGTTATGCCCCCGCGGTTGCTAACTGATAGGAAGTCGTTTTTTGACTTCATTTGAAAAAAGAAAACAAAAACGTAACAAATTATTTAAAATTACAAATAAAAGCCTTCAGAATGAGAATGCACCTATGGCTGTCTCTAATCTTCTTTCAGGACTCTGAGATTTAGACGGACCAGAGGAATGGCACACAATAGTTTTCCTCTTCGAATGAAAAACAAAAGGCTTCCCTCCAGAGACCCAGTTTCAGCACCCACCCAGCTAGTGAACCTCTCACCCTTGGAGGACTGGTGGATTATTAAATGATGATGGCCCAATCCATATTTCTACAACGAGTAAGCAGCAGATTTGAGGTGAGTGAATGCCCCACTTATTACTAATGCAGAAGGTGATTATGACGCTGTCTGTGTGCTCTCTTCAGCCGACTAAAAATAAAGGTTTTTAAAACCATACAACAAGCATTGGCAAAGCCAATAGGTTTTGCCTATGGGTGAGCTAATGGCTATGCCAATCGTTTGGGGGTAGCGGGTGAGGAACAGGAGAGCAGGTCGGGGTGGGTAACAGGACGGTAAAAAAAGGACTATGAAGCGGCTACCGCTAGCTGCGTCATAACACTTTTCTTTCTCTTCTGTCCATTGAGAGGGGCAGAGAACAAACAGTTGAAAAAGAAACTGGGTCGTGCAGGTGGGGGGGAGGAGGGGAAGAAAACAAAGAGGGGCAGGGGAGGGTGGGGGGAGAAGAAACGGAGGAGGGCGGACAGGTGACAAGGGCAGGTGGGAGGGCCGGGGTGAGGAGGGAGGGGCAGGTGGAAGGGAGGGAGGGGCAGGTGGGAGGGGCAGGTGGAAGGGAGGGGGTAGGGCAGGGAGGCGTGAGGGAGGGGCAACAGGGCAGGGAGGCCGGGTCAGGGAGGGGCGACGGAGCAGGAAGAGGTGGGAGGGCTGACGGGGCAGGGAGGGGCGGGAGGGCGGGGAAGCAAGGGGCGGGGAAGCAAGGGACGGGAGGGTGGGGAAGCAAGGGGCAGGTGGCAGGGACAGGGGCAGGTGGGAGGGACAGGGGCGGGAAGGGCAGAGGCAGGAAAGGCAGGGGTGGTAGGGGCAAGGGTGGGATTGGCAAAGGGAGGTGGCAGAGGGAGGGGCGTGTGGAGGTAGGGGGAGGGGTGGGAGGGACAGGGGTGGGTGGGAGGGAGGGACGGGGCAGGCTAGAGGGAGGGACAGGGAGGGTGGGAGAGAGGGAGGAACAGGGGCAGGTGGGAGAGAGGGAGGAACAGGGGCGGGGTGGGAGAGAGGTAGGAACAGGGGCGGGTGGGAGAGAGGGAGGGACAGATGGGGAGGGAGGGAGTGACAGATTGGGAGGGAGGGAGGGACAGATGGGGGAGGGAGGGACAGATGGGGAGGGAGGGAGGGACAGGGGACGGGGCGGGTGGGACAGGGGGCGGGTGGGACATGGACAGGGGCGGGCGGGGCAGTGGGACAGGGGCGGGAGGGAGGGGCAGTGGGACAGGGGCGGGCGGGAGGGGCAGTGGGACAGGGGCAGGCGGGAGGGAGGGGCAGTGGGACAGGGGCGGGTGGGAGGGGCAGTGGGACAGGGGCGGGCGGGAGGGGCAGTGGGACAGGGGCGGGCGGGAGGGGGCAGTGGGACAGGGGCGGGCGGGAGGGGCAGTGGGACAGGGGCGGGCGGGAGGGGCAGTGGGACAGGGGCGGGCGGGGCAGTGGGACAGGGGTGGGCGGGAGGGGCAGTGGGACAGGGGCGGGCGGGGCAGTGGGACATTCACAGAAGAAGCAGGGGCGGGTGGGAGGGAGGGAAAGAAGTAGGGGCAGGGGCGGACGGGAGGGAAAGAAGAAGTAGGGGCAGGGGCGGGTGGGAGGGAAAGAAGAAGTAGGGGCAGGGGCGGGTGGGAGGGAAAGAAGAAGTAGGGGCAGGGGCGGGTGGGAGGGAAAGAAGAAGTAGGGGCAGGGGCGGGTGGGAGGGAAAGAAGAAGTAGGGGCAGGGGCGGGTGGGAGGGAAAGAAGAAGTAGGGGCAGGGGCGGGTGGGAGGGAAAGAAGAAGCAGGGGCGGGTGGAAGGGAAAGAAGAAGCAGGGGCGGGAGGGAGGGAAAGAAGAAGCAGGGGCGGGAGGGAGGGAAAGAAGAAGCAGGGGCGGGAGGGAGGGAAAGAAGAAGCAGGGGCGGGAGGAAGGGAGGGAAAGAAGCAGGGGCGGAAGGAAGGGAGGGAAAGAAGAAGCAGGAGTGGGTGGGTGAGAGGGAAAGAAGAAGCAGGAGTGGGTGGGTGGGAGGGAAAGAAGAAGCAGGGGTGGGAGGGAGGGAGGGAAAGAAGAAGCAGGGGTGGGAGGGAGGGAGGGAAAGAAGAAGCAGGGGTGGGAGGGAGGGAGGGAAAGAAGAAGCATGGGTGGGTGGGAGGGAGGGAAATAAGAAGCAGGGGTGGGTGGGAGGGAGGGAAAGAAGCAGGGGTGGGTGGGAGGGAGGGAAAGAAGCAGGGGTGGGTGGGAGGGAGGGAAAGAAGCAGGGGTGGGTGGGAGGGAGGGAAAGAAGAAGCAGGGGTGGGTGGGAGGGAGGGAAAGAAGAAGCAGGGGTGGGTGGGAGGGAGGGAAAGAAGAAGCAGGGGTGGGTGGGAGGGAGGGAAAGAAGAAGCAGGGGTGGGTGGGAGGGAGGGAGGGAAAGAAGAAGCAGGGGTGGGTGGGAGGGAGGGAAAGAAGAAGCAATGGTGGGTGGGAGGGAGGGAGGGAAAGAAGAAGCTGGGGTGGGAGGGAGGGAGGGAAAGAAGAAGCTGGGGTGGGAGGGAGGGAAAGAAGAAGCAGGGGTGGGTGGGAGGGAGGGAAAGAAGAAGCAGGGGTGGGTGGGAGGGAGGGGAAGAAGCAAGGGAGGGAAAGAAGAAGCAGGGGCGCGGGTGGGTGGGTGGGAAAGAAGAAGCAGGGGCGCGGGTGGGTGGGAAAGAAGAAGCAGGGGCGCGGGTGGGTGGGAAAGAAGAAGCAGGGGCGCGGGTGGGTGGGAAAGAAGCAGGGGCGCGGGTGGGTGGGTGGGTGGGAAAGAAGAAGCAGGGGCGCGGGTGGGTGGGTGGGTGGGAAAGAAGAAGCAGGGGCGCGGGTGGGTGGGTGGGAAAGAAGAAGCAGGGGCACGGGTGGGAGGGAGGGAAAGAAGAAGCAGGGGCGCGGGAGGGAGGGAGGGAAAGAAGAAGCAGGGGCGCGGGTGGGAGGGAATTAAGAAGCAGGGGCGTGGGTGGGAGGGAAAGAAGAAGCAGGGGCACGGGAGGGAGGGAAAGAAGAAGCAGGGGCACGGGAGGGAGGGAAAGAAGAAGCAGGGGCACGGGAGGGAGGGAAAGAAGAAGCAGGGGCACGGGAGGGAGGGAAAGAAGAAGCAGGGGCACGGGAGGGAGGGTGGGAAAGAAGAAGCAGGGGCACGGGAGGGAGGGTGGGAAAGAAGAAGCAGGGGCACTAGGAAAAGAAGAAGCAGGGGCATGACGATCCAACACTTTGTTCGAGGACCTATTATATGCTTACATTCATTTGCGATTATGTGCAACTTATCTCTTTGCATTTTTTACTTCTCAGTTTTACTTGTCTACTGTAAGGCTGATGTGCTGTGTGGTCCATTGAAGCACTGAAAAGCACCTGTAATGCTTCAGCGGTTTAAGTGTAAACTTCCTTCAAATCAACAGCTTTAAGTAAACTCCACGCTTCGTTTGCACCTAACATCATCTATGACATGCCCAAGGCCACGCTATTTTTCAAACATTTCAATCCACCGTCTGCATGTCACATATCCATACTTAGCGGCATTACTGGTCATTAATGCATCCACACCTAATCTTTTGCCCAGCATCATTTTCGTCTTCTTATTTGGTACACCCTGACAGCCCAGGATCATAACCAAGCCAGGATAATTATTGTATATCTTCAAAATACTTGCAAAATAATCTGAAGGACCAGAGTGCATTTACCTCACCGGCAAAGGGTCTGCTATGCCAGCACAGCTGATCAGTAAGTTTGGCACCGGTGTTACTGCAGTCATGGACTAGGACATGGAATCCCCTCAAAGAGAAGCATGCAGCTCAGGGGGTTCTGGTCCCTGCAGCACAGCATAGGGTGCATAGAAAGTAAGAACTCTTGAACAGCAAAAGAAGAACTATATATTTTGTGTGTTAGCACAACTGGCTTCCACGTCTCATCCACCGGGAGACACAAATGTTGGAGTTTGCTTACTACTCCCATGCAGGCCTCTACCATTCAGGAGGGAACACTGCGTGGGTAACAGCCAACACTAGCAAATTTACATAATGTTATCCTTTCACCAAAATGTTTCATGTTTCCAAAATGTCACAAAACGGAGCACTCATACCCTGGCCAGATTAATGATATCCTGCTTAACTAGTGGGAAATACATCTGTGTTGATAAAACAACGCCTTACAAAAATGGAGTTTGAGAGCTAATACCAGGTGATTTGTCAAAAGGGGGTAGTAATTTCAAAACACTTAAGGTCTTTAATCGTCCAAAGATGTAAAGGGCATTTGGGCAATGGGCTAACAACTGTTTAGCAGACCTTCCAATGCCACCTACAACACTTTTCTCTAACGAGAAGGGAGGCTGGCTGGAGCACACATGGAGTCTGCTCAAAAGAACCGGGCACTATATGCACGCATGGGGGTGCAGAGCACTCCCCTGCCGTTCCACAGCTAGCTTACTATTCACTTGCCAAAAGAGTAAACTGCACGCCTAGTCCATCAAGGCACTGCTGTGCAGGTCGCCTAAACCCTTCTCAGCACCCACCCGGAGCTCAGCACTCTGACTGTGCAATTTGTTGCGGCACCCACGCAACATACTGCACATGCATTCGTCTGAGAAGCACAGATTAATATAAGAAACACAGTGTTTCAATATCAGAGGCAATTTTGATGCAACAGCTGAAGACTGTTACATTTTTTTTTATTGACCGGAAAATGAAATATAAATGTTATCTTTAAAAAGCCAGTGTAAATAATTTACAAAGTATTTGGACCGGCATTTAACAAATCGTGCAATAAAAGGAACACCAGGAGCCATATTTTATAAAACATCGCGCTCTCCTTTGGGTGGGCCTGGCGCACACAGCAACTGTGTGCAATATGGCAAAAATATGCCTTCTCTCCGGGGCAGGTGCGCCTCTGCTGAGGACAGCGCAGCAGCGGCAGACTGACTTGCGGTGTGTAGCTGCTGGTCTGTCTGTCAATGCAGAGGTCCAGGCAGCACATTGGAAAGGCGGGAGGGATTACTCCCAAAAGACGAACACGGAGTATAAAAGCATTAGCCTGCAGTGTGATCCCTGCAGGTCCCGGGGAACACTGTCTTACTCCTAAGGGTGCACACACTCAGGGTGCACACTGGCTGTACACCACTTCATATGTAGCGTAGCATTAGTGCACCTATTGACAGACGGTTTTCCCCTGTGCCACTGACTGAAAGATATAGCGGACGGGGCAGTCTTCCAGTGCTTAATTTGTGCCGGTGTTTGCCAGTGCTATCACCGCCCCTTATTTATAAACATCGGCATATATTAACTAGAATGCACCACATGGTGGCGATGTGTGTATTTATTTTGCAGAGTTCATTAGTAAAGCATTTAACTTAAAGAAATGTTAAGCCTACAGTTTAAGGTGATAGGCGAGTGGTGCCAGTTGCAGTAGACTTGTGCGAAATACTTTGGGTCCTGGTAAAATATATATATACTTGATACTAAGATGCCAAATGGCCTTAACACCAGCGACGATCTGCACAACTTTTTAAAAACCTAGGTTAATATTATTCGTGCTAACATTGTATATTAGATGCATTTTAACTGGTTTTATTTCTGCTTCTACTCGGTTTTATTCTAGGTATGCCTAGTTTTACCAGGTTTTAGCAGGGATTGCACTGTTTTTTTTAGCTCTTTGGACCATTTACAATATGCACTGTGGAGGTGACTATGACTATCTACTTTATGTAACACTGACTATTTAATCTAGTAAACAATTGCACTTTATTTCTGATTCCATCAAAAGTGATGTTTTACATATGAATCAAGGCGGCTTTTATTTGGTTTTTATCTCTGGTATTTACTTGGTTTTACCTGGGTTCCCCGGTTTTACAGAGTATTTTCCGGTTTTAGCTCTTTGGCTCACTTGTATAGTATTGTATAATTGGCATTGATCATATATATTATGACGCTCATATGCACAACGATTGTTTACATTACATCTGCACTTTAGAGATCTTCTTGTATACATTTAATGAACTATGTATTTCCGTATCGATTTAATAGATGAAAGCTCCGACTTTCTGCGCTTTTATGAAATGTTTATAGTGCACTTGCACTTAATTCTGTATATTTTCTGTATTTCTGTATATTTATTTGAGGGTGTTTGTGTGAAGCTTTTATCTATTTATATTATTTATTTGACACTTTGCACTTTTTTCATGCACATTTTGCACTTGTACCTTATTGAATGAGACTCATTTAAACACCAGTAAGTATATATAGGAAAGTCTGGTACTGCATTTGTACTTATATCGCAGGATGTTGTTCTTTGAGCACTATGCTATTATTAATCAATTTCATCTTGTGGTATATGCACTTAGTGTAGTTATTAGGAAAAATAATTTTCTGTGCGGTCCGTCATAATGTATATATTTATATATTAATTTTACCCTCCATACATGGTTGTATATTATTCCGCAAACATGAAATGATTTGACTGTCACTTTATGGTAATCTCGAAATTAGGATTTCTTCCATGTTTATTACTGGTATGAGTCAAATGCATTCTATCACGTGTCATCACTGTGTCACTATATATTAGTTTTGATAGGTCCAGCGCGTCATGTGATCAAGGCCGCGGAAACGCGTCAGGCTGGGCACTTGCTTGAATTATTATTTGATGCACTTGAATCTGCAATAAAAAGGATTTCCTAATCTCCACATTGTGGTCCGTACCCGTTTTGTTGCTGAGAAAGGATGCGGCAATAAGGACTGTGGAGATAGATAGATAGATATCTATCCATCCATCTATCCATCTATCTATCCATCCATCTATCCATCTCTCTATCTATCTATATATATATATATATATATAATCACTGTATTGGCCCCCATGCAAATGAGGTGCAAGGGCTTCAGCGTGGCCATGCAAATGATGGTCACGGGGCCGGCGTAATTAATATTACAGAAGAGGTCGCAAGCACGGCCCCTTCTGAAATCCCAAAGTGAACCTGGGACACAAACGTGGATGGAAATGCCTATTGTGTTCCTAGGACACTTCCTGTGTTACGGCTTCAGCGACGAGTCCGAGGACCTCTGAAAACAGTTACAGCTTCCAATCCTTTGCACAAGCGCAGGCTCAGCTTGATTCCATGCAAGTCTGTATACCCCGCACAGAGCTCAAAAAACATAGGCATGCACCAGACCAGCTTCACTACCCACTGCGACCATCATCATCACCGGACCAATTACAAAATGTATCGTCCTGGCTGCATCGGGCAAGTAACTGGAAACTAGATGGTGCATTTCCACTCTGGTCGACTGCCTATACCAAGACTCATGGCCTGGTATCTAATGCACTAAACTTGAGGGAACACCATCAGGCTCGGGACTAGCAAATTTGCACATGGCTCGACATTCTCGGATCTTATGCTCTGTTCGCACTTTCATGATGGGCCGCTCTGGGTCAACAACCTCAAAAGCCCCAACCGAACGTACCGGGCCAGGCCTGAGCAAGGGAACTAGACACCGATCCTTACTGTCCACTTCAGGCAATGGACTGTTGGGAACTTTACTAACAAGCACGATGCTACGCACTGACTGCGCTTTTATGCTGTGCAGTTTGAAATGCACCGGGCTAGTCTCAAGCAAGGAAACCTCCTAACTGCCTATATTTAGGCTTGAACTAATCAACAATTACAAATGCAGAGACGTTTTAAGGCATGGGCAAAGTGGGCTCTGGCCCAGGGACCCAGCCTGTCAGGGGGCCCCAGATAGAGCCAGCTCTGTTCTGCAGAGAGTCTTGCCCTGATGACCTTGAATCATTCTTAAACAGACCATGTTCCTTTAATTTATTTTTAATGCAGGTGATGTGTGAGAATCTATTACAGACATTTTGCAGAAATATGTGCTGTGTTTCATGCAACATCCATATAAAAAGTTTTTTGTAGATCAAAATAGGATATGCGAAATGGGAGGGGGTCGCAGAGAATATTTGCAGTAATATAAGTGAGCTGCCGCTGTGTTACAATATTGAAAACACACGTCACTATCCCTGCATATTAGATGTAAACACACTAGGCATTTGAAAAACCGGGCCTGTGCCTTGGCAGTGATTGGCCAAAGAAGGCATGAAAGAGCTGAAACTGGACCATAAATTCAAAGCTGTTCCGAATGGGCCCCTCCCAAAATACTTTTGGCCCAGGGCCCCCAGAATCCTTAGGATGGCTCTGTGCACATGGTCTGTAATCCTTCAGCGTGTCAAGTTATGCTCTGTCCCTTGGTTTTATCTTCTTTTTTATGGGCTAATCATATGGCTTTTTTTTTAATAGATCTGTGTTACTATTTTTATTAACTCGTACGTGGCAGTTTGAATTACTCCGAACACGAACTACAGCAGAAAGCATAAAAGTGCAGATGTTGTTTATTTATTATCCAGGAAGATGCATTCTGGTCAGAAATGTTGGACGTAAGAGCAAGGACGGTATACAGGAGTCAAACCGGATGTGGACATAAACCGTATGTGAGATAAACCCGACTGTGTCATAGGGTTCGGAGTGGTTTATGTCGCACATACATGGCTATAAAGCAACCGGACCCGTAGACAGTAAGACGTTTAGTCACCTGAAAACATTTACGAACAGGGTAATGTTGTCCCTTTCTAAAGGAAAGGAACAACCCCAAGTTTCATTTCACTTGAACTCCCTCCGACCCTCCCGGGGTGAGTGATTATGCTAAAGCAGGGCGCAGCCACGAACGCCCCTACGCATAAGGGGAAATGAAAGGCCGGCCATGCTGCCCAAGGCCCTCAGAGCTGCAGCCTGGCCCCTTTGTTGAAGCAGATCCCCCGAGGTAAATTACGGACACTGGAACACAATTCAATCAAGCACATAACAGGACACGAAGCAATAAGCATTCCTCACTTACAAGAGTAGGCGTCGCCCATCAATCTCCTGCAGGGAAAGGGATACGGCCTGGCTATGCCGACGGAGGCCGTTGTCTGTCTCTTAACACTTCTTAGAGAAGACAAAGGCGTATTTTTATTTTAATGCCCAAATAAAAAAAATATATATAAAGACGACCTCCCTCCACCTGAAAGCAGTGCCCCTATGGCTGATGCAGAAGAGGGAGGGAACGGGGTAGATGAAGCAACAACACGTAGGCCAAATACACAACATTCTTCACACACTAGCGCTTAAATTAAGCCCAAAAAATACCCCCTGTGGCACAGAGGCCGATGCGAGGTTTCGATGATCAGGTCTGAAGACGTGGAACTTAGCACCACCGGCAGCCCAGCAGTATGGCAGAAAATCCGTCCCACTAACTTTATTTGAAGGTGGTAGAGCATGGCGAGTGGGGGTAAAGGGTCGGCTATTGGGCAGATTGTGAAAATCCTAAACTAATCTTATGGGTACTTACAAAACTTTTTGCAATTGTTTTGAAAAGCTGCACCTAGAGATGAAAAGGCGAATATGACCATGCACTTGGAAATGAAGGCACGCTAGCACCCATACATTTCATTGGACTGTAGGGGAAGCGATTTATCCGCAATGAGAAATAGATTCCTGGTGGAGAAAAAAGTAAACAAGTATTGGCAAAGCCAATAGGTCTCACCTTTGAGATCTACTGCCTCTGCCAACATCTGTGCAGCATTAACAAAAGTGTAAAAAATAAAAAATAAATAAAAAGTGCGATGATGCAGCTCCGTCATTTTGTACGCAGGCATCGTGACACGGTTTCCGAGATGGATTGGCAAATAAAAAAAAAAATAACAAAATGAAGGACTGCGAAAGCTTTTTTTTTTTAGGAAACCAAAGGGCTAGCAGCATTTATGTGCCTGGTCCTCCCAAAGACAACAAAGTTCAATAGTAGTGTAAATTAAAAAAAAAAAAAAAAATAGAACTGCGGGGACAACAGAGGAGCAGCGAATGGGGTTGGGAAGCAAGTGGGCGTTGGGCAAGAGTAGAGGGAGAGACAGCATCGTGGACTGAGGGGGGAGGGAGACGCTCATAGGCAAGAGAAAGCAATGGTGGGAGGGTAGGGAAACACATGATGAGAGAGCACAAATGGTCTGGCTTGGATCTCCAAGCCCTTGCACAAACCTACCCATGAAACTGTTTGGCATGTAAATAATGAAACAAACCATGTAAAATTACGATAAAGTCTCTTCAAAACTAAACATTTTTTTTTACTTCTTTCACATTAGAACAACAGACTACATCAATTAATTCAGGGGTATTTATTAAAAATGATAGTTTCCAAATCCGTCTACCTCTACCCTATCCACAATGACATAAGTGAACTAAGAGGCAAACCAGATGTTATATGCATTATATCCGTGACGTAGATTCTAATTATATGTAGTACAACATTGCAGGCTATTAAATCGAACACACAAGACGTTTTTGTACAGTACACATTCACAACTCCTGTATCTCAAGATGCTCTCATAAGCAATGATGAAGCAAAAGTAGGCACAGTGAAATAAAATATTCTAATAGGATCACATAATGTGGCCAAGCAGTAAATCTAGGATTGTTGTGTTATGCTAATTTAATTTGATATAGTGCACGAATCGCCCCCGTAGGGGTATCTCAGCGCTGAAGATGAACACAGGCAAGTCAAACAACTAGCTAAAAGAAAACTGTGGAAAGCATCTTCCTAAATTTGGCATGGTATGTGCAGGTACGGACATGATGAGGCAAACTATTCCAACAGGACGGGGCCAGGTGAGAAAAGGCCCTGCCTCTGCACCTTGTCAATCGTATATGAGGGACTGTAACGCTTTGTCCTTGGAACGCACATTCCTGACTGGACAATAGTATCTAAGCTTCTTATGCAAATAGCCAGGGCCATTTCCCTTTAGAGTTTTGTGTGTAAGGCAACATATTTTAAAGATTATTCTTTTCTTATCTGGAAGCCAAAGTAAGCTTCCCAGTAAGTGTTCAGACGCAGAGCCAGGAGGGAGGATAAAAATCAGCCGTGGAGCTTTGTTTTGAACCACTTGCATTTTGACCAGTCAGGTCTCAGTTGCTGATGCAAGTAGTGCATTTTCATAGTCTAATCTGCTAATTATTAATGCCTGGACAAGAGGTTTCCTGGCAGAAAGAGGAAGTTAGAGAAATGCTTTATTTAACAATTGCATTGAGTTGAAGTAGGTGCCACTAATGGATGCAATGTGTTCTTTCATGGATAAAGATGGATCCATTTGATCCTAACTGCCTGTTTAGGCGTGGGGGGAGGACCAAATTCAAAAGTCCACTATTTTGAAGACCAAAGCTGTTTGGCCTTACCAAATAGCACGATTTCTGTTTTGTTGCTGTTTAACTGTAAACAGTTTGTTGTCATCCATTCTGCTATAGCTTTCATACCTTTAGAAAAATGGTCCTTAACTACATCCAAGTTTTTATCAAAGGAGATAACAAGCTGAGTATCATCAGCATATGATATTATTTTAAAACCAAACGTTTTAGCAAGTGGCTAGTGGGGCACATAAATGTTGAACAAACGGGGCTTATACAAGAGACCTGCGGGACCCCCTAGTCAATCAAAATGGATCAACATGAATCGGGACTTGAATGCGGCCCAGCAAGATAGTTTGAGTTCTATTTTTCTAGAAAATCTCGAAGCCACTGTAAAGCTGTACCAAAAATATCAATCTCATGCAGCCTTTGAATCAGCCTGGTATGGGATACAGTATCAAAAGCCGCAGACAAGTCCAGCAGCACAGATCTCAGGGCTTCTGGTTTCACCCAATACAATTCGGCCGCTCAATGGCTAAATAGCTCTTTTGCTTTACATCAAAGGTTAATGCTTTGTCTTTAATTCTTAGCACATAAGGTTAGTGCATGGGTCCAAGAGGACCTCAAGCTGAGCCTGAGTCTGGCATCTGGGTCGAGCCTTCAGTGGAATGTCCGCCTCTAGACACAGGGCACTCTCCCAGGGTAAAAATTAGTTTTTGTTGTTATTATCAATCAACACTTGAATAGTCCAATATATTCAGGCCGAAGAGGTCTATCTATGCAACATAGCTGCTAACCCCCTCTGAACAAGTGCCAAAAGTGACTTGGAAGTTACAATCTATTTCGAAATGTAGTATGTCACTTGTGAACGTATTTTGTATGCCGGGTGCATGACAACCACATAATGTATTTCTGCGTAAAGTGGGAAAACAGTCTAGTAGCCGAAAACCATAAATTGTTGTTTGTGGATGGGTAAGGGGTTTCTGCTGAAAAGAAGTTCACTTTACAACATATGTAGGTGCAGCCAGCCAAATGGGATTTGATTATATACCTGCTGTACCTGCTAACAATAAAGTAAGGATCTCCGATGTCTTTAAGGAATTAGTAGCAAGGATGGAGAATTCTGGCAAAGGATGGCCACGGAGAACCACGCCTCCGAGTAGCCACAGGTGACGCTGCCCGCTCCGCCCCCAGCAATGGCGTTTCGGATCTCGGCGTTCCTTGAGTAGACGCGGCAGGAGAGCCGTCTGAATTTTCAAAAAGAAATAACGCCGAAAAACACGGAGCCCCCGCTGGTCTTTTTTGATCCCGGTTACACCCGCGGGAGGCTAACGCTACTCGATGTTCCTTGTAAATGCGGCAGGAAAGTCATTTGAACGGAGCCCCCACTGTTCATTTGCTCACTTCCCGCAGGAAGATAGCGGGAAGCTGCACGGTTTCGGACTTTGCCGCAGGTGTTCCCAGGTCTCTCCCCTTACAGCGGACCTGCCGGCACCACAAGTCTCGAGGCGTGGGGATGAAAGGAGGTGCTAGCGCCAGGGTTTTTTTGTGGAAGAAGACATCTGGGCTCCTGAAATTCAGGAATAACTCCAACACCAGGAAAAGAACCGTGGAGAAGGACAGGGTGGTTTTTCTGGCTGTATGCGGAGGAAGCTGAAGAGGCGCAGAGGCACAGAGGTACGGAACAGCAAATAGGTGGAAGGAGGTGGGAGGTACTTTGTCCCGTGTACATAATCATAGGTGTATAGCCCCGGGATTTTGTGGACTTTTGTGGAGATCCAGGAACAGTGGTTGCAGTCAGGGGGGTCACCTGGACAGATTTGAGGGGAAATAAGAGGGCCGGAAAAAAAAGAAAGAATGGGAAAACATCTTAAACATGCTAGCGCAGTTGCCAAAGTTGACTCAGCAGCCGGGCTGAAAGCTAAAACTTGCTTAGCCCAGGCTAAGACAACTGCACCGGTGGCTAGAAGGGAGCATAGTACCAATCCCCTTGGCTCAGATGTCAGTTTTGAAAGTTCAGAAGAAGAGATGCCCCCCTCTCTGTCACAGGAACTGGTAGAAGATGAGATTATAGCTGCACCCAATCTGACGGTGGTTCCAGCTTCGACGGCTAAACAACGACAAGACACTCCAATAGTTGATGGATATAAAAAGGAGTTAAAAGGTGCAAAGGAATTTCCTCTTTTTCTGAAAAAAGCGTCCCTACCACCTCCTCCTAGATCGATTACAAAAGCACCAAATGTGCCACCGGACGTGCCAGGGGGTCTACCAGAAGGTTCTGCACAAGGTTCTGCACAAGAGCTGATAACATCACAGTGTGCCCAGCTGCCTGGACAGGCCCCATTTCCATCCCCCCCCAAAAAAACGGTAGTCCATGACCAAGACCAGGGGGGCTCATTAGAACCATCAATTTTGGAAGAAAAGAAGGCTCTCAGTCCGACTCAGTTAATCATACTTCCGTCTGAAGTCAACAAGACGCCAGTAAGAGAGGTACAATATCCCCCACTATTTCAGGATCCAGTCCAACCTCAGTCTCGACCTCAGTCTCAGCCTCTGACACGGGGGATACTGCTGGGTGACGCCTTCCTGGGAACAGAGAATTCATACGCTGAGAATTTGAACCAGGATGGAATGGCATCACAAATGAACTGTAACAATGGGGTTGAAGCACCCTTTAGGCATCAGATGGACATAAGACATGCTGAACCTTATTCTGGAAGAGGTCAGGGAAATGAAAAAAAATCACAAAAACTCGAGATTGCCTCTTTACATCAACGGCTAGGCAAAATTGAAGAAGCAATGACATGTCTTCCAATTAAATTGCAGGAAGCAGAAACCAGAATCTCGCTGCTGGAAGACCAAATGAATGAGATGCTCAGGAAGGTAAATGAAGCAGTAAAAAACAAGAATTTCTTGGAGAACAAGCTAGAGGAACTTGAGAACCATTCCCGGAGGTCGAACCTTCGTATAGTGGGGGTCCCCGAAGGAATTGAAGGGAAATGGGTCAACAAGTTGATTAAACAAAAAGATCTTCCCGAATCTGATGGAGACTTGACCATCACAAGGGCACATCGAGTTCCTGCTCATCCCTTCCCAAATTCAACAATACCACGAACAATTTTGCTGAACTTTGCAGACTTTCGTGTTAAGGAGCGTATTTTAACAAAGGCAATTCAGCAAAGACAATTTTTTGTAAATGAAACCTCTAAATGTCGAATATTTTCCGACCTGACAGCTTTGGCAGTGCGTAGGCGAAAGGAATTTGTAAAGATGTTATATCTATTTAAAGCTCAGGGTGCCCAAGCATCAATAGCACAACAGTCAAAGTTGCGGGTTCTGATTAAGGGGAAGTTCTATCTATTCTCAAATTTGGAAGAGGCTCAGGTGTTACTGAAAGAAATCTCTGCTGGATCCAAAATCTGATTTAATACTAAAGAAAGTTTGAATTTTTTCTTTGCTGGGGGCAGCAGGGTCACCCAGGGTGTGGTACCATGACACCCATGAGGTTAGCAGGGTGGGTAGAAATGTGGCTAGTGTGGCTAGTGGGGTTTTTCCACATTTCTATGGGGGGTTTTCTCGTTTTGGGGTGGGAGGGTGGGTTGTTGGGGGGGGGGTGGGGACTACCAGCAGGAAAAAGAGCAGTAGCTAAAGGAGCAAACAGGGGCATATACAGGTACTTGTTTTTGAGCAAACAAGAAGCTTATTCAAGAAATAGAAATGGCAATCGCTAGTAAATGTAAGATCTTGTCAGTCAATGCCAACGGAATGCTCAACAAACAAAAATATGGTGGGCTTATTAGGTGGCTTGCCTCGTTTAATCCCCATGTCTTGTTTTTCCAAGAGACACATTTAAAATCTAATTTACCTAAACTCTATTTACCTAGGGCATTTTCGGACGCCTTCTTTGCATCAGCAGGCCTAGCTATGAGAGTGGTTGCTATTTATTTTTCTAAGAATTTGCCATGGGAATTTGAACAAATTCGTAGGGATCCACAGGGGCAATGGTTATGGGTAGTAGCGAAGTTGAAGGGGAAGATCTTAAACTTTATAAACTATTATGGCCCGGTTATGGATGATGCCTCAGGGCTGGTCAAAATCAATGAGCTCTTGAGGGGGGCCCCTGGGCAGATTATTATCGGTGGAGATTTTAATTATATACAGGATCTAAAGAAGGATACCTCAAATAAAAATAAAAAACAATTGAAACCTAATACTAAAAGAATCTTCGAGGTTATCAGGCATGATTACCAACTAATGGATCTTTGGCGGAAAGCCAATATCGATAAAAATTGTTACACGTGCCATTCGCACGCTATCAGACGGCATCTCAAATTGATTTCTTTTTAACATCGAGATCCCTTCTTGTCCTAAAGGCAGATATTGGGATTAACCCCTTCTCTGACCATTCGTATATAGGGCTTGAGCTCGGGTTTGGTGAAGGAAGAAGGGAGCGACCCAGGTGGCAGATGGATCGCTTCCTTCTCCAAGATCAAGAATGGGTTGAGAGTTTTAGAGCATGGATCTCCGAGTATTTTAGGATTAATGAGGAGACGGCTGGACCGTTTGGGGGGGGGTTAAGGCAGCAGCTCGAGGACAGATAATCTCCTTCTCAGCCGCTCAGTCTAGGGCTCGGCGGCTCAAAATAGCTGAATTGCAGGGGGCAGTGGAAAGGGCACAGGTTCAGAAGATCCGGTCACGTCCACACCAATTGGATAAGGCCAGAAAGGCCCCGAGAGACTTTTTTGTTTTAGAAGAGATTAGTAGTTCCCGATCCTACCAACAAAAGGTCTATGAGGATAGCCAGATGGTTGACAAATTGCTAGCCAGCTCTACAAAGACGAAACAAGAAGCGGCTTTAGTTTTGAAGGTGATTAACCCCAAGACCGGAGTAGAAGTAACAAACAGTGAGGAGATTCCACAGGTTTTTCTGGAACATTTCCAGCAACTTTATACCACAGAATACCTGGTGGGGGAAGGGACTATACAGGAGTACTTCGACAATGTAAATATTTCCAGACTATCCGATTCTCGGATTGACCAGCTAAAATCGGATATAGAAACTGCTGAGATCATGGCATCCATTAAATCAACGGCCGGAGCTAAAGCGTGTGGGGAGGATGGGTTCCCAATAAAATTTTATAAGATCTTCTTAGAAGAATTGATTCCACCCTTGAAAAAAATATTTAATTATATCAAAAACGGTGGTCAGGTTCCCTCGTTTTTTAAGGAAGCAATTGTTGTCTGGTTCGTAAAAAAAGATAAGAACCCAAAGGATGTTAATTCTTATAGGCCCATTAGCCTCTTTAATTCAGATTATAAGATTTTAATGAAGGTGTGGGCTGAGCGTTTTTTATTGGCCGCGCAGGAAACAATTCATAAAGACCAGGCCGGCTTTATAGCAGGAAGATCTATGGCAGCTAATACGGAGTTTTTAATACAGGCTTTAGATTATTGTAATATTAACTCTACCCCGGCCTGTATTATGATGGTCGATGCGGAGAAAGCATTCGATTTGGTAAACTGGAACACTTTGTTTTTTGCCCTCAGTCGATTTGGCATCCACCCCCAGGTTATTCTAATGCTGCAAAACATTTATCATGGTGCCCAGGCTCAGGTGGTAATTAATACGAAACGGGCCGGCACGGTAAGAATAAATCGGGGGACAAGACAAGGATGTCTGCTCTCCCCATTACTTTTGACTTTTTTTATAGAACCTTTAGTTATTAAAATGCGTGCTAACGCAGCAATTAAGGCCCCAATCTCGGGTATGGCCAAACTGAAACTTTTTGCGGATGATATTATTTTATATCTGAAGCCCAACAATGGAAGTGGTGATGAGGGAATTTAATAAATTCGAATTAATTGGGGGCTACAAAATAAATCCAAACAAAACTGAAGTTCTTGTTTTGAATTCAGATATACATTTTCTCCCACCCAGCCTCAGGGTGCAAGCCGCAAAGCCAGACCCCATTAGATACTTGGGGATCTATGTGACTAACCAATATCAACAGCTATATAATCTGAATTATGTAAGAACGCAAGAAAAAATAAAAAGATTATTAGAACAGTGGCTTTTACTCCCCTTGACCCTGGTGGGACGGGTATCGCTTGTTAAGATGTCCATACTTCTGTTACTCATTTTTCTTTTTATTAATGTACCCATTAAAATAAATATGGTCCTTTTTAAAGAGATGGAAACCCTGATCAGACAGTTTGTCTGGGGGGAAAAGGTACCAAGGGTTAAGCTTACAACATTGCAATTAACAATTGAACAAGGAGGTCTGGCTTTACCCCATATACGAACTTATTACGATGCTGCTTTTTTGGATTTACTAGCGGGTTTATTTTGTTCAAATGGGTTTAGAGATAACTTCTTTGTTGATAAAATGGTGCAGGAAACCGGTTCTCAGATTTCTATATTTTTAAAAACCTCCAAACTTCCGAAAAAAACAAGATATAAGACTCTAAAAGACTATTCCACTAGACTTCAGTCCTTTTTCAAAGGGACTGGTTCCTCCGGGTTGCAGTACTTGAAATTGAGGGAATGTAAGAGTCTCGACCTTCAAATTCAATCATGCCACTTGAAAAATTGGGAAGGCTGTGGGCTAGGAGAGCAAAGATATTTTCTAATTCAGAATAGGGTAATCTCGTGGCAGGAGGTGTTGCTGAGGAATGGGAATCAGAGGAAGCCAGCCTTTTTTGAATATTTACAAATTGTTAATTTCTTAAAACATCTGAATGGTGTTTTTGATACGCCAAATAAACTTGCGATAGCCCTTTTCGGGGCCAAATTAAGTGGAGTATGGAATTGGTATCGTCTGTTACGACGAAATAAGGGCCAACTCCCATTAATAGACAACCATTTGGAAAGGGTGACCCGTAAAACACAATGTACTTTTTCTAATAATGAATGGGAAGCTATATGTTGGCGAGGGAGTAAGTCTCTGAGAGCAGCCAATTTTAAAAGAATGGCTTTCCTATCCCGGTGGCTGGCCTACCTCACTCCGAAAGCACTCAATAAAAGGTATCCGGAAGCAGAAAATAGTTGCTTTCGATGCCAGGCGGAAGGAGAAGGGGGATGGCTCCATATCTTTTTTTACATGTCCTAGGTTGGGGTCTTTTTGGGAGGCAATCTTCTCGGCCCTAAATAGGGCATTTGAAAAGAGGATAGTGCCGGAGGCCGAAGTTGCCCTGTTTGGAATTTGTAGAGATAGAACAATTTTAAGAGAAGCTGAAGCAATTTTTCTCTCTATTACTTCCTTGGTAGCCCGCTCCTTAATTCTCCAAAATTGGAGGTCTAGAGATGTTCCCACTTATGATAAATGGTTAAACAAAATGAAAAGGACGAGGGCTTTTGAAGAAGCCTACGCAAGACGGTGGGAGCTACCAGGAAATTTATCAAGAATTAGAAGTTTTTAAGTAACTTGGAAAACCCGATAGAGGGATAGTACTAGCTGGAATTTAGAGTCTAGCTGCGGTTTTATCATTCTTAAAATGTTTGGAGGAACTAGAAATATGCTCCGTTAAGCACTTTAGCACTTTAACTTTGTAATTTAGCATCTTTGCACCAGCACTTGCACTTTTTTGCACTTTTGCACTTTGGTATTATATAATCTTATCACTTTGTCTTTGTTAGCTGTGTTTTAAACCGGTTTCCCTGCGTCTATTCTTGCCATTTGTCTCAATTTTGAAAGATGAAATTATCATTTTATTCGTGCTAATGTTTGCTCATATGTTATTTAAAAGTTCTTGATGCTCTGCTCAATACAAAATATAAAAAAATTAAAAAAAAGGATGGAGAATTCTTTTGTATAAGAGCCAAATACTTTAACATACCCCCAAAAATCCTACATGCGTAATAAGAAAGAAAGAGTATGAGCTAACTGAGGTTGATGTGGCAGAGATGAAGATATTAGCAATTTCATGTGACTTTGGGGAGAACACAGAGAAGCAACTCCGGGAAATCAAAACAACACAGTAGGTGCTTTTTAGTGTTGAAAGAGGGCCGACAGCTAAAGAGGGTTGTGCATTTTGCTAAGGTATGGTGGAATCCATAGAAGACAAAGGTGAGAAGAATCAGTGGATATAGAAGATATCCTGAAAAAGCAAGCGTTATGGACAGATAAAGGAAGACAAGTCCAAATGAGGATTTAAATTCAGAACAGACAATTCAGATGTTTAGCTAACTCAGACTCATTCATTCATTACAAGCTGCTTGTTTGAAGTGAAAGGATTGTGGAGTGTCAAACTCCCTATCAGGGTATCCCATTGTTTTCAGTTTATGTTAGATTACAAGAGTTTGCCTAAGTTCAGAGGACCTAACCTCATCCAGAAGGTTGGGAAAGTACTATACAGAAAGATGATGGAAGTGAAGAAGGCAGATGTGTGTTATGAATGCTTCATTGGGCAAGTTTAGGGCAGCATGCACAGTTTAATACGTTCCGCATGGTCCATAGTTTAAAGCAACATTATAAGAGGCTTTGGCAGAAAGGTCCCCAATGAGATGCCCCATGAGGGAGACGTACAGAAGAAAAACAAAGTGCATGACACTGTTATGATGCATTTACCTTTAAGTGCATTTGGACAATTTGTAACTGCAAATTCCACGTGTAATTGCAAATTCATATGTAGTTGCTATAACGGATTCGGTTGTTGGCAGAGGTGACTGCCAATCACTCCAATGTACGCAAAAGTAAACCTCCTACAAAGTTCCACACACATCCGGTTGGTGATTCAAAAGATACTTTAAGCTCTTCTCTGTGTTAGTATTTTTAATTTTGTCTTTCTTTTGTTTTCGTTTATTGCACAGAGATGATGTGTAGCATATGCTTGGATGGGCAGCAAGGAAGAAGAGAAGATTACATAACCTTCAGTATCAATATTTGTTTAATGTGTAATCTTGTAGATTCTCCAATTTAAGAATATCCTTTCGGGCATCAGACTGTCCCAGAAAACTTTATACTCAGCAGTAACTCTTCAGTGCCGCCAGGTGGCACCTTGTGGCATCAGTCACACCTCGGCCTGCAGGACATGATGATACCAGCATATAAAAGGCACCAACCTGTGCGCGCTTTCGTCAGTTTCCTGATACCTTTACAGCACCCCAGCGACACGTGGCGAGGAGCCAAAGCAACAAAGACAATGCCAATAAAACCACATAATACGTCTTGGTATTTTGGGGTCTGAATCATCAGGGGAGGAGGGAGGGCTGTGAGAGATACGAGAGATGATGATGTATTCAACAGAAACATTGTTACTGATGGTAAGTAACTTTCTCCAGATTTGTCACCTTAAGGAGGAGTTCCAAAGCAATACTCTTTGGGTGGTAGGAATGAGTAGCAAAGATTAACCAAGGAAGTCATGAGCACAGCCATGGCAAAGTATCTGTTACTCAGTGATTGGCCTATGAAGCACTAATATTTGGCAAAGAACTACGCCCATAAGCATTCCACAGGAGTTCAAATTAATTGCATTTTCTATTTTAAAAAAAAACAACTTTCATTCACATATTGCCTCCTCATGTTAAAAAAATATATATAAACATACAGTCATAGAGTAGCATGTTCATTACTACATGCCCATCAACTCATTTGTTGTTCTAAGTCACATTGTTCCAGTAAGCAAACATGGTAATTCTTTAGAACACAGCTTTTTCATAGTAAGTATATTTACTTTTCGTGTCTAAACATATAGCATACAAAGCTGTCATATCAACATAGTGCAATAATCAATATACAACATGAAAAGCATAAGTCTTGTGCAGTCACATCCTTTCAAGGCGCATGGCTATACCATAAACATAGCATATATTACAGTTATTATGATTACATTTTGTGTAAAATCAAACAAACTAATTTACTAAGTTAATTCATAAATTCTTTTTTTGTGGAATTTGAGCAGGTATTTAAATTGACGTGCAAGTTAAGATTTTATGTAAAGATGTGTTCTTAATCTTTCCTAGACCTGATGAAGTTCCAGGGAATATTTTTCCGAAACGAAACCGGTTAGCGTCGTATAATTTTGAGTATGGTGTTTGGACCAGTAAAATATAGATGGAGGAAACCAAGAGGACTCGTGATGAAACCATAAATGTATACTTTGTTACTCCTTGGTGGAATGCGGATGGACGTATTCTTTATAGTGCTTAACGCTATATTCATGTTTTGGATATTGAGCAATCTAATATCCTTTCCTCATCCCTACACCCATAATCACAAAAGATGTACTATATTGAACATACATTTTTTAAATTACTGTAACAGTAGATACCGTTAGGTGTGCAAGTATTTACCTGGGATTGTTGTCTGTTGCTTGACACTCATTTCTAGCAGTCCTATGCAGAAATAACTACATAGCCACCCAGCATGTGTCAGCCACCTTAACACCTCTGGTGAGAGCAGAGAAAGCAGCCATGTCGCTAATGGACTGGGTCTGAATGTCCTCTGGAGGGTGTTACTTTGCCGAGGCAGAGCAGATCTTGACAAATAGGATGACCTAAAGTGAAATGGTGGGTTTTGGTTCCCGAATTGCCTTTGTGGACTCCAGCAAAGGCAGCAGTGCGCTGATGATCCACTCTGTCCTGTCGAGCGCAGTCGATTTAGTAGGAGCCTCGGTGGGATGAAAATGGAAGGGTGACAGTTTGGACAAAATAAAAGACCAGAATCACCTTGGGCGGGAGTGCTGAGCAGGTAGGGAGGACCTACTGGCTGGATTAGGAAACTGCGAAAGGGGTCAATCTGAGAGGGCCTGAAGTTCTCCAACACTATGAGCTGAAGTTATTGCTACCATAAACACCGTCTACAGAAGTCAAAAAGACAACTGAAACATGAAATGAGATTTCATTAAGAAAGTCAACCCAAGATTCAGATCTCAATGAAGAAAAATGAACAGTGTGGAAGTAAACAGGCAAAGCAAACCTTTCATAAAACATGCCACAACAGGTGACTTAAACAGCGATGGCCGATCTTCAAGATATTTGAAAGCTGGAAGGGCAGCCAGATAACCTTTGAATGCTGCTGCTCTCAGCCCGAGAAGTGCAAAAGACAGTGTGAAACAAAGAATGTCAGAAAGGCTTGATTTAAGGGATCCCAGACTTCACTCCATTGCACAAATTTGTTCCGGAGACCTACATAAATGTATTTCAGAGCAGGCTGTCTACAGCCAAGATGATGTTTGCAACTTCATCAGCTAGGCAAAGCGAATATAGATGGCACTGATTAATCTCCATGACTGCAGCCATAGCCTTTGAGGGTTGGGGTGAAGGTCCTGACGATCCTGCTGTGAGAGCAAGTCCACCATGCATGGGAGAATAAGAACCAGAGGAAAGCGGAGTACGAAAAGATTGGTGTACCAGATTCTCCCCGGCCGGTCTGGGTGTATGAGGATCTGCTGTCCGATTATGCATGCAGCAGGCCTTGAGACAAGCTGAACTTGAAGGCTTCCCTAGGAAACCCTTCAGAGGGAAGTGTATGACAGAAAAACTGAGGATATTTCCCGTTCTGGGCCACGGCAAAGAGGTCCATGGATCAATACCCCAATTGCAAGAAGATTACTTCCATCACTTCAGGTTGCAGTCTCATTCTCCCAGTGGTTCTGTGGCCTGGGGATCAATATTACCCACGCCAGTTGGTGTTGCGATACGCAGTGAGTCAGGTTTGCAGTAAATGTGAGCGGATGCAGTGATGAGCAGTTGTTTTGTCGCTGCAGGCAAGGCCGCTGGATGTCCACAGCGCATCTACATTTGTGAGGTAAGTCCTCCTGATTCCAGCTGCTGGTCTTGGGACAGTTTCTTGTTGCTAGATTTAGTAGATGCTCAAAGCACACACAAAAATGAAAAAAAAATCTTCATGGCACATGAATAATAATAGTCACTCCCTGTTTCACCATCCTCATACAGTGGACCGGCTTCTGGTTCCAATTTGTTCCCAAATTACTAGTGTTCTGATGAAGGGTGGCAACCTCGATGAGGGTCGTATCGAAATGTCATCAACAACAGTAAATAACAAACAAGCAATACAACTCATTCTATGAAGTGGACTTATTATATACCCAAAGTGTTGCTCGTTCTGAACTCACAATTTTTCTCATTAGACTCACCTACACCATAGTTTCTTTTATTTGCGGGTTTTCCTTCTTCCACGGAGAACATACTGCACTGAAGAAAATTATTTAGTTTTTGTTCATGTTCTGTTGAAGATTCTTTCATATTTGTTTCTGTGCTTTGAAAAGTGTATAAAACTTGTGTTTTTTAATCAAACCACAGTGGGTGCTGGTCGTATATTGTAGCATAATAGCATTAAATGCGTGCAGTGATTTCACGGATTGTTGGGAATTATATAAATGACATTTATAAGAACCAGTGTTTGATAATACTGTGAACGGCTTGGGGGCAATCTTGTGTATGATGCTGGGACCCACAACCTCTTTTTAGTCGCCAGAGCCTGTAGAGGCGAGGAATTCGGAGGCATTGGAGCCGCAAGTCACCAAGAACGAAGGAGCAGTTCTGCCTTTGAAGAGTGACCCAGAAGGTACCATAGCCATTCTAAATCAGTCAAACATGGCCTGCCAGAAGATCTCAATTTGCAAGAGGTAAGCAACTGAATTAACAAATTTCTGCAGCTTCAGAATCGGATTAGAGGACAAGGAGGAGCTCAGCATCGGGGAACTTAGCCATGAAAGAGGACAGTTTTTTCAAGAAAGTTGGGGATTTCTACCTCCTATGGTGCGCTGTGTTTTTTGTGAGAAGACCGTCCCTTATCTAGAGATTTACCTGTAGGGGAAGGAGTACACGTTGGCATGTAAATGCAGTCCTTGCCCAAAAATAAATTGGCCTCTTGCTCCCTGATGGCCTTCAGGTAAATCAGGAAACACAAGCTGCATGCCAAGGTGGCATGATAGGATCCAAGACATTACATGGAGATGTTGTGTGGATCTGTTAAGAGACATTGGCAGTTAAAACAGGGCTTGAACCTTAAAACCTTCAGGGAGATGTGATTTAGTCACAATTGAAGCTGAGAAGTTTTCATAGGTGAAGCATTGCGAGCGAGAGAGAGAGAGAGAGAGAGCGCACAGGACATCTGTGAGGCACAGAAAAACAGGCGTACAGACCATAATAAGAAGGTGTAGTCATCTCATGCGGGTGGAGTCGTGACTGAAGCCTCTTGGTGCCACCTGGTGGTGCTGGAAAAACTACTGCTTGGAAAACGTTTACCAGACCAGTCTGGTGCCTCTGAGGAGATTTTTAAGTTGTGAAATTTGATGGCAGATGTCTCCACCAGAATACTACCACAGAACTCTGGCATGTGGGTGCCAAGACATGATGGGCTGACAGTTGAGGGGGGCAGCTTGCATGAGGCGATGGTCCAGGCTATGACTCCACTATAAAGGTACATATATACTCACTTGTCTCTGCCAATTCCCTCACAGCATGTCACAACTTTAATAACTCCCTTTTTTAGGCTCAGTTTAGAAGGAAAGCCTAAGGGAACACATCACCATGTTTCTCAATTAAGCACTCTGTGGAGAAACTACAGAAAACAGAAGGGGGACTGCGATCATGTGCCTTCTGGGAAAAGTACTGCATCACAAACCAACATATTAAGCCAGCCAAGGCCTAATCATAATAACATTTTCAGAATATATTTATGCTAAGAAGCTGAAAGGAAGGAAAACGAAATCTTGGCTGCCCAGTGTTAAACACAGGTTTCTTTAGATAAAACATTATTAGCATGATTTTTCATCTACCAAACTATTTGCTATTTAGAGAAGTGTACGGTACTTTTCATTTCATCATCCTTTGGGCGCAACAGAATTATCAATTACTGTGTAACCACTTATAACAAATGTCCTGTGCCTGGAACTTAAATTATGTGTACTGAGATGGATTATTCGGATGGGGACAAGTTTTAAACAAGACCATTTTTATTTATCTTTTAAGAAAGGGCTTTTACCTAGAATGAGGTAATATATTGTGCATTGAACTTAAAGGGACAGCAGTACAGCGTACAAGACTGATCAATCTCAAATAATTTTACTAAAAGTCTATGGTCAAACAGCTGGTGGGCGACTGAACCTCTGCCCTCCAAGGCTACAAAGTATGTCAAAGATCACATTAAAATCCTATTTTCATAAATTTGCATGTTTTATTTTAAAGTCGCCGCAATATGGCCATTTTCCACATACAAATCTAGGTCCCAGAACTAAGGGAAAGGCGCTTGCTAGAATAAACAGTGCTCATGGTGCAGACAACTCTTTATATCTACAATCCTAGAAGCAAAAGTGGACAACCTTCATCTTTCAGATACGCTGCACTGCAGCAATTCTCTTGATATCGTGAGCTTAGCTCAGAAGAGCCACAGTATTTACATGGCACTGCTGCTCCCTTCAAAGGCATTCTTCAGAGCCCGCCTGTCCTACCCAAATCGGTCAGAAAGCCCAGATATGTATGACATCAAGTTGGCTAACAGAAAAGCACTGAATAGTGCCAGGAGTTTTTAAGAGCTTCATAGTTGGCATTAATGGTTGCATTGTAATGAAATTCAAAACATGTTGAAAGCGTAGAAGGAACCAGATGTGTTAGGGCTACTTGTGACCGCATGGGATAAATACATACATTGATGCTCTTTCTCGCCTGACTGTGCAGCCCTCGCTCAATCTGTGCTGCCTTTTCCAGGACTGCGGCTGCTCAGTCAGTGATGCCTTCCAGAACAAACCAATATTCCAGATGGGGTGCACTAATACCTTGCACAGAGGGACCAGTTATTCTAAATCGAATTGCTTAGTTCAAGCATAAGAGCAGACCCCTTAAGCACTGCTCACACATAGCTTAAGTCCTTATTCTTGACCCTCTGCAGTACTGATTACAAAAAAAACAACGAAGTGACCTCAAGACTCAACCCCTAATGGGGCTTTTTGGACACCTTCTGTGAATATATTCATTATAGAGCATACTTTGGTGCCTGTCACCTTAAGAATTTTGCACCGCGTTATCAGCTGGTGACCAGATTATTTACCAGCCGGTTGTAGGACAATGGCAAAGGCCGACAAGAAACCTCAAATGGCCATATCCATCATTCTGACTTCGTCTAATTCCCTACTCATCCAGTGATCGAAAGGACCTCTAATCTTAATGTATTCATTTACAGAATTTGATTATTTACATGTGGACATCTGTGTAATCCCGATACTAATATGACGTCAGTCTTGTATGCATGTCAGTGATTGTTTTCCCATCACTCCTTTTGTGAAAAAGGCTCTGTTTGAGTGTCCGCAAAGCACTGCAGAGTGCCAATATAGATAAAGATTTATGAAAACTAGAACCCTTTGCTCCATTCATGTTTCTGAAGTAAAATTGGAGCTTAGTACAAATGGGTTAGTCTTTTAGAACAAACAACAAATGCTCATATGAGCAATGACTGGGTAGGAAAACTACATTGCATAAAAAATTATTGCACCTCTATTATTTCGCAACACATTCACAACGATGATATGGTACGCCACACCAAATGGCAAACATTTGAGTAGACTAGATAGAAACAGAAAATGCCCCACATGGAAGCAAACATACCTGCTCCTGGGAAGAAACATAGATTCCTTGATGAAGACAGAGCCGGAAAGAAGGATATACCAACAGGTGCCGATATCATCAGGGCTGCAATGAAACCGGGCAATATGGTGAGACAAGCAACACAAATAGCAAGATCAATTCACCAAACTAGCCAGAACCACAAAACAGTTGCTCAAATAGTGATGAGATTATTCAAGAGTGAAAAAACTGTGCGGAAGCTTGAATTTCTAAAATAGCACGGATAATTGCTGTTTTATTTTGGCATACTCTTCAAGTAACATTGATTCTTTAACAAAACCATGTAACAAACATGAAGGTTGGCTCCATCTTTTACTCCCCGCCCTTAATCAACAGTGGAGTAAGTCCTGGTAATTCCCTCCGCCCAGTTAGGCAGGGACCATCAATACGGGTAACAGTTGCAAGAGTCTGCAACAATATAAATGCTAAGAACATCAGATCAAATTTACGACAATGGAGTTTTGTCTTATGACGATCATGAAGCCAATTATTGCTAAATGCACAAAACAAATGATGGCAAAATGTACTCTTCAGGCTACCCAAGTGGGTAAAATCACTGTTTGGTTGTAGCCTGGAACAGTACAGAATGTATTCAAAGGATTTCAACCCAATAGGACTCTGGCTAAAATGTGATCCCACCAGCCGCGGTCTGTGTAGGTAACAGCAGTATGGTGGTGGGGCAGCGTGGGGGGTTCGAGGGATGATGCAGAGGGAAAATTAAATAAATAATTAATTTTCCCTCTGCATCGTCCTTCAAAATCCCCCCACCCCTCCCCCCCCCCCACACGGCCCCACCGCTGTTACCTGCACAGACCGCAGCTAGGTCCCATGGAGGAAGGCAAATAGTTCCACAAACCTTTTACGCTATGGACGTGTTTTGTAGTCCTTGCATGGCACCTTTCACCACAAGCCACTAGTAGCCTTGCAAGACGGGAGAGGAGTTGTTTGCTGGGCAGAGCACCCGTGCAAAGTTTGGGATACATTTTACAGCAAAAATGTAAAAAGGCAACCATATAGCACCTTAATAAACAAACTAAATTAATATTTTTTAAAACCTACTTTCACAGAAACAAACTTTAACAGAGCTAATCTGAGCTCTTTAGAGGCCTCTTTGAAGTCCCCCCACTAGGATTTGGATATAAGTAATGGACCCCGGACACCTCCAAATCAAAACTTTGCTGGAATGAAGGGCATTCTGCCTGGAAGAAAATCGGCTGTGCTGCAGGAGGGACTGACACTTTGCTAACTGCTTTCTGTGTTGGCCTCCTGCCTGCTGATTGCCTGGGAGTGAGAAGGACTGGACCTGTTCTCTACATCCTTGGACCCAAAGTTTCTCAAAGGGCTTGCTGGCTTGCCTCCTGTTCTCTGAAGTCTCAGGGTCACAAAAGACTTCTAGCAACTCTGCTGGTGCTGCTAGACTCTACCATCTGTGGCTCCTACCCTTGCCAGAGGTGCCCCCTCCAGTCCTGGTTCTCAGAAGTGAGTTCTACAGCTGTTTTCTGAAGAGAAAAAAAAAAAGTGACGCAGTTGCGCCGATTGAAACTGATGCAGTGCCTTCCAACGATTCAACGACGACGCGGGTCCCAACTTCAAGGTTTGACAACACAGCCCCAATTTGAAGACGCCGCTATGAGGTTCGACTTTGACGCAGCGCCCATCCTTCGGCACTGACTGAGAGGCTCGACTTTGACGCATCGGCCCGACTGCATGAATCGGAACTGACACATCTAGTCTTCGACGCTTGATGTATCCAAGGTACTTTTTCAGCAGGCCCTGCGTGGGTCCTGTAGTCGGCCTGCCTTCTATCGTGGTTGGCCAGAACTTTGGATTTACCCCAGTCTAATGCAACATCAAAAAAACCTTTAGCACTATTGACTTCTAAAAACTGTTTTAGGATTTAAGCTTTAAAAGTTCATATCTCAAATTCTACTTATTGAATATTTGTCATTTTGGTCTTGTGTTACTCAGATAAATATTCTCTATTTTTCTAAACTGGTGTGGAGCCTTTTTGTGGTGTTTTCACTGTGTTACTGTAATTGAAGTGTTGTACAAATACTTTACACATAGCCTCTTAATTTAAGCCTGACTGCTCTGTTCCGAGCTACCAGAGGGTGAGCACAGGCTAATTTTGTTTGCGTATCTGAATTAACCCGACTAGGATTGTTGTCCCTACTTGGACAGGGTACAAATCTCTTCTAACTAGACACCTAATTTGTAACAATGAAGCAATAGGAGCTAGAATAGGACGTTCTCTAGAAGCTGAGGTAAGTAAAATAAAATGGTTTTAAATGTATGTTGTGTGCACGAGGGTGTGTGTGTTTGTGTGAGAGAAAGCATGTGTATGTGTGTAGCATGTGCCTGTATGTGTGAGCTTGTGTGTTAAAGTGAGTGAGTCAGTGATAGATAGTGAAAATGAGTGAGACTGAAGGGTAGTCTTGATAAACTATTTACTTTCCAGTGAAAAAAAAACTTTTTTCTACAAGTAAGTAGCGCGAGTAATTCTTTGTGCTACTTGCATCAAGGGGGCATGCAATCTGTGTTATGTGGGCTTCCCGAGGCTACAACCCAAGTCTTGAATGAAACGGCCACCAAAAACAGTTTTTTTGCACCAAAAATCGCACCTTATTAAGGCCGGCATTAAGTTGGCGAAATGTTTTAATTATGTCTAACTTTTTACACATTGCATGTGTGCTGCACTATACAGTGCGCATCAAAAGTATGAAAAGTTTTAAAGTTTGTCTTGCCACAGTATTTTCTACTGGAAGTTTAACCTTCAAGTACAATCCTACGCTAGACATTTTGCATGCTCCTATGAACCATGGTGCAACCAATGTATGTGTGGTGCTGGCAGCCTGTTTGTGCACCCGCGCTGGGAAAGTGAGCAGCAGCGGCATATCTTAGTAGACATGGCTCTGCAATGCTCTCGCCCCCAGTGTAAAGCAGCATAGCAACTTTGGTTACTGAGCTGCATGCCAGAATGTTTTCTTTCTCGTAAATGTGATCAAGTGTTGGTGAGTGTGTGTGAATCAATGAGTGGGAATAAGTGAGAGAAAGAGTGACTGCAAGAAACCGAGAGTATGTGGGAGATAACGACTAAGTAGGAGAGTGTGAGTGAGAATGAGTGACAGTGAGCAAACATATCTGGGAGTGGGAATGAATGAGTGTAAGAGCCAATAAGTGAATACGAGTGAGAATGTGATGTTATGTTTACAAGTCTGTCGATAATACACATGGACAGAACTATTTTTGTTTTATTTACACCCTTTTTTTCCTCGCTCTATGATTTACCAACACATTTCTCTTGCAGCACACACTTGGTGCAACTATTAAATCATGACAGTTTGTGGTTAATTATTTAGGGTCCCAGTGCTGGTCTGTGTTTTGTGGCACTATATTTTCTTCAGATGAACACAATTGTTCATGTAGTACTAGGAGAAACAATTAACCTGATCAATTCTCAAACAGGGAATTAAGGGCATATTGGAAATAATCTTAAAATACTAACCTTACACAAACCATTCTACAAAAGAACACAGCATTTTACATTCAAGAAACACGACAAAAGCCTAATTGTAATAGCAACACAGAATTTTAGCTACTTCAGAACTCAGGATAACGCATCCCACTCATTTGCCTAACACACTGGTGACAGCATGGTTATTAACTGCTAATGTTTAAAGTAGAAAATGGGGCCACGTGACTCCGCTCTCAGTCAACTGTCAAAGGGATTAGAGTCACAGGAAAGGCACGAGCGGCAGCAATTCGAAATCACATCGGATAACATCTCTTTATACTGAAGCTGCAACTAAATCGGAGAAGGTTCTAGAAAACCCTGCCCCTGGAGCCTTAAAATGCCACACTGTAACGTCAGCGGCGTCATCATCATATGAGCGAATTTATTTCAGCCCTATTTTTGCGTACCCTGTCAAGGAACCGCTGCGCTAGGCACGTGACATCTGATCTGACCTGTATGGAACATGGTGTATACCATACAACGTGACTGCTGTCTGGATGCTTCTTTCTTTAAATAAGCCCATGTAAATGACAGTCCACAGGACAGCCCAGTAAAAGTTATGCAACAATTCAGGGCCCGGTTTGCAAACGTTTTTGTGGACACACGAGATCAGTCTCGGAGTACATAAAAAACACCTGTGAGGGAAAATTTCCAATTCCGATTTACAGAATCAGTATTGGTGGAATTTCGCACTCTAAGAGGGCGACTGCAAATGTACAAATTACATCACAATGATGACATTGTCACAATCTCAAGTTTAGGGGTAGTGGCATGTTTGTAGGAATAACCTGGTGGTCCGACCTACAAAAGCAAGAAAACTCCCACAAACTCTCACATCTTTATGTATGTAGGTGAAACCTACGGCAGCAGCTTTCAAAGTCTTATTCACTAGCGGCTGCTACCGGGCAGTTGTAGTGTGTGTCCAGTGGTGTGTGTGTGTGTTTGGAGGGGGGGGTTAAAAAAAGAAAACGGACGAAGAAGAAAAAAAAAAAACTTACCTTCCCGGCGGCCGTTTTCCTCTGTCCTCATCAGGTCGACAAACCAAAAAGCACCCAGGCTCCTGACTCCCCTGACCAATTGTGGTTGGTCTGAGCACCGTGGTTCAACGCTCAGCCAGGGAATGGGAGGCTCAGCATGTTCTCCATCGGGCTGTAAAACACAGCCTGGTGGAGAACATGGCAAGTGCGCGTGACGGTCTGGCTGGCCTGAGACGGCCGGCCAAGCAGTCATGTGCACTTAGGAGAGTGCCACCACTCCTTCCCCTGCTCTGCGGGAAGCGCGGCCCTGCCCCGCTCGCACCGGGTTTACATAGCCAATAATGAAAAATAAAATGATAATAACATGGTTATTATCGTTTTTCTTGTGGGGAGACGCTCCTCCGCCTTAGCGTAGGAGCCACCACTGGTCTTATTCCTGGGCTTTTTTAATCTACCCATAAGACTTCATGGTATGAGTTAGCAGACATTGTCAGGAGAGGTTTATCTGCACCCCCTCACCCTGCTGAGCCATCACCAATTCACTTCACTGGAACACGGCAGCATGTGGTCAACACACATTGAAAGGAAGCAGCGACCAAATGGAAGCAACTGCAAGGAGCAGTTCAGTCACTACAGGTACAAGTCATTTTCTACTGTATGCTCTTAGTAATGTGGAAGTTAACAATTGAGCCAAGAGCACAGAACCAATCTAATTTTGTCTGTGATTATTAAATCATTGTATTTTAATTCAGAGTTTCCATCATTTGCGATACATCACGCTTAGGCCTTCATTGGCAGATCAGAAGAGAAGACGCAGCACCGGGGAAGCATCACTTGTTGCCTAACAGGACTTCCCCGTAGGCACATAATGCAGCAAGTCTGATAGCATGGGCTACAAAAAAGCGTGAGGGAGATAGGTGGAGACAGGCATTCTATTAACTTCAGCATCCACTTATCCAGGTTAATAGACACAAGCACTCAGAGGAACAAACATGTTAACCTTCAAGGAGGAGAATAAATGTAGCCTATTTTTTATTGGTATGTGAAGAGCGTTGTTTCTGCATTTTAAAATATCACAAGTTACTTTTAAAGATTGGTTGTACTAAGATCCAAGATATATTATTTTTTTTTTTAATACTTTTGCGGAACTCTATTACACTGAGCGCTGCGAGATGATTATGTAATGCATAAGCATATGAACTAATTTAACATTGTGCAAATTGTAATGAACCAAAAGAATAAAAGAGAAACAAATAGACCCAAACTAAAAATAATCAAAAGGTGCACCCCTTATATAGTAACTGCATAAATCTCGTGGAAGAAAACTCCCTGATCTTGATATGGTTTCCTAGGCCCATAGGATGCTTCGGTCACTTTGTGAATAGCAAAAACACAATAAAACATGAAACTCGAAATTAACCACGGGCCAAGTAAAAGTGTCTCTTTTGAATATAGGCTATGTACCCAAGAAGAAAGAATATCTAACTACGCTACACCAGCCATACCAGGACATGGCTATGGCATATGGGAAGGGATTCTTCCTCGATATGTATGAGGTGTCAGGAAACTGACAGGGAATTCATGCACACAAGCTGGAACTGTAGGGCTCTTACAGGCTTTTGGGAGGCATTGGTGGGAGCCATGTCTGCAGTTCTAGAGCGTCTAATTGGCCTTAATGCCCCCAGCAGCAACTTACCAACCTAATTGGAGGACTTGGATTTAAATAGATACAATATAGCATTTGTAGGCCGTGGTCTGGTTATAGACAAGAGGGATACTGCCCAGAACCGAAGAGCAGTTGAGGCACCAAGCATTGCAAAATGGTGGGGCAGAGCTCGGCCGATAAAGAATCCTAGGAAAAACGATCTGTGAGGTTCACAGGTGGGGAATGTGGATAGGGTACAGAGACATCCCAGCTTGAGGTCTCCCACGATAGTAATGCACCATCACCAGATGAGTTGAATGTTGTTCCAAACTTTCATGCACAAGATCAAGCTATAAATACTGTATGCAATTATGAACACTTGAAGAAATCAGACTGTGGTGTTACGTTTGGGTTTTATTGTAATATATTATTTCCTAAAAAAGCCAATAAAATGCTTCATTAAGGGGGCATGGCTGCGAGCTTCAAGATGGCGGTTGCACTCTAAGAGTGCTCTGGACCCCTTCATCATCCGCTCTCATCTAACTGCTTCCCCACTACCAGAAAGCCCCTTAAGTCCTCCTCCTCAGAGTGGTGACCGAAGCAATGATGCGCCTGAGCCCAAAGGGCGCAAAGACCTGGCAAACAAAGGCTTGGAGAGCCGATCTGCTACAGTGACGGAGCTGCGGCAAGATGGCGACTGAGCTGCCCGGGCTTGGAGATTGTGAGCTGCAGATGATGAAGTGCAGTTGTGCCTCGCTGGCGGGGCTCTGCCGGACGAGCGTTCTTTGCCAGAGGCGCGGTGTGCGCAGAAACATACCTGTGACAACGGAATCCTGCACACCCGTCCTGTGGCCTGGTGAGATGGCGGCTGGAATGCGCGGGAATGACGGGCCTGGCCCGGGGCGCCGCACACAACCTCTGAGGTGCCGGATGGGAACCACCGGACGGCCGCGCTTCCTGACGCCACACTGGTGACCATCCTGCTTCCTCTGTCCTCCATGAGAAGAGGGCGATAGCTCCGGCTGAATTTAGATCGGCGAGGCGGCGTGTCATTGGCTGCCCCTTCTGTAGTAGTGTGGGCCTGTGAGCACTTCGGCAGCGGCTGGCCCGGACTCCCGGTGCAACCACCTGATGGCTGCGCCGCTGAGGCCTGGAGGTGGCATATCCTTGCCTGGGGGGTGCCAGAGGTGAGATCGGCTGCTCCCTCTGACCTGACCCAGGGCCTGCGGGGGTGAACGGAGACGAGTCGGTGGCACCAAGGTGAGGACTGACTGACACCCTGCGGGCCCGGCCTCGGCGTGGTGAGGCGCACAAAAAACTCTTGCAGGGGCTGAACTGTAAAGATGAAGTTACCTAATTGATGTAACAAGACGTTGCCCCCCCCCCCTTTTCCCCCAGTTGGATCCTGGGCTGACCTAAGATGGTGGGGGCGCTGTATGGGACACTTGCCCACTGCCCCGGCTTGGAGCCATCTCTCTTCCCCTTCCCTGGCGCTGGCGACGGTGTACCCGGCCTGCAGAGCGGCCGCTGAAATAGGGGGCAATTGGGCCCTCCTGTGCCTGTGTTGACACTGAGGTGGAGAGGTCTCAGTTGGGAACCTACCAGGAGGTCATCTGCGGCTGGGCTTGGAGATCCACTTGTGAAGGCCCCATGACCCACACAGGTGGCGTGCCCTGCCTTCTGTGGCCTGCATTCCGGCGATCGCGGCCGTGACGCAGTTGCCGGACAGTGAGCAGGGTGCGAATGTCCTGGCCTCTGCGGTAGTGTCGCTGGAGCTACTATTGGGAGACAACCTCAGTGAGACTTTGGGGCCCGAGGGAGCACGACAGTGTGTTGGTGGATTCCGTGCCCTTTGATCAAGTGGAGCTTTGGATTTTGCTCCCAACTTAGAGTGTGAGGTGGCCCTAGGGGAGCTGGATCTCTATGGTACGATGGAGATGGACTTCCGGTCCTAGACCGTCAGGAAACCAAATTGACGAGCGGGACCAGCCCCCACTCGGACAAGTCTACTTTACTATCTACACTGCAAATATAGCTAAAGGGTGGGTGGCACAGTGAAAACGTCCCACTGATCGTGACGGAACTCGGCAAGAGACGGCGTACCCTGAGAGGGGCCCCCACCCACACACAACCCCATAGTGTGTCTTTTATGGACCTCACTCTACTGCAATCAATCCAGAAACTCCTCAGAGTTATCGCAGCTGTACTTTGCTACGCCTGAGTGCACGCCGCAATCGAAAGCGAGAACTCTGACACGTCACGGCGACCAGTATAAGAAGTGGGACCCTGGAGATAGGCATACGGTGTGAACGTACACTGCCCCCCTTGGTGCAGCCTCGCTATGGGGAAGGATAAGGGAGTGAAACCACCGCCATCCCAGAGCTGCATGGATCAATACACTACTGGTGGCCCTAGCCATGGAGAGATTATACCAGCTATGTCCGCTCAACCAGCGGGAGATCTCGCTACGATCCTGCAAGCCATAAAAACCTCCCAGGACTTTGTAGTAACTAAGATAAGGGAGGTGCATGTGGATGTGGCCTTCATCCGTCAGGATCTTCGCAATGCCACTGCCCTGATAACAGAGTCTGAGTCCCGTCTGTCTGCAATGGAGGATGACGTATTGAAGCTGAAGGAGCAGGTCAAGCAGTTACTATCCCATACGAATGACCTCCATAGGAGTGTGCAGAAGATGCCGAAAACCGCTTGCGACTAAACAATCTTCGCCTAGTGGCAGTCCCGGAGGGAACAGAACCGGAGCAGCTGGCCACCTTCGTTGAAGACTAGCTCAAATCGTGGATGCTGCCGGATGCGCTCTCCCCATGGTTTGCTGTAGAGAGTGCCCACCGAGCCCTCATGCCCAAGCCGCCACTGGGAGCTCCACATCGCCTAATCATTGCCAGGATCCTAAACTTCAGAGATAGGGACGCAATCCTGCAGGCAGCTCGAACCCAACCTGCTCTGCCCTATCAAGGAGCCAAAGTAATGATTTTCCCGGATTATACTATGGAGATACAAATACAAAGAAGATCCTACCACTCCGTAAAGCAGAGGCTGCAAGCCCTTGATCTGCCATACAGACTCCTTTTCCCGGCCCACCTCAGAGTGGTACTCCAAAATAAAACACACTTTTTCAACAGTCCAGAAGCGGCGTGGACCTGGCTTACTGAAGAATCTCCACTCCGTCCACGGGTACCCTCGCAGCCCGCCAAACCTGCGAGCTCCCACAGACTATGTACGCGCTACCGGAGGGGATGCTACGCCCAGCAAGTGGTATCCACCTCGCCTGCTGGCACCCACAGGGAACAACACAGATCGCCAACACATCAGGACATATCGAACCTCTTGGAGAGCCTCACTGGCTTGGAGGGGACTCTCAGCAGGGGGGCCCCAGGTCTCAATCGCTGAGGTTAGAAGACACGGACCTCTCACAAAGAACCCGAATCTAGGCTACAATGCACTATCACTAATGATTTTGTTTTGGGGAACTGCAAATCATAGTATAAGTAGGGGTCCACTACTCTGTTTCCACATTTAGCTTCTTAGCCTAGCCTGTTCTGAGTTTTAGTTAAGGAGGTGGCAGATGCTTCACTGGGAGAAGTATATGGTGGGGGGTTGAATGGAGGGGAGGGGAGGGAATGTCACCCCTGTTTTTGTTGAAACTGTTCCATTCAACTGAAACAATGGCTACGATGTTAAAGATACAACTATAGGCGTCCCTCATAACAAGGCCCGATCTCCCCGGATGATCCCAAATCCTAGTCACTCAGACTCTAAGTTGCCCGCAACGACGGCTCCATGCAACACCACCAACCCAGCATGACAGTGTCCCAATATGAGGGTGAACCCCTCAGAGTCCTTTCCTGGAATGTGAACAGACTCCTAGATAAAGTGAAATGAACTGCGATCTTAAAATACGCTCAGAGGGTTACACCGGATGTCCTGCTGTTCCAAGAAACACATCTTATGGGAAATCGCTGCCCCTTTCTAGAGCACCAAGGTTTTGACAGGGTCTGGGATTCGGGGTTCTCCAGAGGATCCCGTGGAATGACAATCCTCCTGCGACGTTCCCTACCCTTTGCACTAGTCCACACAACTAGCGACTCTCCGGGGCGATTTGTGGCCCTCACAGGGACTCTAGGAAATGCCATTTTTAATCTAGTGTCAATGTATGTACCTCCAACGACCCTGGAGTCTACCCTCCGAGCCGCGGTAGAAATAATTTCCTCCCTTCCCCAAGGGCTGACAATTATTGGAGGGGACTTTAATGCAGTCTTAGAACCCACTAAAGATGCCACTGGGACACCCTCTCCCCACAGAAACCTAGGTGCTAGGCGACTGATGGACTGGACATCCCAACTGGGCCTCTGTGATGTTTGGCGAACTTGGAACTCCAGGGAACTTCAATACACCCACACGTCCGCTGCACATCATACCCACTTTCGCATTGATTTAATCTTTATGCCTGCCCTAGACTTTCGGATGGTTGCTGACATCCAAATCCTAGCGCGTGGCATATCAGATCATTCTCCCCTTATTCTACTGGTAGGGGGCCCCACGGGAGCTCCACGTCCTGTTTGGAGGCTCAACGCCTGGTTCCTCCAAGATCAGGATTACAAGAGGGCGGTTGGGAACGAACTGTAACACTACTTCCAATCCATAGAGGATACAGTACAGCTTCAGGGGACACTATGAGAGGTAGGCAAAGCCACGGTCCGAGGCTATGCTAAAGGGTATCTCAAACACAAGTGCTTGATTCAGGATCATCGTCTTTCCCAACTGGAGGCCCAGGCCTTCCATCTAGAGCAAAACATTACTGTGACAGTGGGAGAAGCTGAACACTGACAGCTTCACTTGGTAAGAGAAGAAATTAGACATATATCATTCGAATCATCCAAGCTGATTTGGAGGTCTTCCACCGCCCGTATTTATATATGGGGCGATAAAAATGGTAAATTGCTTCATTGGCTTGCTTCGAACCCGCTGGCTAACCGGATTGTTCCGGAGATCCGCGATACTTGAGGTCGCACGTCCCGCACTCCAGTCGCAATTGCGCAAGCCTTTGCGGACTTTTATAGGGCGCTTTACTCAGCGGACCGAGTGCAAGATCCTGCTTCCAGCTCTCAATTCCTACAGGGCATCCCCCTCCCAGGGCTATCAGACACTGAAGCCCAGAGCCTGGATGAGCACATCTCGAAGGAGGAAACTGAGGATGCAATCTCAGCACTTGCAATCCGCAAGACCCCTGGACCGGACAGCCTCTCAGGGGAGTACTACGTGGCGTTCCGAGACACTCTGGTCCCACGTCTTCATGCCTTATACGAGGAGATGATAGAAAGAGGCGCCTTTCCCCCAGAGACAGATATGGCCACGATCGTAGTCATTCCTAAAATGGATCCCCCCCATCAGCCTCCTGCTCAGATTGTCACCGGATTTCGCTCATAAATACTGAAGTCAAAATATATGCGACCATCCTTGCCACGTGTCTTAAACGGGTACTTAGTAGCCTCATATAACCTGACCAATGCGGCTTCATGCCTCATCGAAGTACGAGGCACTGTCTGCAGCGCTTGCACATGGCGCTCGCCCATCGCCACCTCCTCCCTCCATATTTAGCCTTACTACTAATCGACTTCGAGAAGGCCTTTGACAAGGTCGATCGGCGGCACATGGTCGATGTGCTGGAGCGAGCACGATTCAGCCCACAGTTCCAGAAACTTGTACGAGTGCTTTACTCCAACCCGTCGGATAGGGTCCTGGTTAGTGGGGCACTCTCTGAGATCTTCCCAATCAAAAGAGGAACCCGACAAGGGTGTCCTCTGTCTCCTCTCCGCCTTAGCAATAGAGCCATTAGCCTGCCTTATCCGCACCGATGACCTGATACATGGGTGGCAATGGCAGAACACCCATGAGGACCGCATTGTTGTATGCTGATGACGTTCTCCTCTTCCTTGCGGACCCGGCACGATTTGGGCCGCAGAGTCTCCGCATCCTCCTGCTATTCGGGGAAGTGCCAGGCCTGTGCCTTAATCTGGCCAAATCCACCTTGGTGCCCCTTCACATCTCCCGGGAATGCATAGACTGGAAGACCACCATTCTCCTACAGCGCCTCTCCTTCAAGTATCTCGGCATCTGGGTTGCCCTCCACACAGAGCTAACCTGGTCCCTCCACGTTACTCCTTTATTCAAACACACAAAAGAGGACCTCCGTAAGAGCCTATCTCTTACCCTTAATCCCCTCGGTAGGATTGCCGTTTAAAATGATGGTGCTCCCCCCAGCTTTTATATGTGATCCAGAACCTTCCACTTCATCTCTCCCGTACTTGGTTCCGCAGTCTAGATGCAGTGATTCGGCATTTCTTTGGGTTAACTCTAGATCGCAACTAGCCCTCACCCAGTGCCAACGGGCCCCATACGACGGCAGTATAGGGATGACGAATCCCTTCTTGTACTACATAGCAACCCGATTACTGATCATACACGACTGGTTTAATGGTGGATGGTCCGACCCGGCCTATTGATTGGAGCTAGAGTGTCTCGGCTTTTCCCGGGTCCAGGCCATGCTCTAACGGGCCCCAATTCCTCCTACTCTTCTTGTGACAACTAGGATAGTCTTCCTGGAATGGCGCTCTGCTCTGCGCTACACTCAATGGGAGGACACACTCACACTCCAGATGCCCTTATGGCATAGTGCCTTGCTGAGGGAGGTGGCGGCGCTGGTGGGTTTTCGGAAGTGGGATCTGATGGGCATTACACGCCTTGAAGATGTGTGGACAGGTGGGCACCTGCATTCCTTCCAAGACTTACAACACATTTACTCACTACACTCCACCCAGTTCTATAAGTACCTCCAGCTCCGCCACGCCATTGCCCTTCACGTCCCTGAGAACACTACAATCCCAGAGTTGAGTCCACTAGAGGCCAAGATCCTCATAGGTAACCTTGGGAAGGGAGGTGTCCCTCAAATGTATCGCTCTCTGATAAACAACTCCCTGTCCACCTCAGATTCCCTCAAAGCTCACTGGGAGAAATGGCTAGGTCCTCTAGAGGAGGAGGAGGAGGAGGACTGGAGAGATGCCTTGATGGCCCCCCGTGTGCTTACCATCTCCTCCAGGCTTTGCATAATCCAAATATACTATCTACACTGTGCGTACCTTACCCCGACCTGATTGCATTGAGCGGGATTCCTTCCTACCCCTGCATGCCCGTGGTGTGCAGCTGACTCCGCCGACTTCTTTCACATGGTCTGGTCCTGCACCTCTATCACCAGATACTGGTCAGCCATAGTGGCAGAGTTGAGCGATATACTAGGTTGGACAGTCCCCCTTAGCCCCCTCGCCATTCTCCTAGGGGTGATGGCGGGTCTGGACGGCTCCCGAACCGACAAGCTGTTCCTAGGGGTAGCCACCATGGTGGCTAAACGAGACAAAGCAGCGGCCTGGAAGGACCCTGCCTCCCCGTCCGTCACAAAATGGCTGAAAGGAGGGGACTGGTGTGCCATGCAAGGGAAACCAGTGTACGAGGCAAGTGGTTGAGCGTATATGGGACAAATGGTTGGGTTTGCTGAAATAAGAATGTGCCGGCGGGAGGGAGGTAACTTGAGAGCGCATCTTGTGACCAAATTGACCTGGTGAATAATGGGTATCATCTGGAGAAGTAATTATTTACTAATGTTGTATGCCAATGTATAACACTGTTGTGTTTAATATGTTAAAACCAATAAACTTGATTGTAAAAAAACAATGCTTCATTAAAATGTACGAAAATATGACTAAAGCTTAAAACAAGAAGCAAACTTTGCGGCTGTTAGGACTACTAAATATGAATTATATTTCCCAGGAATTGAATATAGAAGACCCTTCAGCCAAGGAGAAAGCAGTACATCAGCTCTCTACGTCTGGAAAGTTGGCAAAAATAAGACCTTGATCTGTAATGAAGAGAGATTGGTTTATGGCTTTCAGAAACGGAATCATTTCTTCGGCTATGAAAGAATGGAGACATAGCCCCCCCAGAGGATGAGAGTGACCTATTGAGGAGGTCGGCATGTCCATTCTACCTCCCATGAAACATTCTGCCATAAGGGAAAGGAGGTGTTGTCCTGCCAGAGCCACATACCTTTTGTTATGAAAATGTAAGTCAGACATCTGGTAACCCCCTTTGCTCCAACAATGATTTACAATGCTATCATCTGCTTGTGAGTTAGTGTAAGGGTTAACTACCTTTGGATTTGAGAAGCAAAGATCTGAATAGCTTCTGAAATGCCCTACATCTCAAATGTACTGGATGAAAACGCTGCATCCTCCTGTACCCAGGTCTACACCAATGGCTCCCTCAAAGCCATTCCGCACCCACTCCTACAGCCATTGTGAGCAAGGACTAATGGTGGGTGAGGAACATCAACACCCCTGGGGTCCAACTGGAATACATCATTCACCATCTCAATCTTCTCAAGAACTCCGGGAGATTAGCATCACAGCCTCATAATCATGGTAGCATAGGGCTGAACTGTGTAGTAGCATACGCAGCTTGAGATGATGACAGATCCACTGATTCACACACACTCCGAGAGGACTCCCACCTGCTCCTGCATTCTCATTCTGTGGCTCGAGCCAAAAGAGAGGGACGGAAGCTTGATTAACCACCCCCTTTAATAGAAACTATATGTAGATTGGATAAGAGTTAGTTGGATACATTGTGGGTTTCAGAAACACCACTTGGGATTTTACTTCCTAGCCATTTGTCAATTAGCGGCTTGAATATTTAATTTAGGCATTTGAAAATCTCATCTGAAGCAAGTAAGAGTCACATGAATTTTGCACAGCTAAGCATACTGAGAGAATATTCAAAGGCCAGTCTTAGCAACTGTCAAATAAAATGCATGCCAATAAACTCTGAAATGTTAAAGAGATCAGAAAGTAGTGTACCTTATAAAGGAACACAAAGTTTAACATTTTTGATAAGAGAAATAGGAGGCAATACTGACCTCAAAGTCAATATGCATTTTTCAAGAGCCATTTTCCGCGTGTTGTGCCTGGAAACCCTCTTCAAGTCTCAGAACACTGCACTCTAACATTAACCAACCTACTACGTTTGTCCTCAAAAAGTAAGTAAGCACCCTGACGCAGGGAAAGGTCTGCGCTTTTCCAATCTGGAATTTTTTTAAAATTTATTTATTTTTATTTTACGGAGTTTTATATAACGCGAACTTGACCCGAAGGTATCGGGTATCAGAGCGCTTTACATAGCACCAGTTGCGTTACATAAGGACACATTCATTTTTGTTAGGTACGGGGAGATTAAGTGATTTGCCCGGAATCACAGGATGTTCAGCGTCATTGCCGAGACTCGAACCCACTTCCCCAGATTCGAGGTCGACCGCCCTAGCCGTTAGGCCAACTCCTCTCCCCTAGACAGCGTGTCCAGCGGAGGACAAAGAGGGTGGCCAGTGGGTGAGGCAGGTATAAATACCGGTCCCTAGCCCACCGCGCACCGGAAATGACGCCCAAGAGGCGCCCGACCCGAAGGGGGGACTCCAGGGTGAAGGGGTCCCAGCGACAAGTGGCAGAGAGGTGCCTGAAGCGGCACTAGGGGGCCGCCCTCTTAAGGAGCCCACTGCGTGCGCCGCGGGCAGCCGCATAGTGCCGATATCGGCAACCCCTCCTGCTCAGCAGTAATTAGTCGCGCTGCGCAAAATAAACAGTCCACACAAGTTTTTGTTGGTGAAAGTTTGCTGCAGGTTTATTACATACAAGGAGTATGCCAACTTGGTGGGTTAACTTACGGGTGATCCAAGGGCCGGCAGCGGTGACTTACCTAAGCTGCCCTGCCCACCTGATGAGCCAAGCTGCACCGTGGCCAATCCAATCGGAAATGATTACTAGCCTGTAGAAGAAAAAAGAAACTAATCTCTGTCCGAAAACTTGCCACATATATCATTTTTAGGATACCTTTTTTTTTTTTTTTTTTTTAGTCGAGTGTGCCCAAGAGTGATTCCGCGATATACAGCAGAGTGACCCAATCACCACACCAAGCTCGCTGTCTGCTTTCAAGAGCAGAACAGTTTTCACACGGTGACAGGTGAAGAACGCAGACTGGAATGTGCAGAGTCTGGTATGGCTGCAGAGGTGCTTGTTAAACTGTTGACATAATGTCATGATAACTACTATCAGCAGAAAGGGAAGGCGAGTTTCTGCTTCCTAAACCAATTTAGCATTTAATGAACGCTTTGGTAGAGTGTTTGCTTTGCCGTTCCATAGTTTAGAATACTGTCTTTCCACCTCATGAATAATAAAGTTGATTACAGACTGCAAACACACCCTTTAGATAAGAATAATAGCTCAGTGTGCCAACTGGGTCAGCACTGGATGTTTGCGTCCTTCTGGCTCATTGCCTCCTACCCTCTCCTGCTCCCACCTACAGATTAGTACTCACATTCCTTTCCTGCCTGCTGAGGTTGGTCAGATGCCAGGTGGATGGCCAAAAAGGAGCATCCATAATCCTCTATCGCTCTGTCCAGTGAGATGCTATCATTTTGGTGAAGACCACTCCATCCACAGTGGCTCTGTTCCCAGTCTCCACAATATTATCCCCCCGTTCCTCTGTGACAGTCTCTCTGTCCTATCTCGTGCCCACATCATTGCTCGCTGAACATAGGTTCCTGACTCAATAGAAAACCTTTGGCTTTCAGGATGTTTTTGGTTAAGAGCTGGACAATACAGCACTCTCTCCATATGAGTATCAACAAGACAAGGTAAACATACTTTGCAACTGTGAGGTCCATTGAGGAGGTGATGGTTGATGTCAAAATTCGTACCAGTCCACCTGAAATGCATTCACTCACTCAAGGGGTGGTTCATCGCAATTAATCACATCCAGATTTTTACACATAAAATAGCAGAGCAGTCAGCAAAAAAAAAAATACACCAGGTTCTCATAACCGCCACACACATTGTGAGAAGTGACGAAAGATATTTTTTCACACAAACGCCTTATGAAAGACTTTATCACACCTCCAGATGAGCAAGGTTTTTGGGCTAGAGATTTTTTTTAATTATTTTTTTCTGTGGCTTAATTTTAAATATTAATTGGAAGTGATATGGTTGTGTGTGCTTTCTGTAAGTTTTAAGCACTAATATATAGATCTGCTTAAGATGTGTCCATTACAGCATGCCGCTAAAGATAAACAATACACGTCAGTTTTTAGGTCTCGCCTGAGCCAGCGCATGCGCTGCACTGCGAGACATTTAGTAAGTGGGTTTTCAAAGTGCTACCCCACGCTTTTGCTGGCCTCCAGCTTGCGTTCACGATCGCGTGCACGCGCGCAGCCGCCAGCTTTCAGCGCCCGATCAGGCGCCATCTGGCTTTCCTCTCGCTTGCTGTATGAACGCTCCTCCGCCCCTCCCCTGCCGCGTCGCGTTAATTGGAAACATATGCTGCTTTCACTTTCGCCGCGGTGGGCGCTCGCGCGCGCACCACTTTTGAAGCCGGGCTTGTCTTGTTATAGTTAGTCGCGCGCACACCACTCAGTCTCTCCATCACCCCTCCCCCCCTCACTTCTCTTCCCACTTTCGTCTCGCTCCCGATGTCTCCCTCCTTGTTTCTCCATTTCACCCAGTGCAAAGGTCAGTGTGTGCTTCAGACCTCACACCGCCAGCTTTGTCATGCAGATGTCAGAAGCTTCACCGCCCTTCCCCCCCACCTTCGCTGTGTATTAAGGGCTCCCTTCACAGCTCTCCGTTCTCGAAAGCGGCGAGGCTGTTCGACAAGACCACCAAAGACCAAGCCACCCACCCTCTCCGCAGTATATATGCCGATCACTCAATATGCCAGCTCCTGCGCATCCACAAGCAAAGAGTGCGTCACAGAATGCGTGGTCGGTTGTGCTTAAATCACCACACAGCAACGCGTGCACACACCGCATTGCAAAGATCATTTAGAAACAAATGATACCAAAACCAGTTTCCGTCGTCTTCTCCCTTGCTTCCCTCCCTCTTCCACCCTATCCCATTGCCAGGGCTCCCGCCCAGCGCCTGTTCCTAGCAGTCTTTCTTGTCTCCTCTATCTCGCTGTATGTCCCCTCTCCCTCTTCTTGCCTCCTCTCTCTCTGTATGTTCCCTCTCCCTCTCAGTCTTTCTTCTTGCCTCCTCTCTCTGTATGTTCCCTCTCCCTCTTTCTTGCCTCCTCTCTCTCTCTGTGTGTGTTCCCTCTCCCTCTTTGTTGCCCCCTCTCTCTCTGTATGTTCTCTCTCTCTTTTTTGCCTCCTCTCTCAGTCTTTCTATGTATGTTCCCTCTCCCTCTCAGACTTTCTTGTTGCCTCCTCTCACTCTCTCTCTGTTTCCCTCTCCCTCTGTCTTTCTTCTTGCCTCCTCTCTCTCTCTCTATGTTCCCTCTCCCTCTTCTTGCCTCCTCTCTCTCTGTATGTTCCCTCTCCCTCTCAGTCTTTCTTCTTGCCTCCTCTCTCTGTATGTTCCCTCTCCCTCTTTCTTGCCTCCTCTCTCTCTGTATGTTCCCTCTCCCTCTTTGTTGCCCCCTCTCTCTCTGTATGTTCTCTCTTTTTTGCCTCCTCTCTCTGTCTTTCTCTGTATGTTCCCTCTCCCTCTCAGACTTTCTTGTTGCCTCCTCTCACTCTGTTTCCCTCTCCCTCTGTCTTTCTTCTTGCCTCCTCTCTCTCTATGTTTCCTCTCCCTCTGTCTTTCTTCTTCCCTCCTCTCTCTCTCTCGGTTTGTCCCCTCTTCTTGCCTCCTCTCTCTCTATATGTTCCCTCTCAGTCTTTCTTCTTGCCTCCTCTCTCTCTCTCTTTCTTGCCCCCCTCTCTCTCTCTCTGTTTGTTCCCTCTCTCTCCTCTGCTGGCTCCGCGGTCGCCCCTTCTCGCCCTGCTCCCCCCCTCCCTGATCCCACTCATCCCACGTTCTCTTGCCGTCTCAGCTCCTCCACCCTCTCTCGTCGCTTGCCCACTCTTTCTCCTGCTCTCTCTTCCATCCCTCTCTTCCCTTTCTCTGTCTCCCTTCCTTACATCTCCCTCGGCGTCCCTCCTTTCTCTCGCCAGGTGATGCATCTCTTGTGTTTAAATTGCCAGTGGCAGCTGGATGCTGCGCTCCGTTCAGCTGGCGCTGGGCTTGATTAATTCCCGCCCCACCCCCCAACACAAACAGTAATACATAAATACCTGGCAAAGCCTCAGCCGGCTCATTACAATGGAGTCACATAACAGCATTAACACCGCTGTACATGCCTCCGTTAATACAAGCATTGGCATAGCCAATAGGTCTCGCTTTTGGGACCTTATAAGTGTTTACCCATGCAACAGTTGATGTTGTTGCACCAAGGATATTGTGCTGCATAACTAAATACTTATAAGGTCCCAAAAGCGAGACCTATTGGCTATGCCAATGCTTGTTTACATTATTCTCTAGGTGAAGAAAAGAATTGTGGGTTCTTGAGGGTGTTATAAATCATCTATAAAAGGAGAATTCTTAACTTAGAATGCTCTTCCTCTGAAGCATTACATGTCTCACAATTTATTCTCAAACGAACGGGCACAAACGGATGTAGTATAGACTGATGGACCCTTGTGCCGCTTTGGGTGGAATCCTAAGTAAGGGAAGATTTGATGCGAACATCTCATCTTGCAACAGCCTCCCTTCGTAACTTGGTTCACTTGAGGGATTCAGGAGGGGTTCCAGTTCATTATGGTGCCTAGAGTCTTCACTTGGAATTAAGACTTAGGAGGTAGCTCAGGCTTTTCTGGACTGATGCTGGGCAGCTGGTAAGTCGATCATTTCTCACAGGCTAGTATCTCCGTTGTCGATATATTTAGCTTCAGATTATTTATTTGCATCCACTGATCGATGGCTAGATGGCCTTGCAGATGACACACAATCCAAAAAGGCTGGGATTTAACGTTTTAGAATAATTTGTGTGTAACTTTTACAGTCTTAGTAGATGAGAAAGACATCAACTCTGTCGCAAGACTGCAATAGACAATTGGAGTGGATCTAAAGACATTCCTACGTTTGATGGAAAATGGCCCGAGGAGAAGGGAAGGAGAGATAGGATGAAGAAGCTGTTAGTCAAGAAAGTATCAATTCATTGCAGAACTTTTCCTTGAATCCTAATAAGTTTCAATCTCTGGAGAAGGGTGGTTGATGGACTGTATGAAAGGCCGAACAAAGATTCAAAAGCAGGAGTGACACTACTCAATTAGAATCTACTGTAGCTTTGATGTCATTATGTTATGATTAGCGCAAATTCTGAGTGATTCTATTTGGGTGTCAAAGAACAGATCAATCCGTTCAATGTTGGATGGTAATCGAAAGGAATCAGAGCTTTTATTAAGCTTGTAAAGCAGATAACTAGTTTTGACTGAGTGATAATTAGCTGAGTGTTAGGTTTGAGTCATTTTATGGGTTCCGTGCATATAGTTTTGAGTTCTTCCACTCTAGCATAGCAGGTAGATGATGACCGCTCTGCTAGGATGGCAGCTGAGTTGTTGATGAGGATGTCCTTGATGCACGTCTGGCCATGGATCTGCAGCTAACCTAAAGTCCACAGTACCTGGTGAGATAGGGCAAGTCATCTGTAGACCGAGGGAAGGGGGATAGTAGATTTTGTGGGGGCAAAGATTGAGGGGTTGTGGCGATATGTGGATTGAGTTGATGGTCCTTTTTGGTTTTACCTTCACTGCATCTTTCCAGGTCTTTGGCTTTGCAGATCAAGTGGTTCAAGTAAAGAGTCACATATTTCTTGTGTGTGGGTGGTTTTGTAGAGTGAGATTTGAGATTCTGGGTTCAGGATTCGATGATAACCCTATAAGGTTCATTGGTTTACCAAGTAGCTTCATCAATCCCGTGGAATTACTACATCTTTTTCGCCTTTCTAACTAGAATTAGACTAATTCCTACGGGAGACCTGCACCCACAACTAGGCAGGCCGCAAAGGAATGTGGAGCAGTGGCGGACCCTCCCGGTCTCACTCATGGGCAGGGCCGCCCGCTTTAAAATTATGATGCTACCGCGCTTACTCTATGTTCTCCAAATTACTCCATACAGGGTTCCCCCCCAAGATTTTCGGGAGGATCGTCAATGTGATCAGAATGCTACTATGGGATGGGGGTGTCTCCCGCATCACACTTTGAAAATTACCACGGGGTGTCTATGATGGGGGGGGCTGGCTATCCCCGATTATCCTCAGGTACTACTGGGCCGTGCAGCTTGTGACTGTCAATGACTGGGTGTTCGTGGACTCAGCTGAGAAGGCATACAGATTTGGCAGGGAGCAGAGGCTATGAGGAAGCTCTATACCGACGATCGCACAAACGCACCCTACCAACTCACACACAGACGGTGGATCGGGTGTGGCAAGAAACAACGAGATACCTGGCATGAAGTGGGAAATTGACAAAGCGGACTCCGTTATGGCACAGTGCACTGTTACGATAGGTCGGGTCACTTGATCTGTTCACGAGATGGGCGCTGATCGGTATTGAACACCTGGGCGACGTGTGGAGAGGGCAGGTGATAGTGTCCTTTGAGGTGCTGCACCAAGAGTATGAGATGGCGTAGACTGAACTCTATAGATATTTTCAACTGGGGCATGCCCTCCTGTGACATATGCAGGAGAGGGAGCAGCTGGTTAAGGCAGTGCCACTGGAGGACCGTCTTCTACTGGCCCGATTGGACAGCAAGGCCGTCTCCATGACATATGGGAAGATAATGAGTAACACCTCTGACCCACTTTGACTGCCTTACAAGAGGCCTGAGGGAGGGACGTGGGAACACTAGACAACGAGGACTGGAATGAAGCCATCCAGGGTCCAAGAGAGGTGGCTATACGGGCCCGCTTCAGACTGAACCAGTTGTGAATACTGCACAGGACATACTACTCCAGGGTACTGATGCACAAGATGGGGAGGGGGGATCTGACACTTTGCCTGAGAGGTTGTGGCAAGGAAGGTACTTTCTTCCATACCATTATGGTCATGCCCATCCATACAGCTTTACTGGACGGACATGCTGCAGGTCATGACCAGAGTCCTTGAGCAGACAGTCCTCCTGGACGCTAAGTTGCTCCTTTTGAATGTTTAAGGGAAGGAGACCTGGCTAAGACATTGAAGGATCTGGCTGGCAGGGGCAGCAATTGTGGCTAAGCGCAAAATAGCACGAGCCTGGGGCGCTGAGTCTCCTCCCCGACTTGCAAACAGGGAATCAGATTTAGACTGGTGCCAAAGGGCAGAAAAAATGGTCTACCAGAACAGGGGCTGCCCTAGGAAATGGGACAAAGTGTGGGGTACATGGCGTACATACTGAGGCAGCTGACTGGGTGGAGGGGGGGGGGTCAGGGAAACTTGTGTAGCATCCTTCACTTACAATTGTGGTCAGGCGAAGTTCTTGTACCATGTTTATGCTGTATGCAATAGGAGTGCTATTCCTGTGTCTACTTGTATGCTGGCTCACTTGCCTGTGCACGATGTAAAATGTCTTAAACCTGGCGTTTTCTGTACTCTGAGAATGTGTTTCTTTTTTTATGCAATAAAAGAGTTTAAAATAAAGAAATTGACTTGTGAAGCAGAGGCTAGATATGCAGCACTGGAAACTCAGATATTAAGATTTAAGTGGAAAGACAGTGACTCGAGACAGCAGAAACAATAAGTTACCTGTAGAGAGTTTGCCGGAACAGTCGTGCAGTTTTGAAGTACCTTACGCAACAAATGGTGTTACAGAGACTGGAACCCATTTGAACTATTTCACAAGACTAAATGGGGGCTCGGCCTGTTGGTATTTAAAGCTGACCTGCAGGATGCACGACGATCACTGTCAGAGGTTCAGCACTGAAAGCCAGCACTCAACAAGGGCAGCCATGTTTACAGAACGGAACGTTTTAGTTCCCTAGTACCAATTCCAGAAAAAAACACGGGCCGATGTCCACCTGGACACTAGCAGTAAAGAGATGCGGGTACTCCTGTAAGCTATGCTGCTCTCTGAAAGGATCCATGCACAGATATGCCGAAGGGTTGAATACTTTGTAATTCATGTCTTCTACCAATTTAACTTTGGAAAAACGAATTCAGTTTTTTTTTTTTTTTTTAACCTTTCTTACGCCTTTTTCTTTGAACACCTGTTCTCCAGAAATGTAGAGGCCAAGCCATTCAATATAAATTCCTTCAAGTCAGACATTCAGCAAGCAGCTTTCCACGGAATATTTCTCACTGTGAAATATCTAAACAAGTGCTTCTGATTTACTGCAGTGAAAAGTGGCCCCAGCCAGGGTGACTGTGCCAGCTATCTGGCTATTAGGCGGTGTAATACACCTTTGGGGAAAGTGAAAAGTCTCAAGCGCAGGCCTGCTGCAGAAGCCCTCTGCATTATTAAACATCCAGTTGGCTGACTTTCATCGAGGGCTGAAGGAGCACAAGGAGAATGAACACAGACACTGCTCATAATATGGACCTGGTAAGACTGGACTCTTCCCAAGCTTCCTGTTACGTAAATGCTTCAAGATAATTAGCTATAAAGAGTACTTTTATTCACCTACATTTCAATTTTCAAGGATGTGTTTTCAAGAAGACGCATCTGTAGCATCCCACCAATGGGAGAGGGGCAGGGGTTTGATCTGATTCACAAACCTAATCACTGCATGCAAAACCAATACAACTGGGATATCACACAGAAGTTGGGGTGACTGCATTTGTAAGACCAACCAGTGTATACTCCTATCCAATCAATTCCAGCCCTAGTGACAACATAAACCAACCTGGACAAAGAAGCATGCAACATGTCCTATTCACTAATGAAGCAGTTTTGATATGAAACGAAAGCCTCATCCGATAAAGATGATATCTCTTTCGGGGGCACTGGGAGGGCTTTTATGAATCAATTCAGCAAACTAAGATTTATCCCACACAGCTCAGCAAGGATGCAGGCAAAACAAGGTGGTACAGACTGGCACGAAATACTAGGAATAGCATACACAGTCAACTAAACAGAGAACATAATAGAGCGAGTGGTTGGTTTGCACATCTTGGTCTCACTGAATTGAGAAGTAACAATGAAATTCAAATAAAGAAATATGCTTCCACTAATAATTAATGCGACAAAAAAAGACCAGAATTTTAAAGATGGCATAAGTCTAGAAGGTGAATCATTAGAGCTGGCTCTTTGCCTTGATCTTGTATCTGGGTTGTACTTATCAGAACATACTTATACCATATGGTTCACTTTTGGAATGCACTGTGCAGAATCCTATTCAGTTGTAAGGCCCTGGCAGGGGTTTTGAGACCTTCTGGTTTTGACTACAGTACATCGAGAACTTCATTAGCGTGGACTTCATCTTTCATTGTCAGGTTGTCCACAGCACTCTTCTTTGCACAAATGGCCAAGAGTGCAACACTTGTAAAACACATTTACAGGCACTAGTTGACAAACTTGCATGTATGTGTGTATGTGGTGATATGCTAACTGCACGCAATGAGGCAGATGAAAACGAATAATAATGAGACCCATCTATTTAGAGAACAAAATTATGACTTTTTCACTAGGTTCCTCCGCAATATCTATTCGAACTATAGAACATTAGCTTCCACAATGCCTTTCATGAATTTAAAAACGAACTCCTCTCAGAGATCAAATATGCAAAAACTAATCCTTTATCCCAGTTGGAAAAGCTGGTAATCACGCAAAAAAGCCCACTAAATTTGAAAATGTAAAAGATAAAACTAAAATATCATTTAAACCATAGAGGACCTTAAGAATCACAAGACTGGCAGCAACCTTTCTCAGAGATGAAATGGCTGAGGTGCTGGTTAAATTTGTTCACTTCTCTATATTTCTTGACCAACACCTAGCTTCTAGCTCACTCCCAGTCAACAAGGTAGTAGAATTAAAAACAGAACTAATCACAACCCTTTTAAAGATTGATAGATGGATAGATAATGTAATGATCTGTCAAACTACAAGCCTACCTAGTACATACCAAGTGTCAGCAAGGTGACAGGGTATGCCAATATGTGAAAAATTACTCTGACTTTCTTGGACCCTGACCTTCTATATGTTAATTAATAAGACTTCTCAACTGAAATATCAGTAAGGTGAGGCAACAGGCAGCCCTTGTATGTCTGGGCGAGCCTGCGCCCTTTGAGACAGTGGACCAGCTGGTGGATTGGCATAAGGGAGTGGTTGCACTAAGAGAATGACAATAGCCTGGGCCAGGTGTGGCAAGGAAAAGTAGGCATCTAAACGAGAATCCACTTATAGAAAGTGAGAACAATTTATTGTTAGATTTTAGGTGTAGATACTCTTTGCACACTTCTTTAATGTTTCCATGCAACCACTGGCTGGGTCATCCAAAAACATCAACTGGATTCAAACATGTTCTCGGATGAACCCGGTTAGATCTGGAATCTTTTGGCATGGTTTCCCGTCTTTGTGCCTCTGACCCCCTATTTTTGATTGTGTTAAGACTCACTGCTAACCAGTGCTAAAGTGCAAGTGCTTCCTGTCTAAAATGTAATGGTATTTGGTTTCTCCATGATTGGCATATTTGATTTACTAGTAAGTCCCTAGTGCAGTGCACCATGTGTGCCCAGGGCCTGTGAATCAAATGCTACTTCTGGGCCTGCAACACTGATTGTGCCACCCTCATGAGCTGCGCTGCAAACATGTCTCAGGCCTGACATTGCAGTATCTGTGTGCAGTTTTAAACTGCCATTCCAACCTGGCAAGTGCACCCACTTGCCAGGCCCAAATCTCCCTTTTTATTAACAAACAAAAGGAATTCAGTCTTTGTGGGGTTTAGCTTAAGAAAGTTAGCTGGCATCTAAGCTTGTATGAGTTCAAGGCCGGATTTTAATCTCCATATGCCTATTGGCAAAGAATATTTAGGTAGATTTTGGTATGCCGAGCCTATGCCAGAATAACTGCCTACGTTTTCAAATGGTTTGAGTAGCCTGAATGTAATACATAATAGCTCTTCTCACATCTAATGTGTGTAGGGCTCTTTCTGCTGCATTAGTTGCATTCTGTAAGAGTGAAGTTAATGGTATTGACTGGTTGACATGAAAAGGGGCCACTAGCTTTGGAATGAAAGTTGGGGTTCTTCACAAGACTATTTTGTCTTTGTAAATAAATGAAGTATGGTTTTTCTACAGCTGGTGCCTTTAGCTTAATAACCCTTATTACAGATTTTTTTTTTTTGAAACAATTTTTATTCGTCAATTTGCACATATATTGCAGTGCTCTGTACGCCAGAAGCAACTGCACCATCAATCGACCAAAAGGGAAATAGTTTCCCTGGATTTGACATTTGCTGAGAAACAAAAGAAAATGCGAGAATGTGAAGAACATAGGAAACGGTGCCCCAACTCCCTCCCACCCTCAACCCCTCCCCCCCCCCCTGGATCACACAAAGTCCTCATATTCTGGCCCGAGCCAGGAATCAGATTGAAGGGTCCCGTGCCGCGGGCCCCCCCACACATAGCTCCCCCCCACTCCGACAGCGGGGAGATAAGTTACTCCAACGAGGGAGCCTCTGTCTCCGGCACTGGCTCCAGCCATATCCCCTGATAGTCCGCCCATCTTTTCCAAATCTTGTAGTGTTTGCGCGGACATCCCCTGGCAACAAAGATAGGCTTCTCCAGCCCCATGCAAAAATCCAGGCCATTCTTCCAAGCAGCGACAGAGGGAGGCCTCGGGTCCTTCCATGCCCTGGCGATGTCTCTCTTGGCTAGGGTAAAACCCAATTGCATCAAGTGTCTCTTATATACATTTCCCCCTATCCCCTCCATGATATGTAGTAGAGCTAGGCGAGGTGTACGTGGAAGCTCCCATCCCAGCACCTCAGCCAGACATGCGAATACCCCACTCCAAAACCGGTCCAGGGACAGACAGTGCCATATTGTATGCATTAGTGTGCCCTCCTCCCGACTGCACCGCAGACACATAGGGGATGCTATCAGCCCTGCCTTCCACAGGCGCATGCGTGTGTAGTAGTCCCTATGCAAGTACTTGAACTGGACCAGGCGAAGGCGTACAGCTATAGCCGCCCCCCGCGGAGCAGCCAGGGCCTCGGTCCAGTCCTCTTCCTCCATTGGGCCAATATCTCTCTCCCAGTCTACCCGGAGCTTCTGTAGCGTGGAGGAACAGTGGGTGACTAAAGACTGACAGATCTGGGATATTTTGCGTTCCTTGAGGTCCCCCATAAAAACTTTGCCTCTAGCGGGCTAAACTCCGGCAGGGCCTCCATGCCCTCTAGGCTAGGGGACAGGGCATGCCGAAGTTGGAGGTAACGATAAAATTGGGTCTTCGGCATGAGAAATTCCCTCTGCAGATCTTGAAAGGATTTAAGCGTCAGCCCCTTCATAACATCCCCTAGAACCGAGATGCCGATATTATCCCATCCCCGGAAGCCCTGTAGGGCGGCCAACTGCGGAAGGCGTCCGTTATTCCAAAGGGGAGTTTCCTGGGTCAGTGTGTTCCACCACCCCATGCGTCTGAGCGCCTGCCGCCAAATCTGAAACACGACTCCCGTGGCCGACGGCAAAGAGCCCCGCTGCTGTGCCGAGTACAGAATCGCATGCACCGAGGAATGCCCCATGAGGTAACGCTCCTGCGCGTATGCGGGATCTGCCCTATCTCCGTACCACCACTCATTGAGGACCAACAAGTGGGACGCTTGATAATAGGAGAGTATGTCGGAGGACGCAAGCCCCCCGCAATAGGTGGATAGGAAGCACGTCCGAAGGGCCACGCGTACCTTGCCTCCCTCCCATAGGAACTGTCCTAGCGCTGCGTTAACTTGTCTAAACCATCGGGGTGAGATCCGATAGGGGTGTGTTAGACCTGGCATCCTTGGCGTGGGTCTCCCTTCCATTTTCTCGTAATGCCTCCACTGTTGCCGATATGTTTTTGCTTGATTAGATGCTCATGGGCACTTTGCCGCTGCTAATCAGTGCCAAGGTGCAAGTGCTCCCTATCGTTAATTGCTATATGTATTAGTGACTCCATGATTGGATGATTGGTTTACTTGTCAGTCCCTAGTACAGTGCACTCAGTGTGCCCAGGGCTTGTAAATCCAATGCCGCTGGTGGGCTTGCAGCACTGGTTGTGCCACCCACAGAAGCGGCTCGTAAAATGTGTCTCAGGCCTGCCATCGCAGAGCCTGTGTGCAGCCTAGGGCTGCCATGTCGACTTGGTAAGTACACCCACTTACCAGTCCCTAAACCTTCCCTTTACTGCATGTTGGTCACCCCTAAAGTAGGCCCTAGGGCAGGGTGCATTGTAAGTATAAGGTAGGGCATGCCCTGGTGTGTGTGGCATGTCCTAATAGTGAATTACAGCCATTTTCGTTTTTCACTATTGCAAGGCTACCTGCTCCCCATAGGCCAGAATGGGCGGACTGACTATTACACCTTATAGTCAGAACTGACCCAGGGAACATGGTAGAAAAACGAATTTAGTATGCCTGAACTCAGGATGATAAAATACATCTTTTAGTGAAGTTGGTTTTGACATTCTGTGTTTGAAAATACCACTTTTAGAAAGTGGGTATTTTCTTGCCTAACTATCCAAGCCTGCCTCTGCTAGGTTGTGTATTCCTTGTCTGGAGATTGAGTGACAGGGGCTGGGGGCGGCTACAGGAGACAGGGTGAGTCAGCGCAGGGCTGAATAGAAAGATCTGCATCCAGAGTGGAGGGAGGAGCTGCACCTGGGTCTGAATAGGGCTGTGCCTGCCTTCCACAATGCTGGCTCCACCTCCTGCCGGGCGGCTGAGCACTCTGCCCCACATTCTGAAAGGAAAGAAGGAGTCAGAAAAACAAAGTGCTCCAGAACTGACCAGAACTGGTTTTGGACTAGGCAGAGGCCTCTCTGCCTCCAGAGAACAAAGAGAATCAGGGTATAAGAGGGGCACCCAGACCCCAGGAAAATTAGATCACTTTTGGGAACAAGAAGAAACCTTTGCTGAGGAGCGGAACCAAGAAGAAACTGAGGAGAGACTATCCCTAAGCCTGAAGTGCTGCTTGGGGATTGGCCTGCAGTGGTTTGCCTGTCTGCCAAAGAAAGGAGAAAGGAACTTTTGCTTTGCTGTGACTTTCATCAACTTGTGAAGGATCTCCAAAGGCTTGGAAGAGAGCTTGCCCCCTGACCGAAGTCCCAGGACCATTGGACTTCACCCCCTTTGTGAATTGCTGCTGGAAACTCTGTTTCAGTGGCTGCAGAGATAGGGAGCTGTGACCGACTCTCACGACCGACTCGGTGTCCTGTAAGCACCGCATCGAAGCACCGTCTCGCCCTGCAACGCACGGCCCTGGTCTCACCGACTCCGTCAACGAACCGCTGCCTGCACCGCATCGAGGGACAACGCATCCTGCAACGCTTCGCTACGCCGAATCGAACTGGTCCGACCGACACGGTCACTGCTGCTGAGTTCGAGTCCTGTGACCGCACCGGAGTTGGGCACCGCTCGCACGCTTTGCGACGCACCGCCCGACTCGCACCGCTGTCCGGACTGATCGACGCCAGCTCCTGAATCCGGCTCCGTCGCCGCACCGCAACCTGCCAGCACCGCATCGAAGCACCGTCTCGCCCTGCAACGCACGGCCCTGGTCTCACGACTCCGTCTCGACGACGTCAACGAGCCGCTGCCTGCACCGCATTGAGGGACAACGCGTCCTGCAACGCTTCCATTTTTTTGCATCGCGACCGCGACGAACAGCCATCCGGCTCGCACGCCCGTGCCTGCCGCTTCAAGTAAAAGGTACTGTGACCGAGTCTGTCTACGCTGTGTTGGCCCGTCTCGACGCGGTCAGCTGGATTTGTTAGACTCTGTTTGTTCTCGACATCGCCGTAGCCGGAGGAGGCTACCGACTCGCACAGAACCTTGAACTAAGCCTTTTGATCAGAACTAAGCACTCTTAACAGTATTGTGGATTATTTTTGTCGTTTATGGTCTTGTGATAAATCTATATAAAGTATACCTAGTTTTATAAATATATAACCTGTGTGGTGTCCATTTGTAGTGTTGTCACTTGATTACTGTATGTGCTCACAAATGCTTTACACACTGCCTCTGAACTAAGCCTGTCTGCTCGTGCCAAGCTACCAAGAGGGTGAGCAGGGGTTATTTCGGGAGTGTACCTACTTTCCCTGACTAGACTCAAGGGTCCCTATTTGGACAAAGGTACCTACCTCTGCCAACTAGAGACCCCCAAATCTAACAGGGTGATTCTGTAGTTGATATAGGAGCCGGGGCAGCGCCACCATCTTGAATATGGCGGACCTGCCATATATTGACAACGGCATGCGGGACCAGGACTTGAGGTCTGCACGCACTCGTTCCCAAACCGGAACCGATAGGAACACTCCGAGGTATTTCAGTCCCCCCACTGCTAGTTGAACCGAGGATGCCCATGCCCCTACTTTCGTATAGTTTCCGAGCGGCCACAGCGTGGACTTGCGTGGATTCATATAGAGCCCCGTCGTTTCCCCGAAGATCTGCATGATTCGCAACAACCGCGGACCCGTCCTATCCACGGCCGTGAGAAAGAAAAGGACATCATCCGCATATAGTGCGATCCTGTCCGACAATCCCGAAGCCCACTCAAAACCCCGCACTTGTGCATCTAAGCGCACCCAGGCAGCCAACGGCTCCATGGTCAGGGCAAATAAATATGGGGACAGGGGGCAGCCCTGCCGCGTACCCCTTCCAAGAGGAACGGTGGACGAGGACGCTCCAGCTACCCTCACCGACGCCGTCAGGTCTGTGTATAGTAATGTGAGATAGGAGAGAAATCGCGGGCCAAAGTTAAGGTGTCGTAACAGGGCAAAGAGATAGACCCAGCTCAGGGAGTCGAACGCCCTATCCATATCAGCCAGTAAAAGTGCCGCGGGTTCCCCAAGTCGTCGCACCATTGCCACCGCCACGTGGGCCCGTCGGATATTGTGTCTGGTCGCCCTCTGAGGCAGGAAGCCGGCCTGGTCCAGATGGACCAAGGTGGTAATGTGAGGCAGGAGGCGATTTGCTAGTGCCTTGGCCAATATTTTGGCCTCCACATTGAGGAGGGAGATGGGGCGATATGATGCATGATGCTCTGGGGGCCTGCCCGGCTTGTGAAATACCACCACCTCCGCATGCCGCCAGTCCGGGGGGAGCAATCCCCGCTCACGTGCCTCCTCCACCGCCAACCGATAGTACGGGCCCAACTGCAGGAAGTAAAGCTTGAAGAATTCGCAGGGGAACCCGCTGGGCCCAGGCGCCTTCCCGGAATTAAGTTCCCCCAAGGCCGTGCCCAACTCCTCGTCTGTCAGGGGCGATTCCAGCTGGTCTCGCACCTCGTCAGTAAGAGCTTTGGGCGGGAGATCAGTTATAAATTTCTCGATGTCGGTAGCAGACATACATTCCCTAGGGGCATACAACTCGGCATAGTACTGGGCGAAGCTTTCGGCTAAGGCCATAGGGTCCGTGAGTGGCTCGCCCGTTGACCCCAAGACTCCCGGCAGGGCCGGAGGATGAAACACCCCCCGGCACAGCCGGTGCAGCATCTTGCTGGATTTGTCCCCCCACTGATATACCCTGCAACGCGTCGCCAACCAGGCCTGTCGGGCCTCATCCATCAGTAGAGCAGCATAATTCTGCTGAGTCAACAGCAATTGTCGCCTAGCTTGGCCACCGCCCGCCTCCCGACCCTGTCGTTCAAGGGCCTCTATGCCCGCTTCTAGCTGTAGGAGCTCTGCCCTACGCGCTGCTGTACACCAGGAGATGTCCGCCCCCCTCAGGGTGGGTTTCAATGCTTCGCATAGTACCTCGGCTCTAGTGACAGACCCCTCATTATCCGCCAAGTAGTGTGTGAGAGCATCACGCATATGTGTCCTGTAGTCTTCATTCTGTAGGTGCCAGACCGAGAGACGCCATCTGAATGGTTGGTGCAACCGTCCCACCCGGATCGTAAGGGCCACCGGGGAATGATCTGACAGACCCCGTGGAAGGATCTCTGACAACACCACACTACTGACTGCCTCACGGGGGACAAATAAATAGTCCAGTCTAGAGTAGGAGTCGTGGGCCGAAGACAGATAGGTGTATTCCCGGTCTATTCTATGAAGATGTCGCCATGTGTCCACCCAGTTCAGTCCTGTCACTAAGGAGGAAAGCCGTGTGGAGCGACCCCCCTCCCGGCAGCCCCCATCTTTCCAACGATCTCTGGTCAGATCCATAACGTCATTCCAATCCCCACCAACAATGGAAAGGGGACCCGGCATGTCCGTCCAAAGGGTCATAAGCTTCTCCACCAGCACCCATTGTAATGGGGGGGGGCGTAGACACTACCCAGCACCAGGGACTCCTCCCCAATCTTACCCTGAAGGAATAGGTAGCGCCCCTGCGCGTCAGCCCATTGCTTAATATGGGTGTATGGGACCCTGCGATGTATCAAGATTGCCACCCCCCGGGAGCCCCTCGCAAAGCCGGAGTGGAAGACCTGCTGGTACCCATAACGTTGAAGGCAAAGGGCCTTCGTGCCCATGAGATGCGTCTCCTGTAACATGAGAATATCTGCCCCGCCCGCTTAGCCCACTGGAGTATGGCCCCACGCTTAATTTTGTCCAGAGCCCCGCGCACATTCCAGCTGATAACGCGAAGGGTGCCTGGTGACGCCTGGCTCCTACTAGGTAAACTAGCCATCCGGGATTGTGTCAGCGGTTGTGACGAAGGGGGAGCCGCGCCCAAACGTGCTCCGATAGCCACGAGCCATGAGTAGAAGTGTGATCCCACCATTTGAACAACCCCCGCCCAACAAACCCCCCACCCCACACCTCAAAAACATTGAAGCATCTGTCGCGGCAAGGCTGGCCCACACCCCCCAACGGGAGGATGCAGACCACCTCGACCAATGGATCCCCAACTTACAACCCATAACGCTTGGGCCTACGACCCACCAGGGAGAGCCCAGCAGGGGTCTCGGCCCACATCAACGACTCTCCCATCATAGTCATGCAGATGAAGTCCCTGCAGACCCTCACGGGCCCATCGATCAATCCGCCACTGTCAGTCGCGCCGCAGTCCCATCCATCTGGGAAGTAGCACCACAGGATTGAGAGCGGCGCCTGGACCTTGATTGTCTGGTACCTTTACGCCTCCAACGCGGTCCCCTCCGGCTGGCCTCGCTCAGTGAGGAGTCAGATTCTCTTCCGGGCGGCGTGTGCGCCCGTGTCCGCACTGTCTCATCAGTCCATTTGAAAACTTCTTCCGGCGTGTCAAAAAAATGCGTGCGAGATTGAAACACTACACGTAGTCGAGCCGGATACAGGAGCGCATACTGAAGTTTAAGTTCCCTGAGGCGAGCCTTTGCTGCTTGAAACGATTGCCGCTGTTGCTGCACCATCCGTGTGTAGTCCGGGAAGATGAGGATACGCACGTTATCATACAGCAAGGGTTCCTTGAGCCTGGCCTGCTTCAATATCAAATCGCGGTCCAGATAATTCAGTATTTTGGCGGGCATCAGCCGGGGGCCTCTGCATGAGCGCCCGGTGAGCCCTCTCCACCACAAAGCACCGCGACAGGGCCTCAGGTGGAAGCCAGCTCTCGAGCCACCGCGTGAGGAAGCGCTCCATATCGCCATCTTCGCTACCCTCCGGAAATCCTACAAAGCGAAGGTTGTTGCGGCGGGCCCGTCCCTCTGCGTCCTCCACCCGCAGCGCCAACCCCTCTGGGTAGCTTCCATGGCCGCCACCTTTTCTTTAATGTGGTGACATCATCCTCCACTCCGGAGATACGGGTCTCGGCCTCCGTGATCCGCGACACCGCATTACGCAGGTCCTGCCGTAGGAGCATAACGTCGGATCCCACAGCCCCTATCTTCGAGTCCAACATGTCCCGGGACTGAGTGATTGCTGCCATGAGCGCCGCATTGTCTGGTATGGCTCCCTGTTGGCCACCGGACGCGCCCGGGCCCGTAAATTAGTCAATGGGGCCTAGCTTTGACGTGCCGCTGCCGCCCTTGTCTCGCGTCAGATTTGCCCTTGAGGCTCCCTGCCCAAGTCCACGACGCACAATGGGGGGGGGCCCCCCAGGAAGTGGTGAGCTGCTCCGGAGAACCTCCCGCGGCCCGACCCAGCCGCCGAGCAAGAGCGCGTGGGGATATGCCCCTGACCCAGGGTCAATGAGTACCCACTAGGGCCCACACACCGCCGAACCCCAGCAAATGGATGTTCCGGGGTCCGACCAGGGAGAAGGTCCCCCGCCAACGTCGGAGCAGGCCTCTCCCGTCACCCAGGCCGCACCCGACAGCCCTCTTCCAGGCACTACCTCCCACCAACACGGGCTGCAGGAGCACCTTAGCGGCCCGATCGAGCACTCCGAATGTCCGGGGGGGGGGGGGGGGAGGAGAGATGGCCCTCTGAGCCAAGTCGCCTTTCGCTGTGGGGCTTAGTACCTCCCACCTCCTCCGTCCTCTCGGGCCGATTCCACCGCCGGACCCCCACCGCAATGCAGGGGGGGGGGGAAGAGAGAAAAAGTGCCAGATGAGGAGGCCCTGGAGCACCGAGAGGGGCCTGGCGCCCCGCCTGTGTGCGTTCGCCTCAAAGGGGAGCGAGGGAGGAGGCCGCAGGCCCATCCGCGATGTCGGATGCAGCACCGGGCCCGCCACCCACAAGCCCCGCTCCCTACCTCCGCGTCCCGGAGTAGCCGACGAGCCGTCTTCGTCCGTGGATCACTCACCGGAGGGAGAGGAGCGCTGCCCCAGCTGTGTTGCGCGCCCGGGCCGAGCACGAAGCCGTCTTTTCCACTGTTCAGCAGCAGGGCCGTGCCCAGGCAGGCACTCGCGCCCAGCCAGCAGCCGGCACTCGACCACCCGGTCTCACGAACGATCACCAGGCCGCACTCTCGGACGGCCTCCGCACCGCCGGTGCTCCCTCCGTGCAACCACCGGTCAAGAGGCACAACACCAAACAGCAGCCGCGAGGGCCCGGAGTCGCAGGCACCTCCAAGAGGTACGAATTGCTGCAGGGAGACAGGATAAATTAACGGATAATTGGCGGGCTGGACGGAGCTCGCTCAGCACACGTCCGCCATGCTGGCTTGCCAAGCCACGCCCCCCTTATTACAGATTTAACCACAATTAGAAAAGCTGTTTTTAAGATAAGATATTTTAAAATTGCTGCATGCATTAGTAGAAAGAGTGCTTTAATTAATCATTCTAATACTACTTTTAGGTTCAACAGAGGAACTGTAACTACCTTCTAGGAACTAGTTAATTAATGGCACAGCAAAATTTGTTTTTGTTGCACACCTTTTGTATGCTGTTATGGCTGATAGGTGTACTGGTACTGAGGCATAACTCAATTCTGATAATCTCTCAATCAGACCATTTGCTTGTATATCAATTGAGATATCTATGCTACTTTGATTGGCAGCATTTTCTTGCCTTATTAATGATAGCCATACATTCATCTAGCAGAAGCAGATGTCCAAACTCCACAAGTTTGATAACATTGTTGGAAAACATCTCATGAGATGCGAGTACCATATTAGATGTTGCCACCTGGGTGCTTCAAGGATTAATGACATTTTTGATCATTTCAACTTGTTTATCACGGTTTGGATAAGTGGTACCGGAGGATATGTGAACTAAAGTATCCTGCACCAACTTATTAACAGCCCATTCCCCTCAAAATTGAGATGGTAATATCTGGATGCAAAGTCGTTGCATTTTGCATTTTCACATGTTGCAACTATAACTATGTTTGGTTTATGCTCATATGTTGAAAATGAGATCTATTACTACTCGCTTTAACTCTCTCTCGTGTGTCATGCCTATCTGCCTGCTAAAACAATCTACCTGAATATGGTCTGTGATATGTGATTAATGTTATGCGTTTTGTGACTGCCACTTCCACACCTCAAGTGCTAATTGCGACAGGGGAACAGATATAGTCCCTCCTTGCTTCTTGAGATAAAACAATATAATTATGTTGTCCGTTAAGGTTTACACAACTATCATGTACTTGTCTATGGAAAGCTTTTAAGGATAGAAAGGCAATTTTAACTCACAATAATGTAAGCGTCTTACTGCTTATATCTCCATCTACTGGCCTATGATTCTTAAAGTATTCCTACGCCTTCCTTATCCCTGATGTGTTCTATATGTTGTTATGGGGGCTTGAGGGCAAGGTATATTAAACTGCCTTCCTCTTGTCATGTTGTCTGTTACACCAATAGACTTCTTTCTCAACTCTCCAACAACCAGTAGGTTGTTAGAATTACCTTCTGTCTGCAACTACTGGTTGATTAGCCACTCCGAATTGGTCTCTTATGTAATCATTCATTGGGAAATCAGTGGAATACATGACGCCATTATCTCAACAGTTTCATTATATTCCTCACTGGCAGATACTGAGACTCCTGGTAGAGGGAAATCAATTCTTGAAATGTCTTCACCTTCCTCATGATCGGTTTGGATACACACGTTGTCCTGTATAATGTTGCCTTCCATCCCAATTGTTTCTGCATTTGACAATGATTTCTTTAAAATGGTTTTGAACCCTCAGCTGAAAAAGAGCATCTATTAATGCCAGAATATCCATCTGGCATTGCTGAAATTAACTCCCCTGCACTAGCCAGACGTACAGATAAGGATACACATGAACTGATTGACTTCTCAGATGTACTGCTACTAACACAAGTGTTTTTGTGAACACTCTTGGACAGACTCTGTGTCAAAAGGTAGAAACTTCAACTGATAATGGACCCCTTTCATTAGAAACTTTAGATATCTGCGATGTGCTGGTTGCACTGGGAACTGAACATTCACATGCTTGAGATCTACGGATGCCAAATATATTATCTTTTCCACTAAGGGACTCTCCGTCTGAAGAGTTGCCATCTGGATCCTCTGCATCTTGATAAAGCTGTTCACACAATGTATGTCCAATATCAGTTGTAGAATTAAGTTGTGCTTGGCAATTAAAAGGTATACTGAGCAGACTCCCTTATCTTGCTACTATACTGGAACTTTTCTATTGTACCTTTCAAGAGTACTTAATATACTTATTGCAGGATCTGTAGTTGCTCTGTCGTGTACTTTTGATGGTATGATTTAATTGTAGGTCATTTCCTTAACCCAATACCATAACTATATTTGACTAGATTAAATACCCAACCGCCTCTTGTTGTAGACTGCCACTAGTGTCTTATTTTGATCCCCCCGTGTTGAATGTTGTTTGAGCAAACTTAATCATTTGCTCGAGGTGGATGCTCTTGGGGCTTAGCTCTACCATTCCCTCTACCACAAAAGAGTTGCTTTCAAGGGTTTATTGCTACCAGGACAATGTGTGTTGAAAGGAACTGCCTTGTGTGGATATTGTAAATAGCTGAATTTCTTAGCCTCTTCAACCTGAGGAAACCCCTCTTTTAAAAGATCCTCTCATTTGTCAAGCCCCATGGTTTATGAATTGATATTGGCTTTCTCCATTTGTTCAAGGGAGAGATCTACTTGTTTTCCAAACAAACTCTACTCCGTAAAAGGCATTTAAATAATATTAGCTTGTTCTTCTGACTTGAAGCTTGAAATGTGAAAACAAGCATGTATTCTCTTTGTTGTCAATTGAGTGCTATCCGGGTCTCTGCTGATTCAAGTGCTGATTTCAAACATAACAGCAATACTCTTTCCTTCTCCCACAGTGGTTTTCCCTCTTTTTTGCAGATCGTCAGGAGATGTTTCATCAACTTTTCTACGTCTTCCCACTGTGTGTAAACAAATATTTAATAAGACATTAGTAGTGGCTACATGCCACTGAATGGCAAGCTGGCAACTCAGTTTTTCTCTTTACCACTTCTAATCTCTTATTGTCTTTTTTAGGTGGTTTCCAACGAGTGGCTGTTGACTGTGCCCTTTGCCCTTTCAGTGGCTGTAGCAGCTATCAATGGATCTGACATGTAATTTTATGTATGGGGAATCTTGCATTGATGCATCATACTTTTTTCCACTGAGTTCTTGTTACAATTCTTGCTGTAGCTGGTTTTAGGAACACCCATTTACTTTGCAGAATTATGGATAACATAAGAAGGTACTGACATTTTTTATGCTGAGAGCCTAATGTCTCGAGTAAGAAATTAGCATCCTCTTGCTCTACATACATCTGCACTCCAAAAGGGGCTGCAGTACCTCTCGTAATTACACTGTGACAAAGTGAATATAGTTAGGAGACAAAGGTCTACTATGGTATAGCTCTACATATTCCTGTGGTGAATATGCCTCGACATCCTTCCAAATGCATTCGCCTTCATCTATATTCAACTGCAAATTTCGATCCTATTTGATCCTCCGTGTGAAATTGTGCAGCAACATCTGTTTTCTTCTACTTTAAGATTTCAATATCTTCTCCAAGTCTTTTATTTACTAATAGTTTAGGAGCTTTAAGAAAACTTAAGGCTTCCTCAGAACTCAATTTCTTTTTCTGAATTGAAACCCCTTGCATGCATTGGACACCGCGCAGCACAACTCATCCATGGCCTGAAAGAAATATTATCACATCACCTCCCTCCTGATGGAACTCAAATGGCTCTCTTGCCAACCCGCACCATCTTCAAAACCAGCTGCATAATTTAAAAGCCTTCACGCCCAGTAGCCCCACTTAGCTTGGAGACAAGCTCATCATCCCTGGTGCTTCTTGGCACACCCACATCCAGGACATCATCCGACTGCAAACTAAGAAGTGTAAAAAATGAAAAAATTAAGATAGCAGGCTTGTACAATTTATGCACCCAGGATCTGGAACAACATCCTTGTATCCATCAGGACTACCCAACACAGCTCCAATTTAGGAAAGAGTTCAAGACTCTTTAAAGAATGCTACATCACAATGCTTTAACCATCTACAACCCAGCTCATTGACATGTCTTTGACCACGTACAGCTCTCTGCTGCCTTTTGGCTAGGTTTGTACTACAGAAATACCATATACATGCTTACATACATACATACCACTGAATGTGATACATATCTGGTGTATGGATCCTCTCGCTCTGAAGCAGCAAGCAAGATGATTACAAACTGTCCTCTAACCAAGAAAACCAAAACCCAAAATCCAGTCGTCAAATGTGGAACTCTGTGCCTGTAAAATGTGTCCATTCTCTCCTTCTATGAGTGTTCAGAAACTCTATTTTTAACACTCCTTAGCATCAAATTAGTATTTGTTGCTCCGACTGTTCACAGACTCCGCTTCCTCAATTTCTCCATACTGCTGCAAGTCTGAATTTCTAATCTTTTATTTAAAATCCTCCCACTTCCTTGGCTCCACTATCAATTGCTATTTGTGTTTTAATTTACAGGTTGGGGCTTTGTTACTTATGTATTGTGCTCCGATAACATGTTTAGCAAATCTCGAAAACATATCAACAAGCCAGGGCGGTCTGGTGCAAAGGTATATACGCAAGATAATGGATAGGTTGCACCCATGTAAGTTTCCAAGCTGAGAGCAGAGGCTAAGAAAATGTTTTTTTCACCTCTGATCTTAGAAACATAAGTGCAAAAGTTACAATTTATATCAAGAAAGCATACAACAGGAGCATAAGATTGATTCAAAATTCAACTGATAGTTATTTTTTTCTTTTATAGGGTTCACTGGTGCTGGATAACAAAACAAAAAATAACATCCTCCATTTCCCAAAAGGATTCAATACCCTGTATTATTAACATCACATCAAATGTATTCATACAGGAAATTGCTAAAGTTGAACAGGAGATGAACTGCCACTTCTAATAATCCGACTCCCATGTTCAACATGGAGCCGACGCAAAGGCTGGAGAATTGGTAACAGCCTGTTATACCAGCCGACAGCTCATTTCCATATACAGTGCACTTTTTAAACTCCATTTCTCCTAGAATCTGTTTTAGAAATTTCAAAGTTAAAGGTATCAAATATTTAGTTTGGGAGAAAAAATCTACGGTTGCAGCAAACATTTGCCTTGCAATATTGTACAAAACACACATTTGCGCATGCTCTAATTTATACTCACATATGATATGTAGGCTTTCATATTACGGAGGAATACAAAATTAATTTAACCGGCTGTGCATTTCTTAAACGTTTCATAAATTTGCTCGTGGAGAGGGCAGGACTCGGATTTTTGCCATTCTAAGCAAAGTCACATTTAACCCCATGTCCGTCCCTTTTGGCAGTGGGACCGTATTGGATGCTTTTGGGAGCACACTGGCACACTCTAGATGATGATGCACTACACAACTGCCTTATCATATTATCTCCACTAGCATCCCTTGTAAGTAAGACATGTTGATGTGATTAGTTTGATGGTGACAACAGGATGGAAAAGAGCAGTGTAGAAAGGTCTGTAGTGTCTACCAAATTAAGAATGAAATTGCCTCTTTTTCAAAGCAGTTCTATGGAAAGATATAGATACTCGGGTATGAATATGAATAGACGTTTGATTGATAAATAGCTGACAGAGGGCTTTAGAGGACATTTGATTTAACACTGTCCTACGAAGCATTTTTTATTGCGTCGTATAAAATGAGAAATCAGGTCTCCTTTGTTTGACAATGCGTTTCCTTGTACGTGTGAACCTTGTGTAAGTTCCCGCCCATGTCTTTAGGGGCAGCATACTTTGAGGAGAGTATGCTAAAATGTTTCTAAAGATGAAAAAGAATTGTCGACGCTTAGCAATGAAAAACTTACGAACCTCAAGAATGTGGCCCCAAGACCTGCATCATCAGCATGATTTGTCTTTTCACTAGAAATGGATACAACATACAGAATGATAGATGGGCAACAGTGGATAACAGGGATGTATTTTACCAATGGATTCTCTGCGCTAGACAGAGAGAACAAAGCTCAAAATAAATGTGTAATATAAAAAATGTAAAACAGACAACATGTTTAACAAGATCCCACACTGCCATCTCGGGGTTCTGATGACAATCAGAAACCAAGCCAATCAGAAATCAGGCACCAGAACCCTTTGATGGCAATATGAGACCTTATTACACAGCTACCCATCCGTCCATCTTCACTGAAAAAAACACAGGTAAAAAGTTGGTTATGGCTCTGGCTCAAACTCGTCAAACCACTGAAATTCACCAGTTATGGTTAGCAACGCACACAACACATAACTCAGGCCACCTGCCATGGTGCAATGTTGTTCTTTTGTTTGTTTCTGTACCTTTGCCAAATTGGTGTTGTCAGAACCCCTTTCAGAGGGCAATGTGACAAGCAAGAGATACTGGGCTCAACTCTTGTGTTTGAGGCCTTTTACTCCTGGTGTCCCGGAACACACTTACTATGAGCTCTGAGCAACTGGGCAAAGTAAACCTTCAGCATTTGACGCAGTGGTAGTGCGGGTCGAGCAGTCTAAGGCTTCTCAGGGAGAGGGGGGGTGTAGGGTGAACACAGGCTCACAACTCAAAATACATCCAGCAATCCCCAATGAATGATAGTTCAGTCAAATGCTTGCTTTTATATAAAAGGCAATATTTAGACACAAACACAAAGTATAATACAGCACACCACAAATAATACACACTCTTCTCAAGGCAGGCCCACTAGCATCTTCCAGGTCAGCTACTCAAGTTCCACCATCCTGTCTAAGGCCCGTTGTTAGTCCCCATTTACGTGAGGTGTCATCCAAGCTATGCCCGCTAGTGAGTTCAAGATTTATAAGTTCCACAATGCCTTGGTGGAAGTCAAAATGTCCCTGCACCGTATCGTGTAAGTCAGAGGAAGTTCCCACCGAGGCCCGGTATTCAGTCTTACCTGCTCTCACTGGTGTGTCGGGGCGGAGTGTCCGAGTGCGCGTCAGTGGTCCAGCGACGAGCAGAGATCTGGATCCTGCTGTCAGGCTTTCACGGCGGTCCTCCGGTCCCACAGTTAATCTTCCTGAATCCGGCGGCAGGTCTTGGGTACTTCTGGATTTGGGTAGATGAATAATTGCTGTTTTTCCACAAGTTGCGGCCCACTCCTTCACAGTAGCATGCTGCCTCCAGGCGAAGGCCCTTTTGCTTCACCACAGCCTCCTTCCTGGCATAGTGGGGGTTACAAACAGTGGCACAGAGACAGGACCTCTTCAGATCACAGCACTGCACAAGCCCTCCCTTCATCAGAGTGATGCACTAGGGCAAGAGCCCCAAATCTTCTCCACAGCCCCCACCCGGAATATGGGGGTTTCGAGCATTACCAATAAGGTGACGGCTCTCCTTGGGTCATGGTGCCGCACAGAGTTACGGCCCTTATCTCATCACCATGTAGCACCAAAGGTGATGACCCTTATTCTTCACCGCGGCCCCCACCTGGCATAAGGGGGTAGTGACAGCGCACCGAATCAGACAGCCAGATCGGTGCAGCTGTCCAGATGGACCTGAATCTCACACTCCAATACTAGAATGTGCTCAGCAGGATCCCCCACTGGACCCCACTCCCTCCAGGAGATTTCCTTCTCCTTATTGGGTCCTGTGGTCTTGGGTCAGACAGAAGCTGGGTGATGTCCCCTCATCCAGCATGTGAGACTGGCAGACCCTTAGTCGCCAGTCCTGGTCACTACCGGCAGAACTCATACTGAGCTTCTCCATTCTGATGCACAGTCTGACAATCTGAAAGTCTCAAGCTCCCCTTTTTATAATCCTATTCTAAACACAAATGCAACTTAGTGTTTGTCTTCAAAGTTCAAATTCTGGGGTTGAGGCTGATTACTTTGAAGTGCCCACTCCTCTGTTGTGACCAGTCTATCACAGCAAGACAGTCTCCAATCTTAATAGCCCCAAACACAGGCCATGGGAATAACTAAAAGGTTCACAACTGGATGTCAGCCTTAGTGATATGTGCATCAAAAGGTTACCAAAGGCCACCAGTCCTACTCTTTATGATTCCCTTATCAGCCCCATCTCCTTCCTGAGATGTGTTCAGGCCCCTTTGACCAGTGACCTTTTTCAGAACCAAAGACTTTTTTTTTAAAGAATACTGATGAGCCTGGATTTTCCGTTCTCCAGCGTGCGTTCCACCCAGCTCTCAGGAAATCAGCAATCCACAAATCCATACATGTTCCTCCAGCCAGTCTCGGGGGTTCCCATTCTGGCCTCAAGCACTCTACCACTTCCAGGCACTTGTGCATGCTTAGCACTGCACTCAAACCTACATGTAGCTTTCTAAGTAATGCTGCAACAGGCACACATACGTAACAGCTCGCTGTGTAGAACACACGCACTGGCCTTCATGCACTGCTGCCACGGGCATACATACATAACAGTGTGCTGTTTAACACATGCACTTTTCTGGCCCTCCATCCCGAGAGAGGCCAAGGGCAAGATAAGGACACAGCAAGGGAACTTCAATTGAGTGGGCCAGTACGCTTCACTCCCATGGCGCGGGAAAACCGGCCGGGCCATGCTGCTGATGACTCATGAAAAGAAATGGAAGGCTCCCACCACTGCGCTCAGGCTACCTATTTCTTAGTAAGGGCCAGGCTACCTATTTCTCAGTAAGGGCCGTAGCCCTTCAGCACTATGAGGGCAGAGCATTGTGCGCCCCTCCCGGTCTAACCAGACAGCAATCAGCGAGACAGGCATAGGTACGAAGCACACACAGGATCCGTGGGCACCCATAACCACAATGTATTACCAATTATTCCGACATCACCACAGCTGGGGTAAATAGGGCAGTGGTTCATGACTATTATCATGCAAGATACTTTTCTGTCCGAACAGGTGTTCTTAGCATGGCAGGTGGCAAGAGTTATGGTGTGTATTGCATTTTAACTGGGTTTTTTCAGTGAGGTTTTTTTTTTCTTGTAAATGATTTGCTTTATTTTCAACTATGCTGCGGAGGGCCTCTGGCTGTGCGCTGTGGGGGTTGCACCAGTGCCAAGCCATGTGCCCAACATGCCTTGGCCGCTCAGCTACCACTGGCATTGGCCTGGCATGTACCCATTCTGAGCTGTGCACAGCCTTTGGACAGGTTGTATCCCCAACCACCTTTAAGAGTGTGCAGCGAGGGTTGGTTGCATAGCTCGCATGGCTTTACACCAGGCTTAATTTGCTAGTTTCATTAAGATTAATTTAATTGTGCAAAAGTTATTAGTGAATGAAACTCTAATTGCCATCCAATTAATCTTACCCCCAGCCCCTGTATCTGCTCAAAAGTTTACTTAACCAACATTAAGCTAAACCCGGCTTAACGTCTGTCAAATTTTGTGTGGATTCATCTAAGGGGCCAAACGTATTAGCAAATGAACACTTCTTTCACCTCCCCTTTAAAATCTTCACCGCGATGGGCCTGCATGAAATTGAAAAAAAAGCAGGAATAGGCTAAACATGCTAAGTGTGTCTCTGTCACCATCTGATGGATCTGCTTGAAACTTGGTAATTATTAGTAAATGAAAAATGTCTCCATCTCTTTAAATCTTCCCCCCACTCGATCTGCATAAAATCTGAACTACCAGCACTGGGTGTAACTTGCTAACTGGGTGCCACAGTGATACAGATTCATTAAAAAGTATACTTCAGGATACACTGAACCCATCATTCACTCAAATTAAACTGTTTGCAATACACTTACTTTATTGGACTCTGGAGAAAATAGTCAAACTGCGCGGGCTGGACTAAAAAAAAGAATCGACTGGCAGTATTGAGCACATGCTCTTCTGTAATGCATCACACCCTACTGGGGCTCAATCCAAAAACACCTCAGCAACAGCTTCAACATTCCAATCGTAGTTGATTTCCCCACCTGTGTGCTTGGGCCATTAGCGGCCCCTGAACATCTTGATAAGTCATAGGCTGATTAGGCTCTCCTTGACCTACTCCACACAATTGCACTAAAAGTCATTCTCATTGAATGGAAGGCAGTAAATCATGTTTTATTTCACACTCGGTGAGCATAGGTCACCTATCTTAGAAGCACACACAATGCTCAGGCTGCCCTTCCGGACAATCAAACCATTTACCAGAAAAATGGAGCTCCCTGGATAAGTTCCTAAGTACCCTCAGTCATGCTAAACATTCCAACTACATGTCCCCACAGGTGCCCACCCCCTTTTCAATTCATTTTTAACCCCCCCCGCCACTTGGTGACTCCTCTATCTAACCTCATAGATTGCTTCCACCTCCTTTGTTTCCCCCTCTACCCCTCTTACCCCCTCTTTCTATCTTGTTCATCTAGCTGAGGTTTGCTTTTGTCACATGTACTATGGTGTAACGGGGATTAACTGATTACTTCCAAATCTCTCCTTATGGTATAGCAGTTAATCTGAACAGTTCATTCACCAACTTCCATTCTCCTCCTTCATTTGAACAGCAAGTATTCACATTTAGCCTTTTTATGTATGATGATCAAATCTTGTTCATTGCTATTTTGACAAATGCCAGGATATGTTATTCACATCCCTAATGTCATATTTTCTGTTATTGCTTACGTTTTCTGTCTTTTATATAACATCCTTAATAAAACTTGGTGAAAAAAAGTGTTAAAGTGATGATCAATTGCAAATGCTATTGCCCCGCCCCCTTAACTTTACCCCACTCACTTGAAGGATTGCATATAATGTGACATACCAGTGAAAAACAAATCTTCCAAGCTTCTACCAAATTTTGTGCATATTCATCACACAGTGCCAATGTTATGAACAAATAAACACTTTTTGCCCACCCCTTTTTTAAACTCGCGCTCCCTATGGTGGATCTGCAGAAACTTAAAAAGACTCAAAAAAGATTAAACATGTTAATTCCCAGACAAGTTTAGTACAGCTCCATCAAACAATGTAAAAATTATCAGTAAATCAAGGATATTTTGATCCCATCACCTTCAAGATTGTCCCCCTCTTTAGGATCTTCACAAAACCTAAAATACTTGTACCGGAGTATCACTCGCTAACTACTTGTCCCACTTGACAAGTTTTGTTCATAACAAAGTTATAAGCAAATAAAATTTTATTGATCTCCCTCTTTTTTTCCTTCTTCTATCCTCCCCCCTAATGGATTATCACACAACTTGACACCGCAATAGAAAAGTAATCCTAGTTTCTGACACATTTTGGGAATATTCATCACACACTGCCAAACCTATTAATGCTTTTTGGCCCCTCTTATGGATATGCACAGATACGAAAATACAAACAGTAATCTAAAGATGCTAAGTGTCTGGCAAATTTGAGGCATATTCGTCAAATGGTGCCAAAGTTATAAGCAATTTAACAAATGGCTTTTCAACTGAAAAAATATACAAATATCCCGCCTGCCGCCTTTTTTAAACATGAATATCTCAAAACCTACTGAACGGATTTACAAAAAATCAAATAACGCACAATTTCTGAGTAAAGCTCTACTTTCACGCCAAATTTAGTGTAAATCGATTCAGCTGTTCTTGCACCATCTAGCAGCAAAATTTCCTAAGTGAGTTATAATAGCAAATTATACACCCCATCCCCTTTTTTAAACTTTCCGTGAAGTTTGTTTTAAAACCAAAATTTATATATTATTTTGAGGCCTAATTATAACGTTACTTAAACCTTTATCCTTTTTTACTGAATTTCTTTGGGGCAATAAAAAAGGCAAAGTCATAAAGCAGTGCATTGAAGAGGTGCCAGTTTAAGTTAGGTCAGTAAACTATAACTGGTTAATCTCAGATGTGTTTTGTTTTGTAAACGGTAGGTTTTACCTTATTTCAACACTTAACTATAACCAATTGTTTTTGCAGGGAATTTCAGATTTTTTTTATATATAAAGTAAACTAAGACCTTATTAACATACCTAATTATTTTATATATATATATATATATATATATATATATATATATAATACCTACTGGCGGTCGCCAGTAGGTAGTTATAGTTAGGACCCCGTTTCTATTCAAAAATCGTTTTTTCTTTTCCCAATAACTTTGGCGCCGGTTGACGAATATTCGCGAAATTTTCAAAACTAGTGGGGCGCTCCGGTCAGCTCCTGTCTTGAATGTTTCGGGGTGATACGTCAAGCGGGGGCCGAGAAAAAAGGGGGGTCCCAAAAAGCGTTTACCATGTTAATTTCCATAGGAAACTTTAGACAAAGCTACAGCCCGAACTGCTGAATGGAATTCCACCAAATTTGGCAAAAAGGTAGCGCTTGGTTCAGAAAGCGACTTTTTTTTTTAAATGGTGTAAATCCGTTCAGTAGTTGCTGAGAAATTAAAGAAAAGAAAACTTTCGATATCTGGGCGGAGCCTAACCACACAAGCACGAGCTTGCCTCCGATTGGCTGCCAACACTTCCAACCAGGAAGTGTTGGCAGCCATCTTGTGCCTCGGACGGAGGGAGAAAGAAAAAGGTAAAAGAAAGATAAAAAAACAAGAAAAGGGGGCAGGGTAAAAACACCCTGACCCCCCAGGCCTGCCCAAAAAAAGCATTTTATTTTTTAAACTCTCGGGCGGGGTCGCGCCGGGTGCACGAATCCATCCGAAAATTTAAAAAAACGAAGCGCGGTCTCCCGCGCTTCGTTTTCAAAGCCCCCGGGTGGGCCAGGTCCCGGGGGCATTCCTTAATTGTGTAGCAGGGCCCCCGCAGCCCCGGGGCCCGCCACCTCCCCGGGGCTTAATTGTTAAATGCGTGGGGGGGCTCCTGCCCCCCCACGCTGCCCCGGGGACCGCCACCTCCCCTGGGCAATGTTTACTAATGTACGGGGGGCCTCGCGGGCCCCCCCCAAGCCCCGAAGACCGCCCCCTCCCCGGGGCTTAAAATAAAAAAATTAAGTGTGGCGGGGCTCCAGCCCCCCCAACAGTGCCCCGGGGACCACCACCTCCCCGGGGCTTTAAACTGTAAGGGAGGGGGGCCGCGCATCCCCCTCCTGGAGCCCTTGATGGCCCTGGGGACCGCCACCCCCCAGGGCCGGCTCCTGCAGTGTCCAGGGGTGCCCATGGCCATGTCATGAATGATGGCCCTGGGGACCGCCACCCCCCAGGGCCGGCTCCTGCAGTGTCCCGGGGTGCCCATGGCCATGTCATGAATGATGTAATATATGACGTCATCAGCAGTGCATTGCGGGGGCTCGAGTTATAGTTAGCTGAACTAACTATAACGGACGAATTTCTCTGGTTTTGTACGAGAGAAATGTCCAACTAACTAGAACGTCCCTGAAACCTGTGGTTTTTTCAGTGAATATATATACATATACATACAAAATGAAAATACATTATTAAAGCGCTCAAATCCCAATTGGCATCAAGGTACTATAGTCCATGTACACATTTTTGAGGCAAGAAATAGAAACAGATAAGAAAAGAGTAAGATCAGACTAGAGAGATAATAGCCAAGTTTTTAATGCCTTTCTAAAGATGATTTTCTATAGCGCTTAGATAGTGAGGAAGAGTATTCCAGTTTTGCCAAAGCTATTTAGAAAGATCTTCCTCCACATCTTGCTTTCCGAAATGTAGGAAGGACCATCAGTTTTTTCAGAGTAGACGGCAGAGGTCTTACTGGTTGGTGCCACTGAAATTAGGTTCTAAAAGCATGTGGTCCTAAAGTATGCAATGCCTTGTGACTCGCTTGTTAATGGGCAGTCAGTGGAGCTTGACCAGTTCAGCAGCCACTGACTGATGCTTGGGGAGGTTTAAAATATGCCTTGCTGCTGCATTCTGTGAAGTTTGCAATTTCTTAATGGAGAACTTGTTGACGTTCAGATATATATGTTGATGTTCAGATATATATATTATACACACACACACACACACACACACACACACACTAAAGTGCTATAATATTAAAATTAGGGAATGGTTAAGAGACTGCTGATTAGGCTGAGGAAACAGTGATGGAAAGGGTGTCTCTCTTACTATTTTTAGCCCTTTTAAAAATACATAATACCTCAAACCCCACACCACTTTCCCTCACATTTCAACCCTCTGGTTTCATGCCTGCATTAACATCTCAATACTCATTTACTTCTGCCTGCTATTCAGAAAATACTTTAATTCCAACTGCTCCTATTTCAACAAAATGGTGTTCAGGAGTGCCTTGCCTTTGTCTTGAATACAAAATATTTGTGCTTTATTTGCTCACTGGACCTTTGAGGTGACCCTGTATTTGATTAATAGGGAGGTAACTGACAGACTGCTACTGCTGTTGGAAGTATATGTTTGACTGTACATGCCTGAATGTTTTAATGAAATGGTTAAGGAAGGTATTTGAGAAGTCACAGAAAATGCCACCTCTTTCTAGCTTTCAAGGACACTAACCGCAATTAATTTTTTGGACAACAAAAACGTCTTATTTCTTTATTTACTGCAATATACTCTGTAGGAAATGTCTTCAGTTTTACATTTAATTCCATAAATATGGCGTTCAGGTGCACCACACTTCTGTCATGAATTCAGAACTGTTAGACTTGGCACCACTGGCGTGGGTCTCCCTTCCATTTTTTTGCTGTTGCCTCTTATGTTTTTGCTGATTTTAGATGCTTTTGGGCACTGTGCCACTGCTGTTCAGTGCCACAGTGCAAGTGCTTCCTACTGTAAATTGTTGTATGGATTAGTGATTCCATAATTGGCTTGTTTGATTTACTTGTCAGACCCTAGTACAGTGCACCACGTGTGCCCAGGACCTGTAAATCAAATGCTGCTGGTGGGCTTGCAGCACTGATTGTGCCACCCACAGAGCAGCCTGTAACGTGTGACTCAGGCCTGCCATTGCAGAGCCTGTGGGCAGTCTGTGACTGCCATGTCGACTTGGCAAGTGCACCCACTTGCCAGTCCCTAAACCTTCCCTTATCTTCATATCAGACACCCCTAAGGTAGGCCCAAGGGCAGGGTGCATTGTAAGTATAAGGTAGGACATGCCCTGGTGTGTGTGGCATGTCCTAATAGTGAATTCCAGCCATTTTCGTTTTTCACTATTGCAAGGCTACCTGTTCCCCATAGGCCAGAATGGGCAGTTTGATTATAATATCTTATAATCCTAACTGACCCAGGGAACATGGTAGAAAAACGAATTTAGTATGCCTGAACTCAGAATGATAAAATACATCTTTTAGTAAAGTTGGTTTTAGCATTCTGTGTTTGAAAATACCACTTTTAGAAAGTAGGTATTTTCTTGCCTAACTGTCCAAGCCTGCCTCTACTAGGTTGTGTATTGTATGTCTGGCTTTGTGAGTGACAGGGGCTGGGGGATTCCAGGAGACAGGGTGAGTCAGCACAGAGCTGAATAGACCTTCCTGCATATAGAGTGGTGGGAGGGGTTGCACCTGGGTCTGAGAATAGGGCTCTGCCTGCCTTCCACAATGCTGGCTCCACCTCCTGCCGGGCGGCTGATGACTCTGCTCCTCACTCACAAAGGGAGAAGGTGTCTCCTGACAGAATGCACCCAGAACTGGTTTGGACCAGGTACAGGACCCTCTGCCTTCAGAGGACAAATGATTTTTGACCATAAATACTGGGGCCCAGAACCCATGAAATTAGATCACTTCTGGGAAATCAAGAAACCTGTTGCCAAGGAGAAGAACCGGAGAAGCTGAAGGAGGAGTACTGCCCCTGTGCTGTTTTGCTGATTGGTGTTGGCCTGCAGTGGTTGCTTTCTGCCAAGGACAGGAGAAAAGACTTTGCTGTGCTTTATCATCTTGAAGAAGAGAATCTCCAAGGGCTTGAACTGAGCTTGCCTCCTGCCTGAAGTCACAGGGACACAACGACTTCACCCCTTCTGTTTGCCTGCATCTAGAACTGCTGTTTTAGCTGCTAACAGAAGGAAATTGCAACACCGATGCCGGCGAGCGACGCCGTAACCTGCACCGAAGCCGTGGGCACCGCTCGTGAAGAGCACGACGCACCGCCCCGATTTGCACCGTAGGCCCGACGCCTGCCGACGCCGTGCGACATCGACTCCGAAGCCGTCACCGAGGCCGCTGCCTGCACCGGAGCCGAGGACACCGCTCGTGACGCTCACGACGCACCGTCCCGACTCGCACCACAGCCCCGACTTCACCGACGCCAGGGCTTCATCACCGCGGAGCCGATCCTCGACGTGGGTGACCCCCGAATCCATCGACACCGCACCATCGTAAGGAACCGACGCCTCGCCGCCATCCGTGACGTCACCTCCCGGACACAGTAAGGAACCGACGCCTCGCCGCCATCCGTGACGTCACCTCCCGGACACAGTAAGGAACCGACGCCTCACCTCCCCTGCGCTGCAGCAAGGAACCGAGACATCACCTCCCCTGGGGTCGTAAGGAACCGACACCGCCGGCGCCAATGAAGCATCACCTCCCCGACTCCGTGCACCGTCTTTGTTTTCATCGAATTCCAGGTACTGTTCTTTGTGGGTCTGCTCGACTCCAGGCCCGACGCCGCGCACCTCGCGGTCGGCGCCGTACTTTGGGATTTCCACCAGTCACGGCGTCGTGATAACTCCAAGTGGAGTTATTTGTTGCTACAAGCTTTATTTGATTGACTATCCTATTTTTGAAGAGAACGTGAACTGTCTATCATTTTAAGTCTATTTTGGATTACAGTATTGTGGATTTTTGCTATTGGATCTTGTGTTAAGTCTATATAAAGATTACTTATATTTACATACAACCTGTGTGGTGTCCATCTGTAGTGTTTTCACTGTATTACTGTATGTGTTCAGAAATGCTTTACACACTGCCTCTGAGATAAGCCTGTCTGCTCGTGCCAAGCTACCAGGGGGGTGAGCAGGGGTTATTTTAGGAGTGTATCCCCCTTACCCTGACTAGAAGCAAGGGTCCCTAATTTGGACAAAGGTGCAAACCATTGCCAACTGGAGACCCCCAGTTCTAACACTGGTGGTCAGCGGTGAGGATTTGGACTTGCATTTGTGATTCATATACAGTGATTGGAGTACACTACTAGTGAGTGCAGACCAAGACGCGACCACATACATTTTGATAGGACTTTTTTTTCCTTGGAACCTCTATTTTTGTTGAGAACTGCCAATTTTCACAATGAGCAAAACAGGATCCATTGCACCTGCAGATATTGAATTTGAAGAAGATAGGGTTGATACCTACACTGTGGCAGAGCTCAAAGCCGTTTGTAAAAAGTTTAAAATCTCTATGAGAGGCCTCACCAGGAAGGAGGAGCTTCAAAAGGCGCTGAGGGCCTGGTTGGAAGCACGGAATGCCGGTGGGCAGCCCGAGGAGCCTGTGGAGGAGGCAGAGAATTTAGATGAGTGGCTTGAGGGGCCATTGGGCTTACCTGGGAGGAGAGTGCCTTCCAGGGAGGGCAGCAGTGTTTCTCAAAAGGGCCTGTCTCCAGAGGAGCTGGAGGACAGGGAGAAAAGCAGGATGCATGAAATGGAGATGGCCAAACTGAAACAGGAAAGCCATGATAGCCTTGAGCACAAGAAATTGGAGTTGGAAAGTAAGAGGTTGGCCATGGAAGAAAGGAAGATGCTTTTAGAGCATGAGAGAGTGGTGAGGGAGCTAGAACTAAAGGCTAGCAGCCTAGAAATCACTCCCTCTGGTGGCAGCACACCTCCAGTGCCTGTAGAAGGAAGAGTGTACATCCCCAAGGAGGTTATTAAAGATTTCATGAAGGGGGAGGACATTGGGCAATGGTTTAAAGCATATGAGATCGCCATGACATCACACCGGGTCCCTGAGAAGGATTGGGGAGCGGGGTTGTGGGGCCGCTTTACAGGTGAGGGAAGGGAAACCTTGCTAGCCTTGCCCACAGAGGATCAGATGTCCTATGCCCACCTGAAGGAAGCTTTAGTGGCAAGGTATGGGTTAACTCCAGAGCTTTATAGGCAGAAGTTTAGGAACTGCAAAAAGCTGGAGTCTAGTACCTGGGTGGAGTATGTGTCTTATTTTTGCAGAGCATTGGATGGATGGGTGAAGGGTAGCAAAGTAAATGACTTGCAGGGGTTCTATGATTTAATTGCATGGGAGCACTTGTCCAGTAGTTGTTTTCCAGAGCTACGCCAGCACCTTGTTGACAGTAAGCTGACTAATCCTAGAAAGCTTGCTGAGGAGGCGGACCGCTGGGTCAGTACCCGGGTCCACAAGGGTCTTGTGGGAGACTCCGCCAAAGGTGGGCAGGGTCCCCAGCAGATGGGTGGGGGGACAAGGGTAAACAGAAGGAGTTCCAAAAAGGGCCCCAAAGTAAACCCCAAGGGAACCAAGGTAAGGGTTCCCAGCCTCCCACTGAGAAAAGACCATGGGTCCCGACAGATAAGTCTGTTCAGAAGGGGTCCAAGACATGTTTTAGTTGTGGTCAGGTGGGTCACTTTGTAGGAAGTCCCAAGTGCCCAAATAATGTGACCACTGCACCCACTGGTGCACCACCCCGGCAGATGGCTAGTGTAGCCCTGGGAGAGGAGTTGGGTGCCCAAGGTGGGTGGGGTCCCGCAGAGATGACCCTGGTCTTTTTAGGAGACAGTGAGATGGTCCCTAGGACCCAGCTGCCTGATAACACTAAGAAATACAGGCAGTGGGTGACCATCAATGGCCATAGGGTGGAGGCTCTGAGAGACACCAGGGCCAGTGTGACAGCTGTCAGTTGTCGGCTGGTGTCTGAGGAGCACGTGGTCCCCAACGTATTCTACCCCGTAGTTGCCGCTGACAACTCAGAGAGCCACTGCAAGGTGGCCCAGGTTCCCTTTGAGTGGGGGGGGGTCTCAGGGATCCTTCAAGTAGCTGTGAGGCCAGCCATGCCTGTTGACTGTCTGCTAGGCAATGATTTGGAGAGCTCCCCTCGGGTGAAGGTGGAGCGGAGGTCTCATTTGGAGATGTTGGTTCTGCCAGAGTGGGCGTGTGTGACCACTCGGTCAATGGCAGCCGGTAAGGGTATTTAAGAGGACCTGGGGCCTGGAAGAATGGCCCAGGTGCCTGCCTTAAAGAGAGGAGGCAGGGGGCACGGGAAATCGGCCCCCGAATTTCCCACGGTCCAGGAGGAGGCAGACCTTGAGGGGGATGCCCTGGAACCGACAGGGGAACAAGTGGCTGAACTGGGGGACCTGCCTGAGCTGACCCATTGGCAGCAGGAAGGAGGCCCCTCCAGGGAAGAGTTCTGCGAGGAGCAGAAGAAGTGCCCTTCTCTTGAGGGCTTGCGGCAACAGGCTGCAAGCCAGGCAGCAGGTGATCAGTCTCACACTGAATCTACTGGGAGAATGGTCTCCTGTATAGTGAGCCTAAGGTTGCTGAGCCTGGGTCAGCCCGTGTGCTGGTGGTACCCCAGCGCTTCAGAGGCTTCCTACTGGGTCTGGCTCATGATGTGCCTTTAGCAGGACATTTGGGGCAAGACAAGACCTTTCAAAGGCTTGTCACCCACTTTCATTGGCCCCAAATGCGCAAGAGTTCAGATACTCATTGCAGGACCTGTCAGACTTGCCAGGCAAGTGGTAAGAGTGGGAGGAAGCGCAAGGCTCCTCTCCAACCTTTCCCTGTGGTCAGCACCCCCTTTGAGAGGGTGGGTATTGACATTGTGGGGCCTCTGGATCCCAAGACAGACATGGGCAACAGGTTCATCCTGGTCTTGGTGGACCATGCCACCCGGAAGCCATCCCTCTTCGGACAGTGACGGCCCCCGTGGTGGGACGTGCACTGATGGGGATTTTCTCCCGCCTGGGGTTCCCCAAGGAGGTGGTGTCCGACCGTGGTACAAACTTCATTTCCAATTACATGAAGTCCCTGTGGCAGGAGTGTGGTGTAACCTATAAGTTCACCACTCCTTACCACCCCCAAGGTAATGGGCTGGTTGAGAGATTCAACCGGACCCTTAAAGGCATGATCATGGGTCTTGAAGAACCCATGAGGCGTAAGTGGGACGTCCTCTTGCCATGCCTGCTCTTTGCTTACAGAGAGGTGCCCCAGAAGTCCTTAGGGTTCAGTCCCTTTGAACTGCTGTACGGCCATCCTGTAAGAGGACCTCTGAGTCTGGTCAAGGAAGGCTGGGAGAAAGCTCCCAGGAAAACTCCCCAGGATGTATTTAGTTACATGCTGGCCCTCAGGAACCAGACTCGGCATTTCAGACAACTCGCTGAGGCGAATCTGGAAGCCAGCCAGGAAGAGATGAAACGTTGGCATGATCAGAATGCCACTCTGATCGAGTTTCAGCCTGGACAAAAGGTTTGGGTCATGGCCCCAGTGGAGCCCTGTGCGCTCCAAGATAAGTGGACCGGACCATTTGAGGTGGTGGAGCGCAAGAGTGATGTCACCTACTTGGTGGACTTGCAGTCTCCTAGAAACCCCTTGCGGGTCCTGCATGTGAACAGCCTGAAGCCCCACTTTGAGAGGTCTGAAGTGGGCATGCTCTTAGCAACAGATGCTGGGATGGAAGAAGAGACTGAACCTCTTCCTGACCTCCTGTATGCAAAAGAGCAAGATGGGTCAGTGGATGGTGTGAACCTCTCTCCCACCCTGACCTCTGAGCAGCAGAATGACTGTCGCCAACTGTTGGGACAGTTTTCTGATCTGTTCTCCCTGACTCCCAGTATCACTGAATGGTGCGTCCATGATGTGGACACTGGGGACAGTCCTCCTGTGAAGCACAAAACTTACAGAGTGACTGACAGGGTGAGAGCTTGCATCAAGGAGGAGGTCTCCAAGATGTTTGCCTTAGGGGTGATTGAGTCCTCTAACAGCCCTTGGGCCAGCCCAGTGGTCTTGGTCCCAAAGGCTGCCGCGCCTGGTGCCACACCCGAACTCCGGTTCTGTGTGGACTACCGAGGACTCAATTCAGTCACCAGGACTGACGCGCACCCCAGCCCCAGAGCTAATGAGTTCATTGATCGGTTGGGGGCTGCCCGGTACCTCAGCACGTTTGATCTAACATCTGGGTACTGGCAGATTGCCTTAACTGATGGGGCCAAAGAGAGGTCAGCATTCTCCACACCAGATGGGCACTACCAATTCCGGGTGATGCCCTTTGGGATGAAGAATGCCCCTGCCACCTTTCAGAGGTTGGTCAACCAGGTGTTGGCTGGACTGGAGGATTTCAGTGCCGCCTACCTGGATGACATTGCAGTGTTCAGTGCCACTTGGGAGGAACATCTGCACCACCTCTGGGAAGTGTTGAAGGCGCTGCGGAGGGCAGGCCTTACGATCAAGGTGAGTAAGTGCCAGATCGGGCAGGGTTCTGTGGTGTACTTGGGACACCAGGTTGGGAGCGGCCAGGTGGCGCCCCTACAGCCCAAGATAGATACCATCCTGGCTTGGGAACCCCCCAAAACCCAGACAGAGGTGAGAGCCTTTTTAGGACTCCCCGGGTATTACAGGAGGTTTATCAAGGGGTATGGCAACATTGTTGCACCCTTGACTGAGCAGACTTCCAGGAAGCAGCCCAGGAAAGTGAACTGGACTGATGCCTGCCAGAAGGCTTTTGATGCCCTGAAATCTGCCATGTGCACGGCGCCCGTGCTTCAGGCGTCCAACTTCTCAAGGGAATTCATTGTGCAGACAGATGCTTCAGAGCATGTTGTTGGGGCTGTGCTTTCACAGATGAATGAGGAGACCAACCTGTAGCCTTTATTAGTAGGAGGTTGCGTCCACGGGAACAGAGGTGGAGTGCGATTGAGCGTGAGGCATTTGCTGTGGTCTGGGCACTGAAGAAGTTGAGACCATACTTAATTGGGACTCACTTCCGGGTTCAGACAGACCACAGGCCCCTCAGATGGTTAATGCAGATGAGGGGTGAAAATCCAAAACTGTTGAGGTGGTCCATTTCCTTACAGGGGATGGACTTCACGGTGGAACACCGCCCTGGTACAGAACACACCAATGCTGATGGTCTGTCCAGATTTTTCCGCCTTAGTGATGAGAACTCCCAGGAGGTAGGGTAGTTCTCCCCACATTTCAGCTGGAGGGGACACGTGTTAGACTTGGCACCATTGGTGTGGGTCTCCCTTCCATTTTTTTGCTGTTGCCTCTTATGTTTTTGCTGGTTTTAGATGCTTTTGGGCACTGTGCCACTGCTGTTCAGTGCCATAGTGCAAGTGCTCCCTACTGTAAATTGTTGTATGGATTAGTGATTCCATGATTGGCTTGTTTGATTTACTTGTCAGACCCTAGTACAGTGCACCACGTGTGCCCAGGGCCTGTAAATCAAATGCTGCTGGTGGGCTTGCAGCACTGATTGTGCCACCCACAGAAGCAGCCTGTAACGTGTAACTCAGGCCTGCCATTGCAGAGCCTGTGGGCAGTCTGTGACTGCCATGCCGACTTGGCAAGTGCACCCACTTGCCAGTCCCTAAACCTTCCCTTATCTTCATATCAGACACCCCTAAGGTAGGCCCAAGGGCAGGGTGCATTGTAAGTATAAGGTAGGACATGCCATGGTGTGTGTGGCATGTCCTAATAGTGAATTACAGCCATTTTCGTTTTTCACTATTGCAAGGCTACCTGTTCCCTATAGGCCAGAATGGGCAGTTTGATTATAACATCTTATAATCCTAACTGACCCAGGGAACATGGTAGAAAAACGAATTTAGTATGCCTGAACTCAGAATGATAAAATACATCTTTTAGTAAAGTTGGTTTTAGCATTCTGTGTTTGAAAATACCACTTTTAGAAAGTAGGTATTTTCTTGCCGAACTGTCCAAGCCTGCCTCTGCTAGGTTGTGTATTTTATGTCTGGCTTTGTGAGTGACAGGGGCTGGGGGATTCCAGGAGACAGGGTGAGTCAGCAGAGAGCTGAATAGACCTTCCTGCATATCAATCAATCAATCAATCATGTCACTTATAAAGCGCACTACATACCCGCGAGGGTCTCAAGGCGCTGGGGGAAGAGGGGGGTGGTGCTGCTACTGATCGAAGAGCCAGGTCTTGAGGAGTCTTCTGAAGGCCAGTAGGTCTTGGGTTTGTCGGAGGTTGGTGGGGAGGGTGTTCCAGGTCTTGGCGGCGAGGTGGGAGAAGGATCTGCCGCCGGCGGTCGTTTTCCGGATGCGGGGGACTGTGGCGAGGGCGAGGCTGGTCGAGCGGAGCTGGCGGGTGGGGGTGTAGAAGCTGAGTCGTCTGTTGAGGTAGGCTGGTCCGGAGTTGTGGAGTGCTTTGTGTGCGTGGGTGAGGAGCTTGAAGGTTATCCTCTTGTTGACAGGGAGCCAGTGCAGGTCTCTCAGGTGGGGTGTGATGTGGCTGCGTCGGGGGATGTCGAGGATAAGACGTGCAGAGGCGTTCTGGATGCGTTGCAGCCGTCTCAGGAGCTTAGCCGTCGTTCCTGCGTAGAGGGCGTTTCCGTAGTCCAGCCTGCTGGTGACGAGGGCCTGGGTGACTGTTTTTCTTGTTTCGGTGGGGATCCACTTGAAGATCCCTGCGGAGCATTCGGAGGATGTTGAAGCAGGATGAGGAAACGGCGTTGACCTGCTTAGTCATGGAGGGTGGGGTCGAGGTTGACCCCTAGGTTGCGTACGTGGTCGGTGGGTGGCGGGGCTGTTCCCAGTGATGTTGGCCACCAGGAGTCGTCCCAGGCTGAAGGGTTGGAACCAAGGATGAGGACCTCCGTCTTGTCCGAGTTCAGCTTCAGGCGGCTGGTCCTCATCCATTCGGCGACGGCCTTCATTCCTTCGTGGAGGTGGGCTTTGGCGGTGTGAGGGTCTTTGGTGAGGGAGAGGATCAGCTGGGTGTCGTCGGCGTAGGAGATGATGTTGAGGTTGTGCTGTCGGGCGACGTGGGCGAGGGGTGCCATGTAGATGTTGAACAGCGTTGGGCTGAGGGAGGAGCCTTGGGGTACGCCGCAGATGATCTTGGTGGCCTTGGATCGGAAGGGGGCGAGGCGGACGCTTTGTGTTCTGCCGGAAGGGAAGGATGTGGTCCAGTCCAGGGCCTTCTCTTGGATCCCGGCGTCGTGAAGGCGTGTTCGTAGTGTGTGGTGGCAGACCGTGTCGAAGGCGGCTGATAGGTCCAGGAGGATGAGGGCTGCTGTTTCTCCGTTGTCTAGCAGGGTCCTGATGTCATCGGTGGCGGCGATGAGGGCGGTTTCGGTGCTGTGGTTGCTGCGGAAGCCGGACTGGGAAGGGTCCAGGATGTTGTTCTCCTCGAGGTAGCGGGTCAGTTGTTTGTTGACGATTTTCTCGGTGACCTTCGCGGGGAACGGGAGCAGAGAGATGGGTCGGAAGTTCTTGAGGTCCTTGGGGTCTGCCTTGGGTTTCTTGAGTAAGGCGGTGATCTCGGCGTGCTTCCAGCTTTCCGGGAAGGTTGCTGTCTCGAAGGAGATGTTGATTATTTTCCGGAGATGGGGCGCGATGGCTGTACTGGCTTTGTTGAAGATGTGGTGAGGGCACGGGTCTAGCGGTGAACCGGAGTGGATGGTGTTCATGATCTCGCTGGTGTCCTCGTCGTTGATGTTGGTCCAGGAGAGCAGGCGGTTGGTGGTTGTGGGGGCAGTGGTCTCGGTGGCGGTCGTGGTGTTGAAGCTGTCGTGGATGTTGGCGATTTTGCGGTGGAAGAAGGTGGCCAGTGAGTCGCACAGGTCTCGCGACGGCTGGATGTCGTTGGTGTTGGAGCTGGGGTTGGAGAGTTCCTTCACGATGTTGAAGAGCTCTTTGCTGTTGTGTGCGTTGTTGTCTAGGCGGTCTTTGAGTGAGGCCCTTTTGGCGGATCTGATGAGGTGATGGTGACTGCGGGTGGCGCTCTTGTGGGCGGCGTAGCTGTCCGCTGTCCGTTCGTGGAGCCAGATCTTCTCCAGTTTTCGGCATGTTCGTTTGGAGGCCTGGAGGTCTTCGGTGAACCAGGTGGCTTTCTTGCTGGTGTGGCTGTTGGGCGGATTCTTGAGCGGGGCGAGGGTGTTGGCGCAGTCGTCGATCCACTGTCTGAGGTTGCGGGCGGCGGTGTCGGGGTCGGAGGGTTCGGCGGGTGGGCTCAGGGCGAGGGTTGTGGTTAGCTGGTCTTCCGTGACTCTGCTCCAGCAGCGGCGAGGCATTTGTTCGGTGCGGTGGTGCGTGGTGGGCTTCCTGTAGGTGAAGTGGATGCAGTGGTGGTCAGTCCAGTGGGGTTCGGAGGTGTGGTTGAAGGAGACGTGTGGGCTTGCGGAAAAGATGGAGTCTAGCGTGTGGCCGGCGGCGTGGGTGGGTGTAGTCACGAGCTGTCTGAGTCCGAGGGTGGCGAGGTTGTCGATCAGGGTGGTGGAGTTGGTGTCCTTGTTGTTCTCGAGGTGGAAGTTCAGGTCCCCGAGGAGGATGTAGTCCGTGGAGGCGATGGCGTGTGTGCTGACGAAGTCAGCGATGGAATCGCTGAACTGTGGTCGGGGTCCGGGGGTCTGTAGATGAGGGTTCCTCTGAGGGTGGTGTTGGGATCGGTGTGGATCTGGAAGTGCATGTGTTCGGCGGTGCTGAGGGTGTCGTCGGTGTTGGTTGAGACTCTGAGGGTGTTCCTGTGGACGATGGCGATGCCTCCTCCGACTCCGTTGGTGCGGTCCCTGCGGGTGATCTTGTATCCGTCCGGGATGGCAATGGCGATGTCGGGGGCTGAAGCGGGATTCAGCCAGGTCTCCGTCAGGAATGCGACGTCTGGGGAGGTTGAGTCGAGAAGGTCCCAGAGTTCGATGGCGTGTTTGCGGGCGGAGCGGGTGTTGAGGAGGATGCATCTGAGGTAGTTGGGTTCTTTCCTGGGCGGTGGTTTGGCGGGGCGGGTGCTGGCGAAGCTGCAGTTCCGGCAGGTGAAGGGCCCTTGGGTGCGCTTCGGGGTGGCCTGGTAGCAGGCGTGATCTTTTCCGGGGTTGAGTGCGTGGAGGGTGCTGGCGTCGTATCGGCGTCTGTTGATGTGGCGGGCGCGGGGGATGCCCGGACCAGGGGGTCTGGCGCTGGGCGCGGTCACGCCGCGGACGGGCGCAGACGGGCTTGCCTTAGGCGCGCCTTTGGCGCGCCAGCGGCGCGCCCGCTGCGCACGTCCGCTGCGAGGCCGCACAGCGGCCGCCATAAATGGGGAGGTGGGAGGGAGGAGCAGGGAATGGGGCAGGGAATGGGGCAGCGAATGGGCAGTGAGGGGGCGGGGCCGCAGGGGCGCAGCAGCGGGAAACAGGCACAGAAGGGGAAACGAGCACAATCAGGGCATCAAGGGGGCACAGAAAGGAAAAAAACGAGCACAATCAGGGGCAGCAAGGGGGCACAGAAAGGAAAAACGAGCACAATCAGGGGCAGCAAGGGGGCACAGAAAGGAAAAACGAGCACAATCAGGGGCAGCAAGGGGGGCACAGAAAGGAAAAACGAGCACAATCAGGGGCAGCAAGGGGGGCACAGAAAGGAAAAACGAGCACAATCAGGGGCAGCAAGGGGGGCAAAGAAAGGAAAACGAGCACAATCAGGGGCAGCAAGGGGGCACAGAAAGGAAAAACGAGCACAATCAGGGGCAGCAAGGGGGGCACAGAAAGGAAAAACGAGCACAATCAGGGGCAGCAAGGGGGCACAGAAAGGAAAAACGAGCACAATCAGGGGCAGCAGCAGGGCACACAGACGGAGCTGTGTGGTGCGGGAGCGACCTACCAGTCAAGGGTCGCTCTCTTCACCACGCAGCGGCCGCCATAAATGGGGAGGTGGGAGGGAGGAGCAGGGAATGGGGCAGCGAATGGGCAGTGAGGGGGCGGGGCCGCAGGGGCGCAGCGGCGGGAAACAGGCACAGAAGGGAAAACGAGCACAATCAGGGCATCAAGGGGGCACAGAAAGGAAGAAAAAAAAAAACGAGCACAATCAGGGGCAGCAAGGGGGCACAGAAAGGAAAAAACGAGCACAATCAGGGGCAGCAAGGGGGCACAGAAAGGAAAAACGAGCACAATCAGGGGCAGCAAGGGGGCACAGAAAGGAAAAAAACGAGCACAATCAGGGGCAGCAAGGGGGGCACAGAAAGGAAAAACGAGCACAATCAGGGGCAGCAAGGGGGGCACAGAAAGGAAAAACGAGCACAATCAGGGGCAGCAAGGGGGCACAGAAAGGAAAAACGAGCACAATCAGGGGCAGCAAGGGGGGCACAGAAAGGAAAAACGAGTACAATCAGGGGCAGCAAGGGGGCACAGAAAGGAAAAACGAGCACAATCAGGGGCAGCAGCAGGGCACACAGACGGAGCTGTGTGGTGGGGGAGCGACCTACCAGTCAAGGTCAGTGGTGGGAGGAGTTGCACCTGGGTCTGAATAGGGCTCTGCCTGCCTGCCACAATGCTGGCTCCACCTCCTGCCGGGCGGCTGATGACTCTGCCCCTCACTCACAAAGTGAGAAGGTGTCTCCTGACAGAATGCACCCAGAACTGGTTTGGACCAGGTACAGGACCCTCTGCCTTCAGAGGACAAAGGATTTTTGAACATAAATACTGGGGCCCAGACCACATGAAATTAGATCACTTCTGGGAAATCAAGAAACCTGTTGCCAAGGAGAAGAACCGGAGAAGCTGAAGGAGGAGTACTGCCCCTGTGCTGTTTTGCTGATTGGGGTTGGCCTGCAGTGGTTGCTTTCTGCCAAGGACAGGAGAAAAGACTTTGCTGTGCTTTATCATCTTGAAGAAGAGAATCTCCAAGGGCTTGAACTGAGCTTGCCTCCTGCCTGAAGTCACAGGGACACAACAACTTCACCCCTTCTGTTTGCCTGCATCTAGAACTGCTGTTTTAGCTGCTAACAGAAGGAAATTGCAACACCGACGCCGGCGAGCGACGCCGTAACCTGCACCGAAGCCGTGGGCACCGCTCGTGAAGAGCACGACGCACCACCCCGACTTGCACCGTAGGCCCGACGCCTGCCGACGCCGTGCGACATCGACTCCGAAGCAGTCACCGAGGCCGCTGCCTGCACCGGAGCCGAGGACACCGCTCGTGACGCACCGTCCCGACTCGCACCGCAGCCCCGACTTCACCGACGCCAGGGCTTCATCACCGCGGAGCCGATCCTCGACGTGGGTGACCCCCGAATCCATCGACACCGCACCATCGTAAGGAACCGCCGCCTCGCCGCCATCCGTGACGTCACCTCCCCGACACAGTAAGGAACCGACGCCTCACCTCCCCTGCGCTGCAGCAAGGAACCGAGACATCACCTCCCCTGGGGTCGCAAGGAACCGACGCCGCTGGCGCCAACGAAGCATCACCTCCCCGACTCCGTGCACCGTCTTTGTTTTCATCGAATTCCAGGTACTGTTCTTTGTGGGTCTCCTCGACTCCGGCCCGACGCCGCGCACCTCGCGGTCGGCGCCGTACTTTGGGATTTCCACCGGTCACGACGTCGTGATAACTCCAAGTGGAGTTATTTGTTGCTACAAGCTTTATTTGATTGACTATCCTATTTTTGAAGATAACGTGAACTGTCTATCATTTTAAGTCTATTTTGGATTACAGTATTGTGGATTTTTGCTATTGGGTCTTGTGTTAAGTCTATATAAAGATTACTTATTTTTACATACAACCTGTGTGGTGTCCATCTGTAGTATTTTCACTGTATTACTGTATGTGTTCACAAATGCTTTACACACTGCCTCTGAGATAAGCCTGTCTGCTCGTGCCAAGCTACCAGGGGGTGAGCAGGGGTTATTTTAGGAGTGTATCCCCCTTACCCTGACTAGAAGCAAGGGTCCCTATTTGGACAAAGGTGCAAACCATTGCCAACTGGAGAGCCCCAGTTCTAACAAGAACGTTAGCACTCTAGTTGCTCATTGGAACTTTATGGTGAAGCTGCAGTTATTTTAGAGAGTTAACTGGCAGGCTGCTGGTGGTGTTGAAAGTACATCATTCTGCAAGTCAGAATGCTTTACTGAAATGGAAGAGCAATGTATTAACCCCTTGATGACCAAGCACCTCTTTAAACACTAATTTCTCCAAACCTGCGGAACGGATTTACACCAAATTACAAAAAGCATGCTTTGAGTTAAGTTATAACTTTTTGCCAAATTTGGTGCAATTCCTTTCAGCTGTTTTTTTCTTTATCACTTCTCAAAATTTCCTACGTGAATTAACATGGAAAATCAATGTTTTGGGACCACCCCCATTTTCAGGGGACCCCGCTTGACAGATCAGCACAAGCCTTTCCATAAAGGAGAAGTTTTGATAACTTCATTAAGATTCGTCAAACAGCGCAAAATTTATTATCGAAACAAAAATATGCTCTTCCTATGGAAACCTGACCTAATTAGAACTACGCAGTGGTGATGAATATCTATATCTATATACAGATAGATAGATAGATAGATAGGTAGGTAGATAGGTAGATAGGTAGATAGGTAGATAGGTAGGTTTTTGGCATAAAACATATGGCATACATTGGCCACTCACCGCATTTTTAGCTCTTTTCTTTGTTTCTGGCCTGTTTGCAAATCGATGTTTTGAGCATTGCGGTTGGTGCAAGTTATGGTGTGTGTTGTGTGCACTGTCCTGTCTTAGCCAGAACCATAACTTATTTTTAACTGTGTTTTTTTCCAGTGAATTTCAGCCATGTGCAGTGTGGTTTGACTGCAGGGCCTAGCCGCAATCTGCTGTGAGTGGCTAACCCCTGCAGTTCACGACCTTTGCCATGTGCAGAAAAGGTTGGGCCCAGGGCTTGGCCGAAAACCAGGGCCTCCATCTAACCTACTGCCATCAAGCAGACCCCGATTGTGCTCGACCTCTGTGCCCTACGTCCTGTCATAGGTTAACCCCATTGGAATGCAACAGCCTGACTTTAAAAACATAGCAAATTTGTAACTTTAAATAGAATTGCAATGAATTAACGAGCCTTAGTACATTAATTCAATAAATAATACTCACAGGACTGGGGCAGGGGAGACAGAGTTCTTACCAGGGACGGACTGGCCGTAGCGGGCACCGGGCTTTTCTCTGGTGGGCCGCCAGGGTGGGGGACGGTTTTGGGCCCCTGGGGGCCGTTTTTGTTTCCGGGGTCCGGCAATATCAGCCCCCTGTAAGAAAATCGTCCGATACCGGCCCCAGCAAACAGCTCGGCTGCACCCCTCCTCAGCCCAGGGGGGCCCGGCTGAGCAGTTTTCCAGGGCCGGTTTCGGTTCCCAGTCCGGCCCTGGTTCTTACTATGACAATTAAGGCCTGGCATTCTTTTTTTATTTTATTTGTATTCTTATATATAGCCTTTTATGTAGTGTTTCCATACGAAGCCTTTACTGTGGAAAAATTGGATCGAAATCCAGATATTCACTGTAGTGGTTTCACAACAGTGGTGATTCACAAGGGAAAGCGATTACTTCCCCTTTGTTGCGTCTCCTTGCCCAGGTCCCTCGAGACCAAAGTGTTGCAGTGGAATGGTGGTTTGAAGTCTTTTCTGCCTTCTTCTGTCTCCACAGTCTGCATAGACTAGTGGAAGGTGGGAGATGGTGGGTTGTGCTCTACTTGCACAAGGCGACTTCGCCTCTATCAAATGGGTGTCTACAGACCTGTGCTCACAGAATAAAGCAATCCACGCTGACAAGTAGCTCTCACAGAGCAGCTGTCATCACAGTGCCAGCACTCTGCTCCCAAAGTGAGAGCACAGAGTGGGGCTTTACGGATGAAGGAGGCCGAATGGCACTAAGGGTGGTGGAGGTGATTGGTACGAGGCCAGGTATTTTGTTTCTATTTGAATGGGGGCAGGAGGAGGGTGTATATCACAGGAGGCAACTTTTTTTAATATTAGGAATGCAGGCCATGTTATACGTGGCTCCTTCGTTACTCCACTGTCCCTGTTTTTGTGTTGGAAGCAAAGACAGATGATTTTGTGGGGGTGTGGGCATATAGACCATAAAATTATAGATGACTAAAATGTTAACTGACATTTTTCACCTCAAGGTGCGGAGTGCCATCACATACGACTTCTGCTTCACTCTAGTTTTCTATTTGGTGTCATTCTAAACCCCTCAGTGAATAACAGTCTCTTCCCCACATAACCACCATACTCAAACATAAATGTACAGCATATCCCTTTGTATATAAGCACTTATTTGGATTGTATATGTGTATCTAGATGTGTATTCCTTTGTATAAATGTGCATAATAATTATGTTTATAAATATATAGATATTAGTTAGCTCCGCTTAACATATGTACATATTAGTTATGGTTAAATTATTCTATGTTTAACATGTATAAAGGTCACTGCATAAATAAGTAATTTTTTATCATAACTATTTATTTACAATTGCTTCACTATTGAATTAAAGAAAGATTTTTTTTAATAAATTATAAAAACAAATAAATTAGCTTAAAGTACAGCAACACTTGAAAGTCTGAGTTTATTAAATAAAACTTAAACCTACATATATTACCTTCCTTATACATATACCTTCCATGTACTTATGTATCTTTATATTTATTGCTTTACTTATAATTAAGGCTCCCAGTTTTCCGTTTTTGCTGATTTTTACAGATAAATACAGACAGAAAGCAATGTGTTTCCTGGCTGTATTTATTTTTAAAAACGGAAAAATACGGAAAATTATGCTTCTTGTGGGTATCTCTCCATGCTGTCTTTCGTGCTTTCGGGGACAACAGATACACAGAATGGGAAGTTAAAAAACAGGTTCAGATTTCCCTGAATACAGGCATGTGTTAGCATTTATTTGTATTATAATACTGATATTTACCGGTGGGTGTAAGTTTTGGCTATATTTGGATGCTTAGTTTGCTAAAACGCAACAGAAAAAAGTAGGAGTGTATGTTTATCAGTTAAATAAATGTGGAAATATACCGTGTTATGACTATTTATTCTCAAAACAAAAAATAAATATGGATAGATACCAATAAGTTGGTCAAAAAATAAATGTGGATAAATACAGACGTAAATGTTAAAAAATAAAATAAAATACCATAAAACCGGGAGCCCTACTTATAATTCAGCATCTCAAATGCTCTACGCTATATCTCGCCCTATACCTCTCTCAATATATACTCTACCTTCACTCTCTGACTCATCTCACACCTCATTCTACTACTCTCTCCAATGCACTACCCTAATTCTCACCCTAAACCTCTCTCAATATATCCTCTACCTCCAGTCTCTGACACTTCTCAAATCTCATTCTACTATTATCCCCAAAATAACCCTTTCTAGACTCTTTCCTCCTCTGCTCCTTGCATCATCTCATACCTTTTACTATTCAGATCTCCCAAACAAGCCTTTCTAAACCCTTCACTCTGACTCCTCCCCCTCCCCTTTACTCATCCCAAACCTCCTCCTCCTACTGCTGCTGCTATGAGCTCCAAAGACTCTTCCCTCTTCTATCCCTCCACTATCCTTTTCAATCCAACTAACAGACTCACATGTTCACCGCTCAAATTAATTTCATATTTCCCTATACTTATTCCCCATTAATCCTGTTTGGGTTCTGGAGTAGTGTGCTACCCGCCGAAAAGTGCTTTGACACCTCATCAAGGGTAGCAAGCACTATATAAATGTAAACCCTTTCTTCTTCTCTCTCTCCATTATCCTTTTTAAATGCAAATAAACTCACATGTCCACCGCTCAAATTAATTTCATATCTCCCTATACTAATTCACCACTAATCCTCTTTGGGTTCCGGAGTAGTCTGCTACTTGCTGAAAATGCGCTTTGATGCCTCGTCAGGGGGTAGTAAGCGCTATATAGATGCAATTACAATCTATAATTCTATATATGCTGCTCATGCTAAGAGGTTTACGGGCAGGAATTTTACAGAGGCTGGTTCCATCCACTAGAATTAAACTCAAACGACTAATGTTAAAATTAAAGACGAGAAGGAAAGGCCAAGGTGAAGGTTCTATTGTGAATCTTTATGTGAAAATGTATTGATATTCGAACAAAAATAAACAAAGGAATATGACTGGAATGCAAAAAGCAGCAACTTGCACAACAGCACCAGTGATGAGCAAAATATTACATCTTAACAGTAATCTTGCCTTCATTTCTCACACCCACAACAGAAGGGACTGGTGATATATATTAGAAATATTAGTGTGGGACTATAATACAGAGGAAAGCAGAGTTTTATTTGTACATGACATTTTTCTACATGATCAAGCAGGAAGATTTTGGTAGCTGTCCACGAGCAAGAAATGAATATCAATAGATGGGAGGGAGCCATGAAAAGAACGCTTTAACAACAAAGAAATGCAAAGAGGTTCTTACAATGGGTGCATTTTGCAACAAACCTTGGCTGTTCCCCTCTGGGGCTTAGGCGTTTTAAGGCCATTTTCATGCCCTTCACTCAAGCTTTAAATTCGCTGATCTGCGGTAGGATCTGAGGAACAATTCACAAAGTACTTTTGCCAAGGGATGTTCACGCGTCTTGGTTTCCCTCATCATATTCTTCAGAGCAATTAAACAGTAGATCAAGAGCGATCCCTGGGGCATCCCTCTTTGCCGGCTCCCAGATCCGCCTCAATTCAGGGGATTAAGAGTCAGGATGGCTCTATATGAAATATAAATGCACCTCGCGGCAAACACAGCAGCATAATAAGCATCTTTGATAAAACAGACTGCGATGTCAAGATCACTTCACATTGTTATTAGGAATAACAGAGGCATAATCAATTCTGAACGTTCCTACAAGGACAGCTAATTGAGGAATAAAATCGCCTACTAAATGTCGGCTGCGGGCAGGAGTGGAATTCTATGAATAAATAGGCCTGTTACGCGAACGAACCACTTTCCGCATCAATTTGGCACCGGCGAAATGATAAAGCGCAGGGCCTGGCCGGTTAAAAAAAAAAAAGAGGACATAGAGGGTGGGCTAAACGATCACGCTTGCCAAGGAATTTCAAATTCTGTACAATATTGAAAATGACATTAGTTCACAACCCTGCTAATTGCCCTGAGCTCTGCTGGTTTGGCAGGTTTGGCAGCTTCGGCGGCGAAAGGCCGGTCACCCCTACTTTGCTGTTGGTCAAGTGACAGCTTAATTTGAGAGGGAGATGACATCTCACACAGAATAATTCACACTCGTTTTCCCTGGTCGCTTCTGTGTGCCTCCCAGGAAAAACCATCACCGAGGGCCCTCTCCAGCAATGGCATCTTTGCGGGCCCTCTCACACCAACTGCAAAAATTCGTTCCAACTTAACGTGGCGCAAGGGGCTCAGGAAAGGGACAGCTGGTTGGCTTACTCGCACAGTAATAATAATAATTCTTATTTGTAAACCGCGAACATATCACCCCTTAATATTTCAAGGCACTGGGGGCCGTCGGGGAGATCAAGTGAGCTATTGCCCAGAGTCTCACAGTGCTGAGCTGCCTGCCAGGGATCCAACCATGCTCCCCGCGCTCTGGAGTCAGCCGCTCTGGCCGCTGCGCCACACTTTTCATAATTAAAAAAAACACACTTACTAGTAAAGAACTTCATTTGCTTCATGTCTTTCATATCGAACAGTTTCGCACATCAATCTGCAAAAGAATAAATGGCAAGCATTAATATAACACCCTAAATCAAGCCATGTAGGCACAAAATACATTATACATTTTATTTGTGACAATAAACAGTACAATTCTAACAACTGCTTTCTGTGACAAAGTCAATGAATTGGCTCTTGAAATAAAGCTGGCCAGCTTTTATCTAGATGTCCTCCCATTCAGCCGCTACAATGGTCCGTATGGCCAGAGAAGGCTGCTGCACGAAACAGGCACCATATTCCAACCCAAAAGTGACTGTTAGTCCTCTGTCAAGGGCACCGTCAGACAGAAAAGGAAATGCCACAGATGTCAACTCCTCTGCCACTGAAGGGCCATGTGTATTATACAGTGGGTATCACGCAGTATCAAGCCACAGGGACATTGCCTGCAGAAATTAGGAGGTTGCAATACCAAGCACTAGTTAAGAGCACTAAAAACAAGAGCTTGTGAGTACAGTGAATGGCAGCTGTTGGCGGTCCTTGGCTGGAGTACTAAATTAAAATACATCACCAGTGAGGAATCAGATTTTGGCCTGGGCTCTAGCGTGAGTCCAATAAAAGAAAAGCCAGGTAGCCTCTTGAGTGGCCAGGTTTGCTTGAGGGACTGGTTAAATATCACTCACCTAAATCCTGTACAGTGAGGCACATTGAACAGCTGGAAGGAAGGGTGATACAAGAGAGCTGGATCTGGTCATGTCGGACTAGAGGCCACAGGATGAACTAAGTAGCATAGTTTCAGAACTTTCTTGTACAATCTACCGACTCATGGTAATAGGTCAAAACCAAGTTAGAAACAGGGATCCTAATCCTGAAAATGAGTATTTCTAACGGTAGCCACACATGCAGAACGTGGAAAGATCTGGGCACAATAAAAGAATGAATGAGGCCACACATTCTGATATGGAAGAAATAGCTTTTGCAATTCCATTGGAACACAGATGGAGTTAACTTGGTGGGAAACCAGATAATGTTTATTCATTGGTTGTATGTTATGACACTGGCAACTCTGGTTTACCATGTCAAGTCGTTGTTGTTCATTTGCTTTTTTATTGTTGCCCCCAAACACTTATTGTAAGGTCTTCCACATATACAATACTCATTCACCAATTTAAAGCATAGTCTTTCAAATATATTAACTGCTATATTTTTTTCTGTAAACGGAATTCATATTGATATGCCTTCATAAAACGGCAGTAACTCTTGCAAAATGCTAAATAAATGGGTATTGTAGCAACAATCGAAAACTGTTGCCAAATGACGTGGTTGTGCTGGGTCTCGCAAATCATTAAAGTTCATAGTTCCATGTGGTAATCTCTTTTCCAAAAATTACTTTTCAATTTCTTTTTTTTTTTTTTTACAATAACATTCTTTCCTATGTTCTGTATTATTTTAATCAACATTTTGACCTTCTCTTACCGCTTTTTATTTAATTTCTTTTTTGTATTGTATCTGTGTCTATTCACATATACTCAAACTATTTTTTTTGTTGGGTAAAGAAACCTCACTTATACACAAATGCATACATATAGTTTATTCCTATTTGTGTGTATCTTTACTCCTTTTAATTTATCTATTTATCTTTAAATGTTGGTTTACCATTTCAAAATGTTTACCTTATTTTAAATTAGGTACAAAATGTTCTTCAGTTAAATTGAATAAATCTTACTTTTGAAACTGCTTCCAAATTACACAAGAATTTTAAGGTACATTTCGTGGTTATTTTCGGTCTGGAATGCAAGGATTAAATTGGTCTAAAATGTTATGGGACTAATATTTGGAAAATTATGTTATAACGTCCTACTAAACTGCATAGCTGGTCACGTATGCCTAAAAATCACGAGGTAAGGTTTTAGAGGGCACAACGAATTTCTTCAATTCAACTTTTCCCCATCAAAACGTCTGGTGATGCACAACACGGAAACAAAATAGTCCGGCTATGCTATTTGCATATAGTAAAGTATTTATATTTTCTGTTTTCAGAGAGAGAAGCTCCGACAGCTGAGTCATTTGACATGCTGTCAACTCGAAAGAATGCCTGTGAAAGCAACAATAATTTACCAGATGTACATCGACTCGTAAGCAGTTAAATGCCAGCCCCATCTCGTGGGGCCATTTTCAAATTATTAACATTTTTCCGCCCGGCAAGAACTGCACAAATTGCAATGGAAATGCATTCTGGGATTGGTCCAGATAAAACAACAAAGTAGGCTGAAGAGGGAGCGGAGAAAGGTGCAAAGGTTAAGGGTAACTTATCCCCAACAACAAAACAAGCATTTGCAATGCAATAGGTCTCACATTTACGCACGTTTGAGCTATTGGCATTGTAAATGACAATGCCTTTTATTTATGTTTTGGTTTTTAAAACATAAATAAAAGACTGTCATTTACAATGCCAATAGCTTCAACTAGCGTAAATGAGACCTATTGCATTGCAAATGCTTGTTTCATCCCAGCTACTTGGCGCTGCCCTGCATGGGAATTCCTACCTGGAGAATGACAATGCTGTACAGAACTGCCCCTTCCTTCTTGACTTCAGTGCCCTTGCATGGCCTCCATTTTTACCCTTACTTTATCAGTACCACAGAATCAGTACTTCAAGGTTATTTTCTTGCCCAAATATTCTTCTGGGGGACAGTTCCATGGATTTACAACACAGTAAATCAAGGCCATTACACTACAAGTCTTTGCTCATAGGCAGGACCACTGGAATAACACAATATTGTGGCCGCAGCGTTCTCGGAGTAGTTACATATTTTCCACACTTGCCGCATGATTCAGATCTTCTGTATCAGTTGCAAACATTGATTCTAGCTGAATCATTGCACCGCTTCTGTGTCTGATTACGTTTGTACCTCTCCAGTCCCTGCAGCACCTGTTCTGACCTGGGTCTCAGCTCTACAACAGTTCTGCTGACCTGTTTCTCTGGCTCTACAGCAGCTCTGCTGACCTGGTTCTCTGGCTCTACAGCAGCTCTGCTGACCTGGTTCTCTGGCTCTACAGCAGCTCTGCTGACCTGGTTCTCTGGCTCTACAGCAGTTCTGCTGACCTGGTTCTCTGGCTCTACAGCAGCTCTGCTGACCTGATTCTCAGGCTGTAGAGCGGCTCTGCTGACCTGGTACTCAGGCTCTACAACGGCTCTGCTGACCTGGTTCTCAGGCTCTACAGCAGCTTGCTGACCTGGTCCTCTGGCTCTAGAGTGGCTCTGCTGGCCTGGTTCTCTAGCTCTAGAGCGGCTCTGCTGACCTGGATCTATGGCTCTACAGCAGCTTGCTGACCTGCTTCTCTGGCTCTACAGCAACTTGATGACCTGCTTCTCTGGCTCTACAACAGCTCTGCTGACCTGGTTTTCTGGCTCTACAGCCGCTCCGCTGACCTGGTTCTAAGGCTCTACAGCAGCTCTGCTGACCTGGTTCTCTGGCTCCACAGCAGCTCTGACCTGGTTCCCTGGCTCTACAACACCTCTGCCGACCTAGTTCGCTGACCTGGTTCTCTGGCCCAGTTCTCTGGCCATAGAGCAGCTCTGCTGACCTGATTCTCTGGCTCTAGAGCAGCTCTGCTGACCTGGTTCTCTGGCCCTACAACGGCTCTGCTGACCTGGTTCTCAGGCTCTACAGCCGCTCTGCTGACCTGGTTCTCAGGCTCTACAGCAGCTCTGCTGACCTGGTTCTCTGGCTCTACAGCAGCTCTGCTGACCTGGTTCTCTGGCTCTACAGCAGCTCTGCTGACCTGGTTCTCTGGCTCTACAGCAGCTCTGCTGACCTGGTTCTCTGGCTCTAAAGCAGCTCTGCTGACCAGGTTCTCTGGCTCTACAACAGCTCTGCTGACCTGGTTCTCTGGCTCTACAGCAGCTCTGCTGACCTGGTTCTCTGGCTCTACAGCAGCTCTGCTGACCTGGTTCTCTGGCTCTACAGCAGCTCTGCTGACCTGGTTCTCTGGCTCTACAGCAGCTCTGCTGACCTGGTTCTCTGGCTCTACAGCAGCTCTGCTGACCTGGTTCTCTGGCTCTACAGCAGCTCTGCTGATCTGGTTCTCTGGCTCTACAGCAGCTCTGCTGACCTGGTTCTCTGGCTCTGGAGCAGCTCTGCTGACCTGGTTCTCTGGCTCCACAACACCTCTGCTGACCTGGTTCTCTGGACCAGTTCTCTGGCCATAGAGCAGCTCTGCTGACCTCGTTCTCTGGCTCTACAGCAGCTCTGCTGACCAGGTTCTCTGGCTCCAGAGCGGCTCTGCTGACCTGGTTCTCTGGCTCTACAGCAGCTCTGCTGACCTGGTTCTCTGGTTCTAGAGCAGCTTCTTTGGCTCTACAGCAGCTCTGCTGACCTGGTTCTCTGGCTCTACAGCAGCTCTGCTGATCTGGTTCTCTGGCTCTACAGCAGCTCTGCTGACCTGGTTCTCTGGCTCTGGAGCAGCTCTGCTGACCTGGTTCTCTGGCTCTAAAGCAGCTCTGCTGACCTGGTTCTCTGGCTCTAGAGCAGCTTTGCAGACCTGGTTCTCTGGCTCTACAACTACTCTGCTGACCTGGTTCTCAGGCTCTACAGCCGCTCCGCTGACCTGGTTCTCTGGCTCTAGAGCAGCTTTGCAGACCTGGTTCTCTGGCTCCACAACACCTCTGCTGACCTGGTTCTCTGGACCAGTTCTCTGGCCATAGAGCAGCTCTGCTGACCTCGTTCTCTGGCTCTACAGCAGCTCTGCTGACCGGGTTCTCTGACTCCAGAGCGGCTCTGCTGACCTCGTTCTCTGGCTCTACAGCAGCTCTGCTGACCTGGTTCTCTGGCTCTAGAGCAGCTCTGCTGACCTGGTTCTCTGGCTCTAGAGCAGCTCTGCTGACCTGGTTCTCTGGCTCTAGAGCAGCTCTGCTGACCTGGTTCTCTGGCTCTAGAGCAGCTTTGCAGACCTGGTTCTCTGGCTCTACAACTACTCTGCTGACCTGGTTCTCAGGCTCTACAGCCGCTCCGCTGACCTGGTTCTCTGGCTCTACAACAGCTCTGCTGACCTGGTTCTCTGGCTCTAGAGCAGCTCTGCTGACCTGGTTCTCTGGCTCTAGAGAAGCTCTGCTGACCTGGTTCTCAGGCTCTAGAGCAGCTCTGCTGACCTGGTTCTCAGGCTCTAGAGCGGCTCTGCTGACCTGGTTCTCAGGCTCTAGAGCGGCTCTGCTGACCTGGTTCTCTGGCTCTACAGCGGCTCTGCTGACCTGGTTCTCTGGCTCTACAGCGGCTCTGCTGACCTGGTTCTCTGACTCTAGAGCGGCTCTGCTGAACTGGTTCTCCGACTCTACAGCGGCTCTGCTGACCTGGTTCTCTGGCTCTACAACGGCTCTGCTGACCTGGTTCTCTGGCTCTACAACGGCTCTGCTGACCTGGTTCTCTGCCTCTAGAGCAGCTCTGCTGACCTGGTTCTCTGGCTCTACTGACCTGGTTCTCTGGCTCTAGAACAGCTCTGCTGACCTGGTTCTCTGGCTCTACAGCAGCTCTGCTAACCTGGTTCTCTGGCTCTACAACAGCTCTGCTGACCTGGTTCTCTGGCTCTACAGCAGCGCTGCTGACCTGGTTCTCTGGCTCTACAGCAGCTCTGCTGACCTGGTTCTCTGGCTCTGGAGCAGCTCTGCTGACCTGGTTCTCTGGCTCCACAACAGCTCTGCTGACCTGGTTCGCTGACCTGGTTCTCTGGACCAGTTCTCTGGCCATAGAGCAGCTCTGCTGACAGGGTTCTCTGGCTCTACAGCAGCTCTGCTGACCAGGTTCTCTGGCTCTAGAGCGGCTCTGCTGACAGGGTTCTCTGGCTCTAGAGTGGCTCTGCTGACCTGGTTCTCTGGCTCTACATCAGCTCTGCTGACCTGGTTCTCTGGCTCTACAGCAGCTCTGCTGACCTGGTTCTCTGGCTCTAGAGCAGCTTCTTTGGCTCTACAGCAGCTCTGCTGACCTGGTTCTCTGGCTCTACAGCAGCTCTGCTGACCTGGTTCTCTGGCTCTACAGCAGCTCTGCTGACCTGGTTCTCTGGCTCTACAGCAGCTCTGCTGACCTGGTTCTCTGGCTCTACCAAGCAGCACTTGAAAATGAGAATCACCAAAAATTGGTGAAGTGTGTGGGAACCAATAAAGGGCCCTTGTGATACCTACATTATGAAACAAGCATTGGTAAAGGTTTGGCTTTAATTTGACAATGCTTGCAAACAGAGGCATACAGAAATTATGTTTCCACCTTCTAACTTTGCCAATGTTTCGTAGTGGTGTGGTACTGGTGGTGGTTGGAATAGCAGTGGCATTTAGGGGTAGTGGTGGTGATAGGGTCGTACTAGTGGTACTTGTGGTGATATTGTTCAAGGTGGTATTGGGAGTCTTGGTGGTATTGATTGTGCTGTTGGTTACTGATGGTGCTGCTGGGTACTGGTACTGATGGTAGTATTAGTAGAGGTGGCATGGGGTGGGGGTAATAGTGTTGCTGGTAGTATTACTTTGGTGCTGATGGTGTGGTATTGCTTATGGGATGATATTGGTGGTATCTATGTATGTATGTGGTATATTTCTATAGAGCAAAACTAACCCTGTACTGCATTCTGCTGCCCTTTAGCTAAAGACAATATGCCTAAACTCTGCAAGTGATAAGAGAGGTAGCTGATTTGTCAGGGTTTAATGCATTTGTGATGTAGTTTTTTTTTTTAAATAGGTTTCCATTTGTTACTGATAATGCTGAGTCTTGGCAAAAGCATGCTAAGATGCCTGCTGCATTAAAAACAGGGACGGCTTTCTGGATGCAATACTTGTGTAGCACCCCTCCCTCCCCCCTACAATGTAATGTATGCACCCCATAGAAGATGGAAAGGTACAACCTAACAGTATGAAGATGAAAGGGAAATAAATACTCCTCTGGGCTGATCTTATTAACAATGAGCCAAGCTAATGACTGAAAGAGGTGACTCAAATAAGTCGATGATTTGCAGGGGGATGACCCAAAGCCCACGCTATGATTATTGTAAGCAAAATGTCTTGCAAAACCCCCTCCTGTCAACTCAGAACTAACAGGGGCAAGACAGCCATGTATGGAGCATGATAAATGATCAGTTGGAGGATAATGGGCAATGTAGTCATCATGTGTGGCACACTCTAAAAACAGAGTACTGTGGTAGTCAGTAGTGTGGCAAGAGTTGTTAGCCCTATTTAGAAATGATAAAGAGAAGGGAAACAATAGGTTTGTAATAAATTGAGGTGGTGGCTTGAATTTTGGGAGCACAGTTAAGACGAAAGAATGTTTAGTAATGTTACTTAACGTCAACAATATCCACTATTGGATGAAACTAGACGTGTTTGAACTTAATTGGGCAAAAAGGCCCGCACAACCACATTATATTGCAGTTAAATGATTTCAGCTTCTGCATTCCCTACTAACAGTACACAAGCTTGAAGGGCTACGGTTGAAGTTTAGAACTAAATTGGAGGAGAAAGTAACTCAACAGTGGGAGGTGAGCAGATCAAGGGATATTATACAAGGGGAATGTTGCGGAAAGCTGCTGGCCTGGAAATCAAGGTTGGATAGGAATCAAAGTTATATAGGGAAAATCCAAGAAGAGGAGTCTGGACTTATAGTTGAGGAGAGTGAAAAAATCAGAGCTGCGTTTACTAACTTCTTTCAGGAGCTGTATACAGAAGATCTAGAGGTAAATGAGCAAGAAATACAAGGATGGCTCTTAAGTAAGCAGCTTCCTAAACTTACAGAAGCTCAAGCCCTCTATTTAGGACGAGAAATAGATGGTAGTGAAATTCTGGACATTTTGAAAAACCAAAAAAAGGGAAAAGCTGCAGGCCCAGACGGGATCCCTATTGAGAAGTATTCCGTGATACAGGAAGAGATTATTCCGGTGTGGGTAAAACTATTTAATTCAATCTTGATAGATGGGGGCCCCATCCCGGCGACATGGAACGAGGCAGTAATCTCCTTAATCTTTAAGCCAGGCAAGAATCCGACATATTGTCAATCATTTCGCCCAATATCATTACTTAATAATGATTATAAGATATTTTCTGGAGTTCTTGTTGCACGTTTGAATAAGGTAATGGGGCAGCTGATTCACCAAAATCAAAAAGGCTTTTTACCTGGGAGGTTCATGAATGAGCTTAATCTTTCCCTGATAGGCTCCATAGATTTAGCTATAACACATAATGTTCCTCTCGCAATTGTCACACTAGATGTTGCAAAAGCATTTGATTGTGTCAATTGGAAGTATTTAAAGACCACATTAGAACATTTTGGTTTTGGTGGAAATCGGATACACTATTTTTAAAATCTATGGAGCTCCAACAGCAAAGATTTTAGTTAATGACTGCTTGTCTTCTCCTGTGCGAATTGAGAGAGGTACAAGACAGGGATGTCCTTTGTCTCCTGTACTATTTGATTTGTACATAGAGCCCTTTGCTCAAAGTCTGAGGCAAAATGAAGAGATTAAAACCTTTAAAGTTGGGGCATATTCTAGGAAGATTTCGCTTTATGCTGACGACCTTATGGTTTATACTTCGGACGTAGTATCAACTTTACCTCATCTCATGGCGGAAGTAAGGGAATTTGGTAAACTGGCGGGATATGCGGCAAATGAAGAAAAAACAGAAGTAATGATATGGAATCAGGACAGTGGAGAATTAAAATGCGTGGAGGAAATGAGATATTTGGGGATTAAAATAATTAAGGACCTTGGGAAGATAGCGGCAGTTAATCTGGAAAGAGTAGGAAAGGAGATGGACGCATTATTAAAAAGATGGCAGAACCTCCCACTCACGATATACGGTCGAGTTAACTTGGTGAAAATGTCCATCCTGCCAAAATTCACCTTTCTTTTTGACAATATCCCGCTGCATTTCGAAAAGAAAACACTTCTGAAGTTGCAGGAGAAGATTTCTTCCTTCATATGGGCAAGTAGAGGAATACGCCTCTCATGGAAAAAGCTGAGACGGAAAGTGGGGGTGGGAGGTTTGGGTCTTCCTGACTTTCAGATATACTGTTGGGCATTTCAGCTTAAAAACAGCAGAATGCTTTTACAAAGACCTGATGACTCTCTAATAGGTGTTATGTTTAAATCTATGCTGGTGGGCCTTCCTGAAGAGGGTTTCTCTTATAAATACGGGGTTCCAAAATATTTCAAAAAGATTAGATTAAAATGTCTCCAGTCAGCCGCAAGAACATGGTACGAGATAAGATCGGTCCTAGGGGTACCTTATTACAGCAGACTGTCCCCTACATGGGATTCTCCAGGTACTCCGGAATGTCTATTAGATAGCTTAGCAAAACCACTGAATAAGTTGGAGGTTAGGCAGTGGGGTCAACTGATAAATGATGGACAAAAGTTAACTTGGAGCTATTGGTCTGCCAAGACAAATGGGGCAATATCCAGGTTTAAAATTTATCAGATCAACTCCTGGCTCAAGAGTCAGGCAGGACTGGAAAGAGTTTCAAAACAAATGGAGATGGAACTCCAGATTGCAACGGCAAGGAAAAAAGAGGTGGCACTATGGTACCAATTCCTTCTGGACGCAGATCTGGCAGAAATGAAATCACCACATAGCGTATGGGATGGATGCTTGCCGAACACGGAGCTGGCAGATTTATGGCAAGTATCTTGCGCTACACTTTATTTGGTGGTTAAACCTGCTGCTTTAAAGAAAAAACACTTCTTTACTTTGTATAGAATCTACTGGACCCCAAAAAGGCTGGAAAGGATAAAAGGAGGCACAGATCTGTGGTGCAAGCGATGTGGTAGCGGAGATGCTGACGACGTGCATATGTTTGCTAACTGCTCTAAATTGGGAGGATTCTGGTCAGCAGTGGGTAAGACCATTTCGCGCTCCGTGGGTGTCAACATAGAAGTAAGTCCTGAGTTAATCATGTTTGGGACATCCCAGGAGATTAAAGACAAGCACGATCTGCAAGTAAACTGCCACTATCTGATTTTCTACTTAATATTATTGGCAAGAAGAGAAATCTGTAAACTTTGGGTCCACCCGGAGGCCCCGTCCTTGATGAGTTGGAAGAACTCTGTGTTGTTTTTTTAAGGAAACTGATAAAAGTAGTCTTGGGTTTTGGAATCTGTTAATATTTGAAGACCGCCTTGTCCAATGATTATACCCCTCTCATTTCAATAACTGGGAGGGCAGTTTAAGGATCGAAATAACCCAGTAATTCTGATTGATTTATACCCGATTTTTTTGGCACTCACGAAGGGCGCATCAACTAGTGCTAATCGGTGGTGACATGAGGACACAAAAAAAAAAAACAGTTCACAAGGTCCGCCACCTGGACATGAGTTTTAACCAGACTCATCTTTGATAATCATGTAAAACGTTTTACTGAGCAGAGAACTTCAACCTTCAGGTAACCATGAATATTAACCAGGACACTTCAGCCCTTGTCCTACTCCAGTGCCTCTTTTCCTGCTCCCTCTTCCTCTCATTTCCTCTCCTTGCTTCTTAAGTGTCTTCTCAGCACAATACAGCAACGGACCACTGTCTTTCAACTGACCAGATACAAGCATTTGTTTGAACAATAATATTGAGTAGTTTTGACTATAGCAATTGGGTACAACTAGGCTTCTCCCATAAATCAATATTCCAACATCTGCAGTAATCATAAAACAGAGCAGCACGACCTCATTTGCATACCATCAGGTCCTTCACTGTCAGTAGGTTGTGAAATTCAAAACACCACTCTAGACGAAAAGGATGTTTATAGTCTTGGGTGCAGAATACAAAAAAGGATCAATGGCTATACTTACTAACTATAAAAATCTCTACGCACCATCTGAGACACCCCGACTCTTTCTCTTCTTCCAACACCCATGTTTTAAGAACGATAAGTAGCCCATTGTGTTTATGAACATAAGCTGTACAGAGTAGAGTAGCTATCATTAATGGCCTGGGGCTGAGAGAGGTCCAAGGCACCCTCGTTATGGCTATTTTTACTACTCTATCATGGCACAGAGAGGCACGTTTTCCTTGCCTGCACTTGGGCCATTGCTATAGCAGTCTACGGTTCCTAGTCCCTTCATGACTAGATGACCATATCTTCTGATAGGGAGAGAGAAGTTTTCAAAATGGAATTCAAGATTTAAAATGCTCATAGAAGATGTAGCTTAGGCTCAGGGACCTTCTGATAATATACCCCAAGCTCTGGGCTAAGGTTCTTCTGGGCACTTTGCTGCACCAAGTGCATTTCCGACTATTTTCTTGCCATCCACTATCCATCATTCTCAGTTCCCATCTCCACTGCTCCTCTCCTTTAGTTACACATTCATAATTCTCATAAGGAGCACCCTCTCATCATTTCGTCTTCTTCATCTGACAGCCCATGAGAGCACTAAACCCTCGGATGGATTATGGAGCAGTAGTAGACTCCAAACAAGGAATTACCACCCAAAATGATTCAGAAGCAAAAAAGAAAAAAAGAAAATGCAATATGTATTAAAACAGAATGATCGAAAGACAATCAGGTTAGATGGAAAGTACACTGGTAAGGCAACATTTATGGTTTGTATGGCTCACAAAATTATTTTTTATAACTAATATTTGGGAATATTCACATGAAGACTATGCACACAGTTCGAAGGCTTAGCATACAAATGAAGATGAAAAGAACTTAATAGAATCAGTCATACAGGAGTGTTCCTTTTAAGAGGTGGTCCCTCGAAGAAATAAGGTGCCTCATTTCGCGAGTCCGACAAAGGGTATGTTCTTGATGTACAAATCATGGCTCACGGCATCTCTGACCACTCGCCAGTTAAACTGATGAGAGGATCGCCGGAGTCTGGGAGAGGTGGATATCAACTGTCCACCTGGTGATTGACTGACTTAGCATTTAAAGAATATCTCCTCGCCAAATCAAATGGATCCTTCTTGCAAAATAATGGGTCTATGGTGTCTAGGGGAGGCTTTTAAGGCACATATGCAGGGCAGGTATGTTAGCTACTCTGGGGGTCGCAATATGCAATGAATGTTGGAAATCAATGATTTGGAATCCACACTTTTGAAATTGGGCTCGGGGTGTCAGACTGCCCCTGACCCATTGCTTGAAAGCAATATTGCTCAGTTCCGGTTTACGATACGCAGAGCCATGTCTATCAGTGGGGTAATAAGTCCTCCAAACTGCTTCAATGGCTCTCCGGAAATAAAGCACCTTCTTTGCATATAGTCACGATATGCAATGCGGATGGCTGGCTGGCTAGTGATGGGCCGGCGGTTACTGGTTGAGTTTGCTTTGTACTACGCTACCCTTTTTGCCAGATGCGACCCATCCACATTGGGTAGCTTCATGCGAGACTTCAATCAATTAATCATTTATATAGTGCAGCAAATCACCCATGAGTGTCTCAAGGCACTGGGGTTGCTAGCAGCTGCAAGGTGATCTTGTTAATTCGAACAGCCAGTTCTTGAGTTCTCTTCTAAATTGTAGAGCGATGAAGCGGTCCATGGGTGCAGGGGAAGGTTTTTCCAAACTTTGGCTGCCAGATGTGAAAAAGTGAGTCCTCTGTTGTAGGCTCGACGGATCCGGTGGGCGTCTGCAAGGAAGAGTGCGGCAGATCATAGGTGTCTGGTCAGTTGGCGGAAGGTGAGGCGTTTGTTGATCCTTCGCTGTGCAGGGCTTTGTATGCCTGGGTCAGCATCTTGAACTGGCATCTCTTCTGGATCGGGAGTCAATGTAGCTTTTTGAGGTGTGCTGTGATGTGTGTCCATCTGGGGATGTTGAGGAAGAGTCTTGCCGTTGAGTTTTGTATTGTCTGTAGTCGCTTCAGGAAGAGTGCAGTGAATCCTATGTAGAGTGCTTTCCTATGTAGACTGCTGGTGACGAGGGCCTTCATGACGGTCCTTCTGGTGTCGAATGGGAGTCCCCTGAAGATCTTGCGGAACATGCGTAGGGTGTGGAAGTAGGTGGGTGAGACTGCACTTACCTGTTGGTCCATGGATAGCTTGCTGTCCAGGATGATGCCGAGATTGCGGGCGAGGTCTGTCAGGTGGGGTGGTGGGAGTTCCACAGGCCACCATGCATCGTTCCATGGTGAGGTGTTATTCCCTAAGATGAGGGCTTCTGCATATCTATGTTCAGCTTGAGGCAGTTCTCCTTCATCCAGTCGGTGACGTTCATCATGCATCTGTGGACGTTGCCTCTGGTGGCAGAGGGGTCTTCTGACAGGGAGAGGATGAGTTGGGTATCATCGCCATAGAAAATGATGTCAAGTCCAGGCAATCTGTCGTTGTTGACCGGGGGGGGGGGGGAGGGGAGGGGTCATGTACGTGTTGAAGAGGGTGGGACTGAGGGATGAATCTTGGGGGACGCCGCAGATGATCTTCTTTGGTTCCGAGTTTAACGGTGGGAGACGAAAACTCTGGGTTCTTCCAGTGAGGTGTGAAGCGATCTATTTGAGGACGTCTTCCTTGATTCCGATGTTGTGGAGTCTGTTGATCAGGATGTGATGGGAGACGGTGTCGAAGGCGGCTGATAGGTCCAGGAAGACGAGGGCTGCCATTTCACCACAGTCCAGGGGGGCCCTGATGCCATAAGGGGCTGCGATCAGGACGGTCTCAGTGCTGTGGCTGGCTTGGAATCCAGTTTGGGAGTGGTCTAGGAGGTTGCTGTGGCTCGGAACCCAGATTGGGAGTGATCTAGGAGGTTGCTGTGTTCCAGGTATTTGGTGAGTTGCTGTTTGATTGCCTTCGAGAACTTTTGCTGGAAAGGGTAGATGGGTCAGTAGTTCCTCGGTTCTGTTGGGTCGGCGGACGGTTTCTTCAGGAGGGGCCTCACTTCTGCGTGTTTCCAGTCCTCATGGAAGGAGGCCAAGGTGATGGAGGTGTTCAGGACTATCTTGAGCTCGCCGTCAATCGTCTTGCTCCCGAGGTTGAGGACCTGGTGGGGACAGGGGCCCGTGGTTGCTCCTGAGTGCACGGTGTTTATGATGGCGATAGTGGCTTGGGTTGTGAGCAGGTGTTCAGTTTTTTTTTTTTTTTTAAATTCTTTTTACTGATAGGTGTTCAGGTTTATGGGTGTGAGCAGACTGATGCTGTCGGCCATGGGGGATTGGGGTTCTAAATTTTTGTAGATGTCTGAGATCTTACCAGTCCATTCATGGTCAAAAGGCATACTTGGAGGCTACGACCTCTCCAGTATAGTTGGCGGAAGCTTTATCTCAGCTTAAGGGAGGGTGGTCGCCAGGCCCTAATGGCCTTCTGGCAGAGTTCTTAAGCTTACTACTTCGTGCACTATTCCTGCACTAAAGGCAATGTTTGATGAGGTGCTTGATGAAGGGATGCTTCTACACAATGTCTGAATCACAGACCTAGTCATGAACCATTAACGTGGGGCACCTTTGGATCGCGGCCAATTGTATTCTCCCAATTCCTTTATTAACGTTGAACTGAAAATATTTGCCAAAGTCTTGGAGACTCAACTGAAAGGGTGATTGACTCTCTGATTTACAAAGACAATGTGGTTTCATGCCTGGGAGGTCTACCCACATAACTTCTGCAGACTTCACAATGCTGTGGCCGTAATCAATACTATTCAGGGCCCCTCAGCCCATCTTATGGTTGATTTAAAAACGGCCTTCAATTCAGTATCCTGGGATTTTCTGTTCTTGATCCTGCTTAAGGCCAATTTTGGTACCAATTTTATTCGAGGTGTTCATCTACTTTATACCGATCTGGAGGCCAGAGTCCGTCTTGGCCCAGAACTTTCTATGGTGTTTCCCATTGCGAGGGGAACGCGGCAGAGCGGACCACTCTCGCCTTTGGTGTTCATGCTGACCATTGAACCCCTTGCTACGTGGCTTCATTTTGATGCTTTGATGAGGGGCTTTCAGTGGACGAGAGAGATCTCAGAGAGAGTCTTACTTTAAACAGACGACCTCTTGATATTTCTGCGGGATCCCTCAAGAGCCCTCCAGATACTGCATATTTTTTGGGGCTTCTCTGTTCTACTTGTTAATATGTCCAGGTCGTGATGTTTCCAACTGGAGCAGATCCGGAGAGCCTGCACTGGGCTTTACCACGGACACTATCCTCTGAATGCTTTAAATATCTGGGGGTGTACATAACTTTTGACAGACAGCATGAGACTGAAATATCTTGAACCATGTCTCTAGCATACGGAGTGATATTGCATTCTGGTCTCTCCTCTTCCACTCTATTATAGGTAGAGCAATTATTTTTAAAATGGTGTCGCTCCTGCGGCTTCTTGATCAGCTGCAGCACGACCCTTTTCGGATTCCCAGTTCCCTTTTTTACACAATTAACGGCAATGCTCTGCGGCTTTCCTTTGAGTGGAAGAGCACAGTGAACAGCTATGAGTAAATGTTATAAGACACTGTTTGATAGAGGTCTTGGCATCGCAGATGTTCTCTGATAATGTAGGGAGGCACATTTCTTGACAATTGACCTATGGTTGCAGTCCACTCTTCATGACCCCCCCCTATTCGCCATCAAAGATGGGCCATGGTGAACTTCCATTTCTTTCGGTACCTTTAAGTCCCCTTTCTGTCCTTCCTCTGACTTTCCATGTTCTGAAGCTGTGAAAGGAGACTCTTAGAGACCTGGGGTGGCATAAGAGACTTACCAGGGAAACGCCACTCTGGGTGGCTACTGCTCTCGAAGACATGGAAAAACTTAAGGGATTCCTGGGCTTGGATTTAATATGCGTCTCCACTTTGGGGGATATAATGAAAGGAACTCATTTAGCCTCTTTTCATCAACTGCGGACCTCCTTCACGATCAGCAACATTTTTGTAACTTCCAGCTCCGTCATGCTCTATTCCCGCACATTCTTTGGATTGTGAATTTGGAAAGAGAGAAGCAGGCATGGTCAGAACCTAGCATCGATTTTACTTTGGTCTCTTCTGTTAAGGATAAGTTGGCCCCATCTACAAGAGTGTAGTATATCATCGAACAGATTTGATGAAGGAAGCAAGAAAAGGTGACCTTCCTACTCGCAAGTACCTGTAACCTCCATATGTCTAACTACAAATGAGAACATAGTTTTCACATTTATATATTTGCACTGTTATCTGCTGTTGGAGATTCCAACCGCAAAGATGAACTGAGTTGCCCCTCAACATTATTTTAGTATTTGTAGGCAACCAACATTGCAGAATACCAAGCCTATTCATATGCCAAAGTTTAGATCCAAAAATGATGTAGCGGAGTAAAACCTACAACTGTGAAGAAACAGCCGATGGAAAAGCAATCCTAAATCCAATACCCTAGAACGATCGGACACTGAGGTCACAACGCGACGAACAAGAACAACTGGATGCAGTTCATCTCCCTCTAACTAGATTTCCTCCATCAGTTCCACCATGATGCCTGTTTTGGAGCTCAATGTGGAGCAAAATCAAACTTTCGGGATAAGATGCAACCATTAATCTGTCAACAACCTTTTTAAGCAGCATCTTCAATGCAGAACACAGAGTCTCAATTCTAAGCCTATTTGTCAGTATTGAACTTTATACAGTATTTCCTTAAGATGCCTTACTCTATTCCTTACCGTAAACATGGGGCTCCGGGACCAATAAGAAAAAGCGGAAAGGCAAAAGAATGTACAGTGAGAAGGGAAGCAAGACTGCTAAAAGGGAAACCAGAGGCCTGTAGAAATAGAAAATTAAAGGATCAGTGAGAGGAGAACGAACGGAAGGATAGCACACAGGAAAAAAAAAAAAAATTGATAACACATGGTAAATAGCAGCGACAGCAATGTAGGAAGTGACAGTGAAAACTCAGATTCAAGAAGGGGACATTTTTTCAGAGACGTTAGCATGGTTTGCTTAAAGCATCAGCAAGAACACTGGAAAGGAAGTAAATGTAAAATAACTGGTGACCTATTCTGCATAATAACCTAAGTAACTCCAATGATGGCAGCATCAAAACATGTGTCAACACTGGTATAAATTGTGCTGTGTTCCTATAGTTACTATATTAATTGTTCTCCACATTACATTCCCTCTTCCGTTTCTCGGCAACTGAGATCTTCATGTGCTTATAAACCGCATACATGACCTGTTTGTGACTATACTGGGAAGTACCAAAGATTCAGGCTAGTATTAAGTTACTCTTGTCCAGTTTTTAAATAAGTTCCCTAACCTTTGAAATCCAAATCTTTTCACAGCAAGGTCAGGCACAAGAGCAAATCCGAGTTCCTGGCCTTTATTTTCCATTTTCTTTTTTTTTTTTTAAACAACTGTTTATTGTTGTGCAAAACAGTGAAACATTATACAACAGTCAAACAGTGGCACAGAACAAGGCAGTAATCATTACCATGTAATAATCACAGAGGGTCTCATATTGCACGAAGACAATAAGTTTCTGGTCCTTTTACCCTCTATGGCTGAGCCCAAGGACAAGCAGCTTATATCTGTTCTCTATGCAGCTGCTTCCTGCTGCTGATCAGGTTTAATTCATGCATGGCGGTTCCCAGCGGTATCTTCGCGTCTTCAAAGCACTGTTCTTATTAGAGATACGTTGTATTAGCCTTGTACCCTGCTCATTGGTCATACAAAAAGTTAGGCAGACACTATATCAAAAACCCCTCCCCATTCCTGCCTGAGGCACACATTCATCTCCTGTTCGCATCAGTCCGCTGCACAGCCTATCACTGTACAGGTATGCCATAAGCAGGCGGTATCACCAGGCCGCGAAAGAGAACACGCTCCTGATACGGGTTCAGGCACCTTGGCTCCACAAGCAGAAAGCGGGCAGACAGCTTTAATTACCTTACTGTCTTAATTAAAGACACCGCGCGTTAGGCATGAAGGGAATCACTCAAGTTAATTATGATCGTCCCATTGGTGAGACCAGAATAACTCATAAAAATCATAGGTCTGGTACCAATGTCAAAACTGGCATCCCTACCATGTCCCAACTGCCACAAATAATGCCAGGCACAGCTTTGGCCACCACTTGCTCCACACTGTTCACTGCTGCTTCGCTGTACATTACCAGCTGCTTACAAGTAATATACACTCTCCCGCCTCTCGCATTCCCTCTTCCTTAGCACTCGGACACTCCCTCCTTCTACATTATCTTCCCCACCACGTGCTCACTCTTCGCATATCGTGTTGATCTCCATGTCTTCTTATTCCCACCAATCCCTCCATAGTTCCTATAACCTTTCTCCCATCCTGATCACTTGTGTTTCTTTGCCAGTCTCCGGTGTGCCTCCATTTTTCCTTTCGCACTGTGTCCCACCCCAAAATGGATGCCCTGTTCTTGCTGCCGGTCACTCTCGAGGACTGCTCCTCCACATAATCCTGTGCGTTTCCCTAAGGAGAAAGGGCTGCCATGCATCGAAACAAGTCCCTTCTCTTGACATTTCTAGATTCCACCTAGGCCCGCAGAAAATGGCGCCACAATCATGTCCCGCTCTGGTGGCTGCAATTAAACGACATTTCGCTCAGAGGCCTTTAGCCAAGCGGATGAGGGACCAACGATGTGCAGCCCTGACAATTTAGAACTGTCATGCTCGATTGCAATTTCCAAACACAATCCAAAATTAGACACTGATATAATAATTTTCTTCTTGCCTGTTCATGTTTTGAATGGCGTGCAAATTTCTTAGACATTTTACCCCCTCCGCCCTCAAAAATCAAATGAGCAGCACAATAATTAATTAATACGAATTGTGCAGGGTGGGGCTTCCTCATTCCATAAATAACAGAATATATTAATACTGCTTTATGAAATGGTGACTGGCACTGTCACTCGACGGTAAACAAATGAGTTAAGTAACTGTGAGGCCCCCAGTTCTTAAGGTAATATGTGCTCTACTATTTGCTTATTGGCTCAATTTACCGTGTTATTAACAACCTGCTCTAATGGTGTTTTAAAGTGGCTCCTGTTTAATGATCCCCTCCATATGGCTACCATTCTCGAACAGGGACTGGCCACTCAATAGCAGGGTTGGATTGGGATTAAAAAACGGCCCGGGCACGCTAAAAAAAGTGGCCCACATTTGCATATTACCTTTCCTCAAAACACTGCTTCGGCGAAATTTTATTAAAAAAAAAAAGGGGGGGGGGTGTAATAAAAAATGCACGGATTAGTTTACACTGGTGAAACACACCTGAAAACAAGTGAGGCCACTTCTGCTCAGGTCCCCTGCGCCCACTCAGTATGCACACATTAATGGGCCGGCCCACCTAGAGAAAGGGAGTGACACCTCTGCCCATTCCTAAATGGGAGGTAATGAGCGCCCATCTGCCTCCAGGAAGGCCACTCAGACACCCACTGGGCCGCTGGCTGTATCTGAACAACAGAGACACTGCCCAAATCGGCCCCCAGACTGCTCAAAAATGCAGCCCACAGCTGGAACTAGGACACCGGCCCCTCGGGCATTGCCCGAGTGCCCGCGTTACCAATCAGACGCGGACTCAATGCATGCACAGTGAAGCAGCAGCTAGCAAGGAGAGATTTAAATGCCATGCTATTGGTCCATCCTTCCCAGGCGGGATCCTTTGAGTGAGTGACACAAATGACCACCTTTGGGGATTGGTACAGGAAAAAATACTATTAGCATAACCTAAAGTTAGAAAAGTGAGTGCTGGCATGCACTGACGGACAAAGACCACTTCATGAGAAGTGAAATGCATGCCTTTTGCTGTAGCACATTGGTCCATGGGTGGAGAATTAGAGCAGGACGGCGCCCCTTTAAACACAACAAGAATCCTCCAGAGTGGTACACTATTTGTCCTCTGCTAGAGGAAGATTCAACCTAACCTACGAGTGTGAAAAGGCTTTCCTGCCCCTAATGGCCTTCCATCTTTCAGGCCAACCCAGTCAGTCTGATGGTATGGCATCAGACCGCCTTGGTTGGTCAGATCAAATTCTGTGCAGTTCAAATCTTTTTCTGGTGAGAACAAGTGCTAATTCAAGGCCCTCTAGTAGTTCTCTTGCATGCATCTCACTAGGATGCAGTTCATGCAGAATATGTTCACAAAGGCTCAGCAGACTAAGACAGAACCAGTACAGCTGCCTCCAGTAGGTCACCTCCCAAGACCGTGCTCTCAAAGTCTCATAGCTGGGCTTGGCAAAACTTGGAGCCCACACACTTTTACTTGTGAGTAGTCCATACTATATTGAATTATGTTAAATGGTACCTCTTCTGAGCAGCTACACCGGTTTCATAGAACTATAATGAGAAACATAATGCAAAGCCGCAAATTAGCAAGCCATTGAAAAAAAAGCCAAGTCTTCAAGGCTTTAAAAAAACGTAGAGAAGAAATGGTACGGAGACAAAGAGGCAGGTAGCCCAGACGGGAGGAGGCATGGACTGAAAAACGGTGTCCTCCCAGGCATGCTTTCAACTTAGGAACAGGCCGCAGAAGAGTAGATTATCTACACTGTCTGCCACCTATACTGGCACGAGTCTTTATTGGAAGCCAGTGAAGGTGCCATCACCGGACGGGCAACTTGTCTTTGAACTGTCTTGTGTAGTACCTAGTATGGAATTGCTGAAATAAAGGGAGTTGGCATAGTCTAATTGGGAGCCATTAATGACTGAAATAGAGAGCTTTTTTTGGCTGTCACTGAGGAAGGGAAGAACCTTTCTCAGACACCGGAGATGGTCTAGAGAACCAGAGACCACCAAGGATATTATAGCGGAGAGTGAGTCTAGAGTCAAAACTGACTCCAAAATTAAAATGGGACTTACCAGGTAAAGGCAGGATCTTATCTCATTTTAACAGTATATGTTTGACTACAGGCCTGGCCAAATAACCACCACCATGACATCAGTTTTGGTGCCATGTTATGGAGCTTATCACTTGTGAGGAAAATCCAGGCGCCAGAGCAGGAGAGTAGTATGGAGGTGCACCTAGTTCAACATCCAGGTCTTCAACTTCTTGCGGGATTCGAGGAGTGGCGGATCAGATATGTAGAGGGAGTTTGTTCCAGCTTTTGGCCACGATGAAGGATAAAGTGCAACCTCCTGTCTTGCTTCTGCATATACAGGGGATTCATGTGAGGCAGAGAGAAGTGGAGGATAGGTGCCTAGAGGGTTGGTAGAGTTGGTCTTTGAAGTACACTGGTCCTGTGTTGTGGAGGGCTTTGTAGGCGTGGGTGAGAAGCTTGATTTTGCGGTTTTTCTGGATGGGTAGCCAGTGCAATTCTGCCCATCTGGGGATGTCTAGGATGAGTCTGGCGGTGGTGTCCTAAATGGTTTGGAGTCTTTGAGTGAGGTGACTGAAGATGCCGACTTATAGTGCGTTGCTGTAGTCGAGTCTGCTGGTGATGAGAACTTGGGTGACTGAGTCTGGTGTGCGTGGGGAGCCATTTGAATATTTTACGAAGCATCCCGAGGATGTGGCAGCAGGATGATATTATGGCGCTGACTTCTTTGTTCATCGAAAGCTTGCCGTCAAGGATGATGCCGAAGTATCTGGCATGGTCTGTAGGAGTGGACGTAGGACCCAAGTCAGGTGGCCACTAGGTGGATTCCCAGGGGGAGTTCTTATTTTATAAGACCAGGACCTCTGTTTTATCCAAGCTGCGTTTGAGGCAGTTCTCTCCCATCCAGTTTGCTACGTCAGTCATGCAGGCAGGGAAATTATTCCTGGTAGCGTTTTTGTTTGCGAGGGAGAGGATGAGCTGAGTGTCGGAGTAGAAGACTATGTTGATGTCATGGGTCCTTATGATGCGAGTGAGAGGTGCCATGTAAATGTTGAACAGTGTCGGACTGAGGGAGGAGGCCTGGAGGACTCCACAGATGAGTTTCTTGGCTTCGGAGATGAAAGAGGTGGACAGGAAGGAGGAGATCCAACTGAGGGCGAGTCCTTGGACTCCTGATTCCTGGTGATGAGGGTGCCATGGGAGACAGTGTTGAACACTGCTGAGAGGTCGCGCAGGAAGAGTGCAAGGGTTTCTCCTCTGTCCGTGACTAGGCAGATGTCATCTGTTGCTGCTAGGAGGGCGGTCTCAGTGCTGTGGTTGCTGCGGAATTCTGATTGGGTGGAGTGCAGGAGGTGATGCTCTTCAAGGTAGGAGGAGAGCTGCTTGTTGATATCTTTCTCCAAGACTTTGGCAGGGAAGGGTAGGAGTGAGATGGGCCTGAAATTGCTTAGATCTTTGGGATTGGCCGAGGGTTTCGTCAGCAGAGCAGTGACCTCCGTGTGTTTCCATCTGTCTAGGAAGTATCTGCTGAGGAGGGAGGAGTTGATGGTGGGGAGGTTGGCACTGATCAATGTGCTTCCCAGGTTTGCACCTGTGGTGAGGGCAGGGGTCTAAAGGGTGATCCTGAGTGGATGGTCTGTATGATTGTGGTGGTGTCCTCTGTGGTGAATGGGCTTCTGCTTGTTAGGAGGTAGGTGCTCTTGGTGGTGGGGGAGGCTGTGTGGTAATATCCTCAATGGTGGGTTTGGGTGTGAAGTTGGAGTAGATCTTGAGGATTTTGTTGTGGAATAAGTCCGTTAGGTTGCCACAGAGGATCTGTGAGCGGGTGATGGTGTTGGCGCAGCCGTCTGGTTGGGGAACTCCTTGATGATGTTTAAGAGCTGTCTGTGCTGGAGCAGGATTGGAGTCTGATCACAAGGGCTGCTTGTCTGGCATCTTTGATGTGTGCATGGTACCTTCTGGGGCCGGGTTTGCAGGTGTCTTTGGAGGTGTTGTCTCGGCTGGGCCTCCATCTTCTTTACAGCTGCTTGCAGTGGTGCTTGTAGTAACTAAGGTCATTGGTGTGCCTGCATGCTTGAGCGCGAGTTCTAGTGTGTCTGATTTTTTTCAAGGGGGCCAGGTTGTTGATCCAATCTGAGATACAGTTGTCAAATGTGGGTAGGTCTTTCTGTAGTTTGCCAGTGAGGGCTGGATGGTTGGTTCAAGGGTTGTGGGTACAGTCTGATTCTATTATGTTACTCCAGTTGCGGCTGAGATTAATAGTCGGTTTGGGTACGATGGGGTTGTGGGGCGCTGATGTAGAAGTGTATGATAGAGTGGTATGTCCATGTGGGCGGGGAGGTGTGGCCAAAGGTGGTGATGTTGTTGGACGTGAAGATAGAGTCGAACATGTGTCCGGCGGCGTGGGTCAGGCGCTGTACAAGCTGGGTGAGGCAGATGTTGTTGAGGCTTTCTAGGTGTTCAGTGGCGTTTCGATCCATGGGGTCATTGAGATGAATATTGAGGTTGCAGAGTGGGAGGAAGTTGTAGGATCTGATGGCGATGGGGGTGATAAAGTCAGTGTGGAGGCTACTGAAGGAGGTATAGGGACTTAGTGGTCGGTAGGCAAGGGTGCCTGTGATGATCACGGAGTGGCTGATCTGTAGTTGGAAGTGCAGTTGTTCCATGAGTATGGTAGGTTCATCCGAAGAGGAGCCAGTACATATCCATCTACTTCCAGAGCTGCTTCAAACATCACTGTAAATAGGCCTGCTAAGTCTCCCCCCAGCAAAAGATACATTGAGTATCATTGGAATACATGAAGTAGAAGTTTTGGTAGCAGCAAAGGAACAATGCAGATCTGAGACAGCAGGAGTGAGAAGGTGGAGCCATGGAGGACCCCAAATTCTAGAACAGATGGTATGGGGCGGGAGAAAAAGGAGGAAGAATGGCAGATTGCACCTAATTAGTGAGAAATAAACCAGAAAAAGCAAAATCTAATATCCCAACAGCCCACCGACAACAGGATGAAGGAATAAAAAATAAAAATAAACAAAATCGATTGTAGGCAACGTCACCGATAGATCAGGAAGAATAAAGTGGCTGACACCACGGTTCGCATCCATCCTGAAGTCATCCAGGGTTGCCAGGAGCACCAACGTGGTCACGTGGATCAGTTGGGCCCGTGGAGAAACACTGCTATTTTAACAAGCACACGTTTCCTAAGTTGCCTTCTCTTTCACACAATGACTTCTGACACACATTTGCGTGCGTGACAGTGCAGGATTAGCTTCCCTGACACTACATTTGCTTACAAATTCCACTACGTAAGAACACTATCAGTACACCTCGAACATCTCGTATAAGGTCTGAACATACATTGTGCAAATGTGCTTGTTTGTTATTCATCCATAAGGCAACGCAGCTATCAATAGATCATAAACAATGGCGGCCTGACTAATGTCTTGGCTCGAGTGCAAGGATACTTTTTGTTATAAACAGGCATTTTCGGGTTTAGGCAGAGGAGCACTTGCTGTCATTGTGAGGTCACTACAAGCTGAAGCCTCAATCCAGCTGCTTGCTGATCCCTCTGAGAGGAGGGATGTCCAACCTGTGACCAAGACGGGGACCTACATACTATCCCTTCAGGTAATGGGGGTTGGATCATCCAATAGGGGATTCTTGGCAGAACACACCCTAGGCATCTAAGTTAGGGAACACATAGTAGGAGTACACTAAATACAGTTTTATATGTGTATATATATATAAAGCCTGGAACAACCTGCCATTTCATTTAAGGTGCATTACTAACCTATTGGCCTTCAGGAAGAGCCTTAAGACCTGGCTTTTTGCCCAATACATTTCTCTCACTTTTCATGCACAGGAGTTGTAACTAGCGCCAGGACACCTTCGGGTAACAGTCGCGCTGTATAAATGCCATTAACATAACATATATATATATATATATATACACACATACATTGTTTTAGAAAGATGATGGGACTATTTATTTTGTTCACTGTCCTTATACTGCTAATCACTTTTATCTGCTTCGGTCTATTGATCATTGCAGCACATATATTCTATACATGAATCACGATGGTTCAATGAATACTGAAAACTCCCCTCTGAGTATTCCTTGTATATTTCTCTGAGAGAGAGCATGAGTGACTGAGCGAAAGGGTTCTGGATCTGTTAACACAATTCCTGGGGGAGTCAGGGTTGTCATGTTCTGTGGTTGCCAAAACCATTTGCTCCCTGCCTTGGTCTAGAGGCGCTTATGGTGGCACTGTGAGCTAGGTAGTTTATAGGATAACATATGCTGAAGGGGTGCTCGGGATCAGTTTGGCACCATCCCAACGTTTATGTTGCCCAACAAACGCGCAGTTAAGAGTGGAAACTACACAACTGTGGAACTTTGTTCAAGAAAACCACACCGATGTTTAACCACATGGCCTACAGGTATATTGGCAACCACAGGATAGAGCGAAATGGGTAGTTAACCGCATCAGTAGAGATGCCAGCATGTTTCTTCAAAACGAGGGTCAACCAGTGCTAATATAAATTGATCCAGAGCAACTCCCTGAGATAATGTAACATTAAAAGTTGTCTCAAGGGTTTGACAATAGAAAAGTGAATACGATTAATTTGATATTATCCTTAACTGTGATGTGATCACAACCACAGTAACTTTCAGGAGATATGAAGTGACAAACTACATGACAAGAGACCGGTAGATCAATTAATGAAAAGTGGAATCTAAAAGTTAGTTGAAGGCTGCAGCCAGCTGCAAGTCTGCTGGATGAGACCACCATTAAGAATCAGTACATGGCGACCCTCCCAGGTTTGTTGTTTCTTAATAATGAAGACAATGGGAACAAGAAAAGGAAGGGTGAGAATTGCACTATTTGTACAATGCTACCCTGAACTGTAACATTACATATATCATGTTTTAATCAATAAAACAGAATGAATGAACTAAGAAAGCATGAACAAAACATTAAATTTGGACAAAGACAATCACTCATTATAGAGAAAGGGGATGGGTAGGGTGTGATGGGTGTAACTGCAAAACCACAACATACAGACAATGTATCAAATGAGCAGTTATAACAAATGTTTGGTCTGCTTCCTAGATACCTCTTAACATGCCACACTGTGAAAGCGGATTCTCTATAGAGATACTTGCAATACATCATCCTTTATAAGACACATCAACAGTAGCATTACTTACTACTGGGGAAACAACTTAACTTACCCACTACTGCATTTGTGCAGTTCAACCTCCAGCAGACACAAATATCATGTGTCATTAAGCAAGAGGAGACCAAATTCTCAAAGGAAGATTGCTATGACATTTATTGCACCATGGAGTGTTATTACAGCTCAAATTCAGTGAATGTCCGTGTACAGTTCCTTTCGATAAAACTGGGGTGTTTCCTTGCAAATTTAATGTCCAAAGTCCACCCAGAGGTAATTCCCTTGCCTTGGAAGTTGGCCAAGGGTAAAAAACTGTTCTAATTATCAGCCCATATATTCAATTAATATTAGGGGGAATATTTTGGTATCCTCTTGTTTATTGGCATGTGATATCTGTGACCGCTGGAGGTTGAACTGCACAAATTAAATTGTGGGTAAATTATTTTATGATTCATCAACAGTCAGCAATACTACTGTTGTGCCTTATAAAGGTAACTGTTTTGCAAGTAATCCCTATAGAGAACATCTATTTCTTCCTAAATGTATAAGCCCAGGTTCAAATAGAGTCATTCAGGCTTCCCTTTAAAACCCTGGCACTGTGAACGCTGGCATGCCATTGTTATACCACTTCAATTAATGCAGTGAATGCATTTGTGCTTATGCTGTTTACACCCCCTTTCTTTGCTTATAAGAAATACAGCTTTTTCCACTTGTAATATTTTGTGAAAATGTATTGAATATAATGTTCCCATTATATTCTGTGCATTAATAAGAAAAAGTGGAAACATTTAATATTACTACTGACTGTAATTTTACTGCAGATCAAACATCCCTGGTTCTGCCTTCCTGATCCTTCCCCTTCACTATACTATACTATACTGGTCGCATTTGTAGAGCACATGGCGACCTGTAGGCATCCCAGCTCTGGCTGTATGACATCAACTAGGACACGGGTACTCATAGTACGGCCCGCGGGCCGCCGGCGGCCCGGCAAGCCTTCCTTGGCGGCCCGCGGACCTTGCAGATACCTACCTGTGTTTTTTCTTCTTTCTTTTTTTTTTTTTTAAGTGCCAGCAAACACCGCCGGTTGCAGCAGCGCTCTATGGGGGCCGGGCGATTCTTTAAAAAACCATTCACTTGTTAATGAGGCTTTGTTGTATTTCACCTCTTTTTAGCGCCCCTGCATCTCCATGCAGGGGCGCTAAGAAGAGGTGAAATACAACAAAGCCTCATTAACAAGTGAATGGTCTTTTAAAGACCTGAGGCTGTGAAGTACTCGGGTGCGGCTGTGTGTGCGCCCGGGAAGCTGACTCAGCCCGGGCTGACACACACGCGGGGTGACGTGACAGAGTGAGGGAGACAGACAGACAGAGGAAGGGAGACAGAGAGAGGGAGACAGAGAGAGGGAGACAGAGAGAGGCAGAGGGAGGGAGTCAGGGGGAGACAGAGGGAGGGAGAGGGAGACAGACAGAGGGAGACAGAGGGAAGGAGACAGAGAGAGGGAGACAGAGGGGGAGACAGAGAGAGGGAGACAGAGAGGGGGAGACAGAGAGGGGGAGACAGAGAGGGGGAGACAGAGAGGGGGAGACAGAGAGACAGAGAGGGGGAGACAGAGAGGGGGAGACAGAGGGAGGGAGACAGAGGGAGGGAGACAGAGGGAGGGAGACGGAGGGAGACAGACGGAGGGAGACAGACGGAGGGAGACAGAGGGAGAGGGAGACAGAGAGAGAGGGAGACAGAGGGAGAGGGAGACAGAGGGAGAGGGAGACACAGGAAGAGAGAGGGAGACAGAGGGAGACAGACAGAGAGGGAAACAGAGGGAGACAGAGGGAGACAGACAGAGGGAGACAGACAGAGGGAGACAGACAGAGGGAGAGGCAGAGAGAGGGAGAGGCAGAGAGAGAGGGAGACAGAGGGAGGGAGACAGAGGGAGGGAGACAGAGGGAGGGAGACAGAGGGAGGGAGACAGAGGGAGGGAGACAGAGGGAGGGAGACAGAGGGAGGGAGACAGAGGGAGGGAGACAGACGGAGGGAGACAGACAGAGGGAGGGAGACAGACAGAGGGAGACAGACAGAGGGAGACAGACAGAGGGAGACAGACAGAGGGAGACAGACAGAGGGAGACAGACAGAGGGAGACAGACAGAGAGGGAGAAAGAGAGAGAGGGAGAAAGAGAGAGAGGGAGAAAGAGAGAGAGGGAGACAGAGAGAGAGGGAGTCAGGGGGAGGGAGACAGACAGAGGGAGACAGAGGGAGACAGAGGGAGACAGAGGGAGACAGAGGGAGATAGAGGGAGATAGAGGGAGATAGAGGGAGACAGACAGAGAGAGAGGGAGGGAGACAGAGCTAGAGGGAGGGAGACAGAGAGAGAGGGAGGGAGACAGAGAGAGGGAGGGAGACAGAGAGAGAGGGAGGGAGACAGAGAGAGAGGGAGGGAGACAGAGAGAGAGGGAGGGAGACAGAGAGAGAGGGAGGGAGACAGAGGGAGGGAGGGAGACAGAGGGAGGGAGGGAGAGAGAGAGGGAGGGAGACAGAGAGAGAGGGAGACAGAGGGAGGGAGACAGAGGGAGGAGGGCGACAGACAGAGGGAGACAGACAGGGAGGAGAGCGACAGACAGAGGGAGGGAGACCGATAGAGGGAGACAGAGGGAGGGAGACAGACAGAGGGATACAGAGGGAGGGAGAGAGAGAGAGAGAGAGAGAGAGAGGGAGAGAGAGAGAGAGAGAGAGAGGGGAGGGGGAGAGAGAGAGGGAGGGGGAGAGAGAGAGGGAGGGAGAGAGAGGGAGGGAGGGAGACAGAGAGAGGGAGGGAGACAGAGAGAGGGAGGGAGACAGAGAGAGGGAGGGAGACAGAGAGGGAGACAGAAAGAGAGAGAGGGAGGGAGACAAACAGAGTGAGTGAGACAGAGAGAGGGAGGGAGAGAGAGGGAGGGAGAGAGAGAGAGAGAGGGAGGGAGAGAGAGAGAGAGAGAGATAGATAGAGAGAGGGAGGGAGAGAGAGAGAGGGAGGGAGAGAGAGGGAGGGAGACGGAGAGAGAGAGAGGGAGGGAGAGATAGAGAGAGGGAAGGAGACAGAGCGAGAGAGAGAGAGAGATAGAGAGATAGATAGAGAGATAGATAGATAGATAGATAGATAGAGAGAGAGAGATGTGTGTATGCCGGGTGTGGTGGCTCAGTGGACGAAGGCGTCCGCTGCAGGGGCCTGTGTTCAACCTCATGGTCATAGTTATTTTTTTTTGCTCTAGCCCCGCCCCCTCCCCCACTGACCCCGCCCCCACCGGTGCGGCCCTCGGCCACAAACCACACTGTAAATTTGGCCCCCGAGAGAAAGTTTGTGAGTACCCATGAACTAGGACGTATGGCCCGTCAAGGGTTAGTTCTCGAATAGCCAAGTTTTAAGGAGTTTTCGAAAGAACAATTTGTTATCCACTGTCAGCATTGTCTGGGGAAGAGAGTTCCAAAGTTTGGCTACTTTGAAGCCAAAGTATCGTCCTCCGCTTAAATTTGATCCTTTGGGCAACCGGGAGCCAATAGAGATCTGCCAGGGCTTGGCTGACAGCTGTGAATGGGAATATTTAGCAGGTTACGTGTCACTGTGTTCTGCACATCTTTCAGTTTCCTCATGACTGCTTTGGGCGCTCCCAGGTAGAGCGAGTTGCCGTAGTACAGGCGGGAAAGGTTCAGTGCCTGGACTACCGGCTCCTGGAGAGCGGGGGAGAAGGTGAAGTATTTTGTGTAGCATTCGAAGGATTCCATAACAGGCAGAAAGTTTATAAGCCTGGGTTTCCATAGATGAAGTTTTGTCCAACCATATCCCCAAAGTTTGTTCCCCACCCACTTTAAAAGTGAGAGTTATGCCTTTTGAAACCTGCATTTGACCTATAAGTTCACAATGTTTATTGATAACTCATGCTGTATTCAACAATTTGCCTGTGCATGACCTCAAATACCTCTGGCTAATACCAGGAGAAATGTTGTTTAAACACTCCTACACATTCAGTGCACCAATACGATAAAGACCCCATCAGAAATGAAACTTGCAGTGCACACACTTGTAGGTAGAGAACCATTAAACCTTACTTTGGCGGCGCGCCACCTAGAAGCAGGAGCGTGTGCCAGATGTGTCATCTATTGATTAAGTTTGTAAATATATGACTACTGCATTGCACTGATGACCATTTTTAGGCCTGGGTTTGACAGCACAGCTGTCTACACAGATCTATTGCTTCCAATACATACAGTGGGTGTTAGGTGCACCCATTTCACCATGTTTTTTAAACTGCCACTTTCAGACACTGACTTTGTCAATCACATCTCTGCTCCCCCCAGAGTAGTGTTTCTTTCTCACCTAAAACTACAGACTGTTTGAGTGCATCAGTCTATCTCCAATGCATGCATTGGGATCATGGGCGATTATTTTACATCTCTCTGTCTCTTCCCTCAATTGGTTCCTAGTTGCTAACGCATGTGGAAATGCACACACTTCTGCATGCCCGCGTTCACACATTTAACGCAGGCTAAAGGCTTTACCAGCGCTTGTCTTCTCTGACTGATGAAAAGGAAGAGAATAAAAATGCATTTGAATCTCCAGTTATGTGGCCGATTTCTTGACATATAATTCGCCTCGGCATGTTACTTTGTGTTTAGAACATCACCCACTGTGGGGCGAGGGAGGGGTTGGAGGGTTTATGGTTAATTCGCAGGTAGCTCTATCAAAGGCTACAACCTTTTCTCTTTAGGGGGGCAAACCTGGAACATTCATCACAAACTTGTATCTTGTTATGAGACAACTTCAAAGGGGTCTTCATTTACATATAATAGATGAGGTCACCTGAAATCTGCAGGTTACGCGTCCGAACTGTAATGGCCTGCCCATTCCTTTTCCTTCTCAGGTCAACCATCCCTGAACTTATTTTACAAACAATAGCCGTGGCAACTCAATGACTAGTGTGTCCTCCAGACTGGCAGTCGGCATAAAAAAAAGTGGCTGATATATTATACATATATATATATATACATATATATATAGAAATTCACTGAAAAAACCATAGGTTTTAGGGAAAGTTATAGTTAGTTGGACATTGCACTCGTACAAAACCCGTGAAATTCCCCCGTTATAGTTAGTTCAGCTAACTATAACTCGCGCCCCCACAATGCACTGCTGATGACGTCACATATTACATCACTCATGACATGGTCAGTGACATCACTGATGACATCTGAAATGACATCACTGATGACATCATCCAGTGACTGTGTGTTTCTGTAAAGTTTAAATATGTTTAATATATATAGGGAAAGGCGTATTGAAGAATGAGTGGGTGTATAATTGTCTGAATGGATGATTTAGTAGGTGCGTGACTGACTCTATAAGTGAGTGATTAAACGTATCTTACTGAATGCATGGGTTAGTGACTAAACTGTGTGAATGTCTGTATCCGTCTGTCTGTTGGTGTGTAAGCGGCTGCATGGGTTTGCGAATAGCTACATGAGTGTCTACATGGGTTATTGATTGGTTGTCTGAGTATCTGTATGGGTGCCTGAGTGTTTGTGTGGGTGGGGTGTGTGCGACTCTGTGCATAGATGTGCGAGTGGGTGATTCACTGGGTGCATGGTTTCAAGAGTGCATCTGTGATGGACTGTATGGGTGGGTGAGTGTGTGTGGGTGAGTGAGTGAATGTATATCTCAGTGGTACATGTGTGAGTAACTACATATGTGAAAGGCAGTATATATGTGTGTTGGAGTATATAAATGGCTATAAGTGAGAGTGTGTGATTGTGAGAGTGGCTGTATGGATGAGTGTGTACTTGTATCAGTCATTGTATAAGAGCATAAGAATGTGCTAGTATTTGTATGAGTAAGTGAGCTGGTGTGTGTATAACTGTACATCTGAGTAAATGGGAGTGTGATTAATTCTTTGCATGACTGACTAGGTGTGTGAGTACCTCTATGGATGAGGGGCGGTGTGTGAGTGTCTATATAGGTGTATGAGTGCATATGATAGTCCTGTAATGAGTGACCGTAAGTATTAGTGACTGTACGGGTGAGTGAGTGGATGTGTGTGTAGACCTAAGAATCAGTGAGTGTGTATGTAGTTATTGGTGTTGGAGTGTCTATGGTTTTGAGAATGGCAGTCTGTAATTTAGAGTGGGTGTATCAAAAGTTATATTAGGGTGTGAGAAGATGCATCAAATTATCACATGGATGATGTCATCAGTGATGTCATTTGAGATGTCATCAGTGATGTCACTGACCAGGTCATGAGTGATGTAATATGTGACGTCATCAGCAGTGCATTGCGGGGTGCGAGTTATAGTTAGCTGAACTAACTATAACGGGGGAATTTCACGGGTTTTGTACGAGTGCAATGTCCAACTAACTATAACTTTCCCTAAAACCTATGGTTTTTTCAGTGAATTTCTAAGGTTTTTTAAATGCTAATTTCTAACTATAATGTGCCTGAAACCTATGGTTTTTTCAGTGAATTTCAAAGGTTTTTCAAATGCTAGTTTGTAACTATGCCTACAGAAGTAGGACATGTGAAGAAAGAAAAAACGCACAGAAAGAAGCAAAAGAAATGTCGAAAGAAACAGAAGTCCACAAAGACTAAGAAAAATCCAGGAAGAAGCAAGACATGTGCAGAAAGAACCAACAGAGGAGCAGAAAGAGGCCTTGTTGCAAAATCATCCTGTGCCCACACCTTTTCCAGACGGGTACTGGTGGTAACTGACTGACTAACCAGGCATATAGCCAGTGCTATGGTAAAAGACACTTAGAATACAGTTAAAACACCTACATACACTAGGGAACACTATGCGTTGGGGTACCCCTGTGATTAGCATGACCTCCTCTGTAACTCCCTAGTACATAATAGGGCAGGGGGATTAAAACTACCTCTTAAAACGCGCCATGGGGCGCGTTTGCTCACTGGTGTAGGGAGGGGGGGGGGCCTGAGGTTACATGTGTGCAAACACGCCCTCTGGCCGTTTTAAGTTGGGGGATAAAGTCCCCTTGAATCCTAAGGGTCCCTGGGGTCTAACTAGCCCACCAGGTACCTCCAGTAAGCGCCACAGAGCGGTGTTGCACAGAGGTGTAAAAAGGGGCGTGGCCTGGACCACCTCTCTGCAACGCAGCCCTGTGGTGCGCACTGGAGGTACCTGGTGGGCTAGTTGGCCCCCAGGGTCCCTCAGGATTCAAGGGGAATTAATTCCCCAACTTAAAACGCGCCACAGGGCGTGTTTGCACACATGTCACCTGAGGCCCCGCCCCCTCCCTTCACCACTGTGCAAACGCGCCCTGTGGCACGATTTAAGTTGGGGTATTAGGTCACCTTGAATCCTGAGGGTCCCTGGGGCCCAACTAGCCCACCAGGTACTTCCAGTAAGCGCCACAGGCCTGCGTTGCAGAGAGGTGGTCAGAGGCCACGCCCCTTTTTACACCTCTCTGCAACGCAGCTCTGTGGCGCTTAATGGAGGTAGCTGGTGGGCTAGTTGCACCCCAGTGACCCTCAGGATTCAAGGGGAGTTAATCCCCCAACTTAAAACGCGCCACAGGGCGTGTTTGCACACATGTCACCTCCGGCCCCACCCCCTCCCTTCACCACTGTGCAAACGCGCCCCGTGGCGCGTTTTAAGTTGGGGGATTAAATCCCCTTGAATCCAGAGGGTCCCTGGGGTGCAACTAGCCCACCAGCTACCTCCATTAAGCGCCACAGAGCTGCGTTGCTGAGAGGTGTAAAAAGGGGCGTGGCCTCAGAACACCTCTCTGCAACGCAGCCCCCTGGTTCATACTGGAGGTTCCTGGTGTGCTAGTTGGCCCCCAGGGACCCCCAGTATTCAAGGGGAATTCGTTCCCCATCTGCAAACGCGCCAGGGGGCGCGTTTGCAGAGTGCTGCAAGGAGGGGGCGTGGCCTCCGGCGCGATGCCGGTCTTTATTTATTTTTTAAGAAGGGAGGCTGTGTGGCCCCCCTTCTTTTTCTAATTTATTGGCCCTGGGGACCCCATCCCCCAGAACCTGCCCCCATTTTTTTTTTTTTTTTTTTAAATAAAATTTGGAAGGGGGCCACATGGCCCCCCTCCCGAGGCCTTAATCGGCCCCGGGGACCCCATCCCCTGGGGCATGGCCTTTTGTTTTGTTTTTTTAATGTTTTGCAGGGGGGCTGCGTTGCCCCCCTCCTCAGGCCACTTATGGCCCCGGGGACCCCATCCCCCGGGGCCGGCCTTTGTTTTTTTAAGTAATTTTTTTTCTTTTATGTAAATTTTGGGGAAGGGGGCCGTGTGGCCCCCCTCCCGGGCCCCTTGTAGCCCCGTGGACCCCATCCCCCGGGGCTGGCCCGCTCCGTTGGGGACCGTGGGGGGGTCCCCAATCCCCCACGGTCCCGCCAGCTCCCCGCCTCCTGGGGGACCCGGCATTGCTTTTCCACACGGGGAACTGCTTAGATGCAGCTACCCGTGTGGAAAAGCAATTTGCTTTGAATTTTGGAAGAGAGCAGGTTTCCTGCTCTCTCTTCCAAAATTCAAAGCAAGTTTGCTATGACAGGACGGGAGCCGCGAGGTTCCCGCCCTGTCATAGCAAACAGCAGTGTCCCGGGGGTGGGCACCCCGGGACACTGCAGGAGCCGGCCCTGGGGGGTGGTGGTCCCCAGGGCCATCACAGGCTCCAGGAGGGGGGGGCCGCGCGGCTCCCCTCCCAACATGTGCAAAGCCCCGGGGAGGTGGTGGTCCCCGGGGCTCGGGGGTCCGAAACGGACCCCCACATTAAAATTCTTAGTGCCCGGGGAGGTGGCGGTCCCCGGGGCGCGTGGGGGGGCTCGAGCCCCCCACACAGGTAATTTTATTTTTTTTAAAAGAAGCCCCAGGGGGGGGGGCGGGCCCCGGGGCTGCGGCTGGGCCGAGTGCCCTCCCGCACCATTTTTAATTCAAAGCCCCGGGGGGTGGCGGTCCCCGAGGCTTGGGGGGGCCTTAGAGGCCCCCTCACCCAATTTTTTCATTAACCCCCGCATGCCCCCGGGACTTGGCCCACCCGGGGGCCAAATAACAACGAAGCGTGGAAGCCCGCGCTTTGTTTTTTTTTTTTTCACGGCTTGATCCACGCATCCCGCCGATTCAAAAAAAATCTTTTTTGGGCCCTGAGCAGGCCTAGGGGGTCAGGGTGTTTCTACCCTGCCCCCTTTTTCCGTTTTGCGCACTTGTTTTACTGATTTCTTGTGCCTCGGTTCTACCGAGGCACAAGATGGCTGCCAACACTTCCTGGTTTGGAGTGTTGACAGCCAATTAGCATGCAGCTCGTGGTCGGGAGGGTGCGCGGATCCACCGCGGCCATAGATATCGAAACTTTTATTTTTTGATTTTCTCAGCAACTACTGAACGGATTTACACCATTTTTAAAAAGCGTGCTTTCTGAACCAAGCACTACCTTTTTGCCAAATTTGGTGTAATTCCGTTCAGCAGTTTTGGCTGTAGCCTTGCATAAAGTTTCCTATGGGAAATTGATTTTTTGACTCTTATTTTTTGAATTTCTCCACAACTACTGAACAGATTTACACCATTTAAAAAAAAGGTCGCTTTCTGAACCAAGCACTACCTTTTTGCCAAATTTGGTGTAATTCCGTTCAGCAGTTCGGGCTGTAGCCGTGTCTAAAATTTCCTATGGGAATTAACATGGAGAAAACACGTTTTGGGACCCCCCTTTTTTCTCGGCCCCCGCTTGATGAATCACCCCGAAACTTTCAAGACAGGAGCTGACCGGAGCGCCCCACTAGTTTTGAAAATTTCGCGATGATTCGTCAAACGACGCCAAAGTTATTGGGAATAGAATGTTACGAATTTCCTATAGATAATAGGTCCTAACTATAACTATCTACTGGCGACCGCCATTAGATAATATATATATATATATATATATATATATATATACACACAAATATATACATACATTTTAAATCATACAATAACGGAAAACTGCGTATTCTCCCTCTGTGGATGTTTTGTAAAACAAAACATCAAGATTTGCACTGTGCACTGAAAAAGAAATCTATCCGGGCTAATTTGATGACCGCAGAAACCCCTCACCTTGTTCCAGAAGGTTTGCTCCTTATGCCTGATCTCCAGCTCGGGCAAGGCCATCGCATAAGAGAAATCGCAATCTTTCATGGAAACATGAGGCTTAACATCACTATGGCCTCAAACCAGCATTATTGAAAGACTTAAGACACTGCAAAGATTGAGTCTTTTTAGTAGGAAAAGAAAATTATCAATCAGCAATACGTATGCTTTTGAGGAATTATTTGTGTTCATTTAATAGGCCACTGTTGGAATTTATTTTGAATACAAGTGTTTCAAAGAGCTCCTGTAAGGGGACACAAAGCAAAAGCCATATTGTGAAAAACAAACCAGGCCATGCAAAGTGTTGCACCGTGTATGCCCACCACAACGTCAACATCAGCGCTAGCAAAGGCAGTCTTAGCCAGGTCCTCCTGGTCCTACTCGATCACGTAGCAGGAGGCAAGACAGTGATTGGCTCACTCTTTTCCTATCTTCTACTGATAGTTCTGAACATGTAAAAAAAAAAAAAATCCAGCTTCACTGTTCTGTAGTGATGGACAACAATGGGTTTTTTTCCATGCCCCATGTGCACTGCATAGAAAACAAAAGAGCAAAAGACTAAGCTAAATGTTCATGGGAGATCTGATTACATGACTTTAAAAGTACTTGCAGAATAGTGTTCTTTAGAAGTTGTGTTCAGAACCAAGAACCAAAGGTGCAAATGCTTATTTATTGATTCCCAAAAGCCTCTCTTGTAGTGCTGCTGTGCGTAGTAAACATATAGTACAATAGTATATCAGCTTGGGGAAGGGCATGCATGGATAAGACAATGACTGATACCTGGATGAAGGCAACGGCGCTACCACACGCAGATATTTTACATATCATGCGCTGAATAAAGTTTCGGATTGAGTCCAGGGCGGCTCCTTTGCTGTTGGGTGACATTGTATGCTGAGGTGTTGGGAGAAAGGGCGTTAGTCACATTAACTCTCGGGGGACAGTATATGAGTTCTAAAGGCGATCCTAAGGAAGAGAGCTAGGCACTCTCAGTCCGCAGGGAGTGTTTCAGTACTGTCGACATAGAAGGTCGCCGGACCAAGATCTAGCCGCTATGTGTGGCACTTTGAGGATGGTGAGGTGGCTACGATTACCAAAGAAGAGATTGTGATAAGGGTTTTAAGGGAAAAGGCACTTGCTCAGGTAAGTTGGGACAGTGCCATGCATTGCTTCTAAGACCAGACCAGGGAATCTGTTTATGGCCCTACGTTTGCAGAACAGCCTGCCAGCCCGAAGACGGTGAGTGGCAGAGGGTAGGGCAGGGGGCAGAGATTGAACAGAGCTTGACAGAATTATGAATTCATCCAGGTAGGAGAACATGAACTATAAGCAGTCTTTTATAATATTCAGTTTTGCTCGAGAGGTACGTTGGTCATGTGGAAGGAAAGATCAGGCTGGTCTATTCGTTATGTGGAGCACTTGACACCCATAGTGAGGTAAATGCTTATTATTTTTCAGTTTTGTAAGAATTCAGTATGGAATACAGGAGGGACAATGTCAGAGTGCCATTTGACAATCAGATTTGTGACTGGAGATAGTGGGAGAAGGATGAAAACAATAAGAATTCAACTGTCATGAAATAAACTATGGTCACCCAACAACTCAGCTCAATCGCAACCATCCTTACTCATTATGCGTAAACACAGATGGCAACAGCAACTCAGTTATGGCTGGGATTTCTAGAATGTAGGAAATTCATGTTTTTAAATCACTAATAGCTTTGATTCCCGTTTGCAGAATGATATAACACTCTCCAAAGGGAGAAACGTATGCCTGCGCAAGTGTGACCCCGAAATACTCCAGCAGATTGGTCAAAGGGGGAGGGATATTAAAAAACATCTCAAAATGTTGGGTTCCCATTTAAAAATTCGTAGGAGAGAATTGGCAAGCGATAGTTCCAAAAACAGTGGAAGAACAACTATAAATTTAGCATGAAGATAGAAGCCATTGGCTTCTGCATGCATTCTTATATTTGGAGTAAATCTATGGTGGATTTTGAAAGATCACCAAAACAAAATCAAAACATAAATGTATGACAATCTGCTGAGTGGGCCGAAATATCCCAGATACTGATCCGTCTGTACAGAGTAAAACAATCTACTGCAGCTATTATTGGAAGACACACCCATAGCTCAAGGATGGCTGGGCTTTGCGATGGGTAGCGCAGAAGATCCCCCTCCCCAGCCCCCTCCCCACCCACCCAACTTCTCCCCTTCTCTTTTCCAGTTAACTGAGAGCTCAGCACTACCCTCCTTTTGTCCAATAGTGCCCGTACCCATAGTCACGGACACACACAGGATGTCCGAGTTTCACCCTTCCCAGTGGTACATACCTCTTTTTACCTTTCCCTGCCCCATGTCACCCTCTCAGACCTAGGTTTCTCTTCAGGATCACTCAAGGATGCCGCCCGGCACCCCACGAACAACGCCTTAGACCTTACTCTGGGGGTTACCTCCCTCCCCCCACCACCTCACTGTCCCTCCCCCTATCAGAACAGGAAGATTACTATGTATCTTGTCATCCTCCCTATCACTGTATGATGTTGTTCTTCCCGACTAACAGATGCCTATTACATATACTGCGGTACTGATTCTCTCTGTTTAAAAATAAACAAATATAACACACACAAAAAGGATGGCAGGGCTTATTCCAAGCAGTATGGGAAATGCCCATGTTATTTGACTGCACAACTAATAAGTGAGTTTTTAAGTTTACGAAATTCACAAAGATTCCTTTCAGTTCGAATAGTCAGAGGCAGATCGTTTCATGCTTGGGCAGTGACCAATGAAAAAGGCCGAGCAATCAGCACGCACTTTATTAAAATTGGAAATGTTTACATTAAAAGAAGTGCTTGAGCGGAGCCGCCTAAGAGGAGCACAGATGGAGAAAAGGGATGAAACGTATTTAGAAGATGTCAGGCAGTGTAAAGCCCTATGACAAAGATGGCCTTGAAGATGCAGAACTTGCGTATCGGTAGCCAGAGAAGCAGAGATGGTTGGGAGTGGTACTTTTTGTTCTGTTAAGCCCTAGAATAAGATGGACGGCAGCATTCTGAATGAGTTGCAACTCAAAGAAGATAAGCGGGGAGTCCTACGAAGGGTGAGTTGCAATAGTCCACCAGATAATGAGAGTTTGGACCAAGATTTTTTTATAAAAGAACCAACTATTTAAAAAATAATTTGCCGAATAAATTGAGAATGAAATAATAAGTTGATTTTCTTGTTTTGTGCCTCAAAAGTAAGGTTGCTGTCAAAATGGACCCCTAAGAATGAGTCCGAGGGGCACAACAAAAAAAAAAAACAGGCCACCAAATTGGAGGACAAAATGGAGGGACTGCCAAAGGCAATAATCTCAATCTTATCCCAGTTTAGCCTTAGGAAACTTGTGCTCATCCAAATTGCAACTAAACACAGACTGCTTTTAAACTGGTCCAGTAGGGAGTACAGATTTCCACCCATCTTTAAGGTAAGAGACAGCTCCTGCAGTGCCCTCGCGGCCCACAGCACATCAGAGAGACTTTAGGAGCTGGCAGCACAGAATGTGAACTTTACAGATCTGAACGAGGCCTACATCCTAAAAGAAAACAATCTGATTGGCTCGCCAACTCCCAAGGTTCCATTCAGTGTGCTAATCAACATTACAGGCCGCCATAGGGCGCATTCTATGGCTGGCAGCTCCCGCTGTCCTTATGGTAAGCTATGAAGAAATAGGGAGCGCTGCGGGGGATCTCCCAGGACAAAAGGGCTATCTAGGCCTGTGCCTGATGAACCAGCTCAAGAGTCACCACACAAGGCCAAAGTCCTTCTGCTTCAAGAAACCACCTCAGATCGCTTATCTGAATGAAAACCGAGAGCTGACTGGCAGTCCACACACTCTTTTCCTCTGTACCCCTTCAATTTCAGAAGTGAACAATAAATTATATCTTAGGGAGAAAGCCTGAGCAAGAGATATGTGAAAATATAAGCGACTGAGTAGACTTCTGCAAAGCGTGCAGTTGTACACATTTTATGTTTTTTCAATAAAAAACCCTGTGTTTTTATAAAAGAATACATTTCACATTGTTTCAAATAATTGCTTTTAAATTCCGTAGTCTGGAATGAATGCTACATTGGCAGCAATACAAAAATACTGACCAAAAAGTAAATTTGCAAAAATATACAAATGTTTGCCATTTTTTGAGAAAAGCGGACAGTGTGGTTTTATTTAGGCCATAGAATGGCTCATAATTCTGCTGCAGACCACTTTACAACTCCTGCAGCATCTTTTTTTTTTATAGCAACTCAATTTTAATCACGAAAGCGATTGCTCTCAACAATTAATGCATAAAATAAATCAATAGGATTAATTTGAATAATTAATGTGCCAACTGCGTCTGGAGCTTTCACGTTTTGAGTCTGCAATAACATAAAACGACAAATTAACTGCTAACTTATGTCCCCTTCAACTGATGCACTGAGAGGTTCCTTCTGCAATCACTGCCCGGAGAGACCCGTTAGACATTTAAAAGCTCCAGAAAATTAAACTATCCCCTCCGACATTTCATAAGCAAACCGCACATGGCCATGTATAGAGCGCAACATATAACACCTCCCTCTTCCCAGGGCTGGCCTGCAGCTGGTCGGACTCACAGGATAGCGTCTTCACATTCCAGGGCAAGAATCTCCTGAACTCTAGTCACCAAGCCAATATCGTAAGTCAGAGAGTTATGTAACCAGTTCAACGAGCTGTCGCTCACCTGTGTTTACATTCTGTATAGTAAACGAGAGCCTAGTCACGAAAACCGTTCCGACGAGAGAGTAAACAGTGGCGGCTCCTCCGCTAAGGCGGAGGAGCATCGCTCCACTGCTTTTCAGCAGTGTAAAAAAGGAAAAATAAAATGATAACACAATGTTATTATCATTTTATTTTTCCCTGCTGAGGCAGTATTGGGCTGCTCTTCTCACAGAGCGGGGGGGGGGGGGGGGAGAGTGGTGGGCACTCTGTAAGCGCGCATGACAGTTTGGACGGCCGTCTTCGGTCGGCCAGTCATGCGCACTAAGCATGTTCTCCACCGGGCTGTATTGCACAGCCTGGGTGGAGAACATGCACAGGCTCCCAGTTCCTGTCTGAGCAGATCAATAACAACGCTATTGGCTTAGGAGAGCCTGTGTGCTTCCTGCTTCCGTTCTGGCCAGACTAGGCGGAAAGAGAAGCGGAGAGACGACGGAGGAGAGACACGGCCGTGAAGAGGTAAGTGTACCTTTCTTTTTCTTCACCCGCCAATCGATCCGTGCCAGCCTCCACTGACGTCTTATACGTGTGCATTCGCATCTAAAACGAAAGCTTTATAAAGCATTTTAATGGCCAAAACATCAAAGTTGGCAACTTAGGAGCAGGTGTCATTCAAAGTGCAGGCTAGGGTGAGGGGCACGCTCATGAGATGTCTTGGACTGGAGTAATCTGGTTTGAGTGCAGCCACGCAACTCCATTTGTAATACAACTTAGGGGCTTGAGCGACTGATAGCTCACACCAGCAAAGGTGCCTCTTAACAGAAGGTGCTCTCGCATTGAGCACATATAACGATACCACGGCAGAAACACTGACATGTCTGTACCTATTGTAAACCTCTCACAAGCATAAACCAGCATTGGTAAAGCCTGCAGGTCTGACGTTGTCCACTTTGTCAACGCTGGTTTTGTCATGCTGTTTTTTCGCAACTTTATTATTGGGGAAGCCAGCACTCAATCAAAAAACATTGGCTAAAAGCAAAAATATTTTTGATCTCAAAAAGCACACATTGCCAAAGTAGTCCCTGGCAGTCAAGGAAACTACTTTGTATGTGGGTGTGCTCTTTGTGAAAGGGTAGGATTCCGTCACTCAGAGTGAAGTTAGCCAATGGCTGTAGTTGGTTGACCCATTGCCCCATACTGTATGTAGCAGTGGGTGAAAGACAAAAAAGTAAATGACACAATAACAGACCAGTGGATAAACAGGACTGGGGAACTCTCCTTTAATCAAGCACATTATAAATATCATTTTAGTAAAATCAAAAGGTATTGCTTATGCCAGACCTAAAAATAACATGTGGGAAAATTTCAGAACTGAAAATGTATTAGACTGCATACATCAAAAAGTCATGCAAGAAATAAATAGAAAGTAGGGCATAAATTATTTGCCTTACTGGAAGTACACACACTTGAGAAATGCTTTGGAGAAACTGCCTTGACTGCTGCCACAGTAATTTTTATATGTTTAGTAATCACTTGCAAGTGGATAAATGTATCAGAAAATAAGAGATTAAAATGCCTGAAATATAAAAAGTAGGAAGAGAGGGATGTCCTGTATCACTCTTGATGGACAACAGTGTTTAGCTGACATCTAAATTGATGGAAGAATTTTTAGAGGAGTGGGACATTAAACGCAAAAAAGTCACTATATCATCCAGATGCCAATGGCATGATTGAGCGCTTTAACAAAATGGTCAAGGATTGTATAAAGCATGCACTTATCAATGGTCTGAATCGGATGGAAGAGCTAAAAAGGAAAATTTACATGTATAGGTTAATTCCCCATTCATCGACGAGAGTAACGCCGTTCTTGTTGTTCAAAAAGACATTTATGAGTGACATGAGAAGTCTGGCATGGGTGAACAGGATGAAAAGAATGGGGACTAAGAAAGAAACTGAGGATGAGAAAGTGAGAATTGAAATTAAAAGGAGCATGGAAAGAGAAAAAGGAATTCTGAGTAAAAGAAAAGAACGATTTGATGAGTGGATGGCTGTGAAAAACACAAAAGTCGAGGTTGGGGATTGGGTGAAGATAAAAAACCCAAGGAGAGGTGGTTTGATGGATACTTTCAGTCAACTGATAAAGGTTATCAAGGAATTTAAAAATGCGGTGAAAACAGATCGTATTTGGAACTTGAATAGGATAATTCAATTCAATATAACTTTATTCGATCTAAAAACTATAGACCATGAAAGTACATAGAAAATATTACACATGACTGTAAGCACTCAAGAAACTAAAATAATTTTATAGTAAAAACCAGTTAAAAATAAGTGTGTAAAAATTACAAAGTTTAAGAACACATCGAGAAGTGTGCCAGATATCCATACTTTGGCTGAGCAAGGAGATACAAATTAAAAGTCAGGTTTCAATGTGCGGTATAATATTGTTGGCGGGAACTGCATTTGAAGCACGTAAAGGGGAGATAGAAAGAGGACCAAAACTTCAAAATAGGGTCCGCCATGCACTCCCAATATCTCCCATTGATAAGCAGTATCTTTGCCTAATCTATATGAAAAAAACACACTATTCATAGCAACTCTGACAAACTAACCCAGCATAATGTGTCTCGCCCTTAGTGCTGCTTTCAAAAAAGCGCAGACGGTCATGATAATTTCAGGAGAGCACAGACATTGTAAATGGAGGAGGGCTGGTCTACAGCAGCGAAGGCCAAGCCTCCTTTGTAAGGGTCTCAAAAAGTGCCTTTGTGCTACTCTGTGCAAATTACAGAAAAACAAAGTGCATTTATGATTGCGCTGAATGATTATTGCAGAAGCAGGAGGAAATTAAGTTCCCCTCGGAGTCAGAAAAATGTTTAAAGAAAAAAAGACAAATAAATCGTCTCTGCTCTGAAGCGGAAAAGCAGAGCCCGCTCCCATCTTGACAATTTCATTGACAAGTACAGTGGGAAAACGTCTGTGTATAAAAAGCTATAAAAGTGCAACACCGAGGGTTTAGATAATTCGTGTTGCAGCCTAATGTTTGCACGGTGGTTCTTAAACGATTTTTCACCTCCGTCCTAGCGTTTTTGGGGCTGCGACTGGGTTTGGTAATCCACCAAGCTATACCGAGGGCTCCAAAAATATCCCGTATGTAGCTCAACCAGGGTATAGAGCGGGCCCTATCCAGCTTCATACAGTCAGATATAATATCCCTACAGAGTTTAGCGGCGGGGTTCAACCATACGCTGACCCATAATAAAAGAGGTGCCAGTTGGATCTTGTCCTCGATAAAACCCTGTTTTAATTCAAGATGAGTAATGAGACTGGGGGTGGACGGAGGGGTACCTAAGAGCCGTCATAGGAAATGGTTTTCCTCTGTCTGGAGGGAACCGCATTTGCTGAAACCCCATACTCCAGCGCCATAGGTAGCTGCACTAATGCATTGTAAATTATAGACTTTCAAAGGAGGAAACACTGACCCCCTTATTTGCGGTCTAATAAGGTTACAGATAGCGCCCGCAGTTTTGTTTAGTTTTAAACTGACCTGTGCATGATGGGGGTTTCATGACCCTGTTGAATTAAAATTTAGTCCTAAATAACGAAAGCTATCTACAGTCGTCAGAGCGTGCCCATTAATACTAATTTTCTTTAACCTTAATTTAACCGTGCCACAAGACATAATATGCGATTTAGAGTAAGTGGTATTTAAATTCAAGTTGTGCATAAAGGAAGCAAAGCAATTCACCTGATGTCTAAGTGCTTTTGGGATGAGGGCTAACAGTACCGCGTCATCAGCATATAATAAGGCAGAAATAGGAGAACCAGCGATTCTAGGTATGTCTGCGTGGGAAGAAGACAAGCGTGATGTTAGTCCGTTAATATATAAAATAAACAATAAGGGTGCCAGAATACAACCCTGTCTCACTCCAATCTTTAGAGGGAATTTAGAAGAAAGCTCCCCAAGAGAATTTATACGAACCCGGCCTGTAAGATCAGAATGCAGGCAATAAAGAAAATTCACTAGAGGGGGGTCCACGCCTTGGTCCAGCAACATTAACCAGAGTTTGGTTCTGTTCACTGAATCAAAGGCGGTGGATAGGTCCATAAAAGCTAAATAAATAGGAGAACCCTTGGCCTTAGTATATCTGGAAATGATCAGGGCCAGATTCAGGCATTGTGCGGAGGTTCCTAATTTTGGCAGAAATCCAAACTGAAAAGGGAAAAGTATGTTCTTATCAGCTGCCCACTCGACCAAACGGTCATATACGGCTCTGCCAATGATTGTAATCATGCTATCGATGAGGGAAATAGGTCGATAGCACTTGAGCGACATACGATCACCCTTTTTAAATATGGGGATTATTGTTGCAGTGGACCACTAAGGAGGAATAATAGTAGATAATGAGGAGTTAAATGTGTTCGTAATAAGAGGACCCTAGATCTCGGGCATAGATTTCAACAAGTCCATTGGTACCCGTCTGGACCTGGAGCTTTCCCACCCTTACTATGGTGAATGGCCGACTCAGCTTCCTCCAAGGTTAACAAAAAAGGGGAGGAATTCCACAGTCTACTTAAGAGAGTAGCAGACAAATTTGGCTCAAATTCAGTGTGATAAATGGAAGCAAAATGGGTAACCCAGTCCGTGCCCGAAATATTATTTTGCAGTGGAGGGTTAATAGGGGAATTCCTTAAACGGATTAACTTTATTGTGTTCTGAACGGTTTTGCTATCCTTTCCTCAGGACGCGTGCTCCAAAAGTTCCCAGTCTTGTTTGTATACTTCCCTTTTCCTATTAGTCAGTGCAATTTTATATTCAGTGCGAGCCAGGGAAATATCGGTCTTTATCCTGGGGCAGGAATTTAAGGCTTTCCTCAGCTTCTGGTTTGCCAGGGAACAGACCCCGTCAAACCATCTTGGGTCTGAATTTGAGCTGCGAATTGGTTTGAGCGTGGAGTCCCCGATTGTGAGGATTAGCCTATTATAGTGGGAGGCCATAGATCCCTCTACACTATCTGATAGGAAGAAAGGAATTTGTTTACGTGTGACTTGAGCAGAGGAACTATTGACTCTTTTGGGTTTTTCATACGCCAGACTAATCAAAGGCCATCCGAGGAATGATGCGTGATAGTAGCTAAGTTACTGCTACAGGCAAGGTGCTTGAGCGGTAGAAACATGTGATCGCTCAGAGAGTTAGGATCGCCCCAATCTGTGGGCAGAATCTCACATTTGGAAAACCACGATAAAAAAATCGGGGGTGACAAACATATAATCAATGAGGGAAGTTCTCCCCCCTCCTCTAAAGGACGTCAGCGTGTTTCAAGCGCCCCCTAAAATTTCAAGTAAGTCAACCAGGCCGTTGGCCATGAGGTGTTTAGCAAGTTCTGCGCCCCTTGCGTCTTGCAAAGCCTATTCGTGTCAAAGTCTTCCGGCCTGTGACCCCCCTCTAATCTTGGCCTTAAAATCACCGCTAAGAAAAAAGTAAACTTGGGATGCTCGGTTGTTAGCCTTTGATTGGAGTAGGGATACAAAATTAAATAGACTATTATAATGTGTACAGCTAACGTTAGTGAAATTATTATAAAAGGATTTCTCTTTGGAAGAGAGGTTCACGTGAGGAACTTATAAACAACAGGCATGAGTCAGAGAAGGTCACAGAAAAATTGGGTGAGGAGAAAATGCAAACCATCAAAAGGAAAAGCTTACGTATGAGTAAGAGACCAGCCCGCTTCGATGACTGTGTAGGTTTCATTTTGTGGAAATGATAACTTGTGCATATTTTTTTCAGTAATGTGTATATTGTTTCGATTTAACATGCGTTGCATTGTACAATTTTCAGAGCAAAAGATGTACAATTGTAACCTGTTTGATTACCATTATGGGGGAGGTGTGTGGTATGTTGGAATGATAAAGTGCTGACCACTCCAGAATACGAATGTGTTTATTCAAAAGAACAGGAGTTGTAGCTGAGAAGCTGGCGTGGTCAGACCTCTGGTGGATGGGGTCTCTGTATTAGGATAGCAACTCATACATAATAAAGAAGATATCTCATCAACTATATGCGTGAGTCTTCTGCGTTTTCACAATGTGTCACAAAACTAAAAACTTAAACTAGAGGATGTTACAAAGTAAATGCTTTGAGTTATGGTGAAACTACAATATATTAAGGGGATTTGAAAAGTGCGGACAATTGAAAAAGCACATTCTCTCGAGCTCCGTTTTTTCATTCTCAATACTTTATGCATTTTTTAAGCCGACTTCGTCAAGGCCAGGGGATCCGAGTGGATGATTTTTATTTCACACAACAGGCCAGGAACTAATTGATAACAAGCAAAGCAAAATGATAGGGATGAAACTGCAGGAACCTCCGTGGAGCCAGGGCACAGTGGCACAAGTGGCCGAATGGATATTCAGGATGAGAGCAGGTTAAATCTTGGTCAAAGTGTACAGACCAAGCAATAAACCAAGGGATGCAAGGGCTTGGCTCTGTGGCATAGGACAGAGTCTATTAAAAATCACTCGGGCAAATCCTAGGGAAGCCAGTGGTGCCGCCGCTTACTCGCTCGCAGTCATGCTGGAGGCCCTACCGTTCCTGGACATGTTTCTGAATTGTTTCTCCAACCAGCATCGCTTCTCTTTCTGCTTACAGGCACCAGGGGTGATTGGGGCAGATGGTATGTTGATTGAGTTGTTGAACCTCACAGGGAATTAGATTTTGAGTACAGCACCGACTACAACAAGTAATGGTAATTTGGGGGGCTTCGAAAATCTCCAGTCACTCACTATGATGGACAGGGTGCAGTCTACTACAGTACCAGCTTCTCGCCTACTGCGACTGTTGTACATAATGATGGGTCTTTGCTGACTTATCAGAGCTTCAAATCACGGAGGCACAGATATCAGAAGCGAGACCCTCAATCAATAAACCATGTGTCAGTGTTGTCGCACCAGTTTATTTTAGCAGCGCAATAGATTGAGTAGAATGCTAACTTTCCTTGTTGCTGCCACGCTGCACTGACCATCACTAACATGACTGATGACGCATAGTAACGGTGAGTGACATGACTCCTTTGCATCCAACCTACTGGGTTAGTTCTGCTCCAGGGAGCTAAAGCGCTCCTCAGCCAGCAATCAAAAATGAACTAACACTAACTACTGCCAAGTCCATTTTGACATATTCTGTGCTCTGTTAAATAAACGAGAACACAGATGCTGGTAACTTGAAAACTCGTTTTTACAGCTAGCAATCATTTAGGGAATAATGCGCTGGAAGACATACCTATGAACGATAAAGGTGTACAGTTCTTTGGTCTATTGTATACATCTCAACTATCCTTCGTATAAAAATGCTAATTAATAGCTTTACTTTAATCTTTCGTAAATGTTACAAGAACTAATTACTAGGAAAAAAGTCAACAGGATTAAAGCTGAAGTATTTATTATTAGCCACACACGTCAAAGATATAAATATCAGATGTCACAAATGCTAATTAAAGTTGTGCACTTTACATCTTACATTAATAAAATTTCATAAACCTCTTCTTTTCTTTACAGTCATGATCTCCAAAGGCTATTTCCCAAACACTGAATTGGGTAGCAGTAACAATGTTATTGACAGTGCTTCAAAACAGCAAAATAAAAGATAAGGTGTGATGAATAAAACAGCAAACCATTGTAATGTTTGATGATCAGGACATTCGTATAGTGCCCTTTATGTAAAACGTCTCTGAAAGCTACCTATATTTGTTAAATTCTGTGTTCCACAGCTGGGTTGGAGAGACCCCACAGGTTCCCAGGTACTGTGTCTAAGAGGCAAACGATGTCGCTCTGACCAACCCAGATGCTGCTCTCATGAGAGCAGCGTCTGGATTGGGTGGAGAGCCTGCGCCGCCAGAACCATCCACTTCCTGAGGAGGAGCAACTAGGTGGCCGGCAGCGGGAGCGGAGCAGCAGGTAAGTGATTTTAATTTTTTTTAATTTTTATTTTTTTTATTTCCCATCCCCTTCTCTTCGTCCCCAAACCCCCGTCCACACCCCCCCACCCCCCACCGGTTTCGACTGGCGGGAGCCGCCCTGCTGGCATGGTATGGTATCACTCAAAACAGGGTAGTGTGCAGTGTCTTGTGTTATCTATGCGATATGGTGGAGTGGTTTGATGTGGTATACTGTACGCATGGCATGCTGTGGTGTGGTGTAATATTAGGTGGGTTTATGTTGTATAGTAGATGTACAGAGGGGCATAAAATAGTCTAATCGGTATGGGCAGCTTGTTCTGGGGTATGGTGTGTTTTATAATGTGGCATATAGTGGTCTTCAATTGTTTAGAACAGTTCTGGTTTGTGTTGTGGTTTGAGTTATGGTAAGGTCAGATGGGCGAGGTGTGATGTGATGAGGTAGCAGGTAGTGTGATGTGGTGATGCGTTGCATTGTGTTGGATATAGTGCTGTGGTGAGGTCAGATGAGGCCTAAGAAAATGTGAAGTTGGAGGTGGATAAAATTTGTCAGAAGTCTTATTTTGTCTAACTGGCAAATGCGTTTTTAGGCTTGTGGTATGATGTGTTCTAACATGTGAGGTGTGTTTGAATATTATGTGAGGCGATGAGCAGGAGTTATAGTGGAAAATCAACAAAGTGTGGAGGGACAAAAGGAGCGAAAAAGCAAAGCAGGCGGGCAGATGGGTCAGGAAGAGAGAAGCATAGGTATCTGGAGATAGGAGGAAAAAGGGAAAGCAGGAAAGGTGAAGGAGACAAAGGGTGCAAGAAATAGGGAAAAAGCTGCAAAAATGTTGGAAGAAATAGGAAGTGGAGAAAACAGCAAATAAATAGGAGAATTGGGTTAACAGTCATTGGGAGATGGGAATGTTTTGAAAAGAAGGGGGGATGGGAAGAGGCAGAGATGATGAGTGGAACAAGAGGTGGGAAGGAGATGGGAAAATACAAGAAGGAGGAACGGTAGTTTTCAGAAGTAGAAGGACGGAGATGTAAGAGGAGCCATGATGGCAAAGCGGAGAAGTGGGCTATTTTATGGTGCATTCTTCCTTTATTAACTAGAAATCTGATACAATTAGACCTATTTCTCCTTCTAATATCAACATCTGTGGCTGATCAAAGAGTCCCAAGCTTCAGATCCAGTCATTTTTTTTTTTTATAACAAACCAATCAAGTCGTTTATTGCACAGGACTGTGCGCCATCTAGGAAGGGGATTGTATTTTCATTACTGACATCAGTGCTATGAAATAGCCGCTGGTCCCGGACCAGCGTTTTAAAAGATAAAGTAAATTTTAAAAGCACCCTTCACCAACTGGAGGCTCGAGCAGAATATAAAAACTGCTGAAAACAGTAAATGGCATTAGATTAATTTCTAACGGTTTCCTTTGGGCAGCCAAGACTGAAAACTCCATACATCCATAATTAGTGTGTTTAAATTGGGGACCGGCAAAATGACATGGGTTGCAGTCCCTTGGCACGGAATGCATGGAATCAGTCTGCTCTTCAGCAATTTAGGTCATTGCCACAGAGGATTCCATGCATTATGCAAACTACTTTAAAAAAGACTCTTGCTCTTCACCAGAATCCAGTGGAATTCGTGCAAAGGAGGTGTACTATAAAGCATGTGCCCTGGGATATACTGGATTACACCTTAATAATTCATATGACGCAGTCACAGTGGAGGATTCAATGAATTATTGGTAGCAAAAGCAAACAGCATTTTCGTAGTGCATGGATGACCTAGATAGCTATGGAGGGTTAGAAGATGGACATGTGCTGGTGAATACGGACTTATTTACTACACCATAAAAATGAATATGTTATTGATCTTCGGTAATGCTCTTTATGGTGGACACACTAACTGCACACTTTTCACCTTTAGAATATTCCCTAGCTGCCAGACTGGATCCAGACGTTTTCCACAGCAGTGCTCCCAGGTACCACTAGGTGGCACCGTGCGGCTTCACGCAGGCTTCGTTCTGCCCGGAAGTGACAGAGCGAAGCAGAATACAAGCATCAACCACCCATTTGCACCGAATTCGGTTTCTTGCTTGACTCTTTCGGCACCCTCAGACGCGCAGCACAAAACAAATTGGAGGTACCAGTATACAGATCTCTAATTTGGGACCTTTGTAGATGGAAAAAGACCACTCTACAGAACGGGGGGTAGGTGGCCAGTGAGAACTCAATGTTTTGTTTTTTTAAACTTATGTTTATTGGCATTTTGTTAACAACATACAGAATATGGACATAGGACCCTACCTCTGCAAAAGCGTTCAATCAACATAGGGAGAGGAGTTGGCCCAACGGCTAAGGCGGTCGACCTCGAATCTGGGGAACTGGGTTCGAGTCTCGGGAATGACGCTGAACATCCTGCGATTCTGGGCAAATCACTTAATCTCCCCGTGCCTAACAAAAATGAATGTGTCCTCATGTATTGTAACTGGTGCTATGTAAAGCGCTCTGATACCCGATTCGGGTCACGTTCGCGCTATAGAAAACTTTGTAAAAAAACATGACAGGAGCTTGCGAAACAAAGTCATGGTGTGAGAAGCGAATAAGCAATAATCAAAAACTCTCGAGAGCAGCCCCAGTAAAGTTGAAATACACATATCCGGACCAGAATGGCCATGTGTACTGGTCTGAGCCTTCCCCGCCATGCTTACACCAAGAGAGCCCCTGTAGTTGCATAAAATTGCGATATCCCATGTGGCCTGTAAGACCCTGGATCAGGAGATACGGAAGGGAGAAACATGTAAAGTAATTTAAATTCAATGAAAGCAAACTGTCTCAGGGTGCCTGGCGACTGCCGGGAGGGAGTAAAATCAGAGGAGGTGCAGGTAATCAGCAATCAGCGGGTCGAAAGTTCCGGAACATGTCAAGATAAGCTCGCCACATCCAAGGGGAAGTGAAAGGGGGAGGGGGCAAGTGCAACCGAAGATCAGAGGTTGGAAGGCGGGCTACACTAAAGGTAAAGGGGCCAATTCTCCTGAGGGTGCACTCGTTCCAACCCCAGCGCCTGGGTCTCTGCCCTGATCTCCATCAACCAAATCATACCTTTCCCCCGGCTCGGACTCCTCACCACCCTCCGGGTGTTCCCAACTCTCCAACACCTCCGTCCACAGACCAGCTATTGGGCGTCTCCACAGCTCTCCTGCGTCTTTCCTGAGCAACACTCTCCTCAGCTCTAGCTCATGTTGTGACATCCCTCACCCAGGTCTCCAGAACAGGCCCAATCACATACTTCCACGCCATTGCAATACGTCTCCAGGGCAAGAGACGAGCTAAGTTTAAGAACCTAAAAACCTTCCTTCTGAGTCTTGGGTCTGGGGAACCCCCCCTAAAGGCAAGTCTCAATCGTGCACGGGAGCGGGCGATCCAGTGTATTGTGCAATTGAAGTACTACCGCATTCCAGAACAACTGGAGAGTGGGGCATTCCCAAGTCATGTGACAAAAGTCTGCATCGGGTTGTCTACACCTGGGACACTCACGGGGCTCCCCTCCATAAATGAACTGAAGTTGATGAGGTGTAAGGTAGGTCATGTGGACGAAATTAAATTGAATGTATTTCAGCCTCCTATTTCTGGAGACTTTCTTGAGATATGGCACTGTGCTACTCCATTACCAGTCTGAGATATCTCGACCCAGCAACTTGCCCCACCTGGTTCTAAGCATCACCAAGGGTCTCCATACCATATCATTCATGGCCCTGTAGAACCTTATTACCATATGCCGTGACGAACCCATAGACAACAACTGGAGGCTCGTATAGGTCACCGGTTCCTCCCTTCCCCCTTCCCAAAGATCCTCAAAGACCCGCACCAGAGCTTCATAGGTCAGGAATTGTCCCAGGGGCAATGCGTGTTGGGCTGACAGTTCCTCCAAAGGAATGAGGGTGCCCAGGTTATAACAGTCACCAACTGTCACCAGCCCGGCCTCCATCCAGTCAGACAGTTGCCGGACCGTGAGATAGGATCGACATGAGGTAGCCCCACTAGCAGCAGGGCGGGGGCATAAAGTGGCATGTTCCTAGTTTTCACTATACAGCGCCACCAGCATTGTAGGGCCAGCTTAAGCAGGGGACTAGGCTGAGGAATAACCATTGCCGGTCGGAGCAGCCACACAAGCAGCACTTTGGTCCAGTTCTTCTCGGGGGGGGGGTCCCCATCTAGCCATGGGGCTAACCACTGAAGTTGTGCTGCTAGAAAGCACAGCTCAAAATCGGGAGCTCCCAGTACCTCCTCGTCCGGCAGACACTGCAGAACGTCAAGTGACACTCTGTGACGGCTCCCATCCCAGATCAGTTCTCGGGGCAGGACATTTAACTGCCAGAACTAGGTGACCGGTACCCTAACCAGAAGATTTGTAAAGAAATACTGTAAGCGAGGAAGCATAACCATTTTGGAGACGGAAATCCGAGCCATGATTGGCAGCCATAGGGATCTCCAGAAAGGGACACAAGCCTTAAGGGATGAAAGCACCCTTCCCAAGTTGCTCTCTCATAAATTGTCCAGGCTGTGATACACCTGAATGCCCAGATATTTAAAAGATGAGGGCGGACTAGCTCGGACCAGAAGGACAGTCCAAAAGCTGCTGGCCCCCCCGGTGGAACCTCGAACAGGTGGTTTTGGCACTATTCACTCGTAGACCCAAGAGTGTCCCAAACTCATCCAATCTTCGGATCGCAACCGGGGCATCAGCAGGGCCATCAGTCTAATAAAGTAGGTCGTCGCCAGCATAGATTGAAATTATATATTCATGGCCATCTACAACTATGCCACTGCCCATGCCTTCCCGATGAAACAGCTCTGCCAGAGGCTCGATGGCCAAGACAAATTAAAAGGAGGGATAATGGGAAGCCGTCTCGTGCCCCAAAATACATCATATTGATGAGACCGTAGTGCCCGTCCTGACCCTCGCCGTTGGGTCAGAGTATAGCAATGTGACCCATTTAATCTAGCCTTCTCCCAGTCAGCGCATGGCTGCAATTTAAAAAACCCCAGTGAACCGTGTCAAAGGCCATTTGAAGGTCCACCAAAATGAGCATGGAATCTGGTAGAGATTTCAATGCAGGGTTATATAGGACAAGATAGAGCGCCTGAGGTTAAGGGAGGTACTGCATGACGAAATAAAGCCCTTCTGATCCCTGTGGATCAGTGCCGGCATGTGAGGCAGCAATCGAGTGGCCAGAACCCTACTGAGGATCTTGAAATCCATGTTGAGCATGGACAGGGGCCGGAAAGAGTGTGCAGGAGAAACTACCTCTTTAGTCTTAAGGAGGGGCACTACAATCCAGTTTCTCGTGAATTCGGCAAGGCTTCCAAGCTCAGCCACTGAGTAGAGCGTCTCCAGCTGACCCATAAATATGGAGAAAAACTCCACAGGGAGTCCATCTGGGCCCAGCATTTTGCCGATAGCAATTTCTTTAATGGCATGCTTAATCTCTTGTACTGTCACCGGACCCCCAGATCCTCCCTGGCCACATAAGGTAAAGTCCATCTGCAGGCCTTCTGGAAGAGTCTGTGGGCAACGATAAAGCCCGTATTAGTAGTCCCGAAAAGCATCAATAATGGCCCCTGGGTAATAGATTTATGCACTATCCACGGCTCGAAGGTGGGTGATGGGCGCGTCTCGTGTTTCAGGTTGAATGAGCCAAGCCATGAGCCTCCCCGGCCTTCCCTCCTCCTTATGAGCCAAGGCTATATCATTTCTATAGTCGTGACAGCGCAAACATTCTATAGTAGTATTGTAGCTCCTTCGCCTCAAGGAGTCTACAGTGCGCCGCGGAATCTGCCTTCAAAGCATTATCCAAGGTGTGAATTGTGGCATCTAGTCCTCGCAGCTCCTTGTCCACTTCCCTCCTAACTCCCACTGATTAACCCAAACAGTCTTCACGGACCACTACCTTAAACGCCTCCCATTCCATCAGGCCAGTAGACGCCACGCCCTGGTTAACATCAAAGTACCCCTCGATTGTAGTTTGTAGGGAGTCCCTATAACAGACGTCCTTGAGGTTTTCCAAGTGGGAATCACCAAGCGATCAGCAATCAGCCAGATCCCCAGAAGCAATGGGCTGTTATCCGACAAGGTATTCAAAGTGATTCGCGTACCGACTCAACCTGCTGGAAAACAGAAACCTGTCCAGTCGAGTATGTAGTGCAAGGATGTGGGAATAGTAGGAGTAATCTCTTTCTACCCTGTGCTGGGTGCGCGAGATGTCAGTTAGCTCCCAGTGCTGCAACCATTCACGGAGGCCCAACACTAGTCGATGTGCGTGCCTCCAGGTAGGGTGGGGAGGTGTCAATCCAGCAACACATCAGCATCGCAATTAAAGTCGCATCCCAGGAGCAGATTATCTATCGCTAGTTGCCCCAGGGGCGCTGAGAGGGATTAGAAAAAAGCTACCTGGTCCAGTGCATAAATGTTCCCACGTTTTATTTTCTTACCTAATAATCTACCCTTGACCAAGAAATATCTCCCTTCTTTATCTTTGGAGGACTGTTCGAGCTCAAAAGGGGTCCCGGCACTCATCCACACCAAGGCTTCCCGGGCATATAAGAGGTGTGGCGTATAACTGGCCACGCCATCTGCGCCGCAGGCTCTCCACACCTGTAAGGTGGGTCTCCTGTAGCATAGCAATGTGCACCCCCTGCATCTAAGATACTTGTGGATGTTGTGTAGCTTGGAGGCGGACTCCATCCCCTAGTTGTTTCATGTCACAAATGTGAGACCTGAACGTTGAGTAGCCATCTATCCAAACAGTATACAAGTCCCTCGCACTCAATCCTAAACCAGCGCCGCTCCCACGCCCCGCCCCTCCCCAGAACACGCACCGCAGTCCTCGAGACAAACAAATACTCCAACTGCAAACTCCCCAATTCAAGAGCAGCATAGCAATGACTTGCCACCCTTACCCTTGAAAAAAACCATATTGCACAATATCATAGGTGTGACTCTTCCAGACTCCTGGAAGGGGCTAAGTGTTGTGTCACAGGCAAAAGTTGTCTGACTTCGTTCGTTCCGCTCCAGACCTGGCACAGCATGCCACCCGGGAACAAGTGGTGACCCTGATTAGGCCACCCAGACACCCCTCACCCAGGGGTCTAAGGGTAATCTGTTTAGGTGTTCACTGTGACCCCCACAGTCATTGCAGAAGTGGGCAAACTATACTGCCACCAAAAAGGGAAGCGAAAAAGGCAAGGCCTTCATCTTCTCACCACAACCAGGGGGGAGCCCCAGAGAGGAGCAAATCCTAGCCAACAAACATATCCAAGCTTCGCCAGGTCAGATCAGGTCCTCCGCTGACTGCGGGTCACCTCTGCCCTGCCATCCTCAGATTCCAAATCCACTGACTGGCGTTCCGCTGGGGAACCGGTCTCCAAGTACTGTGATCTCTGCTGTCTCTTGAAGTGCAGCTGCCTAGAATTTCTCTGTTTGGGATCTGGATGGTTTCTTTAGAGTCCCTCTATGACCTGCTACCCAAAAGCATTTTCTGGGCCTGCGCTTGGTCCCGCACCCATGGCTGGAGGCGCCCACTCCGACCTGTAGGCGTCCAGCCATTCCCATGCCATTTTGGGGTCTTCACAGAAGTGTGTGGTATCATCCAGCATTATTGCCAGTTTGGCCTGGAACAGTAATGCAGACTGGGAAGAGTCCCCTGCTCCCGCCTGGGAGCCTGACAGTTTCGCTTTTGGCTTCTCCACGGTTGCTGAGGGGGCCAAGTCACGATATGGGCCCCGGTGGGCGCTGACAGGCACCTGACACCTGAGAGCAGTCCTCACACAACGGCCAGTCAGGGCTACAGTGTCACACTCGTACTAGTATCTTGTGGGTCATGTGGCCGCAGGAGCAAAGTACAGAGGAGCCTTGCAGACCCACGCCGTCACCCATCTGCAGGTAAGTCAGTGCCAAGCACCGATGCATGCCCCGAGCTACCTCACTCAAGCAGTTCGTGCCCCCCCCAAGCAAAGTCACTGCTCCTCACCTCTGCTGGCAGGCACTGCCGCTGTACTCTGCCATGAGGGGGGGTCCACCTCTTTCCAGGGAGCACACCCGGATCAGGAGCTCCTCGCAGCAGGCCCTCCAACTCTGAGGGGGCGTTGCAAATTCCAACTGCAGTAGGGATCCAATGACCAGTGTGGCAAGCCACGATCACGAGGCTGCCCTGTTACCCAGGTGGGCAGTGCCAGCTCGTATAAATGCCCCCAAGTGCTAGGCCCAAGCGTCACAGCCACAGCGCCTGGCGCCATACACCAGTCACAGTGGAAGGTGGGGGGCCCATATGAGAGCCACATTTGCATTGTTGCCGCAGGTCTCCCGGAGCGCGCAGTCAGCCGTCTCCAGCAGGAATGTGGCCTTTGGCCCACATCCGCATTCTCCGAAGGCCCAGCAGCCGTCGCTCCAGCTCCCGGGTCTCCCTGCCGGATGGGGCCCAACACTGCTTAACAGTCACAGGGGCAGCCCATAGGAGACTCCTCGTCACCGCAGCGGCTCCGCTCCCCTGAGGCCCATTGTCGACAGCCTCAGCTGCGGTATGTGCGTCAAATAACCGCCACCCTCCAAACAGGCCGATCAAGCGCCTCCTCACTGCTCAGGGGGTTCCAACACCCTCAAAAGCACCCCACAACACTGGGGAGCCATCCCTGGGGGTCACAGCAAGTGACACCTGCACAGTTCTGGGCCCAGATGGGACCCCGGGTAACTGATGGGTCAGAATGAAAAACAGGCTGGAGCGGAGCAGAGGGATTGAGCGTCTGCCATCTTCGGCTGATAAGCCACACCCGTGAGGATTCAATGATTAGATAAAGTATCCACCGGAAAGAGCGTCACCAAAGATAAATAAGAACAACTTCTGATGGATACTTATAGCCGCAGATTCATCACCATTAGAATAGATAACAAAGCAGTACCTCCCATGTTGGAAGATCTGAGCACTGGACCCAGACCAAAATGACCTGCAGGACTGAACAGGCAAAATGACCCATCAGTCCTGGCTGTGAAGGCAATAGTGCTTAGTGACCGTGTGCACCGACGCCCATGTGGCAGTCTGGCAGGTGTCCAGAAAAGGCACTCCGAGTGCCAATGCAGAGCTGGCAGCCTTGACCCTGGTGGAAAAACCCTCAGACCTTCCCGAGGCTGCTCTTTTAGCCAATGCATAGCAGATCTTAATGCAAAGGAATATCCACCATGTCAAAGTCCTTTTCTGAACTCCCTTTCCTTTTTTTGCCCAAGAGAACATCACAAAAAAATGATCGTCCACCCGAAGGTCATTGGGGCAATCAATGTAAAGGCTCTTATGTGTTCCGTCAATGGAATCTCTCCTCTAATTTTGACGGCTGAGGCAGAGAAAAGAACTTTGGGAAAGTGATGGAATTGTCCAACATAAAAAGGCATCACAAATTTCAGCAAGGTGGCTGGCCCTGCTACTGAGCACCAGCTTGCAAGGAAAAACTTGTGTAGGGTTGCTGCACTGAGAAACCCTGGAGCTTACTTGCGCAACAAGATGAAGGTCTGATAAACGAAGAAAGGCCGAAAGGGCCCATAAATAACCTTTATAAGAACCCACAGCAAGGCCTTGCTGGGACAAAGAAAAAATAAATATTAAAATACCCGGCAACTTGGCTTGCACAGGGTTTGTTTTGAGGACTCCACACCAGGTCACAAGTTTGTCCCAGCATCCAGTGTAAATACACTTCACGGAAAGTTGCCTAGAAGCCAGGAAGAAATCCACACATGGAGGTGTAGATTGCGCAGTTTTGGATGGAGAGCCCTACCTTACTGCTGCAACAGAAGATCCTCCTGAAGTGGTACCCTAATCAGAGGGCAGACGCTCATGTTCACAAGTTCCAGGTACCACACTCTCCTGGCCTAATCTGGGGCCACTAAGATGACTAGGGCTCAATCGCTCCTGATTTTCTTCAGAACTCTGGGCAGGATAGGCAAAGGTAGGAAAGCATCCATGACCTATGTGTTCCACCCCAGTTAAAATGCATCTTCCTTTTAGGACGTTTGTGGGAACTCCAGCGAGCAAAGGTTTGAACACTGCACATTCTAAGCAGTGGCATAAAGATTTAGCCAGGGTTCAGATATGACTTCAGATCTTTGATCAAGAATCGCTAAGTTGGCATGAGGTTCACCGTCATCTAGAGATGGTCTATGAATGACTGAAAAGCCCGCCTTCAACAGCTAGTCATCGAGGTAGGGAAAAACTGGTCCGCAACCACTGAAGATAGGTGGTGACCACTGCCCGCACTTTGGTCTACACCAGAGGGGCGTTAGTAAGGCCGAAGAAGAGCATGGCAGATTGAAAATGCTCTTGACCAACCACAAACTGCAGGTAATGTCTGGGACTGTAGAACGGGCACATGAAATTACACTTCCTGCAGGTCCATGGCTATCATCCAGTTGCCGGGATCCAAGGGAGACAGAACATGGGCCACTGTAAGCATTTTGAATTTGTCATGCCACAGGAAGGCATTCAGATGGCAAAGATCTAAAACAGGACGAAGGCTTTATCCTTCGGCATGAGGAAATAACAGGAGTAAAACCCAGTGCTTCAGAGTCCGGAAACTTCTCAATGGCCCCTTTGGATAGTACAGCTCCCATCTCTTGCAACAAAAATGGATAAGTACTCCTCTGAAAGCCGTTCTGATGAGAAAGTAAGCTGTGTTGGGCCAGAAAGGAATGGAAGAGCATAGCCCTGGCTCGACCATCTGGATTTGGTGGGTTGCACCCTGGAAGAAAATACTAGATCTTGCCTCAAACAGGGTGGTTTTGTGTCGCTTAGGCCAAACTAAAGAGGCTTGGAGGCTTATGCTGCAGAGGAAGGGGACTGGAAAGACTGGTGCCCTACGCTTTGCAATCCTGAATCCCGTTCCCGGCCATGAAAGGGCTGCGGTGGTGGAGGGGCCTGGCGGTGTCTATACGACAATTCTCTGGAGTAGCCTCAAAAGGGCCTAAACTGATGAAATAACTGTCTGGCAGGGGTAGAAATGCCCAAGAACACACTGTGGCTCAGTTTTCTTGAAGCGTTCTAGGGCAGAATAAGATTTTCCAACAAATGGGAGGAATCTATCAAAAGGCATAACCATAAGGGATGCCTGCACATCTCCAGAAAAACCTGTTGATTCCATCTACGCATATCGACAGAGCACCACCTTAGTGCCGACTACTCGCCCAAAGCAATCAGTAGTGACCATACCTGCATGAATCACATATTTGGCTGTATCCTGACAATCCTGAATGGTCTGAGCCAAGGAGGACCTAACTCTTCCACAAGAGAGCAGGCATATAACGGCCTTGTAGGCAAAGTGCACTGACCGACTTCAAGGCGAAGCTTGCAGAAGATAACATTTGTTTCCCAAATGCCTCAATCCTTTTGACTTACTGTTTAGGATGGGGCGGCATGGGGAATAAATTAGGATTGACCTTGCTGGTGGAAGCTCGGACCACCAAACTTTAAGGAGCAGAATGATGCATTTGAAAAATCAGGGTTGCCAGGCGGCGCACTGTGGTGCCTGGCAACCTGCCTGTTCACCGTTGGGAATAAGCAAGGCTTAGACAAAGTGGCCCTAAGAACGTCAGTTAGGGCCCGGTTGTTGGGAGTATGGGCTCAGAGGCAGCAGGCCTAGGTTACAGAACTGTTCTCTCAACTTCAATAGAAGGAAATAAGTAGTAGGTCCAGGACTTCAACAGCACGTCTCATTACCGCTGTAAGGGAAGGACTCTCTTCCTCTGGTGGCCCAAATGGGGGGAATCAATCCTGTATCAGGGTAGCATCAAGTCTACTGGCCTCCTGTAAATCCATGCATGAACTTCCATCATAATATGGGAATAAATCATCCCCATCTCCCCACTGTTATCTCAGAGCAGTGGTAAACGATGGTCAGAATCGAAACCAGAAAGCTGATGGAGCCTCAGAGGAAGGCACTGCATTAGTGGGAGTGTATTGACTGGATCAGGCTGCACGTGAACGGGGGGGCTAGAGTTGAGTTGGAGGGTGACCTAGGTCGTTGTTGAGATGGATTCGGCTTGGGGTGGGACACTGGGGTCGGCAGTGGATCCCCTCTGACGCCGGCGACTTCGGGACCATCCTCAATGAAAGAAAGTCCATCGTAAGTCTTGGAGCCAGAATGAAGCTCTTGCAGAACACAGGACTTAGAGACTGCAGAGGACACATTTGCAGGCAGTAACCCAAATGGAAGCCTCTGTGGATCTTTAGGGAACGAAGGCATGGTAGAGGGAGCCATAGGAGTGCAAAAATACACAGAATGGCTCCTTAAAGGCTATGACCTGCTGCGTTGTTGCCGATGGCCTGGGGAAACTCGAGGCACATCAGAATCAACTGTGGGATCAGCTACTCAATTGGGGATTGGAAGCAAGATTGAGTGGCACCTTGACACCCTTGTGACTTTTCTTTAGATAGAAAGTGGTGGAGTGGGTTCGAGACCTGCTCCGCCTTCTTGTGTTTTCGCTTAGAATTTCGACTAATCAAAGGACTTTGACTGTGATGAAGGCATGTCACAGGAGAGGCCTCGAGAGCAGGAACAGGCCGGCGCCCTAGACTTGGAGAAGGACTTACGCAAGATCTGTGACTACTTTCGATGTTTAGCGACACAGTTTCACTTCACAGCCCCAGACAGTCTTTGGGTGTATGATGACGCACGTATTGCACGACTAAGCATTGTACCCTTAGCCCCGTCACCAAAGACACACCTTGTGCAGGTTCATTACCGACATCGATTTTCAACGTTCAAGGCAAAGAAGCAGAAAGAAAGGAACTGATATCGGAGAGGAGGGGTGGCACCTATATGCAACTCTGCTCATCAAGAACGAACACAATGGAGAGCCAATCAGCGAATGGGAGCACTGCTATGGAAAACTTTCAGATCCAATCTGGCATCTCGGGAATATTCTAAAAGTGAGAAATCTGTGATTAGAAGTATTCATCAGAAAGAGTGGCACTAAGAGCAACATATCCAGCAATAATGATGAATGTTGCTGTTCTTACTGCTTCTATACCAATATGAAAGATATAATAAAATGAAGATTTTGCAAGGCACGATCCGACCTTTGGTGCAAAAGCAGTGTTAATCTTTTTCTTGCTTTTGCAATAAGAATGAGGGAATAAGGAAGCAAATTACTACACCCCCCAAATACATAAGTCTAATAAGGGGAGTAGAGAGCAGAAAACCAGTGAAAACTCACCAACTATGTAGCCAAATGCACCTCTCCTGGCACGGAGGACATAAAGAATCACAGACTAAGGCCTCTCACCATAGTCACCAGTCTGCAACTGTACCGCCTCTCTGGAGTCAGGGAGAAGATGAACTGCCCAGGACCTCACCATGTTAACCTTTACAATCCTCCCCTATTCAACTGTATAACCACCTACCAAATGAGCAAACATACGCAACAGCCTTTTACCTAGGTCGGCGCTATAGAAACACAATATATTTACATACGTACACACATGCATCTAGAACAGCTACTAAATGGGAGCAAGTTAACTTAGAAAGGTCGGTACAGTCCCGGGCACACGTAACGAGGATATAATATCAGGAGAAATGTCTCATACTGCAGAAATGTAGAGGGTCTACACCAGAATGATAATCATAGGTGTTTAATATAGTAACAGAGCATAAGCAACCAGCCAAAACAAAAGCAACCAGCCGACACGTGTTTCGTCACAAAGGGTAGTAACCCGTGACTCTTCAGGGCTGAAAGGCGGTGCCAACAAGGTGGATTCAAGTGACCGTTCAAGAATCCAAAACGGCAATGAGGAGCAGTGCGAACCACGGTAGGTGGACTACTGCCAAATGTAAGGAAAGGAAGACGGATATCGCCGGGCGGCGGATAAGCCAATGAGGACTAATGACCTTCAGAAAAGTCGATGCAGTCTGTGGCGATGAGATTAACCAAGTGCTAAGTAGCACAGGGGGGAATATAGAATTAGGCGTGCCAGGTCAGTAGTCCAGGACGACAACGGCGGATGCGCCGGAGTACAGGAAACTGGGAGAAGTGTTGTTCAGGAAGGAAAATGGTTCCGGATGAGACATTTCTCCTGATATTATATCCTCGTTACGTGTGCCCGGGACTGTACCTACTTCATTTGTGTGGATTTCTATCCATACCATCACGGGGGTTTTAGGGCATATCCCCTGACCTGGTTTGCACCGTTCACACTCCTAGTATAACATAAACTCAGCGCGAATTAGCTTGAGCGCCATTATTCCTGTCAATACTAAAAACCCCACACTGATACAAACTTAGAAAGGTCTTCCAAACCCGATACACAGTAGCTGGCAGCTGCTCTCTGTTCAGTTAAGTCTAGTACATACCAAATCACAGCAAAGAGTGCGCAAATCAATACGCTTTGTTAGGGGGCACAACAGCACCTAGAAGAGAAAACATGTTTAGAATGATCTGGTGGCCAAGCATGCTATTTGAACTGAGAATGAGGCGAGCCTGGGAAATCGTATCAAATCCCTGTAACATATATGTTTAAAATAACAAAAGAGGAAAACATACAGCACTGGTTAGCCAGTGCTTTCCCCAGTTGTCTGGAAGTAACAGACACGATGATGGTTATTAAACGGCGCATCCCGTAACTAAACAGTGCAAGAGATAGTCTTCTAGTCCCCTGCAACACACAGCAAAGATGGGCAACCTCCACAGGGCATCCTCTAAACGGCATAGCAGGCAAGGCATTATTTTGTAATGCCAATGAGCCTATAGCGTACTGCGGGTAACCCCTCTCTAGAGGTAATGTAGGTGTATTGAAAAGATGCCAAAATGTAACTGCTCTATCGCAGGCGATCTTGAGGGTGCTAATTATCAGCAGGTAGGGTAACCCAGCATGTCAAAGTTGACACACTACCCACTCACTGTAATTGTGTCAACTGATTATATGTAATTTTGTGTCCTAGGGAACCTAATTCTTTTCTGCTCTTTTTGTTGTAATTACAGGAGACAATACATCAACCGCAGAAATAAAAGCAGTTTACTGTTAAGTATGCATGCATGCATAATATGCTATGCTTATAATCAATGTGCACTATTTTTGGACATTTCACCCCGACTACCATCAAACAGTTCTCTTCCATGCAATATGATTGTGAGAATTTGAGGATGCCATCACAGCCACTCTACCTCTATGTCCGAGGAAGGGAGCCCTTGTTACTGGAGACTGAACTGGATTTTTAGATCAGCTTAAACTTGCTCAAACTGAACATGCTTGCAGTACTGCAAGCAAGAGATACCTCTTTTCCTAAGCATGCGCCTCACTTCTTCTCCATTATGTACGTCTGACTGGTCTCAAGTCTGGATAGGGAAAAGTAAATCTTCAAAAATACTTCAAACTGAAATAAGAATGCAACTATCTGCCTTCCATGAACAAGGGCAGTGACATGTCCTATTCCTTTCAAGGCACATGTAACACACGCAAAAATAAATAGCTGCTGATGGGGCTCAAGAGGACATATTACCACACAACTGGTCACCTAGAAATAAATTCCAAAACAATTTACAAATGGGCAGCAATGAATAACATCACTTTCTTCAAGTAATCCCACTGTATCTTTTAGGTGCTCTTTTCCCTGAGTGAACTGCCAATGTACTCAACAGGTGTCGTGTAGTTGCTAAAAATACATAGGATCTGCGTGTTTGTAGGTAACAAACTAAGGGATTGGTGTCTAGACTGATTCCGGACATCCCCAAAGGATATGTCAGCCTATAGACCAGCTAGTTCACAGTGCCACCATAAGCCCCCTAACCTTACCAAGGAGCGAATAGTTTCTGGCAACCATTGAACATGACAACCCTTGATCCTTCAGGGATCGTGGAAACAGTACAGTACTTTTCGCTCAACCATGCTCACTTAGTTTCGGAGCGATACACAGAATAAACGTTGGGGACACAATGTTGAAGACCCATACGCCCACTGCCTCCTTTTGATGCTATAATTCTTAAAAGAATTTACACTAGAAAGTTTTGAGCTTGTGTGCCCTTCCCAGAACCACCCTGATACTATATAAAAACCTTTAACCGGGCAGACAACAACGTTGAGAGTGCATCAATTGTCCCCTATTGCAGGATACGTTTGGTAGTGCTCTCTTTTGGGTATCCTCCTTGAGTGCCCCTCCCTTCCCTGCTCACAGACACAACCTTTGCGAAGAGCGGGAATCACTGGGGCATGCTCCATGTGGGAGTGCCCCCGGCAAAGCTACACGGAGGTGAAAAATCCCTGCATCTCAACCTTCCTGATACAGTAATTAGGCAGAATGGAGAACAGGCCTGGCCGGGAAAACTTCTTCACCTTGCACATCAGAAACTGCAGCCCCAACCTCACCCCTGCAGCTACATGGGAGGAAGGAGGGACAGTGCTCAGGAAGAACTAATCTGCAGCCCCTTGCTAACAAAGTCCAGAAGGACCTCGTCAGGGGTAGTAAGCGCTACATAAATACAGTGACAATTATAATGTTGGACTTTGTGTAGAATTACTGGGCAAGCTACAACACTGCTAGAGTGCCTTTCCCAATTTGGGTTAATTAAAAATACATTTGGCTGTGGGTTTATTTGCTAGCTGAGATCATTGGGCAGAACAGTCTGCACTTCCAGGGGTACTAGGACGATATTTTGATAAGGACACATATCAATAGGTAACAAATTTTATCAAGCTACCTTGTATTTTCACAGACGACAGTCCAGTACGGTTAGATATCCAGCTCGAACAGAATTGGACAACACCTATGAACACCATAATGCTACTCAAATGCAATTAATGCTCATTTGTCTCCAACCTTCAGATTTAGGTTGCTCACTCCAGAGTGCATAGAAAATTGGCTCACACAGCAAAATTAGATATTCAGAAGGCAGATGTCCAGAAAGGAATCTTCCTCCCACCCTTCCTCTTCCCTCATCCACAGACTCTCACGTGTCACTTTACTAACAGTATCCATGAATGCCAAGGCCCCACTCCCTCGGTGCCAAAGTAGCAAGTCACATACTATTTCACAAGTCATGCTATCTACAGTGACCCTGGTCATCAACAGTGACTCAGTCACAATCAACATCAAAGCTCTCAGAATTCAGTGACTACCAATGTCAAAGTCCCCCACACCCACTCACAATCACAACCTTCTCAATCTATCACTTTCTGGTTGGTGCTTTAACAGAGACTCTCACTGAGAATGGAGTGGCAGACATCTTGTTAAAAATCCTAGTTAGCCACTGTATACAAACAATTCAAATTCAGGAATGTATGGTAACCTGGGTGGTCAGAAGCTCTTTGATTTGGTATGTGATAGAAATAAAGGTGTGCTTGCTTGGTGCAGTAACTGCTGTGCCTCTGTAGGATGGGAATGGTATTGGGCGTTGCTAAAAGGTCCACCACTTGTACTGGCCTGACTTTTTTCCAGCAGTATATCAGATGCATATTAGTCGAACATGCCAACATTCTATGGCCATGGTACGGGGGGAAAGGAGGTACACTTGGGAAGCACACAAATAATTTAACAGTGAAAGGTGCTGTGGCTTCTAGCATTTTTCCAAAATTGAAGAACATACTGATCTTGCAATAAGAGAGATAGGTTGGTGGTATTAAAACTGATGTGGACAATCATAGTTTGAGAGAGACAACTGTCAACTAGACTATGAAAAGACAGCAGAGTATCAGAACGTGAAATAGACAGCTGGAAACCAGAAAATGAGAGGCTAAGCCTGCAATCAAAAAGCACTGGCGTGATGAAATCTTTTTTCAAGAGAGGCCTAGCATCATCAAAATGTAAACAAGAGAGAGGTCTCTTTCCTGCTAAAGAAAGTCAATCATGCAGCAGAGGATGTCAACAACTACCGACCTCTCTCTCTCCTCAATTGGCTGAGATAACTGTTTGAAAGATTTGTTGTCAAACAACTTTCGGCCTACCTTGAAGGTATCGCTGCTTTTGACCTCTGTTAGGTTGGCTTTTTCCCTGGTAGTGGTACAAAAACACAGCTATTCAGAGATGGTAGTAGATAAATTAGATTTAGAATGAGGGCCAAAAACAATAGATGAGTCATAGCTTCCTCCAGTTAAATTCCAACATAATGGAGTGAATACTTGTGGGAAAAGACAGGCTTTGGTGAGATGGCTCTCTTTGACCAGACACTAGGAGAGACCTCCTGTATCGGCACCAGAAATTAAATATCTAATAGCACTTGACGAAGATCTGTCTTTTAAGAGCCACAATGAGATGTTCTTCGGCCTTCCTCCTTACACTTTTGTCAGCTGCAATCTGTGCAGAACTTTGCAGTACACTTTGTCATGATCCAATGTGAGACGCCTGCAGAGGTTTGCCCTGGGTTCTGAGATTATTGTTTTAATTTAATTTGTCTTACGCAAAAGCATTTAATGGCCAGGGTTCTTTACGCATCACTATTCATGTTCTTCATCACAAGATGTCCAGATCTCTTCGATCTGCCACTTGGTCTCTCCTCCATCTCCTGCATTAAAAATCCTTGCTTAAGGGAAGATCCCTTACAGCCTTAGCACCGAAACGGAGGAATGACTTCCACAGGTGATCAGCCAAGTTCAAGAACAACTGGATTTTAGAAGAATCTTGAACATTGTTCTGTTTGCATTTTTAATGCGTTGGAAATATTTTTCTAGCATCAAAAAGCCACTTGTTGGCGTTTGCTGTGCTTTAGAAATGTTTTACAATTTCAGAGATTGAGCTGGAAATGAGGAAAGAAGACAATGTTCAATCAGAAAAAGAGAGCTTGTAGCAATCAAACAGCACAAGACAGATATAAAGGCAATCAAATACTTGACAGGAAACAAATGGTCAATCAAGTAGTTATGTGTGTGATACAGTGAGAGACAGGCAGCTGCTATATAAGAATCAGATCAATTTTGGACAATACCTTAGTGCAGGAGGTCTAAACGTATATTATTTTCTCAATTTTTGCAACCAATATTTTGGAAAGAGATCCTCCACAGCCACCATTTAGAAACATGTGTGACTACACTTTTTTATAGAGTGTCGTAGGCACAGCAGTGTAAATAAACAGGAACAATACATGCCTTAACTTTGTAGAACCCAAAGGTGTTTTGGTCTTTTCAAAGGGGCATGTCTGGGTCTCACCCCCCCAAGCTGCTGTCAAAGGTTGAGAACTGTTTCTTATGGTGAGAACTCCGAGTAATAAGTACATTTATGAAACCACTTGGTGCAGCTGTAAAAAGTGTATGGTCTGCAGGCCACAGTGCACAGCACTTTTCAAGTAACACAATGTGGGATATTCTGTAAAGGGCACACTTGTTACTTCACTAGAGCTGCACAGTGCTTTAATTTGAGCCAAGAAAGTGCCATGCTTCTTCACCTGTCAAAAAAACTGCTCACCCCCTTAAACATCAGCTATTCAAACATAAGAAGCAAAATGACAAATGAGAAAGCCTGGTGATGCTTTTCAAATGAGTGCTACTTGGTATATTTCAGCTGTTACTATATTTATCTTATGCATGTAAATAGGTTAATCTTACTACCTCGCATAACAAACAAATCCTGAAGTAAAGCTTGGCAGTGTCTGGAAGGCAATGGCAGTTTAATTGCAGGGAGGAAGAAAGGCGCTGAAATCAATATTATGCTATTACTGGCAGCTTTGCATGGACAAAGCCTGAAAACCAGAGGAGCCTGGGCAATCAATAGACTCAAGGCAGTGCATTCAGTGGTGCCCTTCGCTGGCACGATCTTGTCCCTACCTCAGCTGATGCTCCCTCAGATTGGACAAGGCTTCCATTCCATGGAGGTACGAGTACACGATCTCCAGGTCCTGCAAATGACAGAAAGGTGTCAGTCAGTGCCGTAAACGCACACAAAAGCACATGACATTGCAAACATGAGAGATTTCAATATTTTCTATATCGGCAACATGGTACCTTTCAGGCACTTAAGGGCGCTTTGAGATGCTTGGTGGAGAAAAATGAGGGTGCAGGAAGAGGCGCGGAAGTAAGGAGGGGTCAGTGAAAAGAGAGGGCACAGGCATAGGAATAAGGATGGGCCGGGGTGAGTGGCCACAGAGAGCGGTGGAAATATATGTGGGGAGAATGACAGGAATGGGCATGGGAAGCAGTGCAAGGTATCATGGAGTGAACGGAAGGAATGAGTAAGGGGGATAGAAGTGTATATGGAGGGAATGGGAGCATGTATATACGGGGAGAATAGGAGCAGTGCGTTATAAGGTGGGCGTGTATATTTGGGGAGAATGGGAGCAGTGCGTTATAAGGTGGGTGTGTATACGGGAAGAATGGGAGCAGTGCGTTATAAGGTGGGCGTGTATATATGGAGAGAATGGGAGCAGTGAGTTATAAGGTGGGTGTGTATATAGGAAGAATGGGAGCAGTGCGTTATAAGGTGGGTGTGTATACGGGGAGAATGGGAGCAGTGCGTTATAAGGTGGGTGTGTATACGGGAAGAATGGGAGCAGTGCGTTATAAGGTGGGTGTGTATACGGGAAGAATAGGAGCAGTGCATTATAAGGTGGGTGTGTATACGGGGAGAATGGGAGCAGTGTGTTATAAGGTGGGTATGTATATATGGGGAGAATGGGAGCAGTGCGTTATAAGGTGGGTGTATATATATGGGGAGAATGGGAGCAGTGCGTTATAAGGTGGGTGTGTATACGGGAAGAATGGGAGTAGTGCGTTATAAGGTGGGTGTGTATATGGGAAGAATGGGAGCAGTGCGTTATAAGGTGGGTGTGTATACGGGAAGAATGGGAGCAGTGCCTTATAAGGTGGGTGTGTATACGGGGAGAATGGGAGCAGTGCGTTATAAGGTGGGTGTGTATATATAGGGAGAATGGGAGCAGTGTGTTATAAGGTGGGTATGTATATATGGGGAGAATGGGAGCAGGGCGTTATAAGGTGGGTGTATATATATGGGGAGAATGGGAGCAGTGCGTTATAAGGTGGGTGTATATATATGGGGAGAATGGGAGCAGTGCGTTATAAGGTGGGTGTGTATACGGGAAGAATGGGAGCAGTGCGTTATAAGATGGGTGTATATATATGGGGAGAATGGGAGCAGTGTGTTATAAGGTGGGTGTATATATATATATTTATATATATGTATACATATATATATGGAGAATGGGAGCAGTGCGTTATAAGGTGGGTGTATATATATTGAGAGAATGGAGCTGTGCAGTATAAGGTGGGTGTATATATATGGGGAGAAAGGGTATTGAAAGTGTGGAAGTAGAGGTGACAGTCGGGGGAGTGTGAACAGAAGTAAGCAAGGTGGTAGCGGTGGAGCAAAGGAAGGAAGCCCAAGTGGGTAGAATGCGAGGGGGCGCACACAGTGTGGAGTAAAAGGAACGGAAGAGTTTAAGTAGAAGATCATCTTAGAGTAACACAAGTAAAGGTTGGGAGAGCAGGAGGAAGCAGCCACGAGGAAGGAAGGTGAGCACAGATGGCTAGAGCTGGAGAACAGGGCACATGGGAGGGGGTGAAATAAGAGGTGAAGAAGAGGAGGTGTGGTGGAAATAGAGGAAAAGGTGGTGAGTGGGAAGCATGTGTATCAGAAGTGAAACAGAAATACAGATTTGGAGAGGCAAGGTGGGAGCACACAAGGGGAAATGAAAACCAAGGATATTAGCTGCAGAAAGTGTCACAACTGCAAGTATGGCGGATCAAGTGGAGAGTCTGAGAGGGAAAAGGAAGTCATGAGATGGAATGGGAGAGCAGGGATACTGGTCAACGAATCAAAGCAAGAAATGGGAGAGGACAAAGAAAGAAATGCAAACAAAGAATGAAACCAATAATGAGGAGCACAAATAAAAGGTACAATGTGAGAAATTAAAGATCGGCATAATAGGAGAGGACACAGAAAGAAAAAGAGAGCTGGAAGAAGGGACACATGCAATACAAAGTAGTCTATAGCTGCTTTACATCATAATCCATCCTTTCCTGTTAATGACCGTTAACTTCAACGCAAATCTGTCTACATGTTTCAGCACTTCGGTATTCAGTGTCACTCTGGGTATATAACAAATATCAGCGGGACAAAGAGGCGCATCAGCTAGGAAGTGCAACCCAAAAGGCCAGGTTGTCACATCTGATCTGCAGTGCATGCCACACAATTCGAATAGATGCCGCGTGCGGCCCTGCATGAAATTCACTCATGAGTGGTGGTGACAGCAGCTCGAGCACGGTGAATCCGATTGGCAAGGACACACCAGGAATGGAAGACTGCTCCTACCTCACACGGCGCTCGCGGCTCAGCAGGCTTCTACTGAGACACCATGCACGGTAAGGCTGAAAATGGTTTAACTCCAAAAAGTGCATTACATTTGGGCCAATCCATGCGCTACAAATTAACAGCTGATGAGATGTGTGATGAGGTGGCCTTCAGCCAGATACTGTTGTGTGCGGGTACGAACTTGTGACTGTTCACGTGTATAAACATACCCTGGTGAAGAACATTTATGGACACTTTTAGGAGCAAATTAGAACTGAAACTTATGAGGCAAAAAGGCAATTTCTAACAAGCATTGGCATAGCCAATAGCTTTTCAGATTAGGGACCTATCAGCTTTGCCAAAGCCTTTTTGTGATGCTGTACACCGTCAGCAAGATGCAATGTAGCATGGCCAAAAATAAAAAGTGTGATTGACGTGCTGCAGCGGACGCATCATTTTGTACTTTATGTAGGCACATGCATGTTTGATGACGTGGATGTGGGCATGAATCATTACGCATTGCCACCTACAAAGAGATGCAGGCATCATTTTATTTATTTAGTAATCCGAGACAGATCAGTAATTACAAAAATAAAAAGGAAGTAAACCTATAGCACTTTTATTTTATTAAGGCGGATGGGCCGGCATCAATTTGCTGCCTGGTCCTCACTCCCCCTGCCTCCTCAATTCCCCACCCCAAAAAAAGAATGAGGCCGGTGCATGTGTGAGGCGGCAACAGAGGAGCAGGTGGGGAAGGGAATTGCAGGATTTGAGGGAGAGTAGCATGGGGTGGACTACAACCACGAAAGCGAGAAAGCAACACAGAGTGAGGGGAAGGCAGGGAGTTTGGTGGGGGGAAGCCCACAAAAGAGCTCAACACTCAGCGCAAGGGTAGTATCTGGCAGGAGGAAGAAGTACACAAGGAAGACAGCTGGAAAACACATGCACTGTCATGGAGTACATGTATGCATAAACAAAAAGAAACCGGTATTGGCAAAGCCAATAGATCTCACCTTTGGGACCAATGGGCTTTGTCAATGTTTTTCAGCGATGCTGTACAGCATTCCCCATGCTGTACAGCATGACTCAAGAAGAATAAATAAAAAAGCCTATGAGACGACCGCAGAAGACACATGCGTGTGCATACAAAATGACACAGAATTTTTTTTAATGAATTTACCAATTAGAGTTGGATAGGTACATAAAATGAAATAAGTGGGAAGCAACAAATGGGCACAGGTGGGGGAAGCAACAAGGGGGCATGGGTGGGGAAGAAGCAACAAGGGGGCATGGGTGGGGGAAGAAGCAACAAGGGGCATGGGTGGGGGAAGCAGCAACACAAGGTCATGGGTGGGGGAAAGCAACACGGAGGGTGTGGTTTGGGGGTGGCAAAGAAAGCAATCAAGTGAGAAAGAGCCAGAGCAACATGGAGCTCAGAGGAGAAAAGTAAAAGGGCAAGAGAGTGAGCAATGCGGAGAGAGCAACGAGGAGCAGAGGAAAAAGCGCAAGGGCGAGAAAGTAGTGCAGGTGGGAGAAGCGCACAGGTGAGAGAGAAGAACACAACGCATAAAGGAAAAGAGAAGCACACTAGTAATATAGCTGAAAAACATATGCACTCTTGTGGACTGCTTAAGACAAACTAAAAAAAATCCCTAAAAGTGATCAGACGAAGGACACAAGTAAATTGGCAATGCTCCAAAAGGACGAACAAATGTAAGCTTGACAACACAAACCATTGAATAAGAAGCACGCAAATGAGAGTGACAGTAAAGCCAACCAATGTAAGCTCTTGGTAAGCAGACAATAAATCTTTTGCAACCAGACAGCATGTGCTGTCTGGTAGACTCAGCCTAAAAATCAATCCCATCTAAGAAGAATTGAAACACTACCAATCTATTCTTTGATGATACTTTTCACTGCCCTTCGGTCGTTATGGCCTTTACAACTTTCTGTATTACTTAAGCTCCATGATCAGAAGCGTCACTTCCCACCCCTTCACCCACCTTGTCACTCTTCCCTAATCTGTACTCAGCAATGCTTTCACTCCAGTTGGCTTGTTACCACTATGAATTCAGAAACTGGGCATGAATGCAAGTGGTGGTCCTTACTTCTACTAAAACAGGGCATGACTGTAGGCACTTCACAGACGGACCCACTCAACACTTAAACAAAGCATAGTCAATGAACAATAGGGAGAAAACGTGAATTCGTCAGCCAGAGCCAGTATATCATTAGAACCGGACCATAGACTTTCAAATGGAACAAAGATAGGAAGTGCATTATCCAGAACACACAACACCCGGAAGCCACATTAATATCAGGTCAAGCATAATCCTGACCACGTGTGCAGACCTGGAGGATTGATGATGACATGTCTGAAAGTACAAAGAACCACACACTGAGAATCTACAGGAGGCCCTTATCTTCCCCCAAAGCTTTCTGTATTGAGGCTTCCTCACAGCTCACCTTGCAACCTGCACGTTCAGATCACTGAGAGAAAAGTATGCAAGGTGTTGTAAATATTACCTCGCTAAAATAACAATGTCAACCTACGGTGAGGAGAAAAAGTGGAAATCTGAAAGAGAGATGACAGTTCCATGTTAACTTCACGCCCTATCCTCAAGTGCAGCCATTTGAGAAGGGATATCATGGTACAATCTAGGGAACGGCAATAGATACAGTTATACCTGTGGCTGGTGGCCTTCGGTGTGAATTTAAAGAGGTGGGCAGATGTTTGTCGACGATTTTTAATTAAAAAAAAATAAATTCACTTACACTTTTTGTATTATTTGGGGTTCTACAGTGATGAGGATACCAATGGCATAATGACACTAAAGACTTAGTACCCCAGTCCTGGATTTTCATTTAACAACCCAATATATTCTGGGAATGGTAATCCTGATTCACTTCAGTTTATCCATTAGACACAACAGCCTTGTAAACAATGCTTTGCAAAAGAAAGACAAACGACTGGAGCATTTTGAATAAAAGTGGAGTCTGTAGAGTGGAAAATAATGCACACGAGCTCAGGGTAGTATTGGACTTCATTAAAGTTATTTCATCCTCGCAAAAAAACAAAACCAACACTAATTTCTTCTATCCTCTGGTAGTCGCTCTACTTTGGACATCATCTGTAAAATTTTACGGCAAGATTAAAATATATATATATATATATATATATATATATATATATATATATATATATATATCAAAACAATCTGACAAAAAGGGCCCATGGTCATCTGATCTAGTAACATCCCGGAAAGAAGCTGTCCCAACCAGTTCCAAATAACGTCTCACATGAACTTTCCTCCCAAACGTTTGTTGCAGATATGAATGTCTCTGTACAGAAGTGCTGCTACCCCTGGTCGCAGCAGGAAATTCAAGTTCAAGAACTAATATTGGATAAGCAGAGCCATATGGCTCCCATTGAACCCCAAGAGGACAAAGCTCAAAGCTCAGCACTGACACTATGTTTTGTAACATAATGGGCAAACGTCGACAGCAGAAAGTTTAAAAATCCAGCGTTGGAGAGTAATCCGCTCAGAAGCGAGGCACTGCGGAGCGTTGCTAATCTTGACATGCACCAGTTGGCATAGATGCCAGCAACGCTTTACTCTCTTTTCCCCACCCCCTCTTGGTTATGCACACCAGCTGTCTTTGTTTTGGAAGTGGTAATACATACCATTAACACAGCTCCTATTATCTTGAAGAAATACCCGGCAGAATGGAGATCAGACAATCTCGCCAGCAGACCCTCCAGTCCAGATGGCGGGATATTTCACTAGGAAATATCCGGCAAAACGCCCAGACAGTGAGGACAAAGCTTCATAGTAATCCTCATGAAAGCACGCTTACGGTACATTACAACTGACAGCCTGCCTGCACGTCACCGGAGAATGTGCTGGTTTAGAAGGGGGCTTCCAACATGCTTTGTCATATTGCAAGGTGCCGAGAGAAAGGCTCCTCAACAACTCAGTTAACAGGAAGGAAACTTGAATAACACAGCATTCTGAAGGCCCGAATGTTACATTTTCCAGTATGAGACTTCACTACCTTATGCTGAATTAACATTGACGACGGAAGGTAAAGTAAATTAGGTAAGGCATTATCACAAAAATAATAGGACAGCCAGAAACAGAGCACTGAAAGAGTGTGTCGGTCTGCAGGTGGGGAGGGAAAGTCCAGAAGTGCACCGGCGGAAGGGACACAATCAGATTGTGTGCAACGAGAGCGCACCACCAGGGTGAGGAGGAGGGGGGGGGAGGGTGTGTACACGTACACACGGGGTGGGGTGGATCGGTGAAGACAGTATGCCAGCCCATCATGAAGGAGTGCAGTTCAGCACACAGCAACAAGGAGGACCCTAGCACCTTATTGGGGGGAGGGTAGGTCTACACATCACCTTATGGAGGTCTTCAAATTTTTTAATGCCGCCCCACCCAGCGCAAAAAAAAAACACCAGGGCCACCCCTCTCAAAAATGTTCACAATTATTTTATTAAACTGCCAATGTTTAAATATTTTTAGACTTATTTAAACATTCCAGTTAAGTTTTGCCACTGTTGTAAAAATGCAATCAAATACATGATTGCTTAACATACTATTCTGGCCAGGCAGGCCTTACTAATGTGTAAAAGTATCCATAGTGTGATTATTAGAAATGGGTGGTGGGGGTTTTGAGGGATATTTGGTGTCCCATCCCTTCTGACACCTTGTCCGAGCCAGGATATAAATGACAAAAGATGTTAGTGATGGCCGATTACAGAGTGGCTTACTGCCACTCATTTTTTTTCTTCTGAAAACTAAGCACCATTATCAACGTAATGTTTCTTTTGGTCAGAGTCTGGCGCACCCCCCCCGGATCACTTGAGGCCTTCCTAGGGGTCCCACCCCATCCCCCAATTTGAAGACCCATGCATTATGGGGAGATGACATCAGCGCCCTGTGGAGAAAAAAGGCACCAGCACTTTGTAAGAAAAAAAGGGCCAGTATGCACAACAGCACAATACTGTTAAAGACACTAGCGCACTGTGGATAAAGCGAGCCAGCATCCACCTGAACATCGAATCAGCACATCATACAGAGAATTGTATTGTATTGTAATTGCATTTATCTAGCGCTTACTACCCCTGAATATGGCAGCACGGAATAAAACAATGTATTTGGCACTTCTTTGGAAGAGGAAGCCAGAACTTTAATAACACCAGATTAAGAGCTGACTCGGCGTTATACCAGCCCTTCGTTGCAAGCTGTTTGCATATCAGGTGTTGAATGCTAGCAATTCCTGGAGAGCATTTCATTGAAGGCACACAAGCAGCTCTACATACAGAGGACACACTACACTTCGTAGGGACTCTTCATAGGAAGCTCACAAGCGGAGCAGTGTATTGAATCAATTTTGGGAAGGGACCAGAAGTACTACATATGGAGGACACAAGCATTTGGAAAAAAGGCACAAATACTTGAGAGCCCAACCCTAATTCCCACTGTTAACTTCCCCGATGGCTCCAGAATAAAAATGATGGTACACGCTTAAAGGGTGACAATCATGGCTTCTGTACCACCAACAAAACACTACCACAGGCTTCAAAAGGTATTGTGGAAAAAATCCAGATGCATCAGGAGTTCTGATGGCTTCTCCACTAACCCACCAGTTCAGAGGCAAGCACACGTTCCATGATCAGAGCTTGAGATAAGGCTTTCTGGACGCTTGAGCGGGCCAACAAGTAAAAGCTTCTGTAGACTGCGATGTATTTATTTTCAGCCGTGGAACCTCTGTGTTCTTAAACCGGCTAACAGCCATGTTACCATGGACATTCCATGTGTTCCATGTTGATCCACCGTGCATGTCTGGACAAACTCTTGGAGTTCTGATTGCCTGCTCTGTTTTGATTACTGATTACACCATGCATTGGCAAACCCAATAGGTTTCGGCTTTGTGAAATTTATTGGCTTTGTTAAGGTTTTTTTGTTTGTTTTTAGACTCACACTGCTGGGCTGCTGTGCAACATGGCTTAAACTAAAGAAAATACAAAGCCTATGATGCGGTCAATGATGGCCGCATCATAGCGCTTTTTTCTGGACTTTAAGACACGTTGCACTGCAACTCGCTCTGCTGTGCAACATTTAAAAAAAAAAAAAAACACAACATTTACAAAGCCAAAAGATTTCGCATAGGCAAAATCTATTGGCTTTGCCCCTGTTGGCTTGCCCATCCAAAAAGCTTACGGCATTGTTGAAAACAGTTTGCAGAGCTGAGCCAGTTGTTTGCATGGTGTTCCTGGTGTCAACGTCCTCAAAGCCTTGAATTTCCTTAACAGATAACATGCGAAAATGTCATTTTCACTGGATCTGCCATTGGTAAATAGTGGGGAAGATGTGAAATTCCTGTATTGTCTTAGAGTTTTCACACACATGGTATGCTAGTCTGTAAAATGTTTCTATATTGTGGCAGTCACTAACGATTTCCTTGCACTGCCATGGCAGAGTTCCTATAAGTTACTACAAAAACCCACAAAGACTACTTATTATGTGCTACCGCAGTGCATTATTCATTATTTGTAACACATCCTTGTAGCAATTACTTTATGCTTTTATTGAAAACAATAAAGTTTGTTTAAACTAAGGAACAGCAGGAGGAGTGCAGGGGCAACACGAGGGAGGGGCAGGAGACAGTCTGCAGAGACGCACTCTTCGAGGGTACATGTCCAAAAGTAAAATTTAAAAAAAGTACCTGCAGGAGCCAGTGGAAGGATGATGGCTGCAGACAGAAAGCTGTGCTAGGTCCACGATCCACGGCAGGGACAGAAGCCCCGACAGAAAGTGGGAAGAGGTGAGCAGTCTGGAGTCAGCAGAAGGCATGACCAATAAGAAGCAAGGAAACAAGAGTGACGTAGAAGCCAACCAATGGCAAGTATTGGTAGCTAATTATGGGCTCCAAGATTATTTAGACTTTTTTTTTTTTGTTAACAGTAGATTTCCCTGACAAAGCATACGGAATGTTAAGGTGAAATCTAAAAACGAATGGCATAACTACTGGCTGGCTTACAAGGTTTATTTAACATTGGATCTATTGATACATTCAAAAAATGTAGTACTTTTGAGGCATGAAAATCTATGCGCCCTAACAAAAATTAACTAAAGGGCTACACCTAGTTATGTATTTTACCTTCCTTCTTGGCAAGCACTGAAAATCAACATCTAAAAGTGAAATTAATTCCAGGTGTATAGATGTCACACAAATCATTTTTAAACAGATACAATGTAAAAAGACTAAACCAAAAGGCAAGTGCTTTTTTCAAACTTGAGCTTGTAAAACACGCATATCCAACCTTTAGAGTTGAGCAGGTTCTACGGACATACCCCTCGAGAGCATCTTATTGTATTCACTGGGAAGGGCTCTGATGCAGAGAGGCATATTAAAAAGTGGCAGATTACCTGGTTCATCAATCCATCTTTTAAAAACTGTAGATGCTAACAGGGTTTAGGCTAAGGCAAGTCATTAAAATATATACATTATTTGTGTGGTTTTCAGAACAATTGAAGGCTAGTGCTCTAGAAACTGTTACAATGGAATGACTACACCAAATTATAAGAAAACCTTAACATAAGGTCAGTTTGCTGAGTTCTTTGCCTCTGCCGTGGCCAGGGCCATCATGTGCAAAAATAACAAATTGATGGACAGAAAGTTGAACAACGTCAAACATTCACCCCAGTTCAGAGATCTGGGCCTAAATCCATAGTTTTTTTGCTCCCCATGCCATTCCAGTTCCTTTTGCCAGGGTCATCATGCCACGGCACTGGGAAATAAAGCAACGTTTTACAGCGGACTGCGAAAGCCACTATTTGCAAACCACTCAAGGAAGGATGTGTTCCTTGCCTCGTCTCTGGTGTCAGAGAACTGACATTCTCATACCAGTAAGCAATTCTTTCAAGAACAGAAACTGTGGATCAACAGTGAACCGAGGTGAGGTGACAATATGAAAAATGTGTGTGGGGGGACACTTACCATTACCACCAGAAATATTTAATAGGAGTGCATAACGCTGCTGGGGGTAATTTACTGCACACAAGTATGCAACATACCGCCAAAACAGTGTCTAAAAGAGCACAAACAGAAAAAATAAAACTCTGGCTTAAAATAGCACGTCTAGTCCCAAACAAACTTTTTAAAAAAATGTTGGTGGCTACTAAAGATCCACGCAAAAACTCAGTCAAGATTGGGAGGCCTCCCATACCTGCCGTAGAGATTATTGAGCAGTTGTTTGAACCAGTAAGGGCGCCTTCGCTTACCATTGCAAGACACGGTTTGCCAATGCAGCGCTTAGCAGATACCACTCTATATAGTGGTAACAGCCAGAACTCGTTATTCTGCAGCCCCACGTGACATCAGATTAAGCCCCAGCCATCAGCCGGGAGAGGGCCTGGCTGCGTCGCCGCTTTCAGCGCCTCCCCGGGGGCTGTGCGCCTTGGACGGGCGGCTCGGCTATGGCAGCCAGCGCTCGCATCTCCTTCCCGTTGCCACGGCAACGCAGGCTGGATGCTGCAGCAAGAAACGCTCCTAGGGAGCTCCAAGTCTATTAGAATCAGCGAGCTATGCAGAGCAGCACAAAAGCCGAAATGACAACACCCCCAACGAAGGGCTGACTGGCCATCAAGCGCCCGAGAACCGGCGCAAAAGCCGGCACCGGGGAGACACGTGCAGGCCTTAGCCGGAACGCACATATTTTCACAATTTCAAAACAATCGCACTTTATTCTGGCTTGGTTCGGTTGAATTGATAAGGGGAAACATACTGAGACCAGGGGGAGGAATTATAGGTGTTCGGCGTCTTGACAGTTTTGATACGGTTTCAGTCCACGTTAATCTAAAGTCTGTGTAGCTCTGGAAAGCTTAATCGCACGCCCTCTAGGGGTGCACGTTTTAGAAAATCTCGTTGCAAAAGATAAATGCATTATTAGAGCAAAAAAGGATCGCACCTTTTCCGAACAAAAAACAAACTCACGCACGTCAAAGTGAGTGCATTTTCAAATCCACAAATAACATTTCATTAAATTGAGTCATTTTACTGCACCTACAACTGAGAATCGAAAATATTTCAGTTCGTACATCACATGTTCCTACCTAATAAGCACTGGTAACACCCAAAGCCACAACTCCCCACTTAACCTTTTCTGCTGCTGGTATCGTTGCGAGTGCTTATTTACAATACGTTGTACCGTATACCCCGACAACATTTCTACACCGTTGTTGCGAATGCACAATGTGTATGGAATGTGTACATCATGTGTGCAAGGAATCCACTAAAGGATTCACAGGCCCATATCTGGGGAGCCTTCATATCTGTGCACACCACTTTGCTGCATCTTGGCTTCGATCCACACTCTATACAACGCGAAGGAAATTAAATAATAAATACAATTAATTACATCTTCATTCCTTTAAAAAAATGGACGTAATAATTCTAGCCCCAAGTACCAGACACCAAAACAACACGTGACGCAAATAGGTAACTTCTGCACAAGCCGCAAAGTTTAACAGTAATTTACTCCAACCCAAACACCTTTTCTTCCCAAAACATTAGTCCTACCAATTTAAAATTTTAACAAAAAATGTCCTATTTGGATCACGGAGCTTCACCAAAGAGGGCATGGTTTGTGCTGAAGATCAAAACAAAGGGTGTGCAGTTCCTCTCAAACGGGGGGAATGAAGGGAGGAAGAACCTTCCAGTGTTCCAAGTTAAAGGAAAAAGCTACAATAGGAGCACCCCGAAAGGTGCCATACTTCATCATTTGGGCATGCTCCTTGTCAGGCCGGCGCTGCAATGCCCGACGGGCACCCACTAGGGGGCTCTTTGCCAGAAATCTTTTTAATGGCGCAAGCTGAAGTGTGGGTTGTGTTATGAATTGCATTGTAATCTCATTTATATATCGCGTACTACTCCTGACAAGGCGTCAAAGCGCTTTTTGGGCGAGTAGCACTCTACTTCGGAACCCATAAAAGGATTAGTGGTGAATTAGTATAGTGAAAATATGAAAGTAATTGAGTGGTGGATATGTTAGTCAGTTATTTGATGTGATGTAGTAATCAGTCACACAGCAGGTCGCAAAGTGCAATTGTACCTGGACCTGGTCTGAAAATAACCCCTCTAGTGCTAGGTAGGACCCCAGGCGGATGTAGCAGAGTAAAACGCTTAGAAGAGCCTTGGACGAGGAGTGGCGTCCTCTTTTGGACCTACTCCTGCTCTCCTTCCTCGCGGAGTTGTGCTGAAGACAACATAATTCTTTAAAAAAATATTTGGGTCGGACGAGTATTAAGATCCCCTTCAGTTGACCAGCAAATTGTTAAAAACTTGACAGTAGCGTGAAAATGGGTTTATATTCAATACACACTCTATACCCACACGTTCCACATAATTCAACCATTTGGCACAAATGTCTTTAAAACACTGCAAGGCACGCGTCTAATTCCCTCTCCTAATTTTCTAAGAAATAAATGTAACAGACGTGGTAACATTTCATGATCTTTTCTTCATAGAAAACTGGGCACCACAACGCAAACCGTGCGCAAATATGAGGATTGGTCCCCTAGTTCCATTCTATTTTCACAAACCTGCAATAACAAAGTACACTAACAAACGGCATAAACCTTGATTTGGATAATCTAATGAATCAATTTTCTTGGCTGTAAAAAAATAAAGTGTTACAGCAAACAAATGATGGACGGAATGCTGACAATGCAAACATTCTCCCCCAGTCAAAAGATCTGGGTTAAATCCATCGTTCTTTTGCGCACTAGGCCACCCCAGTTTGGACCCAGCCATATGCAAATCAGTCTTGACCCTGTGCCCCATGGGAACAGTCCAGACCGAACTGCCAGGCCAGGTCCTCCCTGGACCGGAAACAAGCATCCTGGAATCGGTTTCAGGGTATGTCACCCTTCTTCAGCCAGGCTAGCTTGAATCCAGTGGCACAGTGAGAGCAAGGGACCCACGTCTGGGCATACCCATCCCACTTAGGGCTAAAAGTGTTACAGCAAACAAATGATGGACGGAATGCTGACAATGCAAACATTCTCCCCCAGTCAAAAGATCTGGGGTTAAATCCATCGTTCTTTTGCCCACTGCGCCACCCCAGTTTGGTCCCAGCCATATGCAAATCAGTCTTGACCCTGTGCCCCATGGGAACAGTCCAGACCGAACTGCCAGGCCAGGTCCTCCCTGGACCGGAAACAAGCATCCTGGGACCGGTTTCAGGGTATGTCACCCTTCTTCAGCCAGGCTAGCTTGAATCCAGTGGCACAGTGAGCAAGGGACCCACGTCTGGGCATACCCATCCCACTTAGGGCTAAAAGCTCTCTGCAAGCAAATTTAAGTTTGCAATAAAAAAAAGATGCTGTCACCTGCATAGAGGAGGACAGGAATCCATAGCAGGCCTTCACTTAAGTGGAGATGTCCCTTCAATGACTAAAGATGCGAATCAATCTGTGACGATCCTCAAAAGCAGGGTTGGAAGGTTTCAGACTGCATTAGTGCTACAAGCCCATGCTAATGAAGGATTATGTGCACTATAAATTTGGAGTAGCTGAATAATTCAACTTCGCCGCTGAAGTTTGCAGAGTTTTGCCCACTCCGCGTTCCACTTGGAAAGCGCAGTTCTGACAAAACTCCTCCAACCGCCATGTGGTTGAGTTTTTTTCTCGCGGGCGGCTTGTCAACGTTAAGTTGGCGAGCACAAGCAGGAATTTGTGTCCCCTAGCACAATTTTCGGGTGCTAGAACACCTCCCGGTGAGATTTCTCAATGCGGGCGGTCGTGGCAGGTCACGACCGTTTGCGTTCAGAAGCTGCCGTTACAGTAGAAAATCCACCCGGGCAGTAGAAAGATGCAGCGCCCCTAGTACGATCATCGGGTGCTAGAACACCTCCTGGTGAGATTTCTCAATGCGGGCGGGGGTGGCAGGTCGCGACCATTTGCGTTCAGAAAGCTGCTGTTACAGTAGAAAATCTACTCGAGGCAGTAGAAAGATGCAGCGCCCTCTGGCACAACACATGGTGCCGTCCGTGCCAATTTTACAACACGGAACAAGCTCCCAGTGCTAAAAATCAGTGCGATGTGCCAAGTTTCACCCGCGGAATCTCGCTGAGTTTTTATGTAACTCTACAGAATTCCGCGGAGAGAAACTTAGCGAGTTTTGCCCACTCCTACTATAAATACAACTAAGATAACAGAAATTAACATTAGGGGGAAGCTTGCAATGCTGCTTAACTCATGCAACATTCCTCCCTCTTTATGCACCTTTTTTGATGAGAACAAACTTTCGCCCAGTTATTTATCCAGTGACTGAGTAACAACAAGCCATCAGTACTCTCAAGAGAACTTTCAGCTTAATGATGTGAAAGACAGAACAATAGTCTATGAGGGCGCAATAAAGATTAACACTTTTTCTGTCTTGATAAAGTCGACAATACAAGCCACAGTGAAATATGGATGACCTATATTTAAACCCACTTTGCTTAGCGGGCAATAACTCTCTCTTCACTCAATTCTACAGGTACTAATATAGCAATTTAGCAAAAATGTCAAACAATGAATCTGTTAGATAAATAATGCGTTAACTTTCTCGGCATTCTTTGTCCTCGTTTTTGAGTAAGGGCCACATCATGAAGCCATTCCAGGAGCTTCAAACTCACTTAATACGGGCCAACAGGGAAAATTAATTTTAGAAGCTATTGACTGACCGAGCTGGGTCTACGGCACTAGAGATTTCGCTAGAGTTGTCACTACTACTGAGGATCTTACTGGTTTCCTCAGCAGGGCAAAAAGCACAACCTCCCAGAGAGGCACGCGCTGCATGAGGTGGCTAGATTCTTGGCCAAGTAAGTTGGGGGTATTGCATCTGATAGCCTACTAGGACATGTGGCTGGTTTTAACGATGATGTGACTGGAGGAGAAGCCAGTAGAATTTGTTCCGTGTTGGGGTGGTGTGGTTAAATGTCTTCAAACCATTGATAAGACACGGTGCAGTGAATAAGATGTTTTGCTCTTGGTAGATAGCCTGTTTTCCTGTGCCACTGACAAAGCGGGTATTGCGTATGGCAAGCGGCACGAGTTACGGTGTGCGCTGGGTGCTGCATACCGTCACTATTGAATTTTAGGACTTTTTAGGGGTTGTGTTCACTGAACCATAACTACCATTTAACTGCTTTTTGGGGTGAAAGGGAGGCGCGGACAGTCACTACTGTGTAGTCCTCGATCAGCTGCAGAGATGCCCATTCACACAGGGAGCATCCTCACTGTACCTCCCCATCCATTAAAAAAGAAACTTACCTCAAATAGAGTGCTAATTCTCATGCACGCTATAACCTGCTCCTACATTTCGCAGGAGGAAATCCATTCCAATACAAAGTTTTTCTTCTATCCTTTTCTATCTCCAATGAACGGGCTGCTTGCTGCCACTGTATATATATAAAAAAAGCCTACGTTGCCTCACAAAGTCGCTTTGTGAGGTGTGGTAGGTGCCATCTATTGAAAGGGGTTCCACTCAGTTCTGCCCCTCAAAACACAAATGCACCTCTCTGCTCTGTTCATGTTCTCCCGGATATTCAGGCTTTTCGTCGATATTTGTCCTTTTACTAATCTTTAAGATGTTAGTGTTATTTACAACATAGCTGTGGGTTTCAGTCTTACTTTATGTCTGCCTGATCTGTAAATACAAATGTTTTAAACTATAGCCATACAGTGGGCTTTGGTGCTCCCAGAGGAATATCCCTCATGCTATTAACCATTTAAATGCATCATTCCCCCGTCTAAGAAATGTTTGCATTGCGCTGCATTAGAGACTAGTTTACTATTTTTGTTTTTTTGACTGCAGGAGTTTTTTTAAATTGTTTTAGTCAGGACTAAAAAACAAAGGTCAGACCGATTGCTTTGGCAATACTTGTTAATTTAGAAGAAGCTGCACAGTTGCAGCCCCAGTAGTCCTAATGAACAAGTTACTTACCTTCGGTAACGATATATCTGTAAGAAACATAGGTTAGTTATAGATTTCTTACCTTAGAATTACCCCCAGGCGTCAGACTGGATCCGGAGAATTTTTCGTCAGCAGTACCCCTGCGCGCCGGAAGGTGGCGTTGGTCGACTCTGCGTTTGTCGTCGGCGTCGTGGTCGCCGGGATGACGTCGCGGTAGCTACATAGACGCCGCCCTCGCGCGCTGACGTCAGTCAGGTACACGACTTTCCACGCCAGAAGCGCAGAGCCATGCAAGACACTGACCACTGGTGCACAAAACTAGGGCCCTGAAAGGATGTCCTTAACCCTAGAAGTCAGTTTGCAGAACGGGGAGGATGGGTGGGGCGATAAGGAATCTATAACTAACCTATGTTTCTAACAGATATATCGTTACCGAAGGTAAGTAACTTGTTCATCTGAAAGAAACAGTTAGTTATAGATTCCTTACCTTAGAATAGATACCCCAGCAATACACACCCCGGAGGTGGGTCTGCAAACTAAGTTCAAATCAGAAAGTCCTGGAGAACAGAACGGCCAAAGAAGCGGTCTCTCCGGACTTGGCTGTCCAGGTAATAGTGTTTGGTAAACGTGTGCAACGATGCCCACGTAGCTGCCTGACAGATGTCACTGAGGGGGACTCCCCGTCCCAAAGCAGTGGTAGCTGCCGTTGCCCTGGTGGAATGGGCGCGCAGCCCCACTGGAGGCTCCTTCTTTGCCAAAGAATAGCAGGCTTTGATGCACAGAACGACCCACCTGGAGATGGTCCGTTTGTGCACAGCCTGACCTTTCTTAGCACCCACGTAACTAACAAAGAGCTGGTCGTCCACCCGGAATTGTTTTGTGCGATCCAAGTAGAAGGAAAGCGCACGTTTTGGATCCAGACGGTGGAGCCTCTCTTCCTCTTTTGAAGGATGCGGAGGCGGAAAGAAGGTGGGCAAAGTGATGGTTTGGCCAATGTGGAAAGAAGTAACCACCTTGGGAAGAAAGGAATGTCTAGTTCTTAGGACGACCTTGTCCGGATGAACAGCCAGAAAAGGAGGCTTGGAAAAAAGTGCTTGGAGCTCACTCACCCTGCGAGCAGAGGTGATGGCCACCAGAAAGGCAGTTTTCAAAGTGAGAAGCCTGAGAGGACAGTTATGTAGTGGCTCAAAGGGAGCGCACATAAGATAAGTAAGAACCAAGTTCAAGTCCCACTGGGGCATTAAGAAGGGAACAGGAGTAAAAAAGATGAGTAATGCCCTTAAGGAATCTATTTACAACAGGGGACTTGAAAAGAGAAGGCTGATCAGGAAGCCTAAGAAAGGCTGAAATGGCCGAGCGGTAGCCCTTGATAGTGCCAAGAGCAGAGCCCTGCTGGGCCAAAGAAAGGAGGAACAAGAGGACCTCAGAAAGATGGGCAGAAAGGGGATCCACAGTCTTTGCTGTGCACCATGCCACAAATTTGTTCCATCGGCAGGCGTATACCGTCTTAGTGGAGGGACGCGTGGCTGCCAAGATAAAATCGCAGACTTCGGGAGGCAGGTCAAACGACGTCAACTGCCATCGCTCAATCTCCACGCAAGGAGGTGGAGGCTGGACAGGTTCGGGTGGAGGACCGTCCCCTGCTGCTGCGACAGAAGATCCTCCCGAAGAGGCAGTCGGATCGGAGGATCGATGGCCATGTTGAGCAGCTCGGGATACCAGACTCTTCGTGCCCAATCCGGAGCCACAAGAATGACTTGGGCCCGGTCGCGCTTGATCTTCTTCAGCACTCTGGGCAGAAGTGGTATAGGCGGAAAGGCGTATAGAAGACCGCAACTCCACTTGCGACGAAAAGCGGCACATAGCGAGTGCCACCTTGGAAATTCCAACGTTCAGAACTGCTGACATTGCGCGTTCTCTTTGGTGGCGAATAGATCTAACCAAGGCTCTCCCCACTACTGAAAGAGACCTTGCACCACCTCCGAGTGAAGACGCCATTCGTGATCCATCATGCACCTGCGGCTGAGTTCGTCCGCCCTGGCGTTCAAGGAACCTGCCAGGTGTTGAACCACCAGGGAAATGCCCTGATGTTCCAGCCATGTCCAGAGGCGGAGGGCCTCCTGACATAGGGTCCACGACCCCACCCGCCTTGTTTGTTGCAGTACCACATGGCGGTGGTGTTGTCCGTGAACACCTGCACTACTCTTCCCCGGACAGAGGGAAGGAATGCCTTGAGTGCAAGACGAATCGCCCGAAGCTCCAAAAGGTTGATGTGTAGCCCAGACTCCGCTGGAGACCAGAGGCCTCTGATCTCCGCCTCCCCCATGTGGCCGCCACATCCCAGAAGTGATGCATCGGTCACCACAGTGAACTTTGGTTGAGGAAGGGAGAGGGATCTGTCGTCGACCCAATCCTGGTTCGTCAGCCACCAATGCAATTGGTGTGCAGTGCCCTCCGAGATCTGGACGCAATCGGACAGATTCACCTGATGCTGCCCCCACTGGAACTTCAGGTCCCATTGCAGAGCCCGCATATGCCACCTGGCATGATCTACCAGCAGGATGCAGGAGGCCATGAGGCCCAGCAGCCTCAGGGTCATCTTGACCGAAACCTGGGATAGAGGCTGAAAGATCGGAATCATAGCCCGAATATCCCGGACTCGCTGTTCGGGAGGATAAACCCGAAATTGCATCGTGTCCAGAACCGCTTCGATGAAGAGGAGCTTCTGAGAGGGGGTCAGGTGTGACTTCGGCACATTGATGGAGAACCCCAGAGAATGCAGGAGGTCGGCCGTAGTCTGTAGGTGGGAGACGAAAGCCTGGGGCGAGCCCGCCTTCAACAGCCAGTCGTCGAGATAGGGGAAGACTGGAACCCCTGACCTGCGCAGATGAGCTGCGACCACCGCCATCACTTTTGTGAGCACCCGAGGGTCGCTGGTAAGGCCAAAAGGGAGCACGGTAAACTGAAAGTGCTCGTGGCCTACCGTGAACCGCAGGTAACGCCGGTGGGCCGGCAGGACGGGGATGTGAAAGTAAGCGTCCTGCAAGTCCATCACTACCATCCAGTCTCCAGGGTCGAGGGCAGACAAGACCTGAGCGAGCGTCAACATTTTGAACTTCTCCTTCCGGAGGAAGCGGTTGACGTCCCTGAGATCTAAGATAGGACGCAGGCCTTTGTCCTTCTTGGGCACCAGAAAGTAGTGGGAATAGCAACCACAACCTACTTCTGGGGCAGGAACGCGCTCGATGGCACCCTTGGCCAAGAGTGCCGAAACTTCCTGTTGGAGAAGGACCAGGTGATCCTCCGACATGCGATGGTACTGAGGTGGCATGGAGGGAGGGGTAGTCTCGAAGAGGAGGGAGTAGCCCCCTAAGACTATTTGCAAAACCCACCTGTCCGACGTGATGGTGCGCCAGTGGGGGAGGTGATGGCGGATCCTGCCGCCCACTGGCGTTTGGTGGCCCTGAAAGGTCGGACTAGGAGGCTGCTGCAGAGGGGGCTGTGGTGGACTGGCCCGCCCGCTGGCCCCCAGAACCACGGCGGTGGATCCCACGTCCCCGGCCGCGCTGTGGCTATGGGCGGGACGTAGTGGGGTACCCCTTCCGTAGCCATGAAAGGGGCGAAAAGCAGACTGCGCAGGGCGGGTGGTGGAGAGGCCCAAGGACCTGGCCGTAGCCCGAGAGTCCTTAAAGCGCTCTAGCGCGTTGTCTGCCTTGTCGCCGAAAAGGAGACGGCCATCAAAGGGCATGTCCATAAGGGTGGATTGGACATCCCCGGAAAAACAAGTCGAACGCAACCAGGCGTAGCGTCGAAGGGCTACTGACGTGGAAATCGTCCTGCCAAGTGCGGCGGCGGTATCCAGCCCTCAGCGGGTGGTAAACTTAGCTGCGTCTCTCCCCTCGGCAACTGCACGGGAGATTACGGCCCGGGCCTCCTCCGGGCACTGGGGCAGCACCTGCGCCACCGTATCCCACACAGAGTGGGTCTAACGGCCCAATAGACATGCAGTGTTTACCGACCGCAGTCTCAAGCTGGCGGAAGAAAACATTTTCTTCCCAAGATGGTCCAGCTTCTTGGATTCCTTTTCCGGGGGAGCGGTAGGGAATGCGCCCTTGGACGTGGAGGCTTGGACTATCAAGCTCTCAGGGGTGGAGTGTTGGGAGAGGAAAGTGGGGGTCGCCCGGGGCCAGGCGGTGGCGTCGGGCAATCACCCTGTCCACAGGAGCCCCTGTGTTGGGCCTGCACCAGGTGCCCAAAAGGATGTCTGTCAGGGCTTCATTAAACAGCAGCAGGGGCTCCAAAGAGCTCACTGCCGGTTGAAGCACCTCTGTCAGGAGGTTAGTCCTGACTGCCACCGTAGGAAGCTCGAGGTGGAGAGCCTCGGACACCCTACGCAACACCACTGCGTATGACACTCCCTCCTCCGTAGCCACGGTAGGAGGAGACATCATGCCAAGGTCTGGTGAGGTATCCAATCCACTGGCTTCCCCCAGTTCCTCTCGCCAGTCCTGCTCATACACCATCTGGTCTGTTAAAGGGTCTCCAGACCCCTCCCAGTCCTTCTCACCCTCCTCTGGCTGCCAATCTGGTCTCAAAGAGCCAGGGTAGAACAGGGGCACAAAAGTACCCGTCGGCGTCGGATCCGGCGTCGGTCGATGCCGGTCCAACTCCGCGCCTACCTCGAGGTGGAGGCCAGGGTAGACGTCGGCTGGGGACACAGCCGACGCAGGGGTGGACGTGGTGCTGGTGGAATCGGCGACGGGGGAGGCGTAATGAGGTCGACCGGCGCCGATCCGGATCCAGGCCTGGATCCAAGGGGACCCTGCGACGCCAAGGCCGAAGCCACCGACGCCGAAGGCCCAGGGCCCCCAACCGAGTCCGCGGGGCCCAAAGGCGCGCCGGCGGAGTCGGACTGCCCAAAGATGGCATGCATCGCTTCGTAGAAACTCCGAAGCTGGGCAGGGGTTGCACCGGGTCCCGGAAAGGGGGGGAAACCCGGAGTCGACCCAGCAGGCTCTGCACGTGGAGCCACCGGAGTGGCACCACCCGCATCCCTCGTCGCGTCGGCCGACAGACAGGGAAAAGTCGAAGAGCGACGATGCTTCTTCGACTTCTTTTTGTGCTTCGACTTACCTGACCCAGAGCGCGAAGACTTCGACGAAGAATGGTGTTGGCTCCGCGACCGGTCCCTCGACCTCCACCGCGACCTCGAGCGGCGCAGAGCCGACTGCCGGGCCTCGAGCAGCTTTCGGGACCGCTCCCGCAAAGACTTCGGGGTCATGGTCCGGCTGTCGGAGCACGACTTGGCGTCGTGGTAACGCTCCAGGCAGTAGAGGCACACGCGGTGCGGATCCGTCACTGACATGAGTCGGGTACAGGAACCACAAGCCTTAAAGCCAAGCAGCCCTCGTGCACCAGGAGTCGATGGACTCAAACAACAACGAAGTCGACAAAAGTCGAGAAAAAGTTCAGTCAAAAATTGACTGGGGGTACCGCTCTGTCCGGATCTGCGCTTGCTGGCACGGAAAAAGAAACAACTGACGTCAGCGCGCGAGGGCGGCGTCTATGTAGCTACCACAACGTCATCCCGGCCACCACGATGCCGACGACGAACGCTGAGTTGACCGACGCCACCTTCCGACGTGCAGGGGTACTGCTGACGAAAAACTTTCCGGATCCAGTCTGACGCCTGGGGGTAACTCTAAGGTAAGGAATCTATAACTGTTTCTTTCAGATTTTACAATTCATAACCCCAAAAAGTATTTAGTAATTACAAGTCTGGACCACCTCTTACGAGAGGAGATACAATTTATACCATTTTCTTGCAGAACATAAAGAAAAAAAACTGGAGCTTCACATCTACATTTTCTTGAAAAAAGTGTCAACTCTGCGTCCAGATGCTGAAGTTGGTCAGTCCAAGCATTCCAGGAAACTGGGGTACGTGTCTGCCAAGGTGATATTTCATGGACACAAGGGTAATTTTGCATAATTTCTGGCATTTTATTTTACCACTGTTAAGCGAAAAGCCTGCAATTAAGCCATACATTCAGGGAAGAACACGAGGGGCGATTGTTCGCATCAGTGGCAATTTTGCTCTAAAAATAGTGCAAAAGGCCAGAGCCAGCATGCTGCAAAATGATGCATAACTTTGCGTAATACACTGAGCATTTCATGCACTATGAAGTTACACAAATTTCTTGAAGGCTTAGTGATGTGTAGCTCAAGAATGTTTCAAATCAGACTTTAGTGTTCCATTTCTTAGAGCACGCACTTGCGTTTAGAGAGCAAATACTGAAAATTTCAAGACTTAGACTAAGAAACACTACTGCAGTTTTCGCAATGGCGGAGTGCTAATCATCCCTGCACTGTATTGTAGATAGATCAACGGGAGTGTGTAAATTAGCTAGCATAGATTCATTTAGTATGCATTTATGTATATGGCATTTCAATAGCGCATACTTAGCCAAAAGACAACGGAGCGCTGTACATGGTTAAATGCAAGCTTAAAGTCAACAAGGAGAGGACGGTTAATGCATTGTGATGTAGTGTTTTTTTAAAAGGGGAGTCTTTAACTCTTTCCTAAATTGGAGCAGTGCTGGGGTGGTCCTGATGGACACTGGGATGTTGTTCCGGATCCTGAATGCATAGATGGAAAATGCCTGTTTTGTTTTTTCCTTTTTTACACTTCTTAGTCTACAGTCTGTACGGTGATAAATACCAGCGATAATGAGCTTGTCTGCAACATAAGCGGGGTTTCTGGTTGTGATGGCTTTATAAATGATGCAACTGGTTTTGAAGAAGGTGATGGCCAGCAAGGGAAGCCAATGGAATTACATCAGGATGGGGGTGATGTGATCATATTTCTTTAAGGCCCTGGATGACGTGTTGTGGCACGCAGGATGACACTAGGGTGCCAGTGTGGAGTCTGGGAGGCCATGGTATAGGGAACTGCCAACATCCAGATGTAAGGGCACAAGGGCTTGAACAGCAGTTCTGGAGTCGCTTCCTTGAAGAAACGGTTTGATTTTCTTTAAAAGAGAGAGAGCTGGTACCAGACCGCCTTTGTTTATTTGGCAATGAGTTCCCCGAGTGATAGGTTGGTGCCCAGGGGAAACCCATGTGAGTTGGCATTCAGCGAGAGTTGAGGTTCGAAGCAGTCAAGCTTCATGGCATTGAACCAAGTTTGTACTGCATCTTGTTTGTTGATCTTGGCAAATAATGGGAATTCTGTCTTGGTTTAGTTGGGTTTCAGGTAGGCGATGAACATCCAGGCCTGGATGATGTGCAAGCAGTGTTAGAGGTGCTGGACTTCTAAAGCAGAGGAGACTTTCAAGCAGAGATTCAGCATACCGGTGAATCTTGATGCTGATATCTGTAAGTAGAGCACCAAGGAGCTCAATGTAAATATAGTGCACAGAGCTAAATGGTCCTAGATAGCGCTAATAGATATCATCACCAACTCTGTTTCTGGACCTTAGAAAGAGCAGAATGATTGCACACCTTTGACCCTCAGCCTACATACACACCTCTATATCACGCTATTGACATCTCTTATCAGAAAATAGAATGAGAAAATGTGGACACTGTATTCCCAAAGTATTTTACAATATTTGGTTTAACTAACCCTCATCAGCTCCCGTGTTTGAGTGTGAGGTTTACAGTTTTAATATAACAGCATGTGCGACGATGAACCCAGACCGCTTAACAAACAATGTGTAAATTCTGTTTCTTTTATAAAATAGCAAAATACAATGACAAACCATCCCTCAGGTCTCTCATGGCACTGCAAAAACAATGATGCACCCTAATGCTGATGACCTGGTGTGCCAATTAACAATAAGCAGTTCCTGGAATGCCACTTTTGCATGGAAACAAACAATGAGAAAATCCATTTTTCATTTACGATATGGAATTAACCCCTTCCATGCACACGACAGCCGGGAGCCGTCGTGCACATAAGTGCTCGTGTGCGCAGGACGGCTACCGGCCGTCCTCGCACATGGCACCGGAAATCCCTCTGGTGCAGGAACCAGAGGGATTTCCTTTTCTCCCCAAGAGCCTCGGGAGCTGGGGAAGAGCTTCCCCAGCTCCCGAGGCTCTCCCCCTGGTTTCCCTGAAATGTCGATCAGCGCGCACGTCGCGCTGTCGTCATTTCATAGAAACCGAAACGAGCCTTTAGGCTCATTTCAGTTTCACTTTCTATGTGCTCAGGGGCTATCTCAGCCCCCGAGCACGTAGAAAGACGGGAGAAGGTATCATTGGAAAGGGGAGAATCTCACACAGATTTGAGAAATTTTTTATTTTTTCAGCTAAATTTGAGATTTGCAGGGGATTCGGTGTAGGAAAACGTTGGGGGGGTCCACGCACGCCATACCTCGCTGGACTCCCCCGGGTGTCTAGTTTTCAGAAATGTGTGGGTTTGGAAGGTTTTCCAAGATGGCCGCCGAGCCCGGGGCCAAAAACCCAGGTGACCCCCTTTGCAAAACCAGTTTGTTTTGTGATAGGTAATTTTGATGTCTCCTCAATACGTTTTGGGCCCTTGCCTGTCGCGGGTACTTGACCCACCCACGCGAGTGAGGTACCATTTTGAACAGGAGACCTGGGGGAACGCTGGGTGGTAGGAAATTTGTGTCAGCCCAGTGATCCCACAACTTTCCCACACAGACATTTGAGGAAAATTTGATTTTTTCAGCAAAATTTGAGGTTTGCAGGGGATTCTGGGTAGGAAAACGTTGGGGGGCCCACGCAAGCCATACCTCGCTGGACTCCCCCAGGTGTATAGTTTTCAGAAATGTGTGGGTTTGGTAGGTTTCCCAAGATGGCTGCCTAGCACGGGGCCAAAAACCCAGGTGACCCCCCTTGCAAAACCAGGTTGTTTTGTGATCGGTAATTTTGGTGTCTCCACAGTACGTTTTGGGCCCTTGCCTGTCGCGGGTACTTGACCCACCCACAAGAGTTCAAAATCTACAGCTAGGCACTTTCCAAAAAAAAAAAAGGGGCAGTTTTCACTGTGGAAATGTGGTGTGTCCACGTTGCATTTTGGGCCGTTTCCTGTCGCGGGCACAAGGCCTACCCACACAAGTGAGGTACCATTTTTATCGGGAGACCTGGGGGAACGCTGGGTGGTAGGAAATTTGTGTCAGCCTGGTGATCCTACAACTTTCCCACACAGAAACTTTAGAAAAAGTTCATTTTTTCATCAAACTTTGAGGATTGCAGGGGATTCTGGGTAGGGAAACGTTGGGGGATCCACGCAAGCCATACCTCCCTGGACTCCCCCACGTCTCTAGTTTTCAGAAATGTGTGTTTGGTAGATTTACCTAGATGGCCGCCAAGCCCGGCACCAAATACTCATGTGACCCCCCCCCCTTGCAAAAGCAGAGGAAAATGTGTTGTTTTTTTTTACAAAGTTTGAGGTT